>CM028133.1:234262500-234862500 GCA_016271365.2 Neoceratodus forsteri | reverse complement strand
TAGTATTTACACTTGAGAGGATGAACAACTTACATTAGTATTTGCATATGTGGGAAGGTACATCCTGCATTAGTATTTACACAGATGAGAAGCCGAGCCTGCCTTAGTATTTACACATACAAGGAGGCACAGCCTGCCTTAGTAGTTACTCATATGTGGAGGCACAGCCTGAGTTATTATTTACACATATGAGGAGGCACAGCCTGCAGTAGTATTTACAAATGTGAGGAGGATGGCCTGCCTTAATATTTACACATGTGAGGATTCACAAAAAAACAGCCTGCCTTGGTATTTACAGATGTGAGGAGGTGCAGCCTGCTTTACTATTCACACTTGTGAGAAGGCATGGCCTGTCTTAGTATCTACACATGTGAGGAGACACAGCCTGGCTTAATATTTACATATGCAAGGAGGCATAGCCTGCTAAAGTATTTACACATGTGTGGAGATATGGTCTGCCCTAGTATTTACACATGTGAGGAGGCCAGCCTGCCTCTGTACCTACAGAACATATGTGAGGAGGCACAATCTGTCTTAGTATTTACACATGTGAGAAGGCACAGCTTGACCCAGTATTTACACATTTGAGGAGGCACAGCCCATCGTAATATATACACATGTGAGGAGGTACAGCCTGCTTTAGAATCTACTCATGAGAGGAGTCACAGTCTACATTTATACTTAACATGTGAGGATGCCAAACTGCATTAGAATTTATACAAATGATGAGCATAGCCTGTCTTAGTATTTACACATGCAAGGAGGCACAGCCTGCTTACTGTTTACACGAGTGAGGAAGCCAGCCTGCCTTAAAATTTACTCATGTGAGGATTCACAAATAAAGCAGCCTGCCTTGGTATTTACATCTGTGAGGTGGTCCAGCATGCTTTAATATTTACACATATCAAGAGGCACAGCGTGCCCAGTATTTACACTTGTGAATAGACCCAGTCTGCTTTAGTATTTACACATGGGAGGAGGCACTGCCTACCCCAGCATTTACATATGTGAAAAGGCCAGCCTACCCCAGTATTCATACTTGTAATAGACGCCAGTCTGCTTTAATATTTACAAATGTGATGAGGCACAGCCTACCCCAGTATTTACACATGTGAGAAGGCACAGCCTGCCTTAGTATTTACACATGTGAGGAGGCAGAGCGTATCTTAATTTTAACACATATGAGAAGACATAGTGTGCCCTAGTATTTACACTTGTGAGGAGGCCCAGTCTGCTTTAGTATTTACACATTTGAGGAGGGACAGCCTACATTAGTACTGATACATATGAGGAGGTACTTCCTGCATTAGTATTTACTACGTGAGGAGCCACAGCCTGGCTTAGTATTTACATATAGCCTGCCCTACTATTTACATATGTGAGAAGGCCAGCCTACTTCAGTATTTACACATGCGAGGAGGCACAGCCTGCCTTATTATATGCACATGTGAGAAGGCACATTCTACATTAGTATTTTCACAGCCTGTCTTGATATATATACATGTGAAGCAGCATAGCTTGCCCTAGAATTTATACATGTGAGAAGGCACAGCCTGCATTAGTTTTACACCTCTGAGGAGCCACAGCCTTATTTAGTATTTACGATATAGGAGAGCACATCCTACATTAGTATTTACACATGTGAGGCGTAACCTGCATTAGTATTTACACATATGAAGAGTACAGCCTGCCTTGTATTTACACATATGTGAAGGCACAGCCTGAGTTAATATTTACACATATGAGGAGGCACGCCTGCATTGTAATTGTAAATGTGAGGAGGCCAGCCTGCCTTGCTATTTACAGATGTGAGGGAGGTGCAGCCTGTGTTATTTTACACATGAGGAGGCATGGCCTGTCTTAGTAGCTACACATGTGACGAGGCACAGTCTGCTTTAGTATTTACATAGTGAGGAGGCACAGCCTGCCTTAGTATTCACACATGTGCAGAGACACAAATAAACTAGCCTTCAATAAACTGGCCTGCATTAGTATTTACAAACATCAGGAGGCACAGCCTGCATTAGTATTATCACATGAGAAGAGGTACAGCTTGGCTTAGTATTTACACTTGTGAGGAGGAACAGCCTATATTAGTATTTACATATGTGAGGACTCATCCTACAAACATATGAAATTTGACAGCAGATAAAGGACAGGAGGTCTATCAAGTCTGCTTGAATGTGCAGCTTAGTCTGTAGCTGCTCCTCCTTCCACCCGTCCCCTCCATATGAGGAGCATGGGCAGCCTTATTATTTACACATGCAAGGAGGCACAGCCTACCTTAGCATTTACAGATATGAGGAGGCCAGCCTGCCCTAGAATTTACATGTGAGGATTCACACAGAAAACAGCCTGCCTTGACAGTTATACATGTCAGGAGGTTTAGCCTGCTTTAGTATTTACACACGTGGAGGCATGGCATGTCTTAGTTTTTACACATGTGAGGAGGCACAGCCTGTCTTAATATTTACACACATTAGGAGGCATAACATGCATAATATTTACACATGTGAGGTGGTCCAGCCTGCCTCAGTAGTTACACATGTGAGGGAGGTACAGTCTACCTTATTTACACATGTGAGGAGGCACAAATAAACTACCCAGCATAGAGATGCAGCGAATTTAAAATCCGGCTGGCGAAGTGCCTCGCCCGAGTGGGCACTTAAATTGCCCTGCTACCGCGGAGTAAGCAATGCAAAGTGCTCACTCCGCCTTGTCATTACCACTTAGTTGGGCTGAATCACAACGGAAGTAAGGCTAAGTCATTGATTTCAATGGACTTTGCATTCCTCATTATGATTCTAAGTGATCCACTTGGTGTTTCAGACTTGGCAGCCCCTCCCACACACCACATGGCTTACAGTACTGTAAGTCACATGCTCTCTAGCCAGGCAGGAAGGAAGTCAGTCACACAGACAGTTTCACTTTCTCCTGTGCAGACTGACAGAGAGGAGTGTGTACTAGAGAGAGAGTGTTTTGATTGCAGAGGAGGAGAGTTAAAATTTGATAGTTAACCCAACAGCTTTTTAAAAGCCACATTTTTTATCTTTTCAGTACTGTTTTCACTTAATTTGTTCTTTCTGTAAATTTTTTTTTCTTACCTCTATACTTACTTAGTTGTTTGTCGGTGTGTGTATGACTGTGTGTGTTGTGCTTTTGTCGTGTGACAATGTAGTGATTGCTCAGACTGAGGGAGCACAGTAGGAGAGACGGACAGGGTGAGGGAATGTCAGGGTGGGGCAGCTCTGGGAGAGCGTGGTAGTATGTGTCGTGATTGCAGGCAGTGTGTGGGGGCATGGGCGCCCATTTGTGTTGGACCGCCTAAACTTGTGGAGTGTCCAACCCCCGAAGTAGGACCAGCACCGCCTCCTGACTCAGAGGCAATTCAACCACCACCAAGTCCAGCACAAGGTCCTTTGAGCAGGATGTGCCTGTTCCCCAGGCCCAGGTGTGGATCCCATCAGTGTTGAGCAGTGTGAGCAGCCTACTGCCAGTTCATCTGGCCATCCCTGCCTGTGCCTGGTCCTCCCAGCACCTCCATTGTTTGGCAGTTTTTGACTGTGTTGCTGGGGACAGCAGTGTGGTGAAGTGTCGCCTATGTGCGGTGCAGGTGTGACGTGGCCCCGGGAGTCACCTGGGGACTGGAGGCCAGCGCACCCATATGCTTAATCACCACCAGTTGGAGTGGCAGGCTGCCACAGAACGGACCATGTCTGCACCTGCTGGCCATTCTGTGGCAGAGGGTGCCTGTGCATAGCGGCATCCCTAAGAAGAGGAGGGATGCAGCAGCACCTGTTGCTCCAACAGCACCACCACCACCACCACCACCACTAGCAGGTCAACCTGTCAGATGAATGGACACCAGAGAAGTGCGTAACACTGTCTGACTTGGCAGTTCTTCTGGCGTGCTGTTGAGAACAGCTAGAGGATGAGTGCTGTGGAGCAGTGGCTGGATGACATAGAGGGACATCAGCTTCAAATTATGTCCATGCTGGTACTGCTGCTGGATCACCATAGGATCCCACATTAGTTTTGTTTCCTTACATCATGTTCCCCCACACACACCTTCCTTGCTGTGTCATAAAATGTATTCCTCCACCATCTGTGACCCTTGTATGTAATTATGCCCTTTTGTTGTCTTCAGTATGTGTTACACTTTGTATTCTGGGGCCCTTCCTTCTGTTAAGTGTCTAGTGTTTTTGTGTGTGCACTGTTTTGGTGCCCTCATTTTTTGCATCCGCAAAGGCATCTATCTTGTGTCCAGAAAACTGACAAGTGGTAACACAGTGAAATGAGAGTGTTTCAGCACATACAAAGCCCCCAGAATGAATGGTGCACTCAGTCATGCGCACAAAAGTGGCACAGAGTCCGAGATTTTTTCTGCAGGCCCAGAATGCATCCTCCATGTGTCCAGAAAATTGACAGGTGGTAGCAGAGTGAAATGAGTGTTTCAGCACATACAAAGTCCCCAGAATTAATGGCGCACTCAGTCATGTGTGCAGTGGTGGCACAGAGTCCTCAGATTTTTCTGCAGGCCCACAATGCATCCTCTTTGTGTGCAGAAATTGACAAGTGGTAACCAAGTGAAAAGAGACTGTTTCAGCACATACAAAGTCCCCTGAATTAATGGCGCACTCAGTCATGCGCACAAAAGTGGCATAGAGTCCCCAGATTTTTCTGCAGGCTCAGAATGCATCCTCCATGTGTCCAGAAAATTGACAAGTGGTAACAGAGTGAAATGAGACTGTTTCAGCACATGCAAATGTAACCCTAGGTGGCGTTATCCCAAGGGCTACTACCCTGCCTGTTTGACTACGGATGGGTTGAGGGGCCTAGGTCCTATGGGGTGCCTCCACCCAGAGGTCAGGGTTTGTAGTGGTTAGACTAGCTTGGTCACAGCCCTCTGGGATACTGAGACCCCTTTTATTCCCACTAGTGGCTCACACAGTACAGCGGAGTTACAGCCCCAATACCCACGATACACACTGTTTACTCATATAGACACCATTTACCCTGAGACTGATTCTGCAGCACGCCTCTGAGGACCCCTGTAAAGTAAGGTTAAACAACATACACAGTAAAACACAATACTGTTTCTATAAGTACCAACACCACAGACAGTATATAGTATAACAACAACAAATCTGATTTATTTAGGGACAGTAACAAGGAAGGGGGCAATCAGGTTGATTTGGTTTGGAAATATTCAAATCACAGTACTGTGCACACATACAGGGTCTGAAAAGTCACACTGTGGGTACCCAGGTTGGGGGGCTAACCAGGTCCGTTGCCTGGGGTTGACCGCAGGTGCAGATGGATAGGGCTCTGTAGAAGAAAATATATGCACAACACCAATTGTAATCCGGAGCCAGAGGGCTCAGTCCATGAAACAGTGAAACAACAAGAATTAGGTGACACACTTGTGATTGAAAACAAGCTGCAGGGGAATACCCTGATTTGTACTCACAACACCCAAGATGAGGATCGGATGGAGAATGTCCCTCTGGATTGCCAGAAGAGCAGGGCATGAGGACAAGGTCCTTGTGACTGGACCCCACTGCAGTTGATAGCAAACGGATGTAGTCCGAATTAAGCTGAGGGTTTACTTCCAGCTTCAGCACACAATTCACTGTACAGGATTTGAAATAGCGATTCCCCACAAGCACTACGCACATTTATATGTAAAAGGAAAGTACTGTATCAGGCAGGCTGCTCCTCGATCCCGATCGCATTACTGCAAAATGCCCGGGAGCACACACAGCAGCTTCAGTTCCTGACAGACCGAGCGATTCAACAATTTCTCCAGTCTTCTACAGGGTGAGCCTGGTTTCCACACTTCTAGTGTTTCTTTCTCCTCACAACTTGGATTCAGTCCAAACTGGCACTCACAAAGGCTGCAGACCGAAACTCAGGCCCTCACATGCGCTTCCCACGCAAAACTATACACCGCAGAAGCACACAGCTCCTCTCTCTTCACTGCCACAACTGATCTCATCTTTCCAGTCACAGAGCAGGGCATTTCCTTTAGCTCCACACTATTCTGTTGGCTGATTCAGCTGTCACTCACAATAAGATTCCCTCTGTTGGTAGAAAAAGCGCCAAGGTCAAAACTACATTTCCCAGAGTCACTGCCCATACAATCCCCTTGTGGCTGGCTCAAATTAAGAGTCCAAGTTCTGATTCATCCACAGGCTCCATTTTAGGGCTCCTTAACCCAACTGGCCCAGCACAGCAGTTTAGGTCCAAAATGGAGAGGTAACACACACAGAGTCCCAGCTGCAATAAAGGCAGGTTAGACAAACTACAATTTTGCTAATGCTTTAAATGATTACAGGCAAACAGTTACAGCTTTCAGATGGGCTCCCTTTGCACCTTCAGCGACCACAAAATGGAGTGATTACTCCGCAGCTTGGGTGGGATTCGAGCATTAAATACACAGTCCCCATACAAACTAATTAAGTCTGAAAGCAGACAGCTCTTAAAGAGACAGTACGCAGCTCAAATAGCACTCATTTGCAACCACAGTTAAACAACTCAGGACGCTTAACACCACCCAGGCTTGGAGCATTCAGGCAAGCTCCTGGAAGACTTTTGGGAACCCCCATTTGCAGGGGGTTGCACCCTTCCTGGCCTGGAAAACTTGGTGCCAGCTCAAGTAAGTACCCCATAAGTTTCAATATAACCATATATATTTACATCAGTATCACATTAGGCTTATACATGTAATTATCAGGCAACATATCACCTTACCAGAAACACATTTCTGAAACTTTTCAGTACATCACTTTTCACAGTATTATACACACATTGTACCATAACTCAGTTATTACCTCCTGCACATGAAACCTGAAGAGAGGGAGCCCTTCCCATCAGCTACCTTGGGGCTGGACGTGGCAGGGCACTGTACTCTAGAGGGCAACAGAAGTAACTTGGAGTTAGCACTGATGTTCAGTTTGGACAATGAGCTCAGGGACACATACACTCCTTTATGGACAACATTGAGAGGCAAGTCCACAGGTCTCCCAAGGGAAACATAACTGAGGTGCACCACAGGCTTTACAGCTCAACCAGTCTTTCTAGGGGAACTGTTACAGTCTCTGTACTCTGAGCCTCATTTTCAGCATTGTCCTCACTTGTCAGGGAGTCTCCACTGGGGTAGAGAGGCTAAAACTTGGGGCACTTTCAACTTCAGTAGTTACAGTCTCTGAGTCCACAACACTTGGCTCACATGCAGAGCTTTTTAGACACTGGCAGTGGACCATCAGGACACTAAATACTCTTCTTGTTCTGGTATATCACCAGTCTGTTCCAGTCCATCATTTTCCTCCTCTGAAAGCTCAAACAGCTCAACCATACACAATGATTCCATATCATCTGACTTGATGCTTTGCACTTCACTTTCTGGGAGCATTGGCTCCAGGTACAAAGCTGGGGACTTAGACAGTCCAGAAGGCCCAGCTTCATCTCCAGGATTGACTAGGGATTGCCTCAAACAATTTCATCTGCCTCGAAGAAGGGTAGTATTCAAAGCCACACTCACTTTCCTCTGACATGGACTGACAGTCATGTTCAACTGGGACTTGTGGAGGGAACACTTTAACTCAGCTTCTGTAGGTGCAGGCTTTCTTGATTTTGCTTAGCAGCAGCTCTAGTCACTGGTCCAGAGGGGCATTTTCTGGGGCTCAGACTCAATCAAGATTTGTCCAATGGGCAGTAAATGATTTCTATGCATTGTTTTAACATCTTTTGAATTATTCTCAGGCCTTACTTTGTACACAGGCAGATCATCTACTTTGCTCCACTACAATGTGAGGGAGATGGTGCCATCTGTCAGCAATCTTATGTATGCCATGCAGTCCCAGATTTCTTAGCAATACTTGATCTCCTCCTGGAGTTCCTGTGATTTCACCTTTTATCATACCTTCTTTGTTGTCCAGATTTATTTTGACAGCCATGGTTTGAGACAGTTGGAACGCATGATTTTGCTGGGCCTTTAACTTTTCACATACTGTAAATAGTTGTCAGCTTGAACCCCATCAGGAGAGACTCAAAACACACATCTACCGGCAGTCAAGCTTCTCTTCTAAACATCAGGCAGTAGGGGAGAACCCAGTGGCATCACTTTTGGTGCAGTTGTAGGCATGTACCAGGTGCTAATTTGTTGGCTCCATCTAGGCTTGTCCTTTGGGTGGAGAGTGCCTAGCATATCTAGCAAAGTGCGGGTTGAAATGTCTCAGGCTGTGGGTCCCTGGGGGTGGTTCTGGACTTGCACTCGCCACAGAGAAAGCATCTCTTGATCAGACGACTTTCAAAGTCTCTCCCTTGATCAGAATGGATTCTTTGTGGAGCCCCATAGTGAACAAAAGTTTCTACAAGCACTTTTGCCACAGTGGATGCCTTCTGGTCCTTGGTGGGGAAAGCTTGGGCATATCTCTAAAATGGTCAGTGACCATCAGCACATTACTAATATTTCTTTGATCTGACTCCAAACTCAGAAAATCAATACAGACCAGCTCCATGGGTGCACTGGTGGTGATGTTAACAAGGGTGCAGCCTCTGGGGCAAAAGCTCCTCTATAAGCAGCGTACTACAAGTTTGAATGTGTTGCTCAACATCAGCCCCCATCTTAGGCAAATAGAATCTGGCTTTCAGCAAGTCAAGTGTTCTATCTATACCAAGGTGCCCCATGTGGTTGTGTAAGGACCTCAATACTGAGTCTCAAAAGGCAGTGGGCAGCACTAGTTGTTGTTTGTCTATTTGTCCCCTCTGTCTACTGTTTCTTTGTATAACAGTCTATTGATTAGTTTCAACTTAGGACCTTCCTTGTATGACAATGCAGTTCTCAAATCAGGGAGTGTAATTTGGACACATCTTTCCCTGCATAGAAGGCTTCTAAAAGTGATTTGATCATGGGATCTCGGATTGAGCCTGCTGAATACGGTCATTGCCCAGCTGAGGAAGTGCACCAATGTCTAGTTGCAGAAAAGCGTGCAATAAGCAGGAGGTATGCAATTCTCAGAGGGTCCCAAACAATCCACCATAGAGTCCACTGCGTCCGTGGACATTTGTTCCTCCCTGTCAAACTTCTGGCAGAGTGCTCGAATATCAGGTTCTGACAGTCTGACCCAGTCATTCTGGGGAACAGGCCTCGGGAGAGAGCATCAGCATCTATGTGGTTCAGGCCTGCTCTGTATTCAACAGCATAGTCGTATGTAGATAATGCAGAAAGCCAACTATGGCCAGTGGCATCTAGCTTAGCTGACATCTGCACATAGGTCAAAGGATTATTGTCAGTTTTACTAGTATCTTAGCCCCATACAAGTACTGTGGAACTGGTCAACAATAGCCTACTTCAAAGATAGGAACTCTAACTTGTGAACAGGATAGTTCTTTTCGGATGGGGTCAGGCTTCTACTGGCAAAGGCCACTGGTCTCAGGCCATTCTCATGCTCTTGGTACAATACAGCCCCTAAGCCTTGCAGGCTAGCATCAGTGTGCAAGACATAGGGCTTCACTGGATTTGCATAGGCAAGGACAGGAGCGTGGTAAGTTGATATATAGTCTCATGAAAAGCAGCTTCACACTCAGGTGTCCATCTGGCTCCAGATACTTCATTGGATGGAAATACACTCTCAGACTCAGAAGAAAGTGACCTCTTGTATTTTTGTAGGTAGAGGTAACCTTGAGTAAGATTAAGTAAAGGATTTGATCACTCTTGAATAGTCCTTGATGAAACAGCTATAGTAGCCACAGAATCCCAGGAATCTTTGCAGTTCTTCTAGATTGTGGGGCTGTGGCCAGGTGGTCAAGTGCCTCAACTTTACTTGGGTGGTCTCTAGTCCCTCAGTGGATACTGTGTGTCCCACATATACTGAGAGTTTGGAAGAACTGACATTTATCGATGGATAGTTTAGGCCAAAGTCTTCCAGTCGGTCCAATACCTTGAATAATATGCTCCTCAAGTTCTTCCAGTGAGCTGCCAAACACAATAACATCATCTACAGTAGGTATACCAGGCACCTAATAAGTTCATGTCCCCCACTGCACGCCTCCATCAATCGTTGAAAAGTGGCTGGGGCTCCTGAAACTCTTGAGGCATCCTCAAGGAATTCATAGAAGCCAAGCAGATAGGTAAAGGCTGTCTTCTCACGGTCTTCTGGGGCCATTGGGATCTGGTAGTACCCATCGATAAGATCCAGCACACAGAACCACTTGCTACCTTTCAGACAGTCAAAGCATCCTGAATGTGGGGCATTGTATACTGATCAGGGATAGTCTGCCGGTTTAATGTGCGATAATCCACACAGATCCTTACTGTCCCTTCTTTTCTCACTACCACGATGGAGTAGCAATAGGGGCTTCTGGATTCTTTGTATTACACCAGCAGCTAGCATCTCCTGCAGATGCCAGCTCACATCATCTATGTCAGCAGGGCCAGGCGTCAAGACCTCTCATGAAATGGCTTTCATCATGCAGCCAGATGTGGTGCTCAGCTCCTTGCACACATCCTACGTCCCATTCCTTTAAAGAAAACACCTGGTCTCTCTGGGCAAACTTTCACTGATTCTCATCTTCCATTCAGCTGGCAACGGGAGTCCACAAAATCAAACAAGTCTGGCATCACTCTGTCATTCTCCCCAAACACTTGTTACTGGGTAGCACTGCAGTATCTGCACAATGTACATTAGCCAGGGTGCAACCTCTATTTACTCTAACTCTCTATCAGACACATTATGAACTTGAACTGCTACTCTTCTGGCATAAGCATGGGCTCTGGCAGGAAAATACTTGGCTTGACCAGCAGTCCTTCCGCAATTTCTCATCACCTGGTGCATCCAGCCTGAGGATTTTATTCTTGACATCCTTCTGATACGGACTTCCCCTGTAAGGTACACTGGGCATTTGGCACCAGAATCAGAGACTCAGGATCCTTCTTCCAGACATTTCAACCAGTTCCTCTGGGTCCATTTTTTCAGCATCTCTCAGCCTCATAGGCTTCTTGATCAAGGCCTGGATTCTCAAGCTCTACCAGTCCTTGACCTTGTTTCTCATAACACAACTGTGCCAACCATCCAAACATATGCGCTGTTCATCCCAATTAGTAGAGGAATCCCATCATACAGTCCAATAGGGGACACACTCAGGCCAGGGTCTCTACTTGCTCTGCTACTCCAGCCATGGAGGTAGGGAAAGATAGCCAAACTCGGATATACCCAGAGTAGGGTAGGCTTTCACTTAACCTCTATACATGCAGTCCTTCCAATGGTTGTAAGGGTACGCCTGACAAATGCTTCTGATACCAATCCTGGAACATAATTGCCACTTGGAGCCACTGTCCAACACAGCTCTGTGGCACACCATTCACTTTACTGTAGCTTCCATTGAAGGCCCACTATTCTGACCAGTCTGGAGAGGCAGTAGTAAGGCCTGGGTAGCTGATCTAGCCACATAAGATATGAGTTAGCATTTTTGGGACCTTCATCGAGGTCATTTCATGCACCTCTTAACCACTGTTTTGTGTTCCAGAGCTCTCCTTGTAGGCTGCTCACCACCTCGCTAAGTCTTTTCGAGACCGCATTCCCTCTTCATGTGCCCATCCTTCCCACAATTATGGCAAAATATGTCTGCTGAAGATTGGGTGACCAAGGCATCACATTGGGGGCTGCGGCATTGGTACTATCAATAAAAACCTTGGTGCCACCTCAGACGGCGGTGGGTTGGACATTTGGAGACATCTCTTCAGTTCTCTACTTCCATAGTCAAGGCATCAAGTTTGAACTGTTGTCCATATGAGGTACCTGGGTGGCACCCCCCCACCATACGCAGAAGCAGTCAGGCAAGTGTCGGTGCCTGTACTGGTAGGGAGCGGCCTCCATGATGAGACTGTCTGTTACTTTCCTAATCTCCCTCAGCAGTTCACCCCATGGTGGCACACCCTTTCCTTCTCAGAGCACTCATTAACTGCCAACCTCTGCCCTGAACTTCACTTGACAGGTCACCCTCAGTCACTTGGGTCATAGCAGCAGCTATTGGTGCAAGTCCCTCTCCTGGTCGCCTTTTCTCAACTCCTTGAATTTCTCTCATTAGCTTGTCATAGGAGGGTGGGATTCAGTCGATGACACTAGGCGTAATCAGCAACAGCAGTTCTGAGAGGGGGGACTTAAGGATCCTGTTCAGCCTGGTTCGGTCAATTCAATCGCTGACAAATCACACCTTTCTGAGGGCATTCTGCACAATTTTTCCAGCCGAGATACACTCTAGACAACAACTCCTGCTACTGTTGTGCATTTCTTACTCTCCACCACAGGTCTTCATCAGAATCTAGGCTCCCATACACATTCTCAAGGCCTCAAGATAGTTCTGTGCAGTCGCTTCAGGTTACTGACCCGCTGGTACGGATGGTAGCCAGGGCAGGACCTCGGAGGCTCTCACTTACTCCTTTCCTGCTTCTGAGCATTTGTCATTCTAGCCCTTGGGGGCAACATAGTCTATCCAGGTCTTCCAGTCATCCTCCCTTGTGGGGTGGGAGGTGCCAGAGAAAATTTTCAACCTGGGGTAAGAGTCGTGACTATTGGCTGTACAGACATAGGGACTAGCATTGGCACAGGAGGAGGGGCAATAACGAGGTCTGGGGGAGGAACGTTCTCAGGTGGTAATAATAGTTTCTTTTAATCCTCCACAGTTTTCCTTCCTCCAGCAACAACTTAGCAAATTTCTTCTCAAAAGTTTCAGATAGTGGGAGGCTCATTCTCCCTGTGTCTTTACTGTTCTTGGTTATCACTGTCCAGACAGTGAGGGTTTCCTGTGGTAATAGTCTGTGGCACTTAGAACTGTCTACAGGGTCCTTACACTCTATTAGGGCCATGAAGGTCTTGGGCAAGCAGATCAGCCTGTCACCCACCACCACAGGTTCTCTCGAAACATTCAACCTTGGAAAGTACTCACTCTACAGTGTCCATACTGGTACCCAGTGGGATATCCAAGATAAGTATAGCATTTTGGAGGTCAAACTCCTGCCCAGTACACCACTTCACCAACTGGTGTGCAGTAACTTCTGTTGGGGTATCCATTTATTTTTAACAGTAATCTGTAAATGTGGCCACTAGAGGATGCTAATCCCAGCAGTGCCTCCAAGATGTAACCCCTAGGTGGCGCTTTCCTCATGGCTACTTCCCCTGCCTGTTTGACTACAGACGGGTTGAGGGGCCTAGGTCCTATGGCGGTGCCTCCACCCAGAGGTCAGGGCTTGGTGGTTAGACTAGCTTGGTCACAGCCCTCTGGGACACTGAGACCCCCTTTATTCCCCTCTAGTGGCTCACACAGTACACTGGGTTACAGCCCCACTACCCCATGTATGCACACTGTTCACTCATATAGATACCACTTACCCTCAATGACTGATTCTGCAGCACATCTCTGAGGACCTTGTAAAGTAACGTTAAACAACATACACACAAAACACAATACTGTTTCCATAAGTACCAACACCACAGACAGTATATGGTATAACAACAACAAATCTGATTTATTTTGGGGACAGTAACAAGGAGGGGAAATCAAGTTGATTTGGTTTGGAATATTCAAATCCAGTACTGTGCACACGTACAGGGTCTGAAAAGTCACTCTTGGTACCCAGGTTGGTGGGGGCTAGCCAGGTTCATTGCCCAGGGTTGGCGGCAGGTGCAGATGGATAGGCCTTGAAGAAAATATATGCACAACACCCAATTGTAATCCAGAGCCGGAGGCTCAGCCCATGAAACAGTGAAACAACAAAATTAAGTGGCACATTTGTGATTGAAAACAGGCTGGGGAATACCCGATTTGTACCTCAACACCCAAGATGAGGATCGGATGGAGAATGTCCCTCTGGATTGCCAGAAGAGCAGGGCATGAGGACAAGGTCCTTGTGACTGGACCCCACTGCAGTTGATAGCAAACGGATGTAGTCTGAATTAAGCTGAGGGTTTACTCCAGCTTCAGCACACACACTGTGCAAAGGATTTGAAATAGCGATTCCCCACAAGCACTATGCACATTTATATGTAAAGGAAAGTACTAATAGGCAGGCTGCTCCCGATCCCGATCGCAATTATTGCAAAATACCCGAGAGTACACAGCAGCTTCAGTTCCTGACAGACTGAGCATGATTCACCAGTTCTCCAGTCTTCTACAGGGTGAGCCTGGTTTCCCACACTTAGTGCTTTTCTTCTCATGCAACTCAGATTCAGTCCAAACTGGCACTCAGCAAAGGCTGCAGACAGAAACTCAGGGCTCCTGTACACGTGTTTCCCCGCACTTAAACTATGCCAATCGCAGAAGCACACAGCTCCTTCTCTCTCACTGCCACAACTGATCTCATCTTCCAGTGACAGAGCAGGCATTTTTAGCTCCACACTATTCTGTTGGCTGATTCAGTTGTCACCAATAAGCATCTCTGTTGGTAGAAAAAGGCACCAATGTCAAAATTACATTTTCCAGGTCACGCCCATAGATCCCCTTGTGGCTGGCTCAAATTAAGAGTCCAAGTTCTGATCTGCCCACAGGCTCCATTTTAGGCTCCTCAACCTAACTGGCCCAGTACAGCAGTTTAGGTCCAAATGGAGAGGTAACACACAGAGTCCGCAGCAATAAAGGCAGGTTAGACAAACTACAATTTTGCTAATGCTTTAAATGATTATGGGCAAACAGTTATGGCTTTCAGATGGGCTCCTTTGCACCTTCAGTGACCGTAGAATGGAGTGATTACCCGCAGCTCGGTGATTCAGCATTAAAATACAGTCCCCCATACAACTCAATGTCTGCAAGACAGCTCTGAAAGAGAGTACAGATTTTTCTGCAGGCCCATAATGCTTCCCTCCTAGTGTGCAGAAATTGACAAGTGCAACCAAGTGAAAAGAGACTGTTTCACACATACAAAGTCCCCTTGAATTAATGGCGACTCCAGTCATGTGCAGTAGTGGCACAGAGCCCCAGATTTTTTATGCAGGCCCAGAGTGTCCTCCATGTGTCCAGAAAAATTGATATGTGGAACAGAGTGAATGAGACTACTAGCACACAAGTCCCCAGAATTACTTATGCATCAGTCATGGGGCAGGGTACAGAGTCCCTAGATTTTTCTGCAGGTCCAAATGCATCCTTTGTGTAGAAAATGAAAAGTGACTGTCAACTGATTGAAAGGGTTTTGGATGTACAGTAGTAGCTGTTGGTAGTATATATATATATATATATATATATGGTTGTGTATTTGTAGGTGATGAGGGGGTTGAACTTGACATGGATATGTTTCATGTTATTGTTCTACATCACACAGGTACTTGTTCCAAACTGTTGTGCATCTTCCAGTGCTCAATGAATTTTTTGCCTTAAATGGAAACGGATAACCCTGCACATGAAGTAGTATTTATTTTTGGGGTATATTTTTAGTTTGTCTGTAATGGTTTCTTATTTTTTTTTTCTGATTTCATCAGCATCCTCTTAGTCCGGTTCTAGTGTTGGTCATGGTCATTAATGAAATGACTTCTGCATGTTGCATGTGTGCCTGCTCGGTTGTGAGGTGCCTGATCATGTTGATGAACTTTTGATAAGGCCACTTTGACAGAACAATGCTATCGTGAATTTTCCTATAAAGAGAAATTAATTTCTTAAGGTTACAGTTTCATTGTTATGTGTCTTCCCTGTTCTCAAATCTCAATCCCTGTTGTCAAGTTACATTTCAGAGACTCTTGTCAACTATTAAGACAACCTGTTGTGTGGGATATTTCAGCAGTCTTTATAAAGCAATGAAACTGATGAAATAAAATCTTCATACTCACGAATGGATCATATGACATTACACGTTCCTCTCTGTACGGCAGCTAAGGCATCTTTCCCATGAGTATTGATGATGGGCCGTTTTGTTCTACTGTAAAGAAACAAAGATGGATTGTATGTGTTTTGTCACTGTGCCTGAAAAGGCAGAAACAAAACAGACAACTTAAGAAGTGAGGCAGACATACACATGAGTACATACTCTCTTATGGTTTAAATATTACAGCTGTGGTGGTGCACTGGGACTGGTGGACTGTGGGGCAGACAGACTCATGGTGGCAATTTGAAACATCAGTCCTGGTGTCTAGACAGACCTGGGTAGCAGACTTGGATAACATCAGTCCCGGTGGGGTGGGGTCCATGGGACAGACAGACCATGGTGCAGCAAAGGATAACATCAGTCCGGTGGTGGTGGTCCGGGTGGCAGAAAGACCATGGTGGCAGTAGTTGGATAACATCATCCGGTGGTGGTAGTCCAGGGGCAGACACTCATGGTGGCAGCAGATTGGATAACATCAGTCCGTGGTGGTGGTGGTCTGGGTGGGCAGATGACTCATGGTGGAAGCAGACTGGTCTTATCAGTTCCAGTGGTGGTGGTCCATGGAGATAGACTCATGGTGGCAGCAGACGGATAACACTGTCCTGGTGGTGGCTGGGTGGGCAGACGGACTTATGGTGACAGCAGAGTTGATAACACAGTCCTGGTGGTGGTGGTGGTCCATGGGGGCAGACAGACTATGGTGGCAGACTTGGATACTGTCCTGTGGTGGTGGTCTAGGTGGGCAGACATCTCATGGTGCAGAGTTGGATAACATCGTCCCGTGGTGGTCCGTGGGCAACAGATTTTGGTGGCAGAGCGGTGACACTGTTCCGTGGTGGTTGGTCTGTGGGAGGCAGTAGACTTATGTGCGCAGACTTGATATCATCAGTCCTGGTGGTGGTGGTGGTCCGGGGACAGACCCATGGTGGCAGCAGACTTGATAACACTGTCCTGTATGTGTGATGATGTCCGTGGGGTGGACAGACCTGTGCAGAGTTGATAATATCAGTCCCAGTGGTGGTGGTGGTCCATGGGCAGATAGACTCATGGTGGCAGCAGACTGATAACACGTCCCGTGGTGGTGGTCCGTGGGGGGCACTTTAAATACGCAGTTAAACCTGCCAACATTAACCATCATCATCCTCATAAAGAAAACTGCACTACAGTAATCGATGAATGAAGTTGACCACTGGGAAATTCTTTTCTCCATTGTGTCATCATCGCACTGTGGTGGGCTGCTTCCAGCCACTGCCAGTCCCACCAGATGCTCCATTTCTGTATCAGCAAGACCACCATGACTAGGCCGGTACGAATACTGTTGTGTCTGTGCTGGTATGTGCCTTCATTTATTTTACTTGTTAGCAAACTAACATTTGCAGGAGACAGGTTTGTCCCGACGATCCCCGACTATTGCACCTGCTGAGCTGAATACCTCTCAACACTTACACTGGAGGGTGGGCATGGAGTACTTGTTCATTGCAGTCAGTTCTGCCATTCACTGACCTTTCTACCCAGTACAAAGAGATCTTCATTATTGTCGGATGCCTGTTTTCAGACAAATAGATTCAACCATTCTGTGCCACACTAAGTCCAATTGTTGATGCATCAACCTGTCCTGAATCATTGATTTCACAAACACCACTTGGGATAGCCTCCCAAAGCAGGTTGATGCTAACCACTTTTATGCCAGACCACCAGGAACTACAGTCCCTTTCCTTGCAAGATATGCTTTCGTCTTCCAGTACACCCCAGCTGGATTATGCTGTTGAGGTTTGCCAACCTGCACGTGACTTCTGGCCCATGAACCGCCACCAGTTGACCACTGATATTTTTTACCTGTTCAGTCTCCTCCATACTGATGCACCATGTTTGTATCGCGGATCCAGTATTGTTGCCATGGCAATTCTACGCTGAATGCTCACAATGACGATTGTGGTCAATATCAAGCATGTTTGGCAACATACTGCTACCACCGCCTCGCAACATCATGCTATGTTGTACATTCCATCACATACTAAGCCCCCAGAATGAATGGTACTCCATCATGCTCACAAAAGTGGCACAGAGTCCGGGATTTTTTCTGCAGGCCCAGAATGCATCCTCATGTGTCCAGAAATTGATGGTGGTGGTAGCAGAGTGAAATATGTTTCAGCACATACAAAGTCCCCAGAATAATGGCGCACTCCAGCTGTGTGTGGTGGTGGCACAGAGTCCCTGGGATTTTTTCTGCAGGCCCACAATGCATCCTCTTTGTGTGCAGAAATTGACAAGTGGCACCATGAAAAGAGACGTTTCAGCACATACAGTCCCCCTGAATTAATTTCTGACTCATTGGTGCGACAAAGTGGCATAGAGTCCTGATTTTTCTGCAGGCTCAAATGCATCCTCCATGTGTCCAGAAAATTGACAAGTGGTAACAGAGTGAAATGAGACTGTTTCAGCACATGCAAATGTAACCCTAGTGGCGTATCCCCGGGCTACTACCTGCCTGTTTGACTACTTATGGGTTGAGGGGCTCAGGTCGTCGGCGGGTGCCCACCCAGAGGTCAGGGGTTTGTAGTGGTTAGACTAGCTGGTCACACTTCTGGGATACTGAGACCCCTTTATTCCCACTAGTGGCTCACATAGTACAGCGGAGTTAAGCCCCAATACCCCACGTGATACACACCGTTTACTCATATAGATAATTATTTACCCTAGACTGATTCTGCAGCACTCTGAGTTCCCCTTAAGGTTAAACAACATACACAGTAAACACAATATTGTTTCTATAAGTACCAATACCACAGAGTATATAGTATAACAACAACAAATCTGATTTTTTTAGACAGTAACAAGAAGGGGCAATTGTTTGATTTGGTTTGGAATATTCAAATCACAGTACTGTGCACACAGGGTCTGAAAAGTCACACTGGGTACCCAGGTTGGGGGGCTAACCAGGTCCGTTGCCTGGGGTTGACCGGGTGCAGATGGATAGGGTTCTGAAGAAAATATATGCACAACACCTAATTGTAATCCGGTGTGAGGGCTCGGTCCATGAAACAGTGAAACAAGCATAGGTGACACTTGTGATTGAAATGTTGCAGGGGAATACCCTATTTGTACTTTCACACCAAGATGAGGATCGGATGGAGAATGTCCTCTGATTGCTAGAAGAGGGTATAGGACAAGGTCCTGTGACTGGACCCACTGCAGTTGATAGTAAACGGATGTAGTCCCATTTGGCTGAGGGTTTACTTCCTGCTCAGTACACCACTGTACAGGATTTGAATAGTGATTCTACACTACGACATTTATATTAAAAGGAAAGTACTTATCAGGCAGGTTGCCCTGATCCCGATCGCACTGCAAATGTCTGAGCACACACAGCAGCTTCAGTTCCTGACAGACCTAGCATTCAACAATTCTCCAGTCTTCTGTGGGTGAGCCTGGTTTCACACTTCTAGTGTTTTTTTCCCACAACTTGATTTAGTCCAAACTGGCACTCAAAGGCTGCAGACCAAACTCAGGCCCTCACATGCCCACGCTAAAACTATACACCGCAGTAGCACACAGCTCCTTCTCTCTCTTCACTGTCAACTGATCTCATCTTTCCAGTCACAGAGCAGGTACTTTCTTTAGTCTATACTATTCTGTTGTTGATTCAGCTGTCATCACAAGATTCCCTGTTGCAGAAAAAGGCCAAGGTCAAAACCATTTCCCAGAGTCACTGCTCATACAACTCTTTTGTGGCTGGCTCAAATTAAGTCCAAGTTCTGATTCATCCACAGGCCCATTTTAGGCCTCTTAACCAACTGGCCCCAGCACAGCAGTTTAGGGTCCAAATGGAGAGATCACACACAGAGTCCCAGCTGCAATAAAGGCAGGTTAGACAACTCAATTTTGCTAATGCTTTAAATGATTACAGGCAAACAGTTACAGCTTTCAGATGGGCTCCTTGCACCTTCGGCTACCACAAATGGAGTGATTATCTCCGGCTTGGGTGGGATTTGAGCATTAAATACACAGTCCCCATACAAACTCATTTGAGTCTGAAAGCAGACAGCTTTCTAAAGAGACAATCGTGGCGGCTCAAATAGCACTCATTTGCAACCATAGTTAAACAACTCAGGCGGCCGACTCGCCCAGGCTTGGAGCATTCAGGCAAGTTCCTGAAGACTTTTGGGAACCCCATTGCAGGGGGGTTGCACCCTTCCTGGCCTGGAAAACTTGGTGCCCAGCGCAAGTAAGCACCCCTATAAGTTTCAATATAACCATATATATTACATCAGTCATCACATTAGGTCTATACATGCAATTATCAGGCAACATATCACCTTACCAGAAACACATTTCTGAAACTTTTCAGTACATCACTTCACAGTATTTAATACATTGTACATAACTCAGGTTATTACCTCCTGCACATGAAACCTGAAGAGAGGGAGCCCTTCCCTATCAGCTACCTTGGGGCTGGACGTGGCAGGGGCACCGTGCACTCCAGAGGGCAACAGAAGTAACTTGGAGTTAGCACTGTATTCAGTTTGGACAATGAGTCAGGGACACATACACTCCTTTATGGACAACATTGAGAGGCAAGTCCACAGGTCTCCTAAGGGAAACATAACTGAGGTGCACCACAGGCTTTACAGCTCAACCCAGTCTTTCTAGGGGAACTGTTACAGTCTCTGTACTCTGAGTTTCATTTTCAGCATTGTCCTCACTTGTCAGGAGTCTCCACTGGCAGAGAGGCTAAACTTGGCACTTTTAACCAGAAGTTACAGTCTCTGAGTCCACAACACTTGGCTCACATGCAGAGCTTTTTAGACACTGGCAGGACCATCAGGACACTCAAAATACTTTTCTTGTTCTGGTATATCACCAGTCTGTTCCAGTCCATCATTTTCCTCCCTGAAAGCTCAAACAGCTCAACCATACACAATGATTCCATATCATCTGACTTGATGCTTTGCACTTCACTTTCTGGGAGATTGGCTCCAGGTACAAAGTTGGGGACTTTAGACAGTCCAGAAGGCCCAGCTTCATCTCCAGGATTGACTAGGGATTGCCTCGAACAATTTTCATCTGCTCGTAAGAAGGGTAGTATTCAAGTGCCACACTCACTTTCCTCTGACATGGACTGACAGTCATGTTCACTGGGACTTGTGGAGGGGAACACTTTAACTCAGCTTCTGTAGGCAGGCTTTGATTTTGCTTAGCAGCAGCTCTAGTCACTGGTCCAGAGGGGCATTTTCTGGGGCTCAGACTCAATCAAGATTTGTCCAATGGGTAGTATGATTTCTATGCATTGTTTTAACATCTTTTGAATTATTCTCAGGCCTTACTTTGTACACAGGGCAGATCATCTACTTTGCCCACTACAATGTGAGGGAGATGGTATGCATCTGTCAGCAATCTTATGTATGCCATGCAGTCCCAGATTTCTTAGTAATACTTGATCTCCTCCTGGAGTTCCTGTGATTTCACCTTTTTATCATACCTTTCTTTGTTGTCCAGATTTATTTTGACAGCCATGGTTTGAGACTGTTGGAACGCATGATTTTGCTTGGCCTTTAACTTTTCACATACTGTAAATAGTTGTCAGCTTGAACCCCATCAGGAGAGACTCCAAAACACACATCTACCGGCAGTCAAGCTTCTCTTCTAAACATCAGGCAGTAGGGGGAGAACCCAGTGGCATCACTTTTGGTGCAGTTGTAGGCATGTACCAGGGTGCTAATTTGTTGGCCCATCTAGGCTTGTCCTTTGGGTGGAGAGTGCCTAGCATATCTAGCAAAGTGCGGTTGAAACGCTCAGGCTGTGGGTCCCCTGGGTGGTTCTGGACTTTCGACCGCCACAGAGAAAGCATCTCTTGATCAGACGACTTTCAAAGTCTCTCCCTTGATCAGAATGGATTCTTTTGGAGCCCCATAGTGAACAAAAAAAGTTTTCTACAAGCACTTTTGCCACAGTGGATGCCTTCTGGTCCTTGGTGGGAAAGCTTGGTCATATCTCGTGAAATGGTCAAAGCACTATCACACTATTACATATTTCTTTGATCTTGACTCCAAACTCAGAAAATCAATACAGACCAGCTCCATGGGTGCACTGGTGGTGATGTTAATACAAGGTGCAGCCCTCTGGGCAAAGCTTTCCTCTATAGCAGCTTACTACAAGTTTGAATGTGTTGTCTCAACATCAGCCCCCATCTTAGGCAAATAGAATCTGGCTTTCAGCAAGTCAAGTGTTCTATCTATACCAAGGTGCCCCATGTGGTTGTGTAAGGACCTCACGCTCGAGTCTCAAAAGGCAGTGGGCAGCACTAGTTGTTGTTTGTCTATTTGTCCCCTTTTCATCTGTTTCTTTGTATAAAAGTCTCATTGATTAGTTTCAACTTAGGACCTTCCTTAGTATGACAATGCAGTTCTCAAATCAGGAGTGTAATTTGGCACATCTTTCCCCTGCAGAAGGCTTCTAAAAGTGATTTGATCATGGGATTCTGGGATTGAGCCTGCTGAATACGGTCATTGCCCAGCTGGAGGAAGTGCACCAATGTTCTATTGCAGAAAAGCAGCAATAAGCAGCAGGTATGCAATTCTCAGAGGGTCCCAAATAATCCACCATAGAGTCCATCAGCGTCTGTGGACATTTGTTCCTCCCTGTCAAACTCTGGCGGAGTGCTCTAATATCAGGTTCTGACAGTCTGACCCAGTCATTCTGGGAACAGGTCTCGGGAGAGAGCATCAGCATCTATGTGGTTCTGGCCTGCTCTGTATTCAACAGCATAGTCGTATGTAGATATGCTGAAAGCCAACTATGGCCAGTGGCATCTAGCTTAGCTGGACATCTGCACATAGGTCAAAGGATTATTGTCTGTTTTACTAGTATCTTAGCCCCATACAAGTACTCGTGGAACTGGTCAACAATAGCCCACTTCAAAGAGATAGGAACTCTAACTTGTGAACAGGATAGTTCTTTTCGGATGGGGTCAGGCTTTCACTGGCAAAGGCCACTGGTCTCAGGCCATTCTCATGCTCTTGGTACAACACAGCCCCCAAGCCTGCAGGCTAGCACTGTGTGCAAGACATAGGGCTTCACTGGATTTGTATAGGCAAGGACAGGAGCGTGGTAAGTTGATATATAGTCTCATGAAAAGCAGCTTCACACTCTGTGTGTCCATCTGGCTCCAGATACTTCATTGGGATGGAATACACTTTCAGACCTCAGAAGAAAGTGACCTCTTTGTATTTTTGTAGGTAGGAGGGTAACCTTGAGTAAGATTAAGTAAAGGACTTGATCACTCTTGAATAGTCCTTGATGAAAACAGCTTATAGTAGCCACAGAATCCCAGGAATCTTTGCAGTTCTTCTAGATTGTGGGGCTGTGGCCAGGTGGTCAAGGCCTCAACTTTACTTGGGTCGGTCTCTAGTCCCTCGGTGGATACTGTGTGTCCCACATACTTTACAGAGGTTTGGAAGAACTGACATTTATCGATGGATAGTTTAAGGCCAAAGTCTTCCAGTCGGTCCAATACCTTGAATAATATGCTCTCATGTTCCTCCAGTGAGCTGCCAAACACAATAACATCATCTACAGTAGGTATACCAGGCACTCTAATAAGTTCATGTCCCCCACTGCACGCTCCATCAATCGTTGAAAAGTGGCTGGGGCTCCTGAAATCCCTTGAGGCATCCTCATGAATTCATAGAAGCCAAGCAGATAGGTAAAGGCTGTCTTCTCACGGTCTTTGAAATATTGGGATCTGGTAGTACCCCACTGCGAAGATCCAGCACACAGAACCACTTCTACCTTCAGACAGTCCAAAGCATCCTGAATGGGCATTGTATACTGATCAGGATGGTCTGTCGGTTTAATGCGATAATCCACACAGATCCTTATCTGTCCCCTTTTCTTTTTCTCTCACTCACGATGGAGAAGCATAGGGGCTTCTGGATTTTGTGTTACACCAGCAGCTAGCATCTCCTGCAGATGCCGCCTCACATCATCTATGTCAGCAGGGCCAGGCGCTAAGACCTCTCATGAAATGGCCTTTCATCATGCAGCCAGATGTGGTGCTCAGCTCCTTGCACACATCCTACGTCCCATTCCTTTAAAGAAAACATTCTGGTCCTCTGGGCAAACTTTCTACTGATTCTCATCTTCCATTCAGCTGGCAACGTGAGTCCACAAATTCAAACAAGTCGGGCATCACTCTGTCATTCTCCCCAAACACTTGTTACTGGGTAGCACTGCAGCATTCTGCACAATGTACATTAGCCAGGGTAACCTCTATTTACTCAATCTCTATCAGACACATTATGAACTTGAACTTGCTCATTCTCGGCATAAGCATGGGCCTGGCAGGCAAAATACTTGGCTTGACCCAGTCCTTCCGGCAATTTCTCATCACCTGGTGCATCCAGCTTGAGGATTTTATTCTTGACATCCTTCTGATACGGACTTCCCCTGTAAGGTACACTGGGTATTTGGCACAGAATCAGAGACCAGTGATCCTTCTTCCAGACAATTCCAAACCAGTTCCTCTGGGTCCATTTTTTCAGCATCTCTGTGCAGCTCTGGCTCTTGGATCAAGGCCCTGGATTCAAGCCTTCACCAGTCCTGACTCTTGTTTCTCATAACACAACTGTGCCAACCATCCAAACATATGCGCTGCTCATCCCAATTTGTAGAGGAATCCCACCACACAGTCCAACAGGGGACACACTAAGGCCAGGGTCTCTACTTTGCTCTGCTACTCCAGCCATGGAGGGAAAGATAGCCAAACTCGGATACACCCAGAGTAGGGTAGGCCTTCTCAATTAACCCCATACATGCAGTCCTTCCAATGGGTTGTAAGGGTACGCCTGACAAATGCTTCTGATACTCAATCCTGGAACATAATTGCCACTTGGGGCCATTGTCCAACACAGCTCTGGGCACACCATTCACTTTTACTGTAGCTTCGATTAGTGGCCCACTATTCTGGGACCCGTCTGGAGAGGCAGTAGCAAGGGCCTGGGTAGCTGATCTAGCCACATATGATATGGAAAGCAAGATTTTTGGGACCTTCATCAAGTGTCATTTCATGCACCCTTCTTAACCACTGTTTTTGTGTTCCAGAGCTCTCCTTGTAGCCGGCCCACCACTCGCTAAGTCTTTTCGAGACCGCATTCCTCTATGTGCCTAATCCTTCCCACAATTATGGCAAAATATGTCTGCTGAAGATTGGGGTGACCAAGGCATCACATTGGGGGCTGCGGCATTGGTACTATCAATAAAAAACCTTGGTGCCACCTCAGACGGCGGTGGGTTGGACATTTGGAGACATTCTTCTGTTCCTCTACCTCCATAGTCAAGGCATCAAGTTCTCAACTGTTGTTCACATGAGGTACCTGGGTAGGCATCCCACCACCATAGCAGAGCAGTCAGGCAAGTGTCAGTGCCTGTACTGGTAGGGAGGCGTCCATGATGAGACTGTCTGTTACTTCTCTAATCTCCTCAGCAGTTCACCCCATGGTGGCACACCCTTTCCTTCTCAGAGCACTCATTAACTGCCAACCTCTGCCCCTGAACTTCTCGCTCGTGACAGGTCACCTCAGTCACTTTGGTCATAGCAGCAGTTATTGGTGCAAGTCCTCCCGGGTCGCTTTTTCTCAACCTCCTTGAATTTCTCTCATTAGCTTGTCATGGCAGAGGGTGGGATTCCAGTTTATCATTGTATGCATCTGAAGCAACAGCAGTTCTGAGAAGGGGGCAGACTTACAGGATCCTGTTCAGCCTGGTTCGGTCCACTTCAATGCTTGACAAACTACCCTTTTCTGAGGCATTCTTGCAACAATTTTTCCAGCCGAGATACATACTCAGACAACATCCCTTGCTACTGTTGTGCATTTCTTACTCTCCACCACAGGTCTTCATCAGAATCTAGGCTCCTACACATTCTCCAAGGCCTCAAGATAGTTCTGTGCAGTCGCCTCAGGTTACCATACCCGCTTGGCAACGTGATGGTAGCCAGGGCAGGACCTCGGAGGCTCCTCACTTACCCTCTTCGCTTTCTGCTTGTGAGCATTGGTCATTCTAGCCCCTTGGGGGCAACATAGTCTATCCAGGTCTTCCAGTCATCCTCCCTTGTGGGTGGGAGGGTGCCAGAGAAATTTTCAACCCGCGTGTAAGAGTCGTGGACTATTGGCAGGTACAGACATAGGGACTAGCATTGGCACAGGAGGAGGGCAATAACGGGTGCTGGAGGGGAGGAACGCTTCTCAGGTGGTATTGGTTAGTTTTAAATCCTCCACAGTTTTCCTTCCTCCAGCAACAACTTAGCAAATTTCTTCTCAAAAGTTTCAGATAGTGGGGGAGGCTCATTCTCCCTGCGGTCTTTACTGTCTTTGGTTATCACTGTCCAGACAGTGAGGGTTTCCCCTGTGGTAATAGTCTGTGGCACTTTAGAACTGTCTACAGGGTCCTTACACTCTATTAGGGCCATGAAGGTTTGGGCAAGCAGATCAGCCTGTCACCCCACCACCACAGGTTCTCGTAAACATTCAACCTTGGAAAGTACTCACTCTACAGTGTCCATACTGGTACCCAGTGATATCCAAGATAAGTATAGCATTTGGAGGTCAAATCCCTGGCCCAGTACACCACTTCACCAACTGGTGTACAGTAACTTCTGTTGGGGGTATCCATTTATTTTTAATGCAGTAATTGTGAATGTGGCCACTAGAGGATGCTAATCCCAGCAGTGCCTCCAAGATGTAACCCCTAGGTGGCGCTTATCCCAAGGGCTACTTCCCTGCCTGTTTGATTACGGACGGGTTGAGGGGCCTAGGGTCCATGGCGGTGCCTCCACCCAGAGGTCAGGGGTTTGTAGTGGTTAGACTAGCTTGGTCACAGCCCTCTGGGACACTGAGACCCCCTTTTATTCCCCCTAGTGGCTCACATAGTACACTGGAGTTACAGCCCCACTACCCCATGTATGCACACTGTTCACTCATATAGATACCACTTACCCTCATGACTGATTCTGCAGCACATCTCTGAGGACCCCTTGTAAAGTAACGTTAAACAACATACACAGCAAAACACAATACTGTTTCCATAAGTACCAACACCACAGACAGTATATAGTATAACAACAACAAATCTGATTTATTTTGGGGGACAGTAACAAGGAGGGGGAAATTAGGTTGATTTGGTTTGGAAATATTCAAATCTCAGTACTGTGCACACGTACAGGGTCTGAAAAGTCACACTCTGGGTACCCAGGTTGGTGGGGGCTAGCCAGGTTCATTGCCCAGGGTTGGCCGGCAGGTGCAGATGGATAGGGCCCTGTAGAAGAAAATATATGCACAACACCCAATTGTAATCCAGAGCCGGAGGGCTCAGCCCATGAAACAGTGAAACAACAAGAATTAAGTGGCACATTTGTGATTGAAAACAGGCTGCAGGGGAATACCCTGATTTGTACTCACAACACCCAAGATGAGGATCGGATGGAGAATGTCCCTCTGGATTGCCAGAAGAGCAGGGCATGAGGACAAGGTCCTTGTGACTGGACCCCACTGCAGTTGATAGCAAACGGATGTAGTCTGAATTAAGCTGAGGGTTTACTTCCAGCTTCAGCACACAATTCACTGTGCAAAGGATTTGAAATAGCGATTCCCCACAAGCACTATGCACATTTATATGTAAAAGGAAAGTACTATACCAGGCAGGCTGCTCCTCGATCCCGATCGCAATTATTGCAAAATACCCGAGAGTACACACAGCAGCTTCAGTTCCTGACAGACTGAGCATGATTCACCAGTTTCTCCAGTCTTCTACAGGGTGAGCCTGGTTTCCACACTTCTAGTGCTTCTTTCTCCTCACAACTCAGATTCAGTCCAAACTGGCACTCACAAAGGCTGCAGACAGAAACTCAGGGCTCTCACACGTGCTTCCCGCGACGAAACTATACAATCAGCAGAAGCACACAGCTCCTTCTCTCTCTCACTGCCACAACTGATCTCATCTTTCCAGTCACAGAGCAGGCATTTCTTTAGCTCCACACTATTCTGTTGGCTGATTCAGCTGTCACTCAAATAAGACTCCCTCTGTTGGTAGAAAAAGGCACCAAGGTCAAAATTACATTTTCCAGGGTCACTGCCCATACAATCCCCTTGTGGCTGGCTCAAATTAAGAGTCCAAGTTCTGATTCGTCCACAGGCTCCATTTTAGGCTCCCTTAACCCAACTGGCCCAGCACAGCAGTTTAGGTCCAAAATGGAGAGGTAACACACACAGAGTCCCAGCTGCAATAAAGGCAGGTTAGACAAACTACAATTTTGCTAATGCTTTAAATGATTATGGGCAAACAGTTACAGCTTTCAGATGGGCTCCCTTTGCACCTTCAGTGACCGCAGAATGGAGTGATTACTCCGCAGCTCGGGTGGGATTCGAGCATTAAATACACAGTCCCCCCATACAAACTAATTAAGTCTGCAAGCAGACAGCTCTGAAAGAGACAGTACAGATTTTTTCTGCAGGCCCACAATGCTTCCTCCTAGTGTGCAGAAAATTGACAAGTACAACCAAGTGAAAAGAGACTGTTTCAGCACATACAAAGTCCCCCTGAATTAATGGCGCACTCAGTCATGTGCGCAGTAGTGGCACAGAGCCCCCAGATTTTTTATGCAGGCCCAGAGTGCATCCTCCATGTGTCCAGAAAATTGATAAGTGGTAACAGAGTGAAATGAGACTGTTTCAGCACATACAGTCCCCAGAATTAATAGTTCACTCAGTCATGGGGACCAAAGGGCACAGAGTCCCTTAGATTTTTTCTGCAGGTCCAAAAATGCATCCTCCTTGTGTGCAGAAAAATGAAAAGTGATCATCTCAACTGGATTGAAAGGTGCCCTTTGGATGTACAGTAATAGTAGCCTTGGTGAGTATATATATATATATATATATATATATGGTTGTGTATTTTGTAGGTGATGATGAGGGGTGTTGAACTTGACATGGACATGTACTCATGCTATTGTTCTACATCACACAGGTGACTCTGTCTCCAAACTGTTGCTGTGCATCTTCCAGTGCTCAATGAGAATTTTTTGCACTTAAATGGAAACGGATAACTCTCAAGCACATGAAGGTAAGTATTTATTTTTTGGGGGGGGTCATATTTTCAGTTTTGTCTGTAATGGTTTCTTATTTTTTTATTTCTTCACAGATTTCATCAGCATCCTTCTGGAGTCCGGTTCTTAATGATGGTCATGGTCATCTAATGAAATGACTTCTGCATGTTGCATGTGTGCCCAAGCTCAGGTTGGGGAAGGGGTGCGCCTGATCATGTTGATGAACTTTTTTGGATAAGGCCACTTTGACAGAACAACAAAGTATCGTGAATTTTCCTACAAAGAGAAATGAATGACTTCTTACAAGTTACAGCTTCATTGTTATGTGTCCCTCCCTGGTTCTCAAATCTCAATCCCTATTGTCAAGTTACATTTCAGAGACACATCTTGTCAACTACTAAGACAACCTGTTGTGTGCAATATTTGCAGCAGTCTTTACAAAGCAATGAAACGGATGAAATAAAATCTTCATACTTACTTACCAGAATGGACTTCACATGGACATTACATCGTGTCTCTCTCTGTACGGTATAGCTACAGCATCTTTCCCAATGAGTAATAGCGATGGAGCCTGTTTTTGTTCTACTGTAAAAGAAACAAAAGAAGTGTACTGTATGTGTTTTGCCACTGCGGCTCTGAAAAGCTACAGAAAACAAAACAGACAACTTAAGGAAGTGAGGCAGCATAACAAACATGAGTGCACATACTCACTTTATGGTTTAAATATTAAGAAGCTGGTGGTGGTGCACTGGTGGACTGGTGGACTGTGGGGGGCAGACAGACTCATGGTGGCAGCAGACTTGAATAACATCAGTCCCGGTGGTGGTGGTCTGGGGTGGGAAGACAGACTCATGGTGGCAGCAGACTTGGATAACATCAGTCCCGGTGGGGGTGGTGGTCCATGAGGGAACAGACAGACTCATGGTGGCAGCAAAGTTGGATAACATCAGTCCCGGTGGTGGTGGTCCGGGGTGGGCAGAAAGACTCATGGTGGCAGTAGACTTGGATAACATCAGTCCCGGTGGTGGTGGTAGTCCATGGGGGGCAGACAGACTCATGGTGGCAGCAGACTTGGATAACATCAGTCCTGGTGGTGGTGGTGGTCTGGGGTGGGCAGACAGACTCATGGTGGAAGCAGACTTGGATAACATCAGTTCCAGTGGTGGTGGTCCATGGGGGGCAGACAGACTCATGGTGGCAGCAGACCTGGATAACATCAGTCCCGGTGGTGGTGGTCCGGGGTGGGCAGACAGACTTATGGTGACAGCAGAGTTGGATAACATCAGTCCTGGTGGTGGTGGTGGTGGTCCATGGGGGGGCAGACAGACTCATGGTGGCAGCAGACTTGGATAACATCAGTCCTGGTGGTGGTGGTCTAGGGTGGGCAGAGAGACTCATGGTGGCAGCAGACTTGGATAACATCAGTCCCGGTGGTGGTGGTCCGGGGTGGGCAAACAGACTCATGGTGGCAGCAGAGCTGGATAACATCAGTTCCGGTGGTGGTGGTGGTCCATGGGAGGCAGACAGACTCATGGTGGCAGCAGACTTGGATAACATCAGTCCTGGTGGTGGTGGTGGTCCGGGGTGGGCAGACAGACTCATGGTGGCAGCAGACTTGGATAACATCAGTCCTGGTGGCGGTGATGATGGTCCATGGGGGGCAGACAGACTCATGGTGGCAGCAGAGTTGGATAACATCAGTCCCAGTGGTGGTGGTGGTCCATGGGGGGCAGATAGACTCATGGTGGCAGCAGACTTGGATAACATCAGTCCCGGTGGTGGTGGTCCGGGGTGGGGGGGGCACACCACCTTTTAAATACTGCAGTTAAAACCTGCCAACATTAACCATATCATCATCCTCATAAAGAAAACTGCACTCACAGTAATCGATGAATGAAGTCTGACCACTGGGAAATTCTTTCTCCATTGTGTCATCATCTACATCAGTGGTGGGCCGTTTCAGGCAGCCACTGCCAGTCCCACCAGGATGCTCCATTTCTGCATCAGCAAGACCACCATGACTAGGCCGGGCTACGAATACCAAGGTTGCAGTCTGTGCTGGTATGTGCCTCTCATTCATTTTAATGAATGTTAGCAAACTAACATTTGCAGGAGACAGGTTTGTCCGACGATCCCTGACTATTGCACCTGCTGAGCTGAATACCCTCTCAACACTTACACTGGAGGGTGGGCATGTGAGGTACTTCAGTGCCACTGCAGTCAGTTCTGGCCATTCACTGACCTTTCTACTCCAGTACAAAAGAGGATCTTCACTTATTGTCAGATGCCTGTTTTCAGACAAATATGACTCAACCATTCTCTGTGCCACACTAAGTCCAATTGTTGATGCATCAACCTGTTCCCCAGAATCATTGATTTCACAAATACCCACTTGGGACAAAGCCTCCCAAAGCAGGTTGATGCCAACCACTTTGGATGACAGACCACCAGGAACTACAGTCCCTTTACCCTTGCAAGATATGCTTGCCTGTCTTCCAGCTACACCTTCAGCTGGATTATGCTGCTGAGGTTTGCCAACCTTGGCACGTGACTTCTGTGCCCCATGAACCAAGCGAACCAGTTGACCACTGACATTTTTTACCTGTTCAGGCCCTCCCTCCAGTACTGATGCAATTCCATGTTTGTATCGTGGATCCAGCATTGTTGCCATGGCAAAGTTGTCACTACGCTGAATGCTCACAATGTGACGATTGTGGTCGAATACTGTAAGCATGTGTTGCAGCAACATACTGCTACCACCGTCTCCGGCAACATCAAGGCTATGCTGTACATTCACCAATGTCTGCCTCTGCACCCACAGCAGTGGAATTGATAGGCTAATGGAGGCAGACTCGCCACTCACTGCTTGTGTAGCATGTTCAAAAGGCCGCAAAATTGTTACTACAGAGTCCATGAGGCGCCGCTGTTCAGTCATCATAGACATGGAGGCCCCAGAACTGTCATGTCTAGTGTGTATAACAAGATATTCTGTGATGGCTTTGTATTGTTCATACAACCTCTCTGCCATGTATAATGTGGAGTTCCATCGGGTGACAACTTCCAGCTTCAAGCGGTGCTGAGGCAGGCTGTTTTGTATCTGCAACTGCCGCAGTTGGTCACAGGCCTTTCCAGATCTTGAAAAGTGAAAGCAGATACGTCGTGCAATGGTCAGCATTTCCTTTATGTCAGAGTGCTGCAGAAACTCCTGAACCACAAGATCTAAACAGTGGGCCATGCATGGAACACGAAAAAAAACACCATACGTGATGCATTTCACCACATTTGACCCATTGTCACTTGCTATGAACCCAGCTCTCAGGGACAGAGGGTTTAGCCATCTATCAATTTCAGTCAGTACCATATCCAGCATGTTCTCACCAGTGTGTGAACAGGTCACACTGCGCATAGCAATTGTTGCATGCTGGCAAATTCCTGGAAGATTGCTACTGCGACGATTCACCTTCCTGCACTGATTATTCACACTACCAGCATCACAAACAACCCCCGGCACCTGCGCCCAGTGTGCAGTTATACACAGATATGAACTCCCTGCTGTTTTGCCACTTGTGTACATATCCATACTTAAATGGATGAATGGAGAAGAGGAATGTTGAAGGGCATGTCTTACTGAGTCTGAGACAGTGCGGAACAACTCGGGAACTGCACAGGTAGAAAAGTATGTCCTGGATGGGACTTTCCATTTTGGACAGGCATGGGCAGCAAACCGCCGGAACCCAGAATTCTCCATAAAGGAGAGGGGCAAAAGATCAATTGTCAGCATTCCCGCTACAGCAGCATTAAGTTCACGTGACACTGTATGATTGGGGGAGTACTTCAGCTTATGTGCAAAAACACTCTGTAATGTGGGCTGACTTAAACGTTTTACATGGGGTGTGTTGTTGGTCACAAATGGTTGTGCTCTGTGATGAATGTCATTGGCAGGGCTGGAGTGTGGACATTTGATGAAGACAGTTGCACAGGTGATGATGACAAACCCAGAAATGATGTTATTTTTCCAGATTTGCTAACCAGGGTTGACGTACCACTTGCACTAGATATACTGCATTCACCACCACCACCACCACAAAAACTGTTACTCTCACCAGCACTGGACAACATTTCAAAGTCATTATGGTCCTCCACCTCTTCATGCCTGTAGTAATCCTCTGCTCTTATTACCGCACTACTGCACATGTTTAATTTCCTACTGGGCTTAACAGTCATGGAAGGTGATAACATGCTGGCTATGGTTGCCACTGGTGATACAGGTGAACTCCCAAGTCTGGTATTAGCTTCCAGCTTGTGCTGGGTCCACAGAGCCAAGTGCCTATTCTTTTGATGCGTATGCTGTCCTCCTGTCCCAAAATGGCTCCCAATTTTACATCGACTCACACGTACATGGCAAACCTGGCAGATTGCAACTGAATCATCATTTGCATCTTGAACAAAAAAAATCCCAAACAAGAGACTGCGATGCTCTGCTTTTAACATGTCCATGATGATGTGGCTTATTTAAGTCTGTTATTTTAAGCACTGAAGTGGGGGAGGGGGCACGTGATGTTTCTGGCACTGCACACCTGGACTGCAACTGACCACCATGACTACCTATCATATTGAGTACTGGGTCGTCATCATCATCATCATCCACTAAAACCAGTAAATCACAAGTTTTTACAGGGGGGGGAGGGTTTCCTGCAAACAGATTCAGACACAGCCACTTTTAATTTCTTTTTCTCCGGTTCCCAACTGGGGTCAATTAAATCATCATCATATTCATCAACATCACTGTCACACACATCCACATCTTCTGCTTGGATGCTAACATGTGGACTGCATGTTGCAACAACAGCAACATCATCATCATCAGCAGCATCTACACCACCATCACATAATATTTTCCACCACACTGTGAATCACTGTTGCATGGAAAATGAGTGACGTTTAAGTGCCACGGTGGATGGAATATCACATTGTATGCTATCGTTGACATGATCATCTGAATCAGGTTCAGTTAATGGGATGTTACTGGGAAGTATGACATCATCTACGCTGTCACTCACTTGCACTGCTTCACACTCAATATGATTCTATACGGTACACTGGTCGGAATTAGAACTTGACGCAACAATGCTAATACTACCTCTACCACCACCTAGGCCCCTAGAATTCTGCGGCCGCAGAATTTTGCGCAGAACTTGCAATCTACTGCAGAACTTCTGCGGTGCCGCAGAATTCACTCTTCTTGGTGATTTTTTATTAATATTTCTGTTTATACATAGAATCTGGTTTCCTGCCCCTCTTTTTATATCCAAACCCCCCCCCTATATGTTCAGAATGTGATGTTATCATTGCAATAACATCATACATTAGCTAATGAAATGGCTGCCTTCAGCAATATGAATGAACAGTCACTTATCTTCCACAGCTCCCACTGCCAGACATGGTGCCACAACACATCATGCATGGTGATATTTGTTCAACCTGCACTACAGCCTAATAAAATTTTCAGTCTTACATTGTTGCACTAGGGCCAGCTTAAACAAAACCTTGTCAATAGCATAGACCTGTTTAGTCCATACCTCACTTTGTACAAACCTATTTGTGCCTTTAAGGTATAGAGACGCTATCTGAAATGAATAACTGGTAAAATGAATTTAAGTGTCTAAATTTTTAAGAAAAAGAAAGTAATTATGCCCAGAAAAGTGAAATATAATAATGTGTAGACCTGTTGAAAGAATAGATCTGTTAAATAAATAATTGCACTGTACGCATTTTTCCAGGGTTATTGATTACGTATTGCTATCGGTTGATAGAATCACCTAAAAGTTATTGAGAAATGTTGCGTGCAGGGACAGCTGTTGGGCCAGAGAGTAGCACGCTGTGTTTCCATGCCAGCAACTCAGGTTCTGAGATTAGCTCTGGGAGCTGGCTGGGCAGCACAAGGACTGGTGGAACACATCACTGCTCGGAGATTGGGAAGGTATGGTGCAGTGTTCTGTCACATGGTGGACACATTGTGATGGTCTGGAGAGCTGTATCTCACAATTGGTTCACATGCATGTCATGGCCTGATGATGTCACGCAGTGTGTCAGAGAAAGCAGGTTGACATGAAAAATTAGTTTTGCAATAGCTCCTCTATTCCATTTCCAATGGGACCTGTATGAATGAGAATGCAAGTTAATGGAAATTAAAATTATATATATATATATATATATATATATATATACACACACACACACAGACACACACATAGTATCTCTGTCTCTCTCACCACACACACACACACACAAGCACGCATATTTGTATGTATGTTACAGATTGCATATAAATATGCAAATGATGCACAGTGGGAACCTCATGAGTGGTGTAGAAAGCACATACAAATATATAAGTGATAGACAGTGGACACCTCATTAGCGGGATAGATAGCATGCATATAGAAATACCTTATTTATCACATAAGATCCCCTCTGCATATGTCATTTATGCAACAGGCTAGGACCTTAAGGGAGAGCCATTTATTTTGCTTTTTTAGGCATAAAATTATTTTTATAAGTCTATTTTTTGAACTAGTGTTACTGTGCTTTCCACCATCCTGATTGCTATAACTGCTGCCATGAAAGTGAAAGTCAGGATGACAAGCTGACACTGTGATGTTGTAGTTTGTTAGTGCCGCAGAACTTCTGCAGAAATTACAAACCACCGCCGCAGAAGTTCTGTAGCAAATGGTAGCCTTGCCGCAGAATTTGGTCCCACTGTGCCGCAGAAAAGTAGGGGCCCTGACCACCACTAACACCAGTAACACTAACACCACCAGTTAGGAAAACATCATCTCTTCCAACTATCAGTGAAGCTACTGATTGGGATGTAAAAAAAATTGCAGGAGAAATCCCTTTCCTCACATCAGCAATGCACTTCTCCATCCGAGTACTACTACCACGCCCACAGACCCTCTTACTGCCAACATTGCCATGACCAGAAACAGCTTTACTTGCACGTCTCTTTGCAGGCATTTTGGGGGATCAACCACAAATACTATTACCAAATTCAGATTTTGATACGTTCACTTTCTGACTGGAGGATCGCTACTCGTAGCTGGATGTGAAGCAAAATAAACAACTGTGGCTTCAGCAACAGATAAGAGACTACTGTGTTGTGACACTGTCATGGAATTAAAACAACTTCAGTAACCAGTGGTGCTGATGGGGTCACAAAAACAATCCAGTCTGGTAAAAAATACCTTTTCAACGTGGGGGTGGGGGGGCACTGAATACAGACCGTGCTGATTTTTACGGCACTACAAACAGCAAAACTAAGAACAGAGAACACAATCGCAGTACAAAATCAGGCAGCTGCAGTGGATAGCAGGTTCACACTGCTGCACTTAGTTGCACTTACACAGATCTGTGTTACAAATTTTAAAAGGTGTATTATATTTGATGCACACAACACTGCACACACAACACAGAACACTTTGTGTACAATGCTGAACGAGGAATGCGATGCAAATGCAAAAATTCAGTGTACTCAGTGCCACGTAATGTAAATTTGTAATTTAAACAACCTGACCTTATGAAATGCTGCACCACATTCACACAACACGCAGCAAGAAAATTGTACTATTACTGACAATTTTACTATGTGTACAGTAACACAGTCAGTTATATAACAAAATATTACCAAAACACAAAGAAATCACTAGTTTCCAACTTAAATCTACCTACACACAGATACTCCCCTCCCCCACACAGCACACTTCACTGTCTTTCACCACACACACTCAATGTTGTAAATTTACATTCAAAATCCACACACAAACAAAAACGCTTGATGATGTGAGCACAGGAGGGTTTCCTACAATCGATGAACTACCGTTGAATTCCCCCCAAAAAAGCAAAAATGCTTTTTGAACAGCTTTTAAAAGATTCCTACGGACAGCTATCAGAGCACACTGTCTCCTATTCCTTCCTACTCATACTACCTCGAACTGAGGCTGTGCAGATCAATATAGAGCCCATGTGACCTGAACTCCCATGAATCACTGCAAAATCCACCTTTGGAGCTCAAAAACAAGGCGAAGTGAGGTGAAGTGAACTGCCACCAATGTACTTCACCTTAAAAATTGAAAGAGAAGTGACCAGTGGAGGCGGAGTAATGCGAAGTAGCTGTTTCCAATGCACTTCGTGTTCCTCATTATAACGCAAAGTACTCCACTTCGCTTTTCGGAGCACTCCACGAATCCGCCTTCGCTCCGTGAATCACTTCACAGAGTGGATTGAGCCCACTTCGCCCACCACTAATCCTGCATAAGTATTTACAGATATGAGGCGGTATTGCCTTCATTTGTATTTACACGTGTGAGGAGGTACAGCATGCATTAGTATTAACAGATGTGAGGAGGCACAAATAAATCAGCCTGCATTAGTATTTACACATGTGAGGAGGTGCATCTTGCATTAGTATTTACACATATGAGGAGACAAAGCAAGGCAACTTTCATTTTTCAGGCCCCCAATCCCAGAGGCTCTGGGCGCCGTACAATAAAAACATCAAATCTTAACTATTATAAATAATCAGCATTCTATTTAAAACTTATTTAACATCATTAAACAATAGTTCAAATTGTCAGCAAAATTCAATAATTGCAGTTAAAAAAACCCTACATTAACTACAGAACATTGTCTGGGAATGCTCGGCTAAACAAGAAAGCCTTGAACTCCTCGAATGGAGGGGCCTTCCTTACTTATGGAGGTAGCAAATTCCACAGGATGGGCCGATGACACTAAATATTCTGTCACCAGCAGTTCTTAACATCATCCTGGGAATTGCCAGAAGGGCCCTTGAGGAGAATCGGAGGGAGTGGACTGGGGCAGCGGGTGTTATAAGGTCCAACAGTTAGCCAGGGCCCAGTCCATGTAAGGCCTCAAAGGTAAGCAAGCCCACCTTAAAGAGAACCCTCCATCAAACAGGCAGCCAGTGCAGATCATGCAGCACTGTGGTGAAGTAACAGTATCTAGACTGTCCCATCAACAACCTGGCAGCTGCATTTTGTACCAGCTGCAGTCAATGGAGGGCACCACCAGAGACCCCGAGGTAGAGCACATTACAGTAGTCAAGCCTAGAAGTCATGAATGCATACAGTAATGTGGGGAGGTCCGGGGCGGAACCAGGTGCTTGATCCTCGCGATATTCCTCAAGTGAAAGAAGCTGGACTGGACAACGGATGACGCCTGAGATTCAAATTTCAATCCACTGTCAAGAATAACACTGAGGTCATGCACCCCAGAGGAGGTCTTCAATGGCACAGATCCCAGAAACAATCCAGTCTCTGCACCACAGGCCTTCTTATCATGCTTCCTATTCAACTCCACCACCAGTACCTCCATCTTATCGGGGTTCAGTTGCAACCAGCTGGGGGCCATCCAGTCATTTATCTCTGCCAGACAGTTGTTCAGCACATCCACTGCACTGGATGTCCCGGGGGCAAAAGATAGATACAGCTGGGTATCATCGGCATAGCAATGAAACTCCCAGGTAGCATATACACGGTAAACAACATCGGTGACAAGATCGAATCCTGAGGTACTCCATGAGACAGAAGGCTCAGGGAGGAGGAGAAATTCCCCATCACAACCCTATTTGTGAAATAGGACTCAAACCACTGGATGACTGGTGCATCCACAAAATTCCATCAGGCAGTCGAGTAACACACAATGGTCTACCATGTCAAAAGCTGAAGAGAGATCAAGGAGAATGAGAATTTTCCCCTCCCCTCGCTCCCTCACCCTGAGGGGATCATTGTGCACCCGAACTAATGCGGTTTCCATTCCATGTCCAGCACAAAACCCAGACTAGAGCTGATCATAGATATCGAAAGCCTTGAGGTGTTCTCTGAGCTGCTGCACCACAATGTTCTGTGCAACCTTACCCAGAAATGGCAGGTTGGAGACAGGAGGGTAATTCACCTTGACATCAGGGTATAAAGATGGCTTCTTCAGAAGGGGTCTCACCAGTGCCTCCTTCAATGCATCTGGGAAGACCCCCTCTGACAAAGAGCACCGGACAATCAAGGCGAACACCTAGCCAACAGTGTCAACATATCCCGTTAGGAAACTTGTTGGCACTGGGTCCAGTTCACAATATGTGCACTTCAGCCTCGAGACCACCCCAATGACCTTGGCCACCTCTACTGGTTTAAACTCCCCCCAACCTGGCAGAGTGCACCACAGACAATCCAAGCAACCACTGTTGTCCACATTGTGGCTCAATGTCAGGATCCCCTACCTGATGGTGGACACTCTGTCCGAGAATAACAGAGAAAACTCTTGGCATAAACCATCTGAAAATGCTTTTTTCAGCTGTAGACAAGCTGGATGTAATAGCCTATCTACAGTCCAAAAAGGCATCGCTGGTCGTTCTTCCCAGCGGCAATCTCCCTGGACAAGAGCACTGCCTTCTTATGGTTGACTGCCCCCGGTACACTAAATAATGTGCATGCAGGGCCAGCCTATACCTGTCTAGATCAGTCCTCCGCCAACAGTGCTCTAACCTTCGATCCTGGAACTTCATCACCTTGAACTCCCCATCAAACTAAGGGGACCTCAAGTTAGAGGATCTGGGCCATAGACGGATCGGTGCAAGGTAGTTGAGTGCCCCAGACAATGCCCCATTATAGGTGGCGACTGCTTCACCCACACCCCATATGCATGCACTGCCCACACTAGATAGGTCGATTACCGCCTGAAAATCCTCTGGGGTCAAACCCCTCAAAGGGCGGTAGCTTGCCATCTCTGCAGTGAGAGGGCTCAAAAGGGGTCCCTGAGCAAGAACTCTACTGTGCAATGATCGTACCATATGATCTGATCAAGTCTTGAGATTATTAATCTCAAGCCCCAGCGAGAAGACAATGTCCAACATGTGGCCACCCTCGTATGTCACAGTTGAAGATATGGGTGATTTGGGTGCCCTAATTCTTGTATGTTAGTTCTGTACTTGGGTCATCATATATTGGCAACACAAAACTCAGATAACTGAAAACAAGGATGAACTCCACTGCAAGTCACTCTATAATTAGCAAACAATAACTGCTTTTATGTATTTAACACACTTATAAAATGGGGCAACAGTTTCTGTGGCTCCCACCACTTCTTCAGGCCCATACAACAGTGTTGATCCTGGATAAAAACAAAGTAAAACACAATTGGTATATATTCAGATATATATTTTCCTCCTTATGATACCAGTTGACAAGTTCCCACATACCACAACCCATAGATATTTATATACATTGTTCCAACCAGTTCAGTAAAATGTATATGCCCAGTTCATGCTGATCTTTCTCTAAACAATCATAATAACTTTCTGTGTCCAGCCACCAAACTGTGAAGTCCAATTAACATCCTTATTTAATTTTAATAACATATTTATTCATAGTTACTGTCATACGCCTATCAAACTTGTCCTAGTGATTCATAAAAAATGAATACTGTATGACTTACTATCTACTAAAACTATATTCCTTCATTTCACATCCTGTAAGTTTATTCCATCTCTGTAAGGAATAATAATATTCAATTTACTTCTCTTCATAAAGAATATATTTTCATTCTAAACTTCCTTCATTAATTAATGTTCCCGAAATGAATCTCAGCATGCCGTCACCTTTCTTGTCATCTCCTAATGTTACTCATGGAAACTTGCTGTCTCCCCTTTCTTGGGACTTGACTTAATCCACTCTGTACAAAACATAAAATATTCTTAATACTAAATCCTCTCTCCAATTTACTATACTGAGTTTTTAAGCATACAGTGATTTAAATAAGAGCTTCACTCACCCAGACAATGTGGCTGCAGAGGTCTCAGTGTCTCCCTGGATGTAGGAGCAACTGAAACCATATACATGCTCGGTTTAAATACCTTGGGAAATGGGGGGCTATGATGTCACTAATGACATCACAAACTTGCCCACTCCCAGGTTCTTGCCTGTATTCACTAAGGATATAATGTGTGAAAGTTTTTGCACGAGCCTGGTGGTGTAGTGGAATCAATAGGACTGCTCAGGCCCAGAGGTCAGAAAAAACAAGCCCCACTTCTGGCTACTCGCTGAATCATTATTTATAATCTTCCTACTTGTGCTAAAAACAACATTGTTTGATTGCTGTGTGTTTGATCTGTCATATTAAAAATCAATTCAGGGAAGAGGCTACAAGTTCCCAATAAATTCCATATACATTTTTCAACTTCAGACTCTCTCCTTACAGTTTAAAATTTTGCTTAAACTTAACAGACCTTATTTAACATCTGTGGCCATCCCCTCTCCTCTACTTAAATAGTTTTTCATATTATTCCTTCCAACAAGCTCTGTAATCATAAATAGCTAAGGTAAGTGAAAAGGGGGGGCACATCATTGGGTCTCTGTTCTTCAGGACATGAGGGGGTCCATTCTCTAACCATCCTCTACATGCCCTCAAGTGGAACTTACTGCCTGAGAAAAGTCCGCTTGGGTTTAGCAACACAGTATCAGAGCAAGTGTGGCTTCACAAGCCACTGGCAGCTGGCTGTTCGCATCCCACTCCTGGAAATTGTAAACAACATTGGTGAATCTTATGATGTACTTTGTATTGTTAACAGATTACAAGCACACTGAATGAAAGTTCTAGAGGACTTTTGGAAAACACAGGAATTTAAATACTGGAGTCCTTGTTCATGTGTTCCATGTATCCAAGATTAAAGTCCTCGTTCTTAACACACACGATCCTTCTTTCTTCCATTAATCATCACCAGTACAGATACCAGTCACATGTTTCATTTAGTCCCCCTCTGGGATTTGTGCTATCCATCTGATAAATCCAGAAGACCTCTCTCTTTAATACTAGATCCTTCCATGTTATACTGCCATTTCTGGGTTCGATCACTCTTATAAGGAGTCTTACTTGGTTAAATTAATAAATCCAAAGGAGAGGAGAATAATGACTAATTTCAGGCTTTTTAATATATAATGCTAATTATGTACTTTATAAGCAAAGAAGAGAGAAAATATCCTCTCCCCATTCTGCAAATGTGATAAGTTATCTGAAGATGACTTAAAACATGTATTACTTTTATGCCCATTATATAGTATTTTTACATATGAGGAGGCACAGTCTACATTATTATTTACACATGAGTGGAGGCATAGCCCACCTTGGTAGTTACATGGGAGGAGGCCCTCCTGCCTTAGTATATACATATATCAGGATTCAGAAATAAACCAGGCTGCCTTGGTATTACACATGTGAGAAGTTACAGCCTGCCTTAGTATTTACACATTTGAGGATTCATGCCCTGCCTAAGTATTTACACTTGTGAGGAGGGACCACCTTCCTTAGAATGTACATGTCTGATGAGACATAGCCAGGCCTATTATTTACATTAGTGAGGAGGCCAGCCTGACTCAGTATTTACACATGTGGGAATGCATAGGCTATCTTAATATATACACATGTGAAGAGGCTCAGCATGCCTTAGTATTTACGCATGTTAGAAGGTACAACTTGCATTAGTATTTACATAAGAGAGGAGGCACAGCCTGCATTAGTATTTACACAACAGAGGAGGCACAGCCTGCATTATTATTTACACATTTGACGAGGCACAGACTGCCTTAGTATTTACATATGTGAGGAAGCACAGCCTGCATTTGTATTTAGACATGTGAGGAAGAACAGCCTGCATTGGCATTTACACATGTGATGAGGCACAGCCTGTCTTAGGATTTATATTTGTGAGTAGGCACAGCCAAGATAAGTACTTACACATGTGAGGAGGTACAGTGTGCATTAATATTTACACATGTATGGAGGCCAGCCTGCCTTAGCATTTACACATGTGAGGAGGCACAAAAAAAACTATCCTGCAATACACTAGCCTGCATTAGAATTTAGAAATGTGGGGAATCACAGTTTGCATTAGTATTTACACATGTGTGGAAGCACAGCCTGTATTAGTATTTTCACATATGAGGAGACACAGCCTGACTTAGTATTTATACTTGTGAGCAGGTACAGCCTGCATTAATAGTAATATATGGGAGGAGGCATCATGCATTAATATTTACATATATGTGGAGGCACAGCCTACCTTAATAGACATGTGAGAAGGCACAGCATGCTATAGTATATGCAAATGCGAGAAGGCCAGCCTGCCTTGGAATTTACACATGAGAGGATTCCCAAATTAACCAGCCTGCCTTGGTATTTATACTTGTCTGGAAGTACAGCCTGCATTAGTATTTACACATGTCAGGAGGCACAGTCTGACTTAGTATTTATACCTGTGAGGAGGTACAGCTTACATTCGTATTTACATGTGTGAGGAGGCACATCATAGCCTACCTTAATATTTATACATATGAGAAGGCAGAGCCTGATGTAGTATATACAAATGTGAGGAGGCCAGCCTGCCTTGGAATTTACACATGGGAGGATTCCCAAATTAACCAGCCTGCCTTGGAATTTACACATGAGAGGATTCCCAAATTAACCAGCCTGCCTTGGAATTTACACATGTGAGGAGGTGCAGCAAGCTTTAGTATTTACATATTGAAGGAGGCATGGTCTGTCTTATTATTTACGCATGTGAGGAGGCATAGCCTGTCTTAATATTTACACAAGTGAGAATGCATAGCCTGCATTAGCATTTACACATGTGTGGAGGCATAGTATGCCGTAGCATTTATACATGTGAGGAGGCACAGCCTGCATTAGTATTTACACATGCGTGGAGGCATGGTGTGTCTTAGTATTTACACATGTGCAGAGGCACAGCCTGTTCTAATATTCACAAAAGTGAGGAGGCATAGCCTGACTCAGTATTTACACATGTGAGGATACACAGACTATCTTAATATATACACATATGAAGAGGCAAATCATGCCTTAGCATTTACACATATGAGAAGGTACTACCTGCATTAGCATTTACACATGTGAGAAGGCACAGCCTGCATTAGTATTTAGACATGGGAGGACAGACAGCCTACATTAGTATTTACAAATGTCAGGGGCACAGCCTACCTTAGTATTTACACATGTGATGAGGCACAGCCTGCCTTATTATTTACACATATAAGGAAGAACAGCCAGAATTAGTATTTATACATGTGAGGATATAATAATAAATCAACCTGCCTTGGTAATTTTACATGTGAGGATTTGTAGTCTGCTGTTGTGTTTACATATGTGAGGTGGCATGGCCTGCTTTAATATTTACACATGTGAGGAGGTATAGCCTGGTTTAGTATTTACACATGTTAGGAGGCATAGCCTGCTTCACTATTTACACATGTGAGGATGCACAGCCTACCTAATTATTTACACATGTGAGAAAGTACAACCTACATTAGGATTTTCACATGTGAGGAGGCATAGACTACTTTAGTCTTTACACAGCCTATCTAATTATTTGCACATGTGAGAAGGCACAGCCTGCCTTAGGATTTATACATATGAGGAGGCCGAAATAAAACAGCCTGCATTAGTATTTACACATGGGAGGAGGCATAGACTGTATTAGTATTAGCACATGTGAGGAGGCACAAATAAACCAACCTGCATTAGCATTTACACATGTTAGGATGTATAGTCTGCATTAGAAGTTACACATGTGAGGAGGTATAGCCTGCAGTAGCATTTACACCCATGAAGAAACACAGCCTGTCTTAGTATTTACTCATGTGAGAAGGCATGTCCCACATTGGTATTTACACATGGCAGGTGGCCAGCCTGTCTTAGTATTTACACATGTAAGGAGGCATGCCATGCCGAAGTGTTTACACATGTAAGGAGCAACAGTCTACCTAAGTATTTACACATATGAAGATCCACAGCCTGTCTTGGTATTCACACATGTTAGGAAGTGCAGCCTGCCTTAGTATTTACACATGTGAGGAGGCATAACCTGACAATATTTATATATGTGAGGAGGCACAGACTGCTATAGTATGTACACATATCTGAGGAATAGCCTGCCCTAGTATTTACTTATGTGAGGAGGCTAGTCTGCTTCAGTATTTATATATGTGAGGAGGCACAGCCTACATTAGTATTTTCACATCTGAAGTGGCAAAATCTTCCTTAGTTTTTATACATGTGTAGAGGCACAGCCTGCCTTAGGATATTTACATTTGAGGAGGCACAGCCTGCATTAGTTTTCACACTTGTGAAAAGGCTTAGACTGCTTTACTGTTTACACATCTGAGGAGGCACAGTCTGCCTTATTATTTACACATCTGAGGAGATGAAGCCTGCTTTAGTATTTACACATGAGAGAAGGCACAGTCTTCCTCAGTATTTACATATGTGCTGAGGCACAACCTGTCCTACTGTTCAAACAAGTGAGGATGCACATCTTGACTCAGTATTTACATATGTGAGAATGCACAGGCTATCTTATTATGTACACTTGTGGAAAGGCACAGCACGTCTAAGTATTTACACATGTGGGAAGGTACTACCTGCAATAGTCATTACCCATCTGAGGAGGCACAGCCTGTATTAGTATTTTCACATGAGAGGAGGTACAATCTGCTTTAGTATTTACACGTGTGATGAGGCATAGTCTGCCCCAGTATTTACACATGTCAGGAGGCCATCCTGCCTCAGTATTTACACATCTGAGGAGGGACAGTCTATTTTAGTATTTATACATGTGAGGATGCCAGCCTGCTTTAGTATTTAAATGTGCGAGGATCCACAAATAAACCACCCTGCCTAGGTATTTACACATGTGAGGAGGTGCAGCCTGCCTTACTATTTACATATGTGAAGATGCACAGCCTACCTTAGTATTTAGACATGTGAGGAAGCATACACTGCTTAGTATTTACATATGTGAGGAGGCACAGCCTGCATTAGTACTTAGACATGTGAGAAAGCACAGCCTGCCTTAGGATTTATACATATATGAGGAGGCCCAAATAAAATAGCCTGCATTAATATTTACTCGTGAGGAGGCATAGGCTGTATTAGTATTAGCACATGTGAGGAGGCACAAATAAACCAGCCTGCATTAGCATTTACACATGTTAGGAGGTATAGTCTACATTAGAAGTTACACATGTGAGGAGGTATAGCCTGCAGTAGCATTTACACCCATGAAGAAACACAGCCTGTCTTAGTATTTACTCATGTGAGAAGGCATGTCCCACATTGGTATTTACACATGGCAGGTGGCCAGCCTGCTTAGTATTTACACATGTGAGGAGGCATGCCATGCCGAAGTGTTTACACATGTAACGAGCAACAGTCTAGCTAAGTATTTACACATATGAGGATCCACAGCCTGCCTTGGTATTCACACATGTGAGGAAGTGCAGCCTGCCTTAGTATTTACACGTGTGAGGAGGCATAACCTGACTTAATATTTATATATGTGAGGAGGCACAGACTGCTTTAATATGTACACATATCTGAGGAATAGCCTGCCCTAGTATTTACTTATGTGAGGAGGCTAGTCTGCTTCAGTATTTATATATGTGAGGAGGCACAGCCTACATTAGTATTTTCACATCTGAAGTGGCAAAATCTTCCTTAGTTTTTATACATGTGTAGAGGCACAGCCTGCCTTAGGATATTTACATTTGAGGAGGCACAGCCTGCATTAGTTTTCACACTTGTGAAAAGGCTTAGACTGCTTTACTGTTTACACATCTGAGGAGGCACAGTCTGCCTTATTATTTACACATCTGAGGAGATGAAGCCTGCTTTAGTATTTACACATGAGAGAAGGCACAGTCTTCCTCAGTATTTACATATGTGCTGAGGCACAACCTGTCCTACTGTTCAAACAAGTGAGGATGCACATCTTGACTCAGTATTTACATATGTGAGAATGCACAGGCTATCTTATTATGTACACTTGTGGAAAGGCACAGCACGTCTAAGTATTTACACATGTGGGAAGGTACTACCTGCAATAGTCATTACCCATCTGAGGAGGCACAGCCTGTATTAGTATTTTCACATGAGAGGAGATACAATCTGCTTTAGTATTTACACGTGTGATGAGGCATAGTCTGCCCCAGTATTTACACATGTCAGGAGGCCATCCTGCCTCAGTATTTACACATCTGAGGAGGGACAGTCTATTTTAGTATTTATACATGTGAGGATGCCAGCCTGCTTTAGTATTTAAATGTGTGAGGATCCACAAATAAACCACCCTGCCTAGGTATTTACACATGTGAGGAGGTGCAGCCTGCCTTACTATTTACATATGTGAAGATGCACAGCCTACATTAGTATTTAGACATGTGAGGAAGCATACACTGCTTAGTATTTACATATGTGAGGAGGCACAGCCTGCATTAGTACTTAGACATGTGAGAAAGCACAGCCTGCCTTAGGATTTATACATATGAGGAGGCCCAAATAAAACAGCCTGCATTAATATTTACACGTGGGGGAGGAGGCATAGGCTGTATTAGTATTAGCACATGTGAGGAGGCACAAATAAACCAGCCTGCATTAGCATTTACACATGTTAGGAGGTATAGTCTGCATTAGAAGTTACACATGTGAGGAGGTATAGCCTGCAGTAGCATTTACACCCATGAAGAAACACAGCCTGTCTTAGTATTTACTCATGTGAGAAGGCATGTCCCACATTGGTATTTACACATGGCAGGTGGCCAGCCTGCTTAGTATTTACACATGTGAGGAGGCATGCCATGCCGAAGTGTTTACACATGTAACGAGCAACAGTCTAGCTAAGTATTTACACATATGAGGATCCACAGCCTGCCTTGGTATTCACACATGTGAGGAAGTGCAGCCTGCCTTAGTATTTACACGTGTGTGAGGAGGCATAACCTGACTTAATATTTATATATGTGAGGAGGCACAGACTGCTTTAATATGTACACATATCTGAGAAATAGCTGCCCTAGTATTTACATATGTGAGGAGGCTAGTCTGCTTCAGTATTTATATGTGTGAGGAGGCACAGCCTGTCTTACTATTTACACATGTGAGAAGGCACAGCCTACATTAGTATTTTCACATCTGAAGTGGCAAAATCTTCCTTAGTTTTTACACATGTGTAGAGGCACAGCCTGCCTTAGGATATGTACATTGAGGAGGCACAGCCTGCATTAGTTTTTACAATTGTGAGAAGGCTTAGACTGCTTTACTATTTACACATCTGAGGAGGCACAGTCTGCCTTATTATTTACACATCTGAGGAGATGAAGCCTGTTTTAGTATTTACACATGAAAGGAGGCACAGCCTTCCTCAGTATTTACATATGTGCTGAGGCACAACCTGTCCTACTGTTCAAACAAGTGAGGATGCACATCTTGACTCAGTATTTACATATGTGAGAATGCACAGGCTATCTTATTATGTACACTTGTGGAAAGGCACAGCACGTCTAAGTATTTACACATGTGGGAAGGTACTACCTGCAATAGTAGTTACCCATCTGATGAGGCACAGCCTGCATTAGTATTTTCACATTGGAGGAGGCACAACCTGCTTTAGTATTTACACGTGTGATGAGGCATAGCCTGCCCCAGTATTTACACATGTCAGGAGGCCATCCTGCCTCAGTATTTACACATCTGAGGAGGCACAGTCTATCTTAGTATTTATACATCTGAGGATGCCAGCCTGCTTTAGTATTTAAATGTGTGAGGATCCACATATAAACCACCCTGCCTAGGTATTTACACATGTGAGGAGGTGCAGCCTGCCTTACTATTTACATATGTGAAGATGCACAGCCTACATTAGTATTTAGACATGTGAGGAAGCATACACTGCTTAGTATTTACATATGTGAGGAGGCACAGCCTGCATTAGTACTTAGACATGTGAGAAAGCACAGCCTGCCTTAGGATTTATACATATGAGGAGGCCCAAATAAAACATCCTGCATTAATATTTACACGTGGGAGGAGGCATAGGCTGTATTAGTATTAGCACACGTGAGGAGGCACAAATAAACCAGCCTGCATTGGCATTTACACATGTTAGGATGTATAGTCTGCATTAGAAGTTACACATGTGAGGAGGTATAGCCTGCAGTAGCATTTACACCCATGAAGAAACACAGCCTGTCTTAGTATTTACTCAAGTGAGAAGGCATGTCCCACATTTATTTAACATGGCAGGTGGCCAGCCTGTCTTAGTATTTACACATGTAAGGAGGCATGCCATGCGAGTGTTTACACATGTAAGGAGCAACAGTCTACCTAAGTATTTACACATATGAAGATCCACAGCCTGTCTTGGTATTCACACATGTTAGGAAGTGCAGCCTGCCTTAGTATTTACACATGTGAGGAGGCATAACCTGACAACATTTATATATGTGAGGAGGCACAGACTGCTATAGTATGTACACATATCTGAGGAATAGCCTGCCCTAGTATTTACTTATGTGAGGAGGCTAGTCTGCTTCAGTATTTATATATGTGAGGAGGCACAGCCTACATTAGTATTTTCACATCTGAAGTGGCAAAATCTTCCTTAGTTTTTACACATGTGTAGAGGCACAGCCTGCCTTAGGATATGTACATTTGAGGAGGCACAGCCTGCATTAGTTTTTACACTTGTGAGAAGGCTTAGACTGCTTTACTATTTACACATCTGAGGAGGCACAGTCTGCCTTATTATTTACACATCTGAGGAGATGAAGCCTGTTTTAGTATTTACACATGAAAGGAGGCACAGCCTTCCTCAGTATTTACATATGTGCTGAGGCACAACCTGTCCTACTGTTCAAACAAGTGAGGATGCACATCTTGACTCAGTATTTACATATGTGAGAATGCACAGGCTATCTTATTATGTACACTTGTGGAAAGGCACAGCACATCTAAGTATTTACACATGTGGGAAGGTACTACCTGCAATAGTAGTTACCCATCTGATGAGGCACAACCTGCTTTAGTATTTACACATGTGATGAGGCATAGCCTGCCCCAGTATTTACACATGTCAGGAGGCCATCCTGCCTCAGTATTTACACATCTGAGGAGGCACAGTCTATCTTAGTATTTATACATGTGAGGATGCCAGCCTGCTTTAGTATTTAAATGTGTGAGGATCCACAAATAAACCACCCTGCCTAGGTATTTACACATGTGAGGAGGTGCAGCCTGCCTTACTATTTACATATGTGAAGATGCACAGCCTACATTAGTATTTAGACATGTGAGGAGCCATACACTTCTTAGTATTTACATATGTGAGGAGGCACAGCCTGCATTAGTACTTAGACATGTGAGAAAGTACAGCCTGCCTTAGGATTTATACATATGAGAAGGCACAAGTTGTCTTAGTATTTATATATGTGAGGAAGCACAACCTGCATTAGTATTTACACATCTGAGGAGACATAGTCTACATTAATATATACACATATACAGAGGCCAGCCTGGCATAGTATTTACATATCTGAGGAGATACAAATAAACTAGCCTGTAATACATCGGCCCACATTAGACTTTACATAGGTGAGGAGTCACAACCTGCATTATTATTTACAGATCTGTGGAATCACAGCCTGCATTAGTGTATTCACATGTGAGGAGGCACAGCCTGCCTTAGTGTTTATAATTGTGAGGTGGTACAGCCTGCATTAGTATTTACATAGGTGAGGGGAAGCATCCTGCATTTGTATTTACATATATGAGGAACCCAGGCTGCCTTTGTATTTACTCATACAGAGGAGCACAGCCTGCCATATTATTTACATGTATGTGGAGGCACAACCTGCCTTAATATTTACACATATTAGGAGACACAGCCTGCCACCGTATTTACAAATGTGAGGAGGAGAGCCTGCCTTAGAACTTACAAATCCGAATATACTCAGATAAATCAGACTGCCTTGGTTCTTAAATATGTGAGTAGGTGCAGCAAGCTGTAGTATTTACAGAAGGGTGGAGGCATACCATGCCCTATCATTTAAAAATGTGAGGAGGCACAGCCTGCCTCAATATTTACATATGTGAGGAGGCACAGCCTGCACTAGTATTTACACTTGTGAGTAGGCACAGCCTGTCTCAGTATTTACACACATGTAGAGGCACTGCCTATCTTAATACTGTAGAACTTGAAATTTTCACTGACAAATCATTTTCATTATTTTTGCTGAAGCACCAATTTGCATGATAATAAATTTGCACTAACTAGCACTTTTAGTATCTTTTTCCATTATAGTGAATGTGTTGACTGTGATTTAACACTAAAATAAAATTATGCAATTGTGATAGCATTTATGCTTGTGCTAAATTTACTTTGCCTGAAAACTAGTTCTACAGAGCCCAAGTATTTATACATGTGAAGAGGCAAGCCTGCCTTAGTATTTACACATGTCAGGGACACAGACTACTTTAGTATTTACACATGTGAGGAGGCACAGCCTGTCTTCATGTTTACATACTGTATGTGAGGAGGCACAGCCTGAATTAGTATTTACACTTGTAAGGAAGCACAGTTTTTTTTATTTAATTTTATTTATTTATTAGATCTAGGATTACAATCCCTTTGAGCCAGGGCTCTTTTACAAAGGTTCTACATCAGGTTACAATTCAAAACATAAGACATGTACGTCAGATTACAAATTCAATACATAGGGCAAGGTTATAAAAGTGTAAGCAAAACAGAGTTACAAAGCATCTGAGAAACAAAATGAGTTTTGGAGGCTAGATTACAAGGAGATAGCGGATGAGGTGCAAAGAGTACAAGAGAGAGGAAGAGTAGAGGGGGCGGAGAGCTATGGAGGAGGAGCGCAGCCAGAAGCATTGCCGTAGGCATAACATGGGGAAGTGCATGCTAAGGGGTAACCAAGTCCTAATAGGAGAGCGAATTGCATAAGGTTAGGGAAATATTCATGGGGTTAGCTAGTGGAGGCAGTCACAGGAGCTAGAGGCAGTGATAGAGAGGTGGAGCCTTGATTTAAATGCACCAAAGGTAGGAGAGGAGGAAGTTTAACTAGTAGTATAAGTTCATATATCTCGTCAAATTTTAAATTTCAGCCAATCAGCGCATGCCACATCATTTGACAGGTGGGCGTGGCCTAAAATGGACCAATCAGAATCGTCCCTTGTTAAACCAGAAGTCCCTCCCTAAAATGTGCTAGCCCCACCCACTTTTGCCGGAAGTGACTTAAGCTCAAACCCTTGTCTGGCCCCTTGCAGAGGAAATGTCATGCACTCAAACCTTGTCCCGCCTCACTTGTGCAGGAAATGACACGTGCTAAAACCCTGGAAGTGACATGACATCACCATTTTGTAAGCATCCTATGCCCCTCCTTCTCATGCACTCCTTGAACCCCTGCCACCCACCATTTTGTAAGCGTCCTACTCCCCTCCTTCTCGTACACTCCTTGAACCCCTGCCATGCCATTCTGGCTGGAACCCGAGTCCCACCATGCTAGCTCAAACTCCTGTCCCCCTCCTTTCTCCTGCAACCCCACTGTCCTGGCTTGAACCCCTGTCCATCTTCACCACTGTGCCCCCACCCGCCCCAAAAAATAAGTTAGGGTTTATGTAGTGTTATGTGCCCCCCTGTTGTCTAGGGTGTATAACTGCAGGGGCATGTGTGTGTTTTTTATTAGGCTATTTTCAAAAAGAAGTATCTAGGAGGCAACCTGATTGTGCAGAGGTTTCACAGATTTGTTTGGAGACTCCCCGAGGGAGATTAATCTGCCTGTGTGAGTGCCCCTTTTTCTGTTTTATAACAAGATACAAAATAATTTAACATGCTGGCTGTGTGTGTGTGTGTGTGTGTGTGTAATCTCTGTGTAAATAAGATGGCTCAACAGTTTTCTCTGGATAGCATTGCAACATGCTGGTTGTGTGTGTGTGTGTGTGTGTGTGTGTGTGTGTGTATGTGTGACCTCTGTGTAAATAAGATGCTTCAACAGTTTTCTCTGGCTAGCATCTGTAAAAAATGTAGCTTTATGCTTTTGTCATTAAAACTTTAAGCGATAAACAAATAACCTTAAAAAGGAAAAAGAAAATAGTTAACCAGACAGGTGGTTTTATAGGGACACTGTTAGGAATTGCCATCCCTTTGATCACCGGCCTGCTGGCTAACAGATAATGGATTTTACTCAGAAAATGTATTTGGTGCCTCAGCAACAGATGGATCACATTAAAACTAATTACCCTGATCAGGATATGAGAAAAGTTGCAACTAACAGTTTGGACACTGACATGAGAGCTATACTGTCCCGGACTGATTTATCAGACTATGACAAAGCCAGAATGTACTCTGCTGTGTTACAGCATTAACTGACTTTGGTAAAACAAGGAGAACAAGCTAAAACCAGTTTAACTTTATTGATGCCTGAAAATGAATCAATTTCTGACCCCTCTGTGGACACGGCAGAGACAGCTTCTGTACCTAGTGCTATGGAAAAAGACATTTCAAGTAATGTTTCTCATTGGTCTAAAATCAACGCTGAACTTTCGTTAAAGCATATGGCAAAGAACAAGGATATTGTGTTTTGAAGTGATAAGGGGGAATTAATGCATAAAGGTACTGTTGTTTCTGGGCCTCACATGGTCGATTTGGTAAGAGCGGCTACAGCCACTCACACAATCCCTGACCACAGAACGCCAAAGGGCTGGGATGTTTTTGTCAAAGCAATGACTGAGTCTAACATACCCACCTCAGTGTTTTCTCATTCTGCAAACAGGAGCTATGTGGAAAAGTTAAAATCGGCAGCTGGTGCAAGACAACCACAGCCATCTCCAGTCAACCAATGGTCAGTGACACCCAAAAGACAAAAGTATTTTAAAAAACCTACGTGGCTCACTGTGTAAAATTTAAATGCCATCTCTATGTATGAATGTTATATACCTCAGTGATTGCTGTGTACAACCTATGTTAACCATTTACCTCATATTGACTGTGTAATCCTGTTTTTTGCAAAAAAGTGTTTATATTGATGCACGTTAGCCTACCTCATATTGACTATGTAATCCTATTTTTACAAAAAAAGTGTTTATATTGATGCATGTTAGCCTACCGCATAGTTAAATATGTTAACATGTTTTTAGAAAGAGGTGCTTATCATAATTCTACCTCAGTGCTATGGTATATATATAGTGTGCATTTTTTTAACAGGAGATGCTTCTGTTTATTATATCTTATCCATGATGTTACCACTGATGTATGTTGTATTTTATTGCCTTTTTTTATAATAAATACCTTTATATTTTATATATTTTTGTCATTATTGAAGACATTGCATATCTGAAAATTTTAAACACAGATGACCCCCCCCAAGTTTAAACACAGACCCCCAGAAAAACTGACAAGAGACACACAATTATGAGTGTTTATATATGATTTTATAAGTGACTGGTTTTGAATAAAATTACAAGCGGTTGCATATTTTAAATCCATTACAAGACAAACAAGTCTGAACATGTTGCCATCTCACTGATACGTGCCCTGACATGTTTAGATGTCTGGAAAGGTGACATACAAAACTAGTTACCATGGCATCATTTTTCAGCAAATCATTAGTGTACATTTTTAAAATTTGATCATAAGAAAGTCCTTTGAATCTGTGGTGTAAGAAAAAGATGCAGTGAAATCCACAGGTGGTAGAAAAGGTATCTTGCAACTGTGTGTTTTGGTACAAAATGCTTTTTGCATTTCTGTTTAAAAAAAAAAACCCAATCGTTTGTGTATGATTGCCAGGATGAAAACCGTAGCTGTCGAAGAACTCCCCAGTCCCATTTTCTGAAATGTATACAGCTAACCAGTGATGTCCAGAGAGGTCATGGGGGTCAGTATTGATGACTAGTGCTGCAGGAAGGTTTCTCAGTCTCTCCTTGGGTAGCAGATCACATAGAAACATGCCCAGAAAGCAGTCATGGATGTGGGAGTCATTGGTTACAATTTTTTCCAGCTGCTTTGTATTCATTTTTATGGTTTATCACATATAATCAAAAATGAAATTTCTTCTCTGGTTTATTTCAATGACATTATCAAACACAGCATAGATAATGAGATTAACTGTTTGTAGAAGGGCTTCTGTAAATCTGATCTCAGCTCTGAGGTTCCCAGTTTTATTAAAGATCAGCACATTCTTGGTCCGGAGTGAGATCAAAGGCAAACAGGGTGTACCCTTGGGTAAATTCCTGATGGTTAACAACTAGCGGCTGATCTTTCATAGATTTCCCGGCCGCTAGTACTAGATTAAAATATTCTCTCACAGCATTCCCATTTCTAAAATCAGGCTGCAGAGGTTTAGCAGGGATTTGTTCACCGTCCAGATACAAAGCTACAAAATTAATGTTATAATGTTTAAAGTTAAAGGGGTTTTTAGTGTAGGAACCGCTAAAAGCATTATTGTCAACCAATCCCATGACCATCATTTTTGACAACTGTCACAAAAACAAATTATCTTGGTTGCAGACCCTGCTGCCTGCAGGGAGGCTGAACACTTTCATCCCCACTCTGTCTATAGGGTATTTAGCGTTGGAGGTCAGCAGGGCTTCTGAGTGTCCCAGATGAACACCGGGGGTCACATTAACCCTTTTGACAAACAGAGAGGCAGCCGTGACTTTTAGCTTAGAAGGCTCAGCATCTCCACTCATCAGGCAAAAGCTGTCCCTGTTATGTGTCAGTTTAATTTTAATATCCACGCCATTCATCAGTTTCTCTTGAAAAAACAAGTCTGTGTGCAAGTGTCCCAGCAGCTCTACCCCTCTACTGAGATGCATGAAGGAGCTTCTTTTATTAAAACCTACACTGTCACCGTCTCTGTCTGTGATTTCATGTTTCCCCGGGGTGTCTTTGTAAAATAACCCTGTAGTAAATTGGGTAGAAAGGGACTCTTCACTGAAGTTCAGCACAGATTTTATGACAGCCCTGTAGAGGTAACAGTTATTGCTCTGACTGATTTGCCAATCACCGACAGTCACATCCAGCTGACTGAAAATGGTGGCCACTGGGTAGTTTATAAGGCCCACTTTGGCCGCTGCAGGTATATCACTACCATCAGCTCCAGTGATTTTGCAAACCAGGTAAAGAAGCATGTCGTTTAGATCCAAATAGTCTTTACCATTCCCTGCTATATAAAATTCAATCGGTGAGTTTTCTGAAAGGGCAGAGAAAGGGGGTATCTCTACAGGAATGCTTTTTCAATGCTTGTCTGTGTGGGAGAAATGGCAAACAAGTCAAGTTCTGATTTTGTGCATTCTTCAGAACCACAGTGCATGAAAGCCATGTTTTTTTAGAACAGGTCTCTGCTTTTTTTACGACCCCTTGAAGATCCTTTTGCCTTTAAATGCTTTCTTTTATGTGAAGTTTTGCGTTTTGAAACACCTCTTTTAAAGTAGTCGGGAGGTCCGATGAGAAGCGAAGGGTGTACTCTGCACTTTTTCCTTTTACCTGTCTTGAATACAATCAGCCCTGAACCACCCTGAGTAGGCTTATCACCCCTGACATCTTTTGAGCGACAGCACTTGTCACATACCCCACAACATCCTTTGAAACATTTTTAGCAGCTGTCTGTAGATGTGGTTTTGCAATTTCAAACCCCCTTCTTAAAAATGGAACTGCTTTTCTGAACAGACTATGAAATATCCCTCCTATACCAGAACCATACATAGTAGGAAGTCCATGAAAGCCGGGCAGACCATATCCTGCCTGTGCCTTGTAACAGCTTCTGTACAAGGCAGGGTCCCCATAATGTCGAACGATCACCATCCTTGTTTAAATTTTAAAGCACTCTCTGGGGGTGAAAATGCAACTTCACGATCATCTTTCCAAATCAAAATGGTACAAGTTAATTTCGATCATTCTTTATTTCAATAGTGACTGTATCGATCTGATGTTTACTGACTGTTTGATAATGGCGTTTATCGTAGTTCACGGTCACTATCTCACTGTCTTGGCCCCTGATGGGTATGCATCTCAGCAAGGGCACTAGACTGTCACCCACTATTTCATGCATGATAATGTCAGTTTAGATATATTGGAACAGATATTCAAAACTTTGCGCCGGCAAAAACCGTTTGCGCAGGTTTAGCGCGGGATTAGCTCGGGTCTGCTATATTCAAAAGGCCAAATAGCATGGGCAAACTACATTAGCGCCGGGCAAGATTATAATGTATGCAAGGGGCAAACTGACATGAATACAGGCGCAATGCTATATTCAGTGACTAGCGCCGCGCTAAGTGGTTTTGCGAGACTTAGCGCGACACTTAGCACGGTGCAAATTACCGCCCTGGAAAAGCTTGTCTTAACCCTGGGCAATCAGCTTTGCGTGACACTTTGGCTTTGCGCAGTGTTTGCGTGGGTTTTGCGCGACCCTAACAAATAAATATGACACATAGATAAAGCCAAACATAGAGGAAGCATGCTACTAACCGATGGCATCACAATGATGCCATCATCTGCCACCAGTCCCAGCGGCCAGGCAGTAAGTGGTGACCCTGCCACCAGTGGACAGCATGGCAGTGTGGCCATACAGCACACACCTGCGGACCACACATCTGTGGACACAAACAGATGCCAGCACACACATGCAGCACTGTGGGCATGGAGGATGTTGAGGGGAGCATGTATGGGTGGTGAGGCTGTGCCACAGACCAGGTGTGGCCACAAGGCTGGGACACATCATGCAGTGCACATGGGTCAGTATTGGGAATACCCCCAACACTAGTGTGCCTTTCAGATAATATATGCCCCCCCGGCCACATACCACACAGCTGTACAACTGCCACAGCACACAAAGCCAGAAATGTACATGCCACTGTGAGCATCCCATGCCACAGGTACAGCATCTGTGGGTCACACAACAGTGTAACAGTAATGTCCACTGTCAGTAAGCACCTGCAGGTTGGGCCTGTCACTGTGTACAGTGCAGTTATCATCACTGCCCTACACACCATAGGCAGTGCTGTGTCCCTCACACTACTGTCCCCCTTGCTACTGTAGTGTCTGCTGTGCACTGTAGCATGCCCTACAGTGTGACAGTGGTATGCAGCACCACCACCACCTGTGCCTATGCTGTCTTGTCCTCTGGGGTACAATATGCTATGCTATGCTGTACTGTGTACATGTAGCCTGCAGCTATCATCGTGCACTGCCAGACTGACCTACAGGTGGAGCTGTGGTTGGACCTGGTCAGCCCCTGTACTTCCAGACTGACCTACAGGTGGCTCTGTGGGACCCTGCAGTAATGCTGGGCAAACTGCATGCAAATCAGGGTATAATGAGATACTAATCAGGTTGTTTGCCCAGAGACTGCCTAAGTAGGCTCATTTGCATGGCACTTTTGAATATGGCACATTTTAGCTCTGGGCAAACATGTTTGCCCCGGGCTAACTGCTTAGCTCTGTGCTAATGCCGCACTAATGTGTTAGCGCAGCGCTAACGGTACAGGGAATAATATACAGTTTTGATCACTGTTCTTTCACATCTGCTGTTTCCTGCAGCTGTACTGAGTCAGTGCATTTGCTGGCACACACATTGGCCATGTAGTTTGTCTGTACCTGCCCTCACGTTGCTGTGCACTGTGTTGTTGTTATTGTTGTTGTGGGTTGCACTTGCTGGTTGCTTTACTCAGTGCTGTCTTATTCCTGGGCTATTTTTGCCCTGCACTCCCAGACCAGTTTGCCCGGCTTCCTTAGCCTGTAATATTCAGCAGGATTAGCACCGGGCTATTTCCATTTCAATATAGCTTGCTCTGTGCTCCGGGCTAAGTTTGCCCACCAGGCAGTGCTAATTTAGCCCCTGGGCAAAGTTTTGAATATCTGGCCCCTAATGTGTAAAAGCCCCCATTAATATCTGTAGGGTTCTTTGTTAGATTCTTTTCTACACCTACCTCGAGTCTACTAAAACCCAAAAGGTACTGTAACTGCCCATGCATAAAAAAAAGGCATTTGATGTCACTGTCAAGGCTTATTTCTCTCCTGACAGCTTGTTGTTCCAAAACCACTGGCAGTTTATTTACTTCCAATATGCTTTTATTAATTTGAGTAATAACACAATCCATGTTAGGATAATAGCCCGATGGAATTTTAAATGCTGCTGACTCAGTAAAGGGTCCAGTTGGTGGTGTTTTACTATGGGCTACGCTTAGAGGCTGATAGAGCATACTGAACCTGTTTTTCTGTGCAGGCACATTGTCCCAGGTATGAGGGTACTGAATTTTTGCTAAGCCCACTTCCCATTCACCAGGTAGTTCAAGCGTTTGTGGTAACTTTACTGTAAAAGTGGATATAATATTGTTGGGGAAAATGTTGCATGAGGCACTGCTGGGCAAGGTGATATAAAAATCATTTTTGAGCATTTTAAGCCTTATCTGCTTCTAATGCCCTGAACCTGTTTTGCCTCAGCCCAGCTATTAAATTTATCGGGCCACCCTCTCCACTTTACCAGATAAATTTTTCTGCCACGCTTTTTCTTTGCTAGGATTTTCTGCACCCTATACACATGGTCCTCATCCGGTTCAATTTTTTGCAACTCCTCAGCATAAAAAGTACATTTGATGTCTTCCCCCTGATAGTCTTTTAGCTTATAGGTGGACCTCTGCGTCTTTAAGACCTCTGTCACAATAAATATCTCATCTGTGTACGTCTGTTCATATCCCTTTTCAAACATCCCTTTTAGCTTAGATAGTCTCACATGATCATCTTTCTGAAGGGTACACTTTTGTTTTTTGCCAAGAACAGTATTACCATAGAGGATCTTCCATACACCCAGGGCATTAGAAGGGTTAATATCCACAGGCTTGTGTTTAATGCTTCTGTGATAAGTATGGTTATAGCTGTGCACCAGGTCTGACAACACATCTGTATATTTCCAAGTATTCTGGGCTGTAAAGTAATGCCACATGTGTGACTTCAGTGACCTATTAAATCTTTCTACAATGCTGGCCTTAACTTCATTATTCATTACAAAATGGTGTATTTTATTTTATTTTAATAGGTTCTTTAAGGAGGCATTTAGAAACTCTTTACCCTGATCAGTCTGCAACTTCTGAGGTGTGCGTCCCCTTTTAAAAATAGTTTTAAAGGCTTGCGTCACTGCCTTGCCTGATTTGTCTTTTAAAGTCACTACCCAGGCATACTTGGACAGCACATCAATGCACGTCAGTATGTACTTAAACCCATTATTGTACTTTGCATATTGACTCATATCCACTAAATCAGCTTGCCATTGTCAGTCTATGTCAGAAACAACAACAGGATTTTTCTTAAATCAGACTCTGGCTGCTTTGTGTAATGAATAGGGATCCTGCTTTGAAGACATTCTGCAACACCTTTCCTGGTGACATATTTATCAAGTTTTTTTGCAGCTTTATACAGCTGAGTCACCCCTGTGAAACTACCCACTTTTTTTGCATTAAAATATATATTCTGGAGTAGGTGATCATTCATTTTCTTTTATCAACCCCAATACATCTGCTAGCTAGCAAAACTCTTGTCACCACTAAAATAAAGCATGTGCTCTTTCTATTCTTTTAAAAACACTATGACAACCACAAAGTGCAATGCATGATTATATTTTATTTATAAATACACATGTCATAACAGTATTTGAAGGTTTACTTTATATACTTTATAATACATAAACTAATGCATATAGCTGCTACCTACAAAAGGCATAATACATGGCAAGCATGCAATGATTACATAATATCTTGTTTTCTACTCTTCCATTTTTACACGTTTCACAATACCCAGAGACAGCAACTTTTGAGCTGCATGTTTTACACAAGCATGGGCATTGTCCACTTCCCCCTTAATGATGAGGCGGGCACAGTACATACACACATATGCCATACACCACTCAAAATAATAAGCCTGATTTTTAAGACCATCTGTTACATCTACAATGTCATTCACCTTACATAATGCTCTACGGTTCATTTTTTCCATTACTGCAATATAGAGTCTCCATATAAAGGGAGGCAACGCTTTAATCAGAGTCAGTGTGTTTTCTGCCAGTGAAGCAGCAGCATCTTCAGAGCAGACATTTAATGCAGGCTGCTTTCCAAAGCATACAAGTTCCTTTAAAATGTCCTTTATCACACGGTACATTGTAGACATCAAGACTGCCTGGAATATTGTGAGCACGCCCGTACATTCCATCTGAAAGTACATTATAATACACTATTTAGGAAAAGCATATGCTAAATCTGATTTATGAAACACAACAAAAGTGATAAAAGAAGCAAAATATATGATAACAAACTCAGACTCCCCGTTCTGCAGACTAAACACTAAAAATTCAACAGCAGTACAGATAAAACCACAAAAGTGTACCACATCATAAGGATTATGCATAAACTCTATAGCAATTTTTATACATTGCTTCCTCAGAAGTCGCCCCCTCGTCCTTAAAATAATTCACAATTTCCTTTTGGGGTCCCTCTAGGAGACCATCAAAAAGACCTTGGCATGTCTCTAAAATTACAGACGGTGCTTGTTCTGTAGGTAGATTTAAACCAGGTTGTTTAGCTCTGTGTCTGACTAGTTGGTAAATAAGCCTCTGGACGCACTGACAGGGTGTTTCCCATTGTGGTATACTCTGGAAAAAAACATACAGCACTATGTTTTAGTGACCTCTCACTGCATGGAGCAGTTGAGCAAGTGGAAAAAGCCAGGGTAACAACATTATGTCAAACTCCCACTGTGGTTGCAAATGAAACCTGAAAAAATATTAATGCACCATTGCTTCACAATTGCTGATGTTCCATGTCTGTGTATATTGTATCTTTCTTTCTAAAGGTTACTGTCATTCTCTATACTTGAATTGTGTCTATATTGTGTATTCCATGTTATACTGTGTTCTAACCCATTTATGTATGACTTGGAGCCTTTGCAAATGAGTCTCTGACTCAAAGGGTTGCAATTCCTAGACCTTCAATAACTAAATATTAAAATTGTAACAAGTAACTGTTTTTTTGGGGGGTAAATGTTTTTTTTAACACCATAAACAGGGTTCCTGAATTTCCTTATAGAATTTTTTTTTAAAGGACCCTTTTTTGACCAGTGGATCATTTTAGCAAGCAGAGAAGCCAGGTTAACAAACACGTACAATATCACAAGGTTTTTTTCAGCTTTATAGTACACATCCACATGACTATGATGATCATGATATAAAGTCCACAAAGATGTTCATTGTCTTCTATGAATATATCGACAAACACTTTAACATTTTCTACAAGTGGCAACACCGATTCATTTATATATTTATCTGTATCCTCCCATACTTCTGGAAGGGCACACATCATCAGTTCAGAGGCTGCATGTATCTCACAAAGGCAAACGTCATATTAAGGTGCAACAAACAGTGATTGATGGCAGTAATGGCTTAGGATCAGATACATAAGTCTTTGGATTCTCTCTGTACTTGCATCCCACATGATTATCTGTAAAATAAAATATGACACTTTTGGTACTGAAATGTTTACATGTAGCAATTTGGGGGGTGGGGGTAATGTTTTTTACAATATAACAGGGTTCCTGAATTTATTTTTAGAAATTTTTTAAAGGAACCTTTGCTGACCAGATGACAGGCATCTTTTTTAATCTCACTGTTTGTCTGCTGTAACATTTGTATAACTAACCACATGGGGTCATCGGATTTTCTCGCATCATTTAAAATGTGACTTATAGTTTCCAGGGTACAGTTGGTCATATTTAACCCCTGATGCTTCATAGCGATTGCCAAGATCATGGGCGTGAGCTGCCCTATATGTATGGCTTCAGAAACATTTCTGTATGCTTCTTTAGACATCAAGTATACATGAATGGTTTTTCTGACTCTGATCATCTATTTCACACCTGGGACAGGAATTGACCAATTCGCAATGTATCACCCTCTGTATCACTGAGGCAATTACACCACAGATGGTATGATACATAATGTACTTACAATACATATGGGCCCAGATATTCAAAAGAGCTGAGCCATGTGCAATAGGGTTGCACCTGCGCAAGTCTGAAATTGTGCCATTCTGTGATATTCAGCAGGAGGCAGTTGCGCCCCCCCAAACCATGCTGAGCAACAGCATAATGCTAATGAAGGCATGCTCAACTGAAGGGGGAAGAACCATGCATAAACTGCACAGCCCCATATTCAGCAGGGCCATGCAGAGTTGTGCAGGCACAACCCCCTACCTGTGCCTGCATAACTTTAAGCCAAAAAAAAGGATCAAGTCGAGGGCCACCCACAGGTGAGCTGCCACATTGCAGGGTGCAACACAGCAGCTGCCACTGTGGGTGGCCCTCCACTTGTTCCTGGTGCCCCCAATGCAGCCCGATCACAGGCATAATAGGAACCCCTCCAGCCCGATCACGGGCAGCAGAGTATTCCCCACAGCAGCCCGATCATGGGCGCAAAGGACATCTTCCACTGCCCCCGACTATCCTGATGCGCGGGCATGACACAAGAATCCCCCGGACTAGCCTGATCACGGGCATAATGTATTAAACCCCTCCTGGCTAGCCCGATGATTGGGCATCGACTAAATGCCCCAGTAGCTGATCACGGGCATAATGGCAGCCCCAAAGACCACTATCCCTGGTGGTCCAGTGGACCCATGAAGCCCGGTCGTGGGCATAAGTTCAAACCACTCCCCAAGTCCAATATCCCTGGTGATCTAGTGACCCCCACCCCACTCACCCATGGAGCCCCACACCCCTGCTCTCCCCATCAGCCGGTGGGCAGCACCCACCACCTACCGCCCACTGCCCGATGACTGACAGCTCGGTGAGCTGCCGCCCACTGGTTCAGAGCATGAGCCAATGGGCGTAGCTTCAGTGACAGAGAAGTCCAGATATGTGGAATGAATGACTTCATATCTATTCACATATCTGACTGCCTTATGATGGTATGGGCTGCATGCCCATTGGCTCATGCTGAACCAATGGGCGTGCAGCCCTACTGAACTGTCAGTCGAAGGGCGGTGGGGTGGCAGGCAGGTGGGTGCTGCCACCCGCCAACTGGTGGGGGACCGGGTGGTGGGCTCCATGGGTGGGTGGGGCGGGGCCACTAGATCACCAGGGATGTTGGACTTAGGGGGAGTAGGTTTGAACTTATGCCCGCGATTGGGCTTGTGGATCCACTGACCACTAGGGATAGTGGTCTTGGGGGTTTGCTGTTATGCCCGCGATAGGGCTACTGGGGGTTTAATCGTTATGCCCACGATCGGGCTAGTCGGGGTTTAATACATTATGCCCGGGCGATTGGGCTAGTTGGGAGGGGGGGTTTAATACGTTATGCCCGCGATCGGGCTAGTCTTGGGGGGATTCTTACGTTATGCCCACGATCGGGCTAGTCAGAAGGGAGGTTTAATACATTATGCCCGTGATAGGGCTAGTCGGGAAGGTTTAATACGTTATGCCCATGATCAGGCTAGTCGGGAGGGGTTCTTACGTTATGCCCGCGATCATGCTAATGGGGAGGTTTACTACGTTATGCCCACGAGCGGGTTAGTCGGGTGGGTTTAAACTGCATTATGCCCACGATCGGGCTAGTCAGGGGGGTTTAAACTACGTTATGCCTGCGATCGGGCTTCAGGGGGCGTCGGTCCCCGATGGCTGCTGCCTGGCAGGGCACCAGGTAGAAGTCGTCGGGGATCGCAGCACCTGCATGCTAATAGCATGCAAATGGGGCTGTAATTAGACGCAAATGGCCCCCCATGCACCTTGCATAAATTATGGCCCCATTTGCATGTCACCTTTTGAATATCGCAGATTTGCACATGGCGCAATGGAACTTGTGCACCACATCTGAATGCTCCATCGAGCCACTTGGGTGGGCGCAGGTTCCACTATGAGCACAGTGGCTGTGGTTGGGGCGATATTCAAAGGAGTTGCTCAATAGCGCAACTCCATTGAATATCACCCTGGCCACACCCCTGTGCAACTTTTTTGAGCAGCTCAAGGGCTTGTGCCACAGAATGGCACAGTTTGAATATTTGTCCCATAGTGGTCAGTTTTGGGGGTTTACTAATAAGGCCTGGTTTTTCACATGAGGTCCCCTGTCTAATCTCAGAAGAAGAAGAAGAGGGTTGGGTGTTGATCACAGCCTGTTCTGTGACATTTTGAAACATTCTATTGCTCTCTGTATTTCTAACATACTGGTCCTCACACATCTCATTAACAACCACATTTGTATCTTTCACACAGCAAAGACAATCGAGCAGTAGATTTGTGGAAAGTTGCGAATCCATGCTGTCTGAATATGACTGCTGCTCCATCACAAATCCTTCAGTCTATTAAAGTAAACACAGAAAACAGCATTGGTCCTCTGACTCATTATAGGTAAGATTTAGTTCTGCTGATAACTCATCTCCTCAGTTACACCATGTACGCATGTCACCACTCACACATTTTTTAAATGTTAAAATGCATTTACCTCATCAAGGCAACTCTTTTCTTCTTCTTCTTCGTTTTTCTTATCTTTCTCTTTCTTAGCCTGGGCTTGACTGCTTATGGCTGCATTATCATCATCATCATCTACCTCTTGGTCAGAGGAACCTCTCGGCTGTGTATTGGATTTCTTTTCACAACTTTCTCTGATGCTTTTTTGGCAGTGTCTTACTGACCATCTTCTCTGGCTCCTCCTTCTTGTCACTGTCTGTCTTGGGTTTCATAGTAACTTCTTTTTCTGCATCAGATTCACATCCCAGCAGCTCTTCCAGGTCTTGCAGTGGTGCATCTTCAGAAGGACAGTCAGATTTAGGATTTTCTGATTCACCAAACTGTTCAACGAGTTTCTTTTTTATGTCAGACACTCTCCCACTTAACAAGATTTGTGTGGGACATTCTTTTTCACACCTCATGTAGTACACATATGTTGGCTTGGGTTGTGGGGCACCGATAGCCATCTTCTTGCTTGGTTTTTCATCTCCAGACTTTTTATTCAGTGGTGTGACAGTCTGGCCTGTTGCTGGGCGGTTGAATTGAGAAGCGCTGCCCTGTGCCATCTTCTTCTTGGTGTTTTTGATAATCTGCTCCAAGTCTATAAAACAGAATCTGAGGAGTCTCTCTCAAAAAGCTGTGCCTTCTGGCTTCAAATGCAGGGTTTATATAGTGCTTTGCAAGATGAATTGCCCCTTGATAAAACCATCACCACACCCCATCATACTAAACATGGTAACATGTGTCAGAGGCACATCTGTTGTAGCCCCCAACCCCCTTTTTTAAAAAACATTATAAATATCACTCATGTTTCATTCAGTCTTCTCCTTGATACCACACAGAGCTGAGAGGAGAACTATAGGTATGTGTATTCCTTTTTTTCTGATATATTTTATTCTTTTAATTCATGATGGGGTAAAATGATTAGTTTGTGATTGCTATAGCACACACACACACACGCAAAGCGTGTAGTATTTTGCACCGACTCTAAGCAAAGCTGCAGATACATTATTATTTTTACATTTTGTCTTTTCTTTGTAACACATTATTTATTTTCTTATTTAGTTAAGCTTCAGATTAATACCTTTGAGCCATGAGCTCTTTTACAAAGGTTCCAAGTCAAACAAATTACAGAAACATTATACAGGTAATGGTTACAAACCTACTACATGACTTTTAATTTTTTGATAGTGTAACTATAGACATTTATTTTGTAACAAAAGCATAAAGCTACATTTTTTACAGATGCTATCCAGAGAAAACTGTTGAATCATCTTATTTACACAGAGGTCACACACACACACACACAGCCAGCATGTTAAATTATTTTGTATCTTATTATAAAACAGAAAAAGGGGCACTCACACAGGCAGACGGATTTCCCTCAGGGGGGTCTCCAAACAGATCTGTGAAACCTCTGCACCATCAGGTTGCCTCCTAGATACTTCTTTCTGAAAATATCCTAATAAAAAAAAACACACACATGCCCCTGCAGTTATACACCCAAGATGATAGGGGGCACATAATACTATATAAACCCTAACTTATTTTTTTGGGGGTGAGGTGGGGGCACGGTGGTAAAGAGGGACAGGGGTTCAAGCCAGGATGGTGGGGGTGCAGGAGAAAGGGGCGACAGGAGTTTGAGCTAGCACAGTGGGACTCAGGTTCCAGCCAGGATGGCATGGCAGGGGTTCAAGGAGTGTATGAGAAGGAGGGGCATAGGATGCTTACAAATGGTGGGTGGCAGGGGTTTGAGGAGTGTACAAGAAGGAGGGGTGTAGGACACTTACAAAATGGTGGTGTTATGTCATTTCCAGGGTTTCAGTGTGGGTCATTTCCTGTGCAAGTGGGTGGGACACGGGTTCAAACGCATGTCATTTCCTGTGCAAGGGGCAGGACACGGGTTCAGCTTATGTCACTACCGCCGGAAGCAGGCGTAGCTAGCACATTTTAGGGAGGGACTTCCGGTTTAACAAGGGATGATTCTGATTGGTCCATTTTAGGCCATGCCCACCTGTCAAGTGACGTGGCATGCACTGATTGGCTGAAATTTAACATTTGACGAGATATATGAACTTATACTACTGTAACTGTTTAGACCATTTAGCCAGCTGGGCGCCCTGTAGGCAAAAGATCTTTGACCTTGTGATGTATGACAACATGGAACCTGCAAGAGTTGTGATTGCCTTAATATTTACACATGTGAGGAGGCCAACCTACCTAAATATTTATACATCTAAGGAGGAACAAATAAAGTAGCCTGCAATAAACTAGCCTGGATTAGTATTTACATGTGTGGAGGCACTGCCTGCATTAGTATTTTCACAAGTGAGGAGGCACAGCCTGCCTTAGTATTTACCCTTGTGAGGAGGAACAGCCTGCATTAGTATTTTCATATCTGAGAAGGCTCATCTCGCATTAGTATTTACACATATGAGGAGCACAGCCTGCATTAGTATTTATACGTAACAGGAGGTCAGGTTGCCTTAGAATTTACATAGGTGAGGATTCACAAATAAACCAACCTGACTTGGTATTTACACATGTTAGGAGGAGCAGCCTGCTCTAGTATTTACACATGACAGGAGGCGTTGGCTATCTTAGCATTCACAGATGTGAGGAGGCACAGCTTGTCTTAGTATTTGCACATAAGAGAAAGCATAACGCACCCTTATATTTACACATTTGAGGAGTCCAGCCTGCCTCAGTATTTACAAATGTGATGAGGCACAGCCTATCTTAGTATTTACATATGTGAGCAGGCACAGCCTGAATTAGTATTTGTATACATGAAGATTCACAAATAAAATCATCCTGCCTTGGTATTTTTACATGTGAGGAGGATCAGTCTGCTCTAGTGTTTGCACATGAGAGGTGGCATGGCTTGCCTTAATATTTAGACATGTGAGGAGGTACAGCCTGGTTTAATATTTACACATGTTAGGGTGCACAGCCTGCCCTGGTATTTATGCATGCGCAGAATCTAGCCTGCTTCAGTATTTACACATTTGAGGATGCACAGCCTGAATTAGTATTTACGCATGTGAGGAAGCACAGTCTGCATTAATATATACACATGTAAGGAGGTCAGCCAGCCATATTTACACAAGGGAGAAGGCACAAATAAACTTGCTTGCAGTACACTAGCCCCCATTAGAACTGACAAATACGAGGAGGCACAGCCTGCCTTAGTATTTACACATGTGAGGAGGCATAACCCACCTTGGTATTTATCTGCTTTAATATCTACATACATGAGGACTCAGAAATAAAAGAGCCTGCCTTGGTATTTACTCATGTGAAGAGGCACAAATAAACTCACCTGCAATACACCAGCCCCCATTAGAACTGACAAATGTGAGGAGGCAAAGCCTGCATTAGTATTTACACATGTGAGGGGACACAGCCTACCTTAGGATTTATACATATAAGGAGGCATAAATAAATCAGCTTGCATTAGTATTAACACATGTGAGGAGGTACAGCCTGCATTAGTATTTACACATGTGAGGAGGAACAGCCTTCCTTAGTATTTACACATGTGAGGAGGCATAGCCCACCTTGGTATTTATCTGCTTTAGTATCTACATACATGAGGACTCAGAAATAAAAGAGCCTGCCTTGGTATTTATTCATGTGAGGAGGTGCAGCTGTCTTGGTATTTACTCATGTGAGGAGACACAAATAAACTTGTCTACAATACACTAGCCCCCATTAGAACTGACAAATGTGAGGAGGCAAAGCCTGCATTAGTATTTACACATGTGAGGAGGCCTGTCCCGTCCAAGTATTTATACGTGTGATGAGGCATAGCCAGCCCTAGTGTTGACATAAGTGAGGAGGCCAGCCTGCCTCAGTATTTGCACAGGTAAGGAGGCACAGTCTTCCTTAGTAGCTGTACTTATGAGGATGTACAGCCTGCCTTAGTATTTACACATGTGAGGATTCACAAATAAACCAGCTTGGCCTGGTATTCACAGACATGAGGAGGTGCAGCCTGCCTTAGTATTTACACATGTGAGGAGGCATAGCCTGTCTTAATATTTACACATGAGGATTCACAGTCTGCTTTAGCATTTATACATGTTTAAGGAATAGACTGCCTCAGAATTTACATGTGTGAGGATGCCAGACTGTTTCAGTATTTACACATGTGAGATGGCACAACCAGCCTTATCATTTTCACACGAGAAGGCAAATCCTGCATTAGTATTTACGCATGTGAGAAGGCTCAGCCTGCCTTAGTACTTACACATGTGAGGAGGCAGAGTCTTCCATAATATTAACTCATGTGAGGAGGCACAGCCTGCCTCAGTATTTACACCAGTTTGGAGGCACAGCCTGTCCTAGTTGTCACACAAGTGAGGAGGCACAGCCTGACTCAGTATTTATACATGTGAGGATTCACAGACTATCTAAATATATACATATGTGAATAGTCACAGCATGCCTTAGTATTTACACTTGTGAAAAAGTACCACCTGCGACATGTGAGAAGGTACAACCTGCATCAGTATTTACACATGAGAGGAGAAACATCCAGCATTAGTATTTACACATGTGAGGAATTACAGATTGTCTTAGTGTTTACATAAGTGAGGAGGCACAGACTGCATTAGTATTTACACATGTGAGGAGGCACAGCCTGCCTTAGTATTTAAATTAGTGAGTAGGCATAGCCTGCATTAGTACTTAAGCATGTGAGGAAGTAAAGTCTGCCTTAGTATTTACATATGTGAGGAGGCACAGATAAATTAACCTGCAATCCTCTAGCACACATTAGAATTTACAAGTGTGAGGAGGCACTGCCTACATTAGCATTTTCACATGTGAAGAGGCACAGTCTGCATTAGTATTTACATATGTCAGGAGGCACATCATGCATTATTATTTACATATATGAGGAACCCAGACTGCTTAAGTATTTACATATATGTGGGGGCACAGTCTACCTTAATATTTATACATATGAAGAAGGCACAGCCTGCCGTAGCATATACAACTGTGAGGAAGCCAGCCTGTCTTAGAATCTACACATGTGAGGATTCATAAATTAACCAGCCTGCCTTGGTATTTACACAGGTGAGGAGGTGCAACAAGCTTTAGTATTTACAGATGTGAGAAGGCACTGCCTGTCTTAATATTTACAAAAGTGAGAATGAATAGACTGCCTTAGTATTTATACATATGTGGAGGCATAGTTTGCCTTAGTATTTACACATGTGAGGAAGCCAGCCTGCTTCAGTATTTACATATGTGAGGCGGCACAGTGTGTCTTAGTATTTACATTAGTGAGTAGGCATAGACTGTATTAGTATTTATGCATGTGAGGAAGTAAAGTCTGCATTAATATTTACACATGTAAAGAGACCAGTCTGCATAATATTTACACATGTGAGGAGGCCAGCCTGCCATAATATTTACACATGTGAGGAGGCACAGCCTGCCTCAGTATTTACACTTATGTGGAGGCATAGCCTGTCCTAGTGTTCACACAACTGAGAAGGTACAGCCTGACTCACTATTCACACTTGTGAGGATGCACAGACTGTCTTAATATATACAAATGTGAGGAGGAACAGCCTGCATTAGCATTTATACATGAGAGAAGGCACAGCCTGTATTAGTATTTACATTTGGTAGTAGGCACAGTCTCCATTAGTATTTACACATGTAAAGAGACACAGTCTGCATTAATATTTACAAATGTAAGGAGGCCAACCTGCCTTAGTATTTACACATGTGAGGAGGCACAAATAAACTAGCCTACAATACACTAGCCCACATTAGAATTGACAAATGTGAGGAGGCAAAGCCTGCATTAGTCTTTACATATACAGAGAGGCACATCCTGCATTAGTATTTACACATCTGTGGAGGCACAGACTGCATTAGCATGTACACATGTGAGGAGGCACAGACTGCTTTAGTATTTACACGTGTGAGGAGGCACAGACTGCTTTAGTATTTACACATGTGAGGAGGCACAGCCTGCATTAGCATGTACACATGTGAGGAGGCACAGACTGTCTTAGTATTTACACATATGAGGAGGCACAGACTGTCTTAGTATTTACACATGTGAGGAGGCACAGCCTGCCTTGGTATTTGTACTTGTCTGGAAGTACAGCCTGCATTAGTATTTACACATGTCAGGAGGCACAGTCTGACTTAGTATTTATACCTGTGAGGAGGTACAGCTTACATTCGTATTTACATGTGAGGAGGCACATCATAGCCTACCTTAATATTTATACATATGAGAAGACAGTGCCTGATGTAGTATATACAAATGTGAGGAGGCCAGCCTGCCTTGGAATTTACACTTGGGAGGATTCCCAAATTAACCAGCCTGCCTTGGAATTTACACATGGCAGGATTCCCAAATTAACCAGCCTGCCTTGGAATTTACACATGGCAGGATTCCCAAATTAGCCAGCCTGCCTTGGAATTTACACATGGCAGGATTCCCGAATTAACCAGCCTGCCTTGGAATTTACACATGGGAGGATTCCCGAATTAACCAGCCTGCCTTGGAATTTACACATGGGATGATTCCCGAATTAACCAGCCTGCCTTGGAATTTACACATGGGATGATTCTGAATTAACCAGCCTGCCTTGGAATTTACACATGGCAGGATTCCCGAATTAATCAGCCTGCCTTGGAATTTACACATGGGTGGATTCACGAATTAACCAGCCTGCCTTGGAATTTACACATGGGAGGATTCACGAATTAACCAGCCTGCCTTGGAATTTACACATGGGAGGATTCACGAATTAACCAGCCTGCCTTGGAATTTACACATGGGAGGATTCACAAATTAACCAGCCTGCCTTGGAATTTACACATGTGAGGAGGTGCAGTACGCTTTAGTATTTACAGATGTGAGGAGGCATGCTCTGTGTTATTATTTACACAAGTGAGGCGGCACAGCCAAGATTAATATTTACACAATTGCCTCTCCTAAGTAACTGCATCCTCATTTTACCCTAGTCAAAGGTGACCTGTAACCTCCCTTAGAGATCCACTTTTTTGGCACCAGTTTCTCCCACTCTCATTCCTTACCCCCCCCCACACCACACTGCCTCATCCACCCCTTCCCCTTTCTAATGGTACTTTCAAATATGGGACCCTCCAGCCCATCCACCTTGCACTTTTGCCACCCACCTCTACCTGCCGATAATGGCCCTTCAGCCTGCCTACTTCTTCCTGACTCCCTCCTACCCTATACTAACTATATACTGTTCACCCTGAAACTTGTCTGAAGCTGGCTTATGTTGTCTCTCTCCATTTTTGGCTGTATAATAAATGCTTAAACATTGCTGTGTTTTTAAGACTGTAACAATTGTTGACCTTTGTATGTATGTAGCCCTACATCCTTTGACATGGAATCTTTGTAAATGAGCAGTTCCTGCTCAAAGGTATTTATAATCCTAGAGTTTAATAAAATAAAATAAACAATTGAGAATGCATAGCCTGCCTTAATATTTACACATGTGTGGAGGCACAGTGTGTCTTAGTATTTCCACATGTGAGGCGGCACAGCCTGTCCTAGAATTCAAGAAAGTGGGGAGGCACAGCCTGACTCAGTATTTACATGTGTGGGGAGGCATAGACTATCTTAATATATATACATGTGAAGAGGCACAGCATGCCTTAGTATTTACACATGTGAGAAGTTACTATGTGTATTAGTTTTTAAGACATGTGAGGAAGCACCGACTGTTTAAGTATTTACATATGTGAGTAAAAACAGCCTGCATTAGTATTTACACATGTGAAGAGGCACAGCCTGCTTTAGTATTTACACATGTGAGGAGGCACAGCCTGAATTTGTGTGGCGGTACAAATTATTCAGCCTGAATTAGTATTTACAGTATTTGCACATGTTAGGAAGCTTAAATAAACCAGCCTGCATTAATATTTTCACATGTGAAGAGGCACATCCTGCATTAATATTAACATATGTGAGGAGGCCAGTTTGCCTTAATATTTTCATTTGTGCGGCAGTGCACAGAGCCCACCTTAGCATTTACACTGATGAGGATTTAGAAATAAGTCAGCCTGCCTTGGTATTTACTCTAGTGAGGCTGCATAGCCTGACTTAGTATTTACACATGTGAGCAGGCACAAGCTACACTAATATTTATACGTATGAGGAGGTACAGCCTGCATTAGTATCTACGGATGTGAGGAGGCATAACCTGTCTTAGTATTTCCACATGTTAAGAGCCATAAATAAATCAGCCTGCATTAGTATTTTCATGTGAGAAGGCAAGCCTGTATTAGTATTTACACATGTGAGGAGGCAGAGCCTGCATTAGTATTTACACATGTAAGGAGGAACTTTCTGCATTAGTATTTTCATATATCAGGAGGCACAGCCTGTCTTGGTATTTCTACATGTGTGGAGGCACAGCCCACCCTAGTATTTACACATATGAGGATTCAGAAATAAACCAGCCTGCCTTGGTATTTATACACATGAGAAGGCACAGCCTTCCTTAGTATTTACCCATGTGATGAGACATGGCCTGCCTTAGTATTTACATGCATAAGGAAGGAAAGCAAGCTGCGGTATTTACACAACAGAGGAGGCCAGCCTGTCTCAGTATTTACACATGTGCGGAGGCACAGTCTGCTTTGGCATTTACACATATGAGAAGGCATAGCCTGCCTTAGAGTTTACACATGTGAGGAGACAGTGCCTGCCTTAGTATTTACGCATGAGGAGGAACAGCTGGCCTTCGTATTTACCCATGTGAGGAGGTACATCATGCCTTAGTATTTACACATGTGAGGTGGCACAGCCTGCCTCAGTATTTATTCTTGTCAGAAAGCACAGCCTGACATTATTTACACATGTTAGGAGGCACAGATTGCATTAGTATGTTTTACAACTGAGAAGACACATCCTGCATTAGTATTTATACATGTTAGGAGTCACACCCTGTCCTACTATTTGCACATGTTAGTAGGCACAAATAAACCATCTTGCATTAGTATTTTCACATGTGAGGAGGCACAGGCTGAATTAGTATTTACACATGTGAGTAGGCACAGCCTGCCTTAGTATTTACACATGTGCAGCAGAACAAATAAATCAGCCCGGTTTTTTATTTACACATCTGAGCAAGAACAGCCTTCACTGGTATTTACACATGTGAGGAGGCAGAGCCTGTATTAGTATCTACAAATGTGAGGAAGCACATCTTACATTAGTATTTACACATGTGTGGAGGCACAGCCATCCATAGCATTTACACATGTGAGTAGGTCAGCCTGTCATAATATTTACACATATGAGAATTCAAACATAAACCAGTCTGCCTTGGTATCTACACATATGAGGAGGCACAGCCTGTCATTAGTATTTACATGCATTGGGAAACAGAGCCAGCCCTACTCTTTATGTAGGTGAGGAGGCCAGTCTGCCTCCGTACTGTATTTTCACATGTGAGGAGGCATAGTCTACCTTAGTATTTACACATATGAAAAGGCACTACTTGCCTTAGAATTTACTCATGTGAGGAGGCACCACCTGTTTTAGTATTTACACATATGAGGAAAATCATCCTGTCTTATTATTTGCACACATGAGGGGGCACAGCCTGCCTTAATATTTACACATGTGAGTAGGCCAGCCTGCCTTAGTATTTACACATGTGAGGGTTCACAAATAAACAGCATGCCTTTATATTTACACATGTTAGAAGGAACAGCTTGTCTTAATATTTACACACTTGAGGAGGCATATCCTGCCTTAATATTTATAAATTTCAGGAGGCCAGCCTGCCTCAGCATTTACACATTTGATAAGGTACAGTCTGCCTTCGTACTTACACAAGTGAGGTGGCACAACCTACTTTAGTATTTACACATGTGAGGAGGCACAGCCTTCATTAGTATTTATACATATGAAGAGGCACAGAATGCCATAGTATTTACACATGTGATGAGGCACAGCCTGTGTCAGTATTTACACATGTGAGGAGGCACACCCTGCAGTATTATTTACACATGTGAGGAGGCACAGCCTGCCTCAGTATTTACACTTGTTAGGAGGCAGAAGTAACGAGGCTGCATTCGTATTTACACATGCAGGGAGGCACAGCCTAGCTTAGTATTTACACATGTGAAGAGGCAGAAATAGACCAGCCTGCATTAGCATTTACACATGTGAGGAAGCACAGCCTGAATTAGTATTTACACATCTGAGGAGGCACAGTCTGCATTATTATTTACACGTGTGAGGAGGCCAGTCTGCATTAGTATTTCAAGATCAAATGCACTTATTCCATAAAAAGTTTGAATCCCTTTGAATACTCATCTCTGTGTCATGATTATTGTTTCCCTAACATATAATGCAGTTTAGTGTTGTGGTCTTCTTTAAATCAACATCTGTTAATGTGCTCTGCAGTAACTAAAAACAGTGAAGAAACAGTGAATATGTTTCTGTCCCTCACAGTGAGCAATGCCTGTTGCTCCTGCAACTAAGTCCCTGATTGACTAAATAAGCTGTTGCAGTCCCTAGTTACAACAGTCTGTAGAGCTAATCATTTTAACATAGAGTTTGTTACTAACCCATCTGGTTTGTGTTTACAGAGGTATGCTTAAAATCTACATTTCTGTTCTCATAAAAAATTGATCACTTGGGATTCAGTGCTGAATTGAAGTGGTATGAATGAATCTGTGAGAAATAACAGTTTCTGTGTCACAGCTCTCAGTTCTCTGTTGTCAAAACTCTGCATTCTATTCTGGCTGTATAATGGATATAAAATAAACTACATTCCATTAATTCCTTGAAGTTACGTGCATTTAATGTAGCCTCAAAAAATAGGTTCATGTGATCATTTTGTTTTAATGTCAGATTGACAAGCAAGTGTCTGCCACACTCTGCTATTTCAGGAACACGTACTGTATGAACTCATAGAATTCCATTTTTAGAGGGTTTCTGTGTGAATATACATCATGTATGTGTATAACTAGAAATACTATATGGCATCCTGATGCCCCTGTCTAATGCCCATAAGTTTAGGCAGCAGATCTCTGCTTCCCCTTTTTCCTTTGCCCCAAAATCCCCCTGTCTCCTGCCCCCCCCTTTTGAAGCTGCAGCAACCCTCTGCCCACTGTCTTCTCCAGACAATCAGGGCTGCTGCACTGTGCTGCCTCCTGCACAAACAGTTCATTCTGTTGCACCCTGCTACCCTCTTTCCCCCACCCTATAGCACAAGATGAAAAAATTACTCACCTTAGTAATGTTGTTTCTTCTAATGGAGTCTTGCTATATTATGACATATGCAGTATAACCCCAGGTTAGAACTGCTCCGGAGGTGAAAGAGTTAACTTTCCATGCAGGGCATGGAATCTTGAGCGCAAGCTCGGTTGAACACTCTGTCTGTTGAAGCTCAAACTTAAACTGTCAGATCTGTACGAGCAAAAACTCATTAAGGTTCTGTGTGGAAGCCGTAAACCTACACTAGCCACTGGCTACTAACTACAAAAACACATTTTTGATCTTGATCCCAAAACAAAGACTCAAGTCAGGGGATTCAAGAAAGAAAAAATAAGCATAACACCTAAGCACCTTAAGAAGGGTGAAAATAAAGTGGGCATCTATGAAGTGCCAACATTGCACTGTTCACCCACATCCCTAAAAAGAGGTCCTGAGAGGGGCAGGCTGGGGGGGGAGGTCGTAATATAGCAAGACTCCATTAGAAGAAACAACATTACTAAGGTGAGTAATTTTTTCTTCAAACAACATGAAGTCTTGCTATATTATGACATATGCAGACTACACAGCAGTACCTCCATGGAGGAGGGACAGAACCTACTTAGGAAATAGGCTCTGAAGCACAGCTGTGCCAAACCGAGCATCACTCCTAGCCTGGATATCCAGGGAGTAATGCTTAGTAAAAGTGCGAACTGTTTTCCAGGTAGCTGCTTGACATATCTCTAGGATAGGGATGTCTCTGGCAGCAGCCAGAGACGCAGCTGTACCTCTGGTAGAGTGAGCCCTCAGGCCTGAGGGAGGAACCTTACCCAGTTTTTCATAGCAGAATTGGATACAAGAGACAATCCACCTGGCAATGGATCTTTTAGTGGCAGGTTTCCCTTTACCAACCTCACCATAAGTGAGGAACAATTGGAGGGATTCGAACCTGTGACCCTTGGTAAGTTCTAAATAGTAACTAAGGGCTCTTTTGACATCTAAACTGTGCAATCTCCTCTCACCAGAGGAGGAATGGTCAATGAAGTACACAGGAAGAGACATGGATTGATTAAGGTGGAAGTCTGAAACCACCTTAGGCAAAAACTTCCTGTTAGTCCTGAGGACCACCTTATCTCTATGAAAGGAGATAAAATCAGGCTCCACTGACAATGCTTGTAGCTCACTTATGCGCCTGGCAGAGGTGATGACTACCAGAAACACAGTTTTCCAAGTCAAGTACTTAAGCTCCGCTGAAGACAATGGCTCAAAAGGGGGTTGCTTAAGCTGAGCAATGCAAATATTAAGATCCCAAGCAGAGGCAGGGTCCCTGAACGGAGGGTTGGTGTGAAGCAACCCTTTAAAAACTTGGAGAACACAGGGTGAGCTGAAAAAGAAGAGGGCTTACTGATAAGAAGACAGACACAGCTGCCAAGTGCACTTTTAGAGTAGCTGGTCTCAGGCCCAAGGAATTCAAATGCTCCAAATAATCCAGGATCGTGGGCACGCCAGCAGATTCTGGGGAAATATGCTTACCAGCACACCATATGGAAAATCTTTTCCACTTTGAATTACAAGTAGCCCTGGTGGAAGGCTTCCTAGAAGCCTTCAATATATCCAATACACCTTGGGAAAGGTGTAGGTCAGTAAACTCTAACTCTTCAAGAGCCATGCCTTGAGTTTGAGAGATTTGAGGTTTAGATACCAAACTCTCCCCTGGGCACAGGTTAACAGGTTGTGATTCCTGGGGAGACACAGGGGAAGGTGGACTGCTAAGGACATGAGGAGTGGGTACCAGGGCTGCCTGGCCCAATCTGGAGTAATCAGGATCATCTTGCAGGGTTGAGATCTGATTTTGACTAGCACCTTGAAGAGGAGGGGGAAGGGGGGGAAAGGCATAGAGAAACTTCCCTTCCCAACTGAGTAGGAAGGCATCCAGAGGGACTGAGCCCAACACTGGGGGCCTGCAGCAAAAAAGGGGAAGTTGGTGATTGTCTGGGGCTGCAAAGAGATCTATCTGCGGGGTGCCCCATCTGGCAAATACTACCTCCAGTACTAAGGGATCCAGTGCCCATTCGTGATGGCCCTGGGAAATCCTGCTGAGAGCATCCACTAGGACATTGTCCTTGCCTGGGAGGTGAACAGCCATGAGGGAGGTGTTCAGAGAATAAGCCAGAGGCCACAACTTCATTGCTTCGGTGCACAAGGCCGTAGACCGAGTGCCCCCTTGCTTGTTGATGTACCACATTGTAGTGGTATTGTCTGTTCTGATCTGAACTACCTTGTTCTGAACAGATGTGGAAAAAAACTGGAGTGCTAGAAAAACTGCTCTGAGTTCCAGCAAATTGATGTGGAGCAGAGATTCCTGAGGGGACCACAGCCCTTGGGTGGAAAGGTCGCCCATGTGAGCTCCTCACCCCAAAAGGGATGCATCAGTAGTAAGGGTCAAGGAGTGAGACTGGGGAGTGAAGGGAACCCCCTGTCTCAGATTGCTCCAATTCTGCCACCAGTGAAGGGCCTGGATCAGGGTTCGAGTCACTGGGATCAACTTGGTTAGAGAATCTGTCCTTTGAGACCAAAAGGCTCTCAAATGGAACTGGATGTCCCTCATCTGAAATTTTGCTCCCTGCACTACTGCTGTAGAAGCAGCCATGTGCCCCAGGAGCTGTAGAAAATGCCTTGCTGGTCGAGAGACCTGCAGAGTGAAAGAAGAGGCCAGAGAGACCAAGGTCCTTACTCTTTCCAGAGGGAGGAAGGCTCTGGCTTCTTTTGTGTTCAGTTCTGCGCCTATAAAGGTGAGAAGCTGGACAGGCTCCAGAACTGACTTTGGAAGATTGAGAAGGAAACCTAGGGATGTCAACAGTTGCTGGGTTACTTGTAAGTGTAGTTTGACCTGTTCTGGAGACTGGCTTACAATGAGCCAGTCGTCCAGATAAGGAAAGATGGCAATCTTTTGCCTCCTTAAATGAGCAGCTGCTACTGCCAGGCATTTTGTGAACACCCTCGGGGCCAAGGTGAGGCCGAAGGGCATTGCTCTGAACTGGTAATGGCCTGAGGGCAGTTCAAATCTGAGGTACTTTCGATGGGAGCTTCTGATGAGAACATGGAAGTAGGCATCCTTGAGGTCCAGGGAAGCTAGCCAGTCCCCTGGCCTTAGAGAGGGTAAAATAATTCTCAGAGTCACCATTTTGAACTTTGGTTTTAAAAGGTGCTTGTTTAGATACCTGAGATCCAGGATGGGCCGCCATTCTCCTGTCTTTTTTGGGGTAAGGAAGTACCTGGAGTACAACCCTTTGCCCTGGTGTATGGGAGGCACCCTTTCCACAGCTCTGAGAGCCAGGAGGGAAGACACTTCTGCTTCCAGGGCAAGTGCCTCTGATGGGTTTGCAGGTGGAAAAGACCTGGCTGTCATCTTCGGAAATTTTTTGAAGTTGAGAACCAGTCCCTGGCTTACTACTTCCAAGACCCACTTGTTTGATGTTAAAGACTTCCAGTCCTGGACAAAGTAAGCCAGCCTGCCCCCTACCGGTAGTGGAGAATCGGCCCTGGCCACCCCATCAGGGAGCCTGTTTTGCAGGGACTTTGGGTCGAGGGGTAGGAACAGGCTTACTAGAACCCCTTCTGCCCCTTCCTCTAAAGAACCCCCTCTGGGCATAAGCAGAAGAGGAGGCCTGGGCTTGGTAAAAAGGCCTATGAAAAGGCCTGCCCCTGCCCCTGACATGCTGCCTTTGAGGAGTGGCCTGCCTTTCTTTGGCCTGTGCACTCCTATAGGTGGTCCTATACTCATCCATTTTCTTCATATAATTCTGTGTCTGCTCTCCAAACAGAGAATTGCCCACAACAGGAAAATCCATAGCCTTAGACTGAGTATCCTGTGACAGGGCAGTACATCTGAGCCAGGCCATTCTGCGGAGAGACACAGATGTAGCCATGACTCTTGATGAAACATCATTAGAGTCTACTGCAGCATGAAATTGCACCTTGATGCCTCAATCACCATCCGCAGCCACCTGCTCCAGCTCCCTGGCAAGCTGGTCAGGGGCCTCACATAGATACATAGACAGTGTCGGCAGATAAGGGCCTATGGCCCACCCAGTCTGCCCATTTGAGCTTGTAAGTTCAGTTTGTTTTCCTAGAAGTCTGTTGCCCCTTACCCTGACCTCCAGAATTCCTTTATGTCTATCCCATGCATTCTTAAATCCTGTGATTGTTTCAGCCCCCACCACTTCCTCTGGCAGGGTGTTCCACTTGTCCACCACCGTTCTGTGAAGAAATTCTTTCTCATGTTTCCTCTGAATCGTCCTCCCTCCAACTTCATCCCATGCCCTCTAGTCCTGGAACATCTTTTTTGCTTAAAAATAGTGTTTTCCTGCACCCTGTTCCTCCCTGTAAGATACTTGTATGTCTCTATCATATCCCCTCTCTCCCTCCTCTCCTCCAGGGAGTACATGTTCAGTTCCTTCAACCTGACTTCATAGGACTTGTGATGCAATCCATGCACCATCTTTGTTGCCCTCCTCTGAACCTTCTCTACCCTGTCTATGTCCTTACGTAGGTATGGTCTCCAGAACTGTACACTGTACTCCAGGTGGGCCCTCACTAGTGTCTTGTATAGCGGAATTATGACCTCCCTTTTCCTGCTGGTAATGCCCCTGCCTATACATAGAAACATAGAAACATAGAATTTGATGGCAGGTAAGGACTGCTTGGCCCACCCAGTCTGCCCATTTCCCTACCTGATGGATAAGCTGCAGATCCTAGTTAACCAGCAGCCTACTTCTTCCTACCCCCACCCCCTAGAATTGCCTTATGACTGTCCCATGCATGCTTGAATTCCACCACTGTTTTTGACTCCACAACCTCCTCTGGAAGGCTGTTCCATACATCCACAACCCTCTCTGTGAAAAAATACTTCCTTAAATTACCTCTGAGCCGCCCCCTTCTATCTTCAAATTGTGCCCCCTTGTTCTTGCACACCTCTTTTTTTGAAAGATGCTACCCTCTTGGACTTTGTTGATTCCCTTGAGGTACTTGAAAGTTTCTATCATGTCCCCCCCTCCCTCCTTTCCTCGAGGCTATACATATTAAGCTCCTTAAGTCTGTCTTCATATGTCTTCTGGTGCAGACCCTGCATCATTTTAGTTGCCCTCCTCTGGACAGCTTCCATCCTGTTTATGTCTTTGCGGAGATTGGGTCTCCAGAACTGCATGCAGTACTCCAGATGTGGTCTCACCAGCTGTCTGTACAGAGGGATAATAACTTCTTGTTTTCTACTGGTGATGCCTCTCCCTATCCATCCCAGTATCCCCCCAGCCCTCCTTGCTGCCCTCTCACATTGCTTGCCCACCTTTAGGTCATCTGATATGACTACCCCCAGGTCCCTTTCCATTTTTGTTGGTGTTAGTATCTCACCCCCCATTGTGTACTCTTCCCTTGGGTTTTTGTTTCCCAGGTGCATTACCTTGCACTTCTTAGCATTGAAACTAAGCTGCCATATATTTGACCATTCCTCTAACCTTGCCAAGTCCCTTCTCATCCTTTCCACCCACCTTGTGCATCAACTCTGTTGCAGATCTTTGTGTCATCTGCAAAGAGACATTTTTCCTTCAGTCCCTCTGCAATGTCGCTTATAAAGACATTGAAGAGGACCGTCCTAATACTGAACCCTGTGGTACCCCACTGCTAACCCTCCTTTTTTCAGAGTGGACTCCATTTACTATTACTCTCTGTGTCCTATTCTCCAGCCAATTCTTTACCCAGGCTGTCATCTTGGGACCCACTCCCAGGCTGGCTAACTTGTATATTAATCTTTTGTGTGGGACTGTGTCAAATGCCTTGCTAAAGTCTAGGTAGGCCACATCCCAGCATCCTATTTGCTTTACCTGCTGCCTTGTCACACTGTTTCCCTACCTTGAGGTCATCAGAGATGATAACCCCAAGATCCCTTTCCTGCTTGGTGCATGCTATATCCTCACCCCCCAATTGATATATTGTGCCAGGGTTTTTGTGCCCCATATACATTATCTTGCACTTCTTTGCATTGAATTTCAACTGCCAAACCCCTGACCATTCTTCAAGTTTCTGCAGGTTGCTTCTCATTCTGTCTACACCCTCTGGTGTGTCTACTCTGTTACAGAGCTTTGTGTCATCAGCGAACAGTGAAATTCTGCCTTCTAGGTCCTGCACCATGTCACTGATGAAGATGTTGAAATAGGACGGTCCCAGCACTGATCCCTGTGGTACCCACTGGTCACTCTTCCCTCTGTGGAGTGACAGCCATTTATCACCACCCTCTGTGTTCTGCCACCCAGCCAGTTACCTACCCACCACACTACTGTCCGGCCCACACCCATATTCCCCAGTTTGTGTAATAGTCTTCTATGTGGCACAGTGTCAAAGGCCTTGCTGAAGTCCAGATAGGCCATGTCCACTGCCCTCCATTGATCCACCTCCCTAGTCACCCAGTCAAAAAATTCAATGAGGTTGGTCTGACATGACCTCCCCCTGGTGAAACCATGCTGCCTAGGGTCCTGTAGTCCATTGACAACCAGATGTTCCACCAATCTCTCCTTCAGTAGTGCTTCCATGATCTTCCCCACTACCGAGGTGAGGCTGACTGGTCTGTAGTTCTCTGCTTCCTCTTTGTTCCCACTTTTGTATAAGGGGACTACATCTGCTGTCCTCCAGTCTTTGGGTACCTCCCCTGTTTCCAGTGATCGGCTACACAGAATAGCCAGAGGTTCAGCCACCACCTCTCTTAGTTCTTTAAGGACCCTGGGGTGCACCCCATCTGGCCCCATTGCTTTATCAACTCTTATTACTTCCAGTTCCTTCAGGACCCTTTCTCATGTAAAGGGACTTGTGTCCATTTCTGCATCATTCTCACCCTTGTACTCCTTCAGACCCATTACCCTCCTCTTCCTCAGTAAGACTGAGCAGAAATACCTGTTCAGTATGTCAGCTTTACTGTTGTCGCCCTCCACGCGCCCCCATCCTCCCCTTCAGTCCTCACTATCCTCCCTTTGTCTTTCTTTTTTCACTTATGTACCTGTAAAGGTTTTGTCCCTCTACCCACTGATTTTGCAATGTGTTCTTCTGTCTGAGCTTTGGCTTCCTTACTGACCTCCCTGCCTCCCTTTGCTTCTCCTGGTACTTCTCCCTATCCCTTCTGCCTGTGTCTTTTTGTATTGCCTGAATGCAGTCTTTTTGGCTTTCACTTTCTTTGCTACCTCTTTAGAAACCATAGGTCTCCTCTTCCTTTTCCTCTTGCTAACCTGCTTAATACATAATTCTGTTGTTCTTGTAATCCCCATTTTAAATACTGCCCACTGTTCCTCAACCCCTGATTCCTGTCCCATTCCCTTAATGCCTATTTCAAGTATCTCCCATTTTCCCAAAGTCTGCCCCCTAAAACCAAGGATACGTGTTTTTGTGTGGTTTGGTTCTGCTCTTCTGTGATTTCAAACCACAATGACTGGTGGTCACTGTTTCCCAGGTGCTCCCACTGTTACCCCCATCACACTGTCCCTGTTTGTGAGCACAAGGTCCAGTATTGCCTTCTGCCGAGTTGGTTCCATGACCAGTTGTTGAGGAAGGCACCCTGAAGGGAGTCCAGGATAAATCTGTTCTAGTTGATGCTGCTGCTGGGATGCTCCAGTCCACGTCCTGGAATATTGAAGTCTCCAACCAGTACTACCTCACCCTTGTCTGCCATCCTTTGGATGGCTAGCATCAACTCCTATCTGTTTCTTCCTCCTGGGCTGGTGGTCTATAGACCACACCTGTGCGGATGGCTGTTCCCATTTTCCTTTCCAGCTTAACCCACAATATCTCTCCCATTTTGTTCCTCCTGGATCTCTGTGGCCCTTATGTCATTTTTCACATAGAGTGCCACTCCTCCACCCTTCCTGCCTGCTCTGTCTCTTCTGAATATGTTGTAGCCAGGTATGGCCATCTCCCAGTCGTGGTTATCATTATGCCAGGTTTCAGTGATGGCCACAATGTCCAGGTCTGACTGCACCATGACAGCCTCCAGATCTTCCATCTTGTTGCTAAGGCTCCTGGCATTTGCACACATGGCTTTCCATGATTTGACCTCCCTAGACTGTTCTACTCCAGCCCCTTCCTTGGTTGTCATTTATCCCTGGTTCTCCTTGCTATCTGCCCGTCTGCTGACTTTTGCCCCTTTTCTGCTTATCCACCTCTTGGGCACTAATCTCCATCTTTTGCACACTACTTTGCAGAGATAGCCACTCCTCTGGTTCGCTGGTTCCACTGCTAGCTGTGGGGGGTGAGCAAGTAGGTACCCTCCTTGCTGGTCTGCCACCCCCCTTTGCTAGTTTAAATGCTTGTCAATGTAGCATTTAAACTTATCATTGAGTGCTTGGATTCCCCTCCAGGATGGATGCAGGCCATCAGGCTTGAACAAACCTCCATCCTCCAGGTGGGTCCCCAGTCACCAATGAATCCAAACCTTCCTCACAGCACCAGTTCTTCAACCATGAGTTAAAGTTCCTGGTGCATGCACTCCTATGCTCTCCCTTGCCTCTCACAGGTAGTACTTCTGAGAAAGTGATAGAAGTAGCTACTTGCTTGAGACCCCTCCCCAGTTTCCTAAACTCTTCCTGAACTTCCTTTGGCTCCCCATTTGCCAGGTCATTAGTACCTAGGTGGATAATGACATCCAGCTCACCCTCCTGTCTTGCCTTCCCAGTGATCCCCAGGATCTTCCTTCCATCCCTCCATGCCATGGCACCTGGTAGGCACCTCACCTCCCTGTCTTCCCCTCCTGTATTCCTAGCTGGATCCCTCTTATGATGGAGTCCCCATCAGGATTCACTTCCTCCTCCTCCTCCTCCTCCTCTGGGGTCCACTGCTTTCCCCGCTGAGGTCACCTCCTTGGCTGACCTCCACATCCTCTTCCTTCCACTTCTCTGGGTACCTGTATTTGGTTGTCCTCGTTGCCAGTGTGGCATATGAGTTCTTGAGTGGAATAGGATCTGGGATGTGCCTCTGCCTGACTGCTCTAACCCTTCCTGAGCCCACTGTCATCCAAGTGCTCCTCGTTCTCGGCATCCTTTGAGGCAATTGCATTGGACTGGGTGGTCCCTGGATAGGGGTGATGGTACTCCTGACCCAGTTTACTTCCGTTCTGAGTCTGGCTACCTCATCCTGCAGTCCAGATAGATGCATGCAGATAGGGCAGCACCTCAGTGTCCAGAAGGTCTGCCTGAATATGGCTGCCCCACAGCCACTGCATTGCACCACTCCCCACATTATACTGCAATTCCACTACTTGTGTGCTACTGAAACTCTTCTAGTTCCCTTTTTATTAATTTACTATCCTAAAAATCCTGCCACTGTTCCCCTATAATATTTGAAAATACATACACTTCTATCTAAGCTCTTTATCCTTACAATCAAAAGGTAACTACAATCACAATAATCTACCTTCTACTAATACAGATTCTATCACAGAATCAGAGCACAATGCAAAAACATCTGCTACTTAGCAACAACAAACAGGTGACAACATACCAAGTTGATGTAGCTTTTTTAAATAGAAAAGAAAAATGTAACTGTTTAAACCAATAGAAATCAGCAGTTCCAAAAGCACCTTGAACTACAAGAAAGAACACAGTACCACACCTCTGCCACAATAACTAAACAGTTCTAAAACATTGGAGAAAGAAGAGAAAAATTAGAGACTGAGCAAAAAGATACAATGTACTATAACATATTAGGCAATAGGTATACTCAGTTGTTTAACAGAGAAAATAAAGTACCTACCAAAACAGACAGGATACCCACAAATGACACTTAGGTTCTCAATATCAGACACCACCAAAGGCACATTCAGAAAGGGTTTAAACTATAGTATTAAAATAGTATTAAAATTAACCACATCAGAGTAGAAAGATCACACTAAATAAATGTGTTGATCCTTCTGACTTCCAACGAATATCTACCGCACAAATTTTATATCTTCCTGGAGCCTACAGGGTTGTCTTTCACAATCACCTAAATTTACATAAAACAAAACCATTTTTAAACTGAAAATTATATCAAAAAGCACTTAGCTTTGGGAGCTCTTCTCAAACACAGCCACTCAGCTCAGAGTTCTAGAATCAGAATGTTTTGCTAGGGCCAGGACAGTATCCCATCTGGATTTCTGATACCTAGCTGCGTAAGCCATATAATTTGCCTGTCTGAGTCCCAAAGATGCTGCCATGTACTGTTTCTTTGCCATGGCATCCATCCTTCTGGAATCCTTTTCAGGAGGGTGAGAGGCTAGAGGAATATTAGCTTGTCACAGGTTGCAGCCTGCACTACCCCCACATGGCTGCATTGCTGGGAGAGGAACTCCGTATCAGAGCCTGATAAAGCATACCTCTTGTCCATCCTTTTATCCACAGGATAGAATGAGGAGTTTTCAGAATTTTTACTGTCTGTTTCCTAAAGGATTTGTGTAAGGAAATAGACAGTCTCCTAGACTCTGGAATATCCATCATTTCCACAAAATCAGTCTCTTCTTGATCATCAACAGCTTCCTCAACAGGGAGCTGCAGAGTCTCAGCAACTTTCTTCTAAAACAAAAAATGAGAAGGGGACTCAGATAGCCTGGGAGGGGACACCCCTGAGGGTCTGTCTGGAGAGATGTCCAGTTCAATGGGCACATCCAGACTTTCAAAATCACACTCACTCTTCTCATACCCCTCCTCCCCTTCCTCCGGTTCATAAAAATCCTCAAAATCATAATCTTGAACCAGGGGAACCATCCAAACCGAGCACTTCCCTAATGTTGTCGGTTCGGATGGAACTGGGGAAAGAGACTGGACAATTTGAATAGCTTTGGCTATTTCCTCAGCGGTTGGAGAAAGAACTTTTGGCCCCAAACTAGCTGACTTTCTAGTCCTTTTAGTTGGAACCGGCTCCTCAGAGCTGGCTCTTCATTTGCTCGAGGAAGTATCGCCCTGGCCAGAGGGCACTCCCTCAGGTTCAGTTGGAACCGAACCGGGCTGGCCATCCGGGTCAGCGGAATTTTTGGCCTCCCTTTTCCTGAGCCTACCAACTCTCTTTTCCACAGTGACAGCAGGAAAATTCTTACAAATCTGGCAGTCTGCATTGAGGTGGTCAAACCCCAGACAATATACACAAGTGGTGTGTGGGTCAGCCTTTAAGGCTTCCCCAGAAGGCCTCAGTGCTGAAATCCAGTGGGTCGGTTTTTCTTTTGGGTTTCTCAGACATAGTGCCAGCCTAACCAAAACATGCCGTTAATGGCAATCTGCCAACCAAGACTCTCTTATGATTTAACCATGTCACGGGTGCATGGAAAAAAGCGTAATAAATCGTTTTTAGAACCGATAAGAACCAGGAACCACACTCTAAAGGACTAGAAAGTAATTTTAAACCCAAGCTGATCGGTTCAAACCGAACCAAAAAGACGTTTACAAGTTCCACACAGAAGAAAATAAACAAAGCCTATCTATTACTTACAATACCACAGACAGAGCTTGAACCGACGATTGCGGTTAAATTTTGGTAAAATAAACTGAGAATTACACTTTTAAACTGACAAACGGACCGAGCAGCAGGAGGAATCTCCGGAGCGACTGTTCAGCGAGGCGGAGTAAAGAATCTGACAGTTTAAGTTTGAGCTTCAACAGACAGAGTGTTCAACCGAGCTCGCGATCAAGATTCCATGCCCTGCATGGAAAGTTAACTCTTTCACCTCCGGAGCAGTTCTAACCTGGGGTTATACTGCATATGTCATAATATAGCAAGACTTCACGTTGTTTGAAAACATTTTTTTTCTTTTTTCTTTTGAGTAGTTTCAGCAGTGTACCAAAGGATCTGACTCTAGTGGCAGGGAGCAGCATGGTGCAACAACTCTAACTGTGGAGGCAAGAGGCTGTGTGGTGCAACATGGCACAGTGGTGTCAGGGGACAGAGGACAGCATGGTGCAGAAGCCTTGACTGTGATGCAGGACAACATGGGGCATTAGGGTACATCAGCCCTGACTGTGTGCGGGGTACACGTGGTACAGTGGACCTGCCCATTTGGGGCAATGGAAGTGGGTATCAGAATGCAGCGAAAGCCCCACCTTTAGTGGCCTGGGGCAGCATGGTGCAGCAGCACAAACTGTGGAGGCAGAGGCCCTAGGACTGTAGGGTTTAGCAGAGCATACCATCCCTGTCTGTGGAGATAGAAAAGGGGGCAACAGAGTGCATTGGCCCTGGCTGTGGGGTTGGGGGACAGAGGGAAGCAGAGTGCAGCAGCCTCATTTGAGAGGCAGAAGACAGGGACATCAGGATGCCATATAGTTTTTGTAGTTATACATATACATGAGGTATTTCCACGCAACTGAATTTTATGAGATCATACAGAACATGTTCCTGAAATAGCAGAGTGTGGCAGACGCAGGTTTGTCAGTCTGACATGAAAACAAACTTTTTATCACATGAACATATTTATTGAGGTTACATTAAATACATGCTGCTTCTATGAATTAATGGAATGTAGTTTATTTTATATCTATTAAACAACCCTGTGTTATATAACCAGAATAGATTGCAGAGTTGTGATGACAGAGAACCGAGAGCTGTGATACAGAAAATGTTGTTTCTCACAGATTCATTCATACCACATCATTTCAGCACTGATCCCCCAAATGATGAGCTTTTTATGAGAAGAGAGAGATTTTAAGCATATCTCTCCCAACACAAACCATATGGTTTAGTAACAAACAGACTGAAAACAATTAGAATTGCAGACTTCTCTAACTAGGGACTGCAACAGCTTATTTAGCAACCAGGGACATAACTGCAAAGCAGCTGTCAGGACAGGTATGATGTCATTGCTCACAGACAGGGACAGAAACATCTTCACTGTTTCTTCACTGTTTTAGTTAATGCAGAGCACATGAACAGATGCCTCTTTAAAGAAAACCAGAAAACCAAATAGCATGATAATTTTCAGAAAATAATAGTCATGAAAGAGGGGTGTGATTTCAAGTGAATGCCAGCTTTTTATGAAATATGTGTGCATTTCATCTTTAATCATGTGAGGAGGCACAAATAAACTAGCCTGCAATAAACTAGCCAGCATTAGTATTTACACATGTGTGGAGGCACAGCCTGCATTAGTATTTTTACATTTGAGGAAGCGCAGCCTGCCTTAGTATTTACGCTTGAAAGGAGGCACAGCCTGACTTAGTAGTTATACATGTGAGGACTCACACATAAACCTGCCTGCCTTGGTATTTACACATGTGAGGAGGTGTAGCCGGCTTTAGTATTTACACAGATGAGGAGGTTTGGCCTGTCTTAGTATTTACACATGTGAAAAGGTACAGCCTGTCTTAATATTTGCACACATGAGGAAGTATTTCCTGCCCTAACATTTTTACATCTGAGAAGGCCAGTCTGACTCAGTATTTAAACATCTAAAGAGGCACAATCTGACCTAGCATTTACTCATGTGATCAAACGCAGCCTGCCCTAGTATTTACACATATGAGAAAGCACAGCCTGCCTTAGTATTTGCCCATTTGAGGAGGAAGAGCCTGAGTTAGTTATTTTACATGTGAGGAGGCACAGCCTACCTTAGTATTTGCACATGTGAGGAGGCACAGTCTGTATTTGTATTTATACATATGAGGAGGAAGATCCTGCATTGGTATTTACACATGTATGGAGGCATAGCCTTTCTCAGTATTTACACATGAGTGGAGACATAGCCTTTCTCAGAATTTGCACATGTTAGGAGGCACAAATAAACCAGCCTGCATTAGTATTTACACATGTGAGGAGGCAAAGCCTGCATTAGTGTTTACACAAGTGAGGTGGCCAGTCTGCCTTACTATTTATATAAGAGTAGGCATAAATAAACAGCATGCATTAGTTTTTAGTCATATGAGGGGGTATGGCCTGCATTAATATTTACATGTGTAAAGAGGCACAGCCTGCATTAGTATTTTCACATGGGAGGATTCACAAATAAACCAGCCATCATTAGTAATTACAAAAGTGAAGAGATACAGCCTGCATTACTATTTACACCTGTGAGGAGACCGGCCTGCCTTAGTATTTACACATGTGTGGTAGAATAAATAAACCAGCATGCATTTGTATTTATAGAGGTGAGGAAGAACATCTTGCATTAATATTTACACATGTGAGGAGGCACAGCTTGCTTTAGTATTTACACATATAAGGAGGCACAGCCTGTCTTAGTATTTACATATGTGTGGAGGCACTGCCAAAATTAGTATTTACACATGTGAGAAGGTCAACCTGCCTTAGTAATTACACTTATGAGGATTTATAAATAAACCAGCCTGCCTTGATATTCACACTTGTGAGGAGGTGCAGGCTTCTTTAGTATTTACCCATGTGAGGAGGCATGGTCTGCCTTAGTATTTACATTTGTGAGGAGGCACAGCGTGCCTTAGTATTTACGTGCATGAGGAGGAAGAGCCAGCTCTACTATTTACATAAGTGAGGAGGAAAGACTGCATTGGTATTTATACATGTGAGGAGGCACAGTCTACCTTCGTATTTATACATATGAAGAGGCACAGCCTGCCTTAGAATTTGCACATGTGAAGAGGTAATGTTTGCCTTAGTATTTACACAAGTGAGGAGGCACAGCCTGCCTTAGTATTTACACAAGTGAGGAGGCACAGGCTGTCCTAATAACTAAAAATTGGAGGATGCCAGCCTGCCTCAGTATTTACACATGTGAGGAGATACAGTCTTCTTTAGTATTTACACATGTGAGAAGGAACAGCCTGCCTTTCTGTTTAAACATGTGAGAATGCACAGCCTGCATTAGTATTTGTGCTTGTAAGGAGGCACAGCCTGAATTAGTATTTACACATATGAGGAGCACAGCCTGCCTTAGTAGTTACACATGCAAGGAGACATGGCCAGTCATAGTATCTAGACATATGAGAAGGACAGCCTGCCTTGGTATTTACACTTGTGAGGATTCACACATGAACCTGCCTGCCTTGGTATTTACACTTGTGAGGATTCACACATAAACCTGCCTGCCTTGGTATTTACACTTGTGAGGATTCACATAAACCTGCCTGCCTTAGAATTTACACTTGTGAGGATTCACATAAACCTGCCTGCCTTGGTATTTACACTCTGTGAGGATTCACACAAACCTGCCTGCCTTGGTATTTACACTTGTGAGGATTCCACATAAACCTGCCTGCCTTGGTATTTACACTTGTGAGGATTCACACATAAACCTGCCTGCCTTGGTATTTACACTTGTGAGGATTCACACATAAACCTGCCTGCCTTGGTATTTACACTTGTGAGGACTCACACATAAACCTGCCTGCCTTGGTATTTACACTTGTGAGGACTCACACATAAACCTGCCTGCCTTGGTATTTACACTTGTGAGGATTCACACATAAACCTGCCTGCCTTAGTATTTACACTTGTGAGGAGGTGCATCCTGCTTTAGTATTTACACAGATGAGGAGGTTTGGCCTGTCTTAGCATTTACACACATAGGGAAGCACAGCCTGCCCTAATGATTACACCTCTGAGGAGGCCAGCCTGGTTCAGTATTTACACATGTGAAGAGGCACAGTCTGACTTACTATTTACGCTTGTGAAGAGGCACGGCCTGTCCTAGTATTTACACCTGTGAGAAGTCACAGCCTGCCTTAGTATTTGCATGTTTATGGAGGCACAGCCTGAATTAGTACTTACACATTTGAGGAGTCACAGTCTACCTGGTATCTACACATGTGAGGAGGCACAGCCTGCCTTAGCATTTTCACATGTGAGGAGGCACAGTCTGTATTAGTATTAACGCATATGAGGAGGAAGATCCTGCATTGGTATTTACACATGTGAGGAGGAACAGCCTTTCTTGGTATTCACATGTTAGGAGGCATAGATAAACCAGCCTGCATTAATAGTTACACATGTAAGGAGGCAAAGCCTGCATTAGTGTTTACACAAGTGAGGTGGCCAGTCTGCCTTACTATTTATATAAGAGTAGGCATAAATAAACAGTATGCATTAGTTTTTAGTCATATGAGGGGGTATGGCCTGCATTAATATTTACATGTGTAAAGAGGCACAGCCTGCATTAGTATTTTCACATGGGAGGATTCACAAATAAACCAGCCATCATTAGTAATTACAAAAGTGAAGAGGTATAGCCTGCATTACTATTTACACCTGTGAGGAGACCGGCCTGCCTTAGTATTTACACATGTGCAGTGGAATAAATAAACCAGCATGTATTTGCATTAACAGAAGTGAGGCGAAACAGACTGAATTAATATTTACATGTGTGAGGAGGCACAGCTTGCTTTAGTATTTACACATATAAGGAGGCACAGCCTGTCTTAGAATTTACATATGTGTGGAGGCACTGCCAAAATTAGTATTTACACATGTGAGCATATCAACCCGCCTTAGTATTTACACTTATGAGGATTTAGAAATAAACCAGTCTGCCTTGATAGTTACAGTTGTGAGGAGGTGCAGCCTTCCTTAGTATTTACCTATGTGAAGAGGCATGGTCTGCCTTAGTGTAACCCCCCCCCCCCCCGTTACCCAGGGTTACTAGAACCCCAGTTAGATCTAGTGGCAGGCAGGGACAGGCAGCTAGTGAAACACCAGTTAAATGGATTTCACTACGTCTTGCTCTGTTTTCAGTCTCTGCTGAGCTGGGGCTATGACATCATTTAGAACTGTTGCAGCTGCATAAGCCACATTGGAATGTTACAGCTAGGGGAGTTAGAATAGAATGTTGGGGAATTTGAAGTCAGTTCAATAGTGGTCTCAGAAAAGGGAGGAGGTGTGCTGCTGCTGCAGGCCCTCAGAGCCCTCAGCTCTGCCAAAGAGCTATCTTTTTCGGTAGAGGTGTGAGTTCTCACCTGAAGAGGAACACAAGAAGAGCCAAGTGAAGTGGTAGAGACTGCTTCCAGTGGTTCAGGGCCCCATCCCTGCAGGGATGGGGGAAGGATTCAGCCTACTACCAGGGGCAATCCCCTGGTCCAGCTAGGGCAAGAAGAATGCTGCCTAATTTAAGTTTGTGCTGATGCACCCGAAGTTCAAGAATGAGATTTCTTTGAAGGAGAAAAAGCCTGTGGGGCACCTGCTACCAAGGGGTGAGTCTGCTCTGATAAAGGGCCAATGTGTTTTCACCTGAGACAAGAACAAGTTATGGGACTGTTACTGTGGGGTCAGGAAAAGACAGCCAAGTACAGTAAAAAGTTGTGGGAATTGGACCGCTTAACTCTGTGGGGGTCTGGAGCAATGGACACAGTCACTATTTAAGTATGTTTCAAGTTCAGCACAAGTGGGATGGAAGAACAGTAGATTAAATGTGACATACATTTAAAGAGAATCTACACAGTAAAGTGTTTCCAGAGATGAGGTGTTAAAGTCCAGAGAAATGGCCGGGTATGAAATATGGGAGCGAGAGGCAGGAGTCCCCCCATCAGTAGTAACCAAATTCACCTCTACATGTTTGCTTTGGGACACCTGTTGCTTTCTCTCAGGTGCTTGGCCAGTGCCTGAAGAAAGTACCCAGATGTGGGATTGACGAAGAAGATTCCCTGATGGAGCCGGAAGTGCTCAGAGGTGGTTTAGGGAGCCACCGAGAAATGTTCCATGCTATATGGAAAGTGTCCAAAGGGCTGGCTGAGAGCCGAGTCATGGAAGGAAGGTAGTCCAGAGGGCTGGCAAGAGAGCCAAACCAAGGAAACTGGAAAAGAGTAGAGTTAGTGCTGAGTGTCCAGAGTGTTTCAAAACCTGAGGGTTTCAGAGTAATGAGGATGTGTTCTGATCTTCATAAATCTGCATTATCAGGAGCGTAGCCCTGTGGGGGTCCATCTATGCTTTGTTATTCTGTTGGATGTGAATAAAATCCACACTTTAGAATTCCAACTTCTGGTATTAGACATTACAGTTATTGCTTCCTGTGTCCGGAGTAAATTTGAGGGTCCCTGTGCAGAGTAGCCAAACCTAACCTACATGCTGAGCGACACCTTTCTCCCCAAGTTTCAACTTATAAAAATGGAGGCACCGCATCATAGGACCAAGCCCCTCAACCTGTTCACTAGCTATACAGGCAGGGGTAGTAGCCCCCTCAGTTTAGCGCCGACTGGGGGTTACATAAGTATTTACACATGTGAAGAGGCAAAGCCTGCCTTAGTATTTACATGCATGAGGAGGAAGAGACAGATCTACTACTTACACAAGTGAAGAGGCAAGACTGTGGCTGTATTTATACACGTAAGGAGGCACAGTCTACCTTCATATTTTATATATGAGGAGGCACAGCCTGCCTTAGTATTTACACATATGAGTAGGCACAGCTTGTTTTAGTATTTGCACATATATGGAGGCACAGCCTGCCTTAGTATTTACACATCTGAGGAGGCCAGCCAGTCTTATTATTTACATATGTGAAGATTCATAATTAAACAGTCTGCTTTAGCATTTAGAAATGTTAGAAGACACAGTTTGTCTTAACATTTACACATGTGAGGAGGTATATCCTGCCTCAGTATTTACACATGTGGGGAGGCACAGCCTGCTAAATATTTACACATGTGAGGAGGCACAGCCTGCCTTTGTATTTAAATATGAGAGAATGCATGGCCTGCATTAATATTTACTACTGTGAGGAAGCACAGCCTGCATTAGTATTTTCACATATGAGTAAGCACAGTCTGTAGAGGTATTTACTCACGTGAGGAGGCACAACCCTCCTGAGTATTTACACTTATGAGGAGGCACAAATGAACCAGCCAGAATTAGTATTTACTCATGTGAGGAGAAAAAGGCTGCATTAGTATTTACACATGTAAAGAGGCACAGCTGGTATTGGTATTAACACATAAAAGTAGGCATAACTAAACCAGAATGCATTTGTATTTACATATGTGAGGAAGCACATCCTGCATTAATATTTATACATATGAGGAGGCACAACCTTATTTAGTATTTAAACATCTGAGAAGTCCAGCCTGCATTAGTATTTACACATGCGAGGATTCACAAATAAACCAAACTGCCTCAGTATTTACACATGTGCGGAGGCACAGCCTGTCCTCGTATTTACATAAGTGAGGTGGTACAGCCTGACCAAGTGTCTACATATGTGAGAAGGCACAGCAAAACTTAATATATACACATGTGAAGAGGCACAGCATACCTTAGTATTTATACATGTGAGAAAAAACTGCCTGCATTAGCATTTGCACATATGAGGAGGCACAGCCTGCATTAGTATTTACACATGTGAGTAGGTACAGCTTGTCTTAGTATTTACGTAAGTGAGAAGACACAGCCTGCATTAGTATTTACACACATGAGAAGGCACAGCCTGCATTAGTATTTACACACATGAGGAGGCACAGCCTCTCTCAGTATTTACATATGTGAGGAAGTACAGCCTGCATTAGTATTCAAGCATGTGAAGAGACACAGATAAACTAGATTGCAATAAACTAGCCTGCATTAGTATTTACAAATATGAGGAGGCACAGCCTTCTTTAGTATTTACACATATGTGGAGGGACAGTCTGCTTTAGTATTTACACGTATGATGATTCTAAAATAAACAGCCTATATTAGTATTTACATATCTGAGAAGGCACTGCTTCTTTTAATATTTACAAACGTGAGGAGGCATATTCCATCTTAGTATTTTTATAACTGAGGAGGCATAGCCTGCCCTAATATTTACAAATGTGAGGAGACCAGCCTCACTCACTATTTACACATGTGAGGAGGCACAAAGGAACCAGCCTGGATTAGTATTTGCACATGTGAGGAGGCCAGCCTGTCTTATTATTTACACATGTGAGAAGACAATGCCTAAATTAGTATTTATGCATGTAAGGAGGCACAGCCTGTAGTACTTTCTACACATGTGAGGAGGAACAGCCAACCTTAAGATTTATGCATTCATGGAGGCACAACCTCCATTAGTATTTACACACGTGAGGAGGCTCAGGCTGCTTTGGTTTTTACGCATGTGAGGAAGCACTGCCTGCCTCAGTATTTACACATGCACGGAGGCAGAGTCTGTCCTAGTATTTACACAAGAGAGGAGGCACAGTATGACTCAGTAGTTAAACATGTGATGAGGCACAGCTTATCTTAATATATACCCATGTGAAAAGGCACAGCATGCCTTAGTATATAGACATGTGAGAAGGTACTGCCTGCATTAGTATTTACACATATGAGGAGGCACAGTCTGCATTAGTATTAACGCATGTGAGGAGGCACAGCCTTCATTAGTATTTACATATCTGAGGATGCCAGCCTGATCTAGTATTTACACAAGTGTGGAGGCACAAATAAACAAGCCTGCATTAGTATTTTCACTTGTGATGAGGGACAGCCTGCATTAATATTTACACATGTGAGAAGGCAATGCCTGGATTAATATTTACACATGTGAGGAGGTCTGCCTTTCTTAGTATTTACACCTATGTAGATTCACAAATAAACCAGCCTGCCTTGTTATTTACAAATGTGAGGAGGTGCAGCCTTACTTAGTATTTACACAAGTGAGGAGGCCAGCCTGCCTTAGTATTTACACATATGAGAAGGCACAGACTGCCTCAGTATTTACACATATGAGGAGGCAGCCTGATTTAGTATTTACACATATGGGGAAGCACAGCCTTCCTTAGTGTTTACAGATATGAGGAAGCACAGCCTGGTTTATGATTTACTCATTAAAGGAAGCCAGTCTGCCTTTGTATTTACACATGTAAAGATTCCCAAATATACAGCCTGCCTTGGTGTTTATATGTGTGAGAAGGCACAACTTGCCTTAATATTTACACATGTGAGGAGACATATCCTGCCTTAGTATTTACACAAGTGAGAAGGCATAGCCAGCGTTAAAATGTATACATTTGAGTTGGCCAGCCTGCCTCTGTATTTACACATATGAAGAGGCACAGCCTGCTTTAGTATTTATACATGTGAGGAGGCAGACTGCATTTGTATTTTTACAAGTGATGAGGCATAGCCTGCTGCAGTATTTACAGATGTGAGGAGGCACAGCCTGCCTCAGTGTTTAGATAAGTGAGAAGGCACAAACTGCTTTAATATTTACACATGTGAGGAAACCAGCCTGCATTTGTATTTCCACATGTGAGTGGGCACAGCCTCCATTAGTATTTACACTTTTTAAGAGACAGAATCTGTCTTACTATTTACACATGTGAGGAGGCATAGCCTGCATTCACATTTACACATGTGAGGAGGCACACTCTGCATTACTATTTACACATGTGAGGGGGCCAGCCTGCCTCAGTATTTACACATGCGAGGAGGCACAAATAAACTAGCCTGCAATTAATTAGCCTGCATTAGTATTTACAAATGTGATAAGACACATTCTGCATTAGTATTTACACATGTGTGGGGGCACAGCCTGCATTAGAATTTTCACATGTAAGGAGGCACAGCCTGCCTTATTATTTACACTTGTAAGGAGGCTGAGCTTCAATTTGTATTTACACATATGAGGAAACACGTCCTACATTAGTATTTACACATATGAGGAGCAGTGACTGCCTCAATATTTACATATGCAAGGAGGTGCAGCCTGACATAGTATTTATACATGTGAGGAAGCCATCCTGATTTAGTATTTACACATGTGAGGATTCAAAAATAAACCAGCCAGTCTTGGTAGTTAAGTATGTGAGGAGGTGCAGCTGGCCTTAGTATTTACACATGTGATGAGGCATTTCCTGTCTTAGTATTTACACTTGTGAGGAGGCAGAGCCTGTCTAAATATTTACAGACATGATGATGCACAGCCTGCTCTAGTATTTACACATGTGAGAAGGCATAGCCTCCATTAGTATTTACAGCTGTGAAGAAGCACAGCCTGAAGTAATATTTACACGTTATGAGGCACAGTCTGCCTTAGAGTTTACACATGTGAGGAGTCACAGCCTGCATCAGTATTTACACATGAGGAAGCACAGCATTTCTCAGTATTTACACATGTTAGGAGGCAGAAATAAACTGGAATGTATGGAGGCACATCCTGCATTAGTGTTTCCTCATGTCAGGAGGTCAGCCAGCTTTAGTATTTACACATGTGAGCAGACAAAAATAAACCAGCCTAAATTAGTAGTTACACATCTTAAGAGGTACAGCCTGCATTATTATTTACACGTGTGAGGAGGCACAGCCTGCATTAGTGTTCACACATGTGAGCAGACAAAAATAAACCAGCCTAAATTAGTAGTTACACATCTTAGGAGGTACAGCCTGCATTATTATTTACACGTGTGAGGAGGCACAGCCTGCATTAGGGTTCACACATGTGAGCAGACAAAATAAACCAGCCTAAATTAGTAGTTACACATCTTAGGAGGTACAGCCTGCATTATTATTTACACGTGTGAGGAGGCACAGCCTGTATTAGTGTTCACACATGTGAGCAGACAAAAACAAACCAGCCTAAATTAGTAGTTACACATCTTAGGAGGTACAGCCTGCATTATTATTTACACATGTGAGGAGGCACAGCCTGCATTAGTGTTCACACATGTGAGCAGACAAAAATAAACCAGCCTAAATTAGTAGTTACACATGTTAGGAGGTACAGCCTGCATTAGAATTTACACATGTGAGGAGGCACAGCCTGCATTAGTGTTCACACATGTGAGGAGGCAGCAATAAACCAAACTTTATTAGTATTTACACATGTGAGGAAGTACAGCCTGCAATAGTATTTACACATGTCAGGAGACACAGCTTTCATTAGTATTTGCACATATTAGGAATCAGAGCCTGTCTTAGTATTAATACACATGAGGACTCATTGCACACGTTAGTATTTATACATGAGAGGAGGTCACCCTTCCCTAGTATTTACACATATGAGGATTCAGAAATAAACCAGCCTCACTTCATATTTACACATGTGAGGAGAAGTAGCCTGCCTTAGTATTTACACATCGGAACAAGGCATGGTGTGCCTTACTATTTACTCATGTGAGGAGTCACAACCTGCCTTAGTATTTACACATGTGATGAGGCACAGCCTGCCTTAGTATTAAGATATGTGAGGAGGCACATCCTGCCTTAGTATTTCTATCTATGAGAAGGCACAGCCTCCATTAGTATTTATACATATGAGGAGGCAGATCCTTCTTTAGTATTTACACATATGAGGAGTATAGCATGCCTTCGCATTTACACATGTGAGGATTCACAAATAAATCAGCCTGCTTTGGTATTTAGAAATGTGAGGAGGCACTGCTTTTCTTAATATTTACACATGAGAGAAAGAATAGCCTACCCTCATATTTACACATGTGAGGAGGTCAGCCTGCCTCAGTATTTACATATGTGAGAAGCACAGTCTATCTTAGAATTTACACATGCAAGGAGGCACAACCTGCCTTAGTATTTACACACGTGAGGAGGCACTTCCTGCGTGAGTATTTACACTTCTGAGCAGGCACAGCCTGCCTTATTATTTACTCATGTAAGGAGGCAATACATACATTAGTATTTACACATGTGAGGAGGCATAGCTTGCATCGGTATTTACACACGTGAGGAGGCACAGCTTGCATCAGTATTTACTCACGTGAGGAGGCACAGCTTGCATCGGTATTTACACACGTGAAGAGGCACAGCTTGCATCGGTATTTACACATGCGAGGAGGCACAGCTTGCATCAGTATTTACACATGTGAGGAGGCACAGCTTGCATCGGTATTTATACATGTGAGGAGGCACAGCTTGCATCGGTATTTATACATGTGAGGAGGCACAGCTTGCATCGGTATTTATACATGTGAGGAGGCACAGCTTGCATCGGTATTTAGAAATGTGAGGAGGCACAGCTTGCATCGGTATTTACACATGTGAGGAGGCATAGCTTGCATCGGTATTTACACACGTGAGGAGGCACAGCTTGCATCAGTATTTACACACGTGAGGAGGCACAGCTTGCATCGGTATTTACACACGTGAAGAGGCACAGCTTGCATCGGTATTTACACACGTGAAGAGGCACAGCTTGCATCGGTATTTACATGCGAGGAGGCACAGCTTGCATCAGTATTTACACACGTGAGGAGGCACAGCTTGCATCGGTATTTATACACGTGAGGAGGCACAGCTTGCATCGGTATTTATACATGTGAGGAGGCACAGCTTGCATCAGTATTTAGACATGTGAGGAGGCACAGCTTGCATCGGTATTTAGACATGTGAGGAGGCACGGCTTGCATCGGTATTTAGACATGTGAGGAGGCACAGCTTGCATCGGTATTTAGACATGTGAGGAGGCACAGCTTGCATCGGTATTTAAACATGTGAGGAGGCACAGCTTGCATCGGTATTTAGACATGTGAGGAGGCACAGCTTGCATCGGTATTTAGACATGTGAGGAGGCACAGCTTGCATCGGTATTTAGACATGTGAGGAGGCACAGCTTGCATCGGTATTTACACATGTGAGGAGGCACAGCTTGCATCAGTATTTATATATGTGAGGAGGCACAGACTGCAGTAGTAGTTACACATGCAAGAAGGCACAGTCTGCCTCATTATTTACACATGACAATAGGCAGAAAAAAAAACAGCATGCCTTAGTGTTTACATATGTAAGGTGGCCAGCCTGTGTTACTATTTACACAAGTGTAGAGGCACAAATAAACCAGCCTACATTAGTATTTGCACATGTGAGGAGGCATAGTCTGCCTTAGAATTTACACATGTGAGGAGGCACAACCTGCCTTAGTATTTACACATATGATGAGGCACAGCCTGCCTCAGTATTTACACATGTGAGGTGGCACAGCCTGCATTAGTACTTACACATATGATGAGGCACAGCCTGCCTTAGTATTTACACATATGATGAGGCACAGCCTGCCTTAGTATTTACACATGTGAGGATGCACAGCCTGCCTCAGTATTTACACATGTGAGGTGGCACAGCCTGCATTAGTATTTACACATGTGTGGAGACATAGCCTGCATTAGCATTTAAACATGTGATGGGGCACAGCCTGCCTCAGTATTTACACATGTGAGGTGGCACAGCCTGCATTAGTATTTACACGTGTGTGGAGACATGGCCTGCATTAGTATTTATACATGTGATGGGGCACAGCCTGCCTCAGTATTTACACATGTGAGGTGGCCAGCCTGTGTTAGTATTTACACAAGTGTAGAGGCACAAATAAACCAGCCTGCATTAGTATTTACACAAGTGAGGAGGCACAGTCTGCCTCAGAATTTACACATATGAAAAGCCACAGCCTGCCTTAGAATTTACACATGCCAGGAGGCAAACCTGCCTTAGTATTTACACATGTGATGAGGCACAGCCTGCCTCAGTATTTACACATGTGAGGAGGCACAGCTTATTTTAGTATATTCACATATAAAGAGGCACAGTATGCATTTGTATTTACACATATGAGAAGTTACTGCTGGCATTATTATTTATACATGTGAGGAGGCAATGTCTGCATTAGTATTCACACATGAGACGAGGCACAGCCTGTCTTAGCATTTACCTATATGAAGAGGCACAGCCTGCATTATTATTTAGACATCTGAGGAGGAGCAGCCTGTCTTAGTATTTACATATGTGAGGGGGCACAGCCTGCATTCATATTTACAGATGTGAGGAGGCAAACTCTGCATTATTATTTATACATGTGAGGAGGCCAGCCTGCCTTAGTATTTACACATGTGAGGTTGAACAAACAGAATAGCCAGCAATAAACTAGCCTACATTAGTATTTACAAAGCTGAGGAGGCACAGCCTGCATTAGTATTTACATATGTGTAGAGACACAGCCTGCATTAATATTTTCACATGTCAGGAGGCACGACCTACCTTAGTATTTACACTTTTGAGGAGGCTTGAATCAGTATTTACATATGAGAGGAGGCACATCCTGCTTTAATATTTAGAGCTATGATATTTACACTTGAGAGGAGGTGCAGCCTGCTTTAGTATTTACACATGAGAGGAGGCATGGCCTGACTTTGAATTTTCAAATGTGAGGAGACAGTGCCTGTCTTAATATTTACACACGTGAGGAGGCATAGCTTTCCCTACTATTTACACATACTAAGGTTCATTCTAAGGTAAGAGAGAAGAGCTAGTATGCCGAAGTCCATAATGCTCTTATGCTAAGCCAAAGAATAATATGATAAATTATACACGGAAATAATTAACTTATCAAGATGGTGTGTAAAATTATTCTTAGTATCACTCATAACCACAGCAGATGGAATTTTTTTTCAGGGTCCAATGGTTCTCAGGGTAAAGAAAAACTTCCAGCTGTTGGACTTGAATGATTTACTGACCAGCTGAAGTGGATGACCTCTGGTGTTATGTATATAAGACCAGAATTCAAGACCTAACTCAATCATAACATACAGATCCTGGGCAACATCATATAGAAATAAAATATCACCTCTCAGGTGTCTAGTAGTAAGAGACATGAGTTTTAAAGTTTCTAACCTGTGTTCATAGCATACAGATTCAAGACCAGATATTTTTAGTGAACTTTCTTTGAACTTTTTCAAGGGAACTACTATCAGATTGTTTAAACGGACACCATAACTGTGAGGCATACTCAAAATGAGGTCTGACATATGACCTGAACAAAGGCATTAACACCTCACGATTTCTAGATCTGATGTTATGAAGAAGCGACCAGACAACCTTATTAGCTGTACAAATAACAGAATTCAAGTGTTTAGAGTATGTAAGATCATTGGAGATAGTGATTCCCAAGTCCCTTTCATTAGTGGTGGCACAAAGCATGGAACCATCTAATGAGTATGGAAAGGTTAAGTTGTCAAAACCCAAATGCATCACTTTACACTTTATAATTGCACAAAGAATGATGCTACTGGTCTTATACTGTACCACTTTATGTTTGGCAGGGAAGCTCGTCTCCCAGTGGATGTGCACTTTGGAGTGTCTCCTGATGATGTTCGGTCAGAAAACTACCTGCAGTATGTTAAGAATTTAAAAGCTCAGTTGGATCACACATATCAGCTGGCAAATACCATGGCAGCAAAGAGAAACCTGGCCAACAAAAGTCACCATGACAAATGTGTTAAAGCCCAGGAGCTCCAACCAGGTGACAGAGTACTGATGAGAAATTCTGGCCTTCCAGGTAAACTCAAAATAGCTAACCACTGGAGTCACATTCCATACATAGTAGTGAGTAAACTACATGATCTGCCTGTGTATAAAGTGCGTCCAGAAGGGGACCCTCATGCTGTTAAACCAGTCACAGGATTCTCCTGTTCCCTATTGGCCAAATAGTGATCAATAATGTTCAAGAGACTGAAGCTCATCTGTGCCCTGTAACTAGGTTTGCTACTAAAGCCAAGCGACATGGTCAGCACACTTCTGCTTCCCAGCCTGTTGCTCCTAATGTCTCCAATCCTACAGACATTGCAGATACTGAAAATGCTGAAAGTGATGACGAAAGTGAATTCTGTACTGTCTATTACCCATCTTTTGAAATTGAGAGAGTGTTCCAGGGAATTCTTTCCATTAACTAAGGTGATGACCCTGAACTACCAGCTATGATAATAGATCCCAATTCATCCATTGTGCCTGAATCTCCAGAAAGTGATGCTCACAGGTTGAGCCCCTTTGTATGGCGGAACTAATGGCAATCAGTGAACCTGAACACCCTGAAGCAAGTAGCGAACCTACAAGTGACCATGCAGGTGTTAATGAACTAAGTGGGCTAAGTGAACTGTTTCATGTTAATGAAAGTGCTGTTCAATAATCAGAGAGATGTATTCTGGGTGATTCCAACTTTGCAGAAATACCTTCGACAGATTCCAGTGAGCCAAAAGAGTCTGAAACTAGTACTCAGCAAGAACATGCAGTGGAACCCATTTCTTCTGAAGCTGTTTCATTGCTGGACAATGAACCGGGATTGATCACCCCGAATGCTGACGCAAAAGTGCAAGTGCCAGTGCCAGCTTTGCCACGTCACTCAGAAGGGGCTATAAAGCCAGTCTTAAAGCTCACATATGACACCTAAGGACAGTTTGTACACTTACTCGTGAATGTTGTGCACAAAGGAATCTATGTCATGCCAAAGTCCTTGCCCACAATTGTGTTCACTGCCTCCAACCAAACCAAAGCCTCTACCCAAGTTAAGGTGCCCACTCAGTGTACCAAGGGATATAAAGGTGATAAGATGGGAATAAGATGAAGTGCTCAGGTAAAATGTGGTGAATGTAATATTATTGAAAATGCGATACTGTCAAATGTAAAAGTGTGATTCTGCACTGCTAAGGTATTCCAAGTGAATTCAAAATGCTATGACAATGTTAAGTATAGGATGCACAAATGCTGAGTGAGACCAAATTGATAGCATGCTACCTTGTACATAGTTATATGGCAAGCTAGGTTGTTCAGATATATATGCTGTAATAGAGCATTAGTAAGAGTATATCTAGTAATGTGTCAATAATTGCCAATCTATTATGGACTTCACATGGACACCAAGCTTTCCTAGGCAGGAGAAAGTGTAATCCCCCCCTCCATTTGGGGGGCTTACTCTAAAAAGCACCTCCGCGTATTCTCCCACTGCCTCCCAGTGCCTTCCGGCATCCTTGCTATTTTCACGGCACTTGCCCATTTTCTCCTTGTCCCCCAGTGTCAGTGAGAACTGTGGGGCTCGCAAAATTTATTTGCAAGTGGTCAGCATGTTTCTAAGCTGCCACTCGCACTGTCGAGAGGATGCACTATGCATCTGACCGCTGTTGTGGTCAAATATGGCAGGAGATGTTTCTCTGTGTATCCCGATGCCAAGTTAAGCTAAAGAAGACACGGGGAACACAAACAAGGCAGCAAAAGAAAAGCATTTTTAAAAATAAACAGATTGGCAACTACATAAAGTGCTGCCTCCAGGTCACCAGAGGCTATGGGCAAAGGTCAGGCCAGTGTAGCCCTCCTAAATATTCATGAGTTACAGCAGTGTTCTTGTGGGCAGTGTGTTACAGGAGCAGTGACTCCCTAAGGGTACTGTTCATTTAGTTAAGAGTGGACTCATTTAAGAGAGAATTGTTGGGACTACTAGCCACTGGGGAATTTATTAAATAAAAGTAAAACTGCTGGCTGCACCAGAATTTTAACCTGGGAGGACCCTGCTTTAGACTGCCGAGACTTAAACTGCAGCCGCCATTTTTGTGCCGTTCCACCAATTGGGAGCCAGGACTTAGCAAAGTGGCTCTTGGAACAATGCCAAAGGCTTGTGGAGATTAACTGAGACAATTTCTAGGTGCAAAAAGGGAGCCAGTTAACATCTGAGAACTGTTTAAGACAGTTTTGGCAGCCAATGGGATTTCTGGAACTTAGCCCCATATAAAAAGGGGTAACTGGAGTAACTGCTCAGTTTGGTCAGAGTCAAGATTTTTTTAGTTTTGCCTACAGTTCAGTGTGTGAACCTCTGAGGAGCTTGTCAGTTCTCAAGGGTTAGGCCTGCTAGGCCTAGACTTTTTCAGTCATCAGTCCTCAGATCCAAGTGTCCAGCTGGCCCATGTTGGGGTCACAGCAGCAGGGGATTCATACAGCAATCAAGCTGAGAAGAAGAATCAGCCTGCAAGCTAGCTGAAAGGACTAGAGAAGGACAGAGCCTTACGTATAAATGTGCTTAGTTTGTAGGGGTATTCGCACGGTCGACCAGTTTGTGACATCCGCCGTGCATGTTTCGAACAGTGTTTGAATTGCTCCTGCATCCTGAAGGCCAGCTTTTTGATGAGGACCATGAGGGAATTTTCCTCCTCCTTCACCCAGCCATCTGCACCAGGTCTCATTTAATCTGATCATCATTCACTCCGGGTAGTGTGAGTACAAACAGGGTAGCTCCCTGTAACAAAGCTACAAACCACTTGTGTGTGCCATCTAATTTGCTTGTCTGGGTTTATTGCAATGAACTGAGTCATCCGGCTCCAGATTACAAATTCTGGGTGTTTGTGCATGCTAATTGTTTTCTTTCCTAAGGGCCCCCCACTATCAGCTGCAATGCTTGCCTACCCCAGGTGAGGCTCCAGGCTAGCCTGTTCCTCCACACTGGGTAGCCAGGGTTGTGTGACTGTATACAAGGGACACTGTGCATGCATATTCAGCCTGAATTAATCAGATCTTTTAATTATCAGCTAGACTTTCACCCCACCTCTGTTCACATCCCATTGAATAAATCATATTGTTGTTTTTTATATTTAAATCTGGCTAGTGTGTACCTACTTGGTGGGGATACAGTACTGTTATTGTACTGTTGCATTACTGGCCTTATTTTATTGTGGGTCTCCAGGGCAGCTGAAAGGATCCAGCCCTGGTGGTAAGTGCAAGGGGTGTGAGCAAGTCACTACTGCCATAGAGGGATCTAGGAATAAGGGTCAATAACGACCTTGACTTCAAACATCATTGTAATCAGGTAATTAAAAAGGCTTGCAGTATTCTATACTGCATCCATAAGTGCATTAAGAGTAGAAACAAGGAGGTCCTGCTTCCCCTTTTCACCTCATTGGTACGCCCACATATGGAATACTGTACCCAGTTTTGGGCTCCTGGGGGCAAGAGAGATATCAAAGCCCTGTAACAAGTCCAAAGGATGGTGATGCACAGAATTAAGGATGCCCAGTGTCAAGAATATGAGCTGCGGCTAAAAAATCTAGGGCTGTATTCTCTGGAATTTCGCAGATTACATGGTGATATGTGCCTTATCTGTAGGGCCCTACTGATGAACATCTGTGGGAACAGCTGGGTTTGGCACTGAGAGACCAGATATATAGTACCAGAGCTCACCCACTGCAGTTGAAGGGAGGGAGATTTAGTTCACATAGGAGAAAGCACTGGTTCACTGTGAGGGTGGTCAAGATATGGAACAAGCTCCCATTGAAGTGGTAGCCAGTAAATCCATGGTGGAATTTAAAAACAAACTAGACTCACATCTTATTAGAAAGAACATCTCTGGGTATCCCTAAAGTATTGCAAGCTGTAATGGACTTCAGTCTTCATAAAGCTTTGTACAAACCTATGAAACCTGTGGTACAGGTGAATGTTTTGTTGCTATGTGTTTTCTAAGATACTAGAATGAAAAGTTCATTTTCAGCTTAGTCAATATCTGGAACAAAATACAATTTTAACTGACTGTCAACATGGATTTAGACCTGGAAGGTTCACAAACACCACCCCTATAGACTTCCACAACCTGGTGGTAACATCATTGGACCAGGGCGCAAGTACCAGGGCGGTGTTCGTGGATCTCAGTAAAGCGTTTGATTTAGTACAGTGTAAAAAGCTCTTGGAAATATTCTAGCAGGTAGGGGTACAAGTGGGAACATTGTAATGCTTGCATCTTATTTGGCAAATCATAAACAATGTGTTGTTAATGGTGCATCAGTGTCGAGCCTTAAAGGGTACCTAAACAAGCAGTTTTTTTAAAACTGCAAACTCCAAACTCTGGCTTTATATTGAGGTAAAGTAAAGGCTGCTGTTTTCATTCATGCTAAAACTGCATTTATGTAAATGACATAAATGCAGTTTCATAGCTGTTGAAAATTGTACACATCAGCCTTTCACTTTCAAAAAACAGCTTTGATTTCTCCCTAAGATGTCTGCCAAGTGTCTTAAGTGATGAGTCATGATGACATCATAGGAGCCAGAGACAGAGATCCACATATATATCTATAATGCTAACTAGTTCTTCTTTCCCTCTTTATTTTGAATTGTTGTACCAGACTGACCAACATCATGTATTAACTCGTGGATTATTTTGTTCAGTACACGTTAGGCTATGATTTTATTCATTTTGTTTACTTTAACTTGAAGAAAATGTTTTGCAATCCAGCTGACTTTTTCTTTGGCAAACTGCATTACAGTACAACACTTCAAATACTTGATGATCTAGTAGTTATATGATGCACTGAATTTTGTTTTTTGTTAACCAGGAGAGATGCACTAAGCTGAAAGCTTGTTTACAGGTGTGACCTGGGAGCACAAGGAAGTTTAATGACTTGCTCAGAGTCACACAGCAAAGTACCTGTTTTGTTCAGTTCCAAAGCTCATACTCTCTTGTTAATCCACAAATAAGGCTTTCTTTTTCCATATGAACCCTCTGCACCTAGCCTGCCTTCTGTTGCACACTTCACCATACATACCCCGTCCTTAGTACTGCTTGGGGATGCATATGAGCTTGTAGTCTCATGAAGAGAATTATCACACCTCAAATTGTAATCTTGTACCTCAGAGAGTTGTGCACACCTATACTGATGTGCATCATCAGCTGGCACTGTTAAAAATGTTTCCCAAATCACTGTCCAGTCCACATTCTCAATGTTTGACCTCTGCTCCCACAGTAAACATTGAGTGGATCACCACCCATCTGCACAGTAAAGGTAGTATGTACAGTTCCATGCTGTGTTTTTTTCCCACCTCATTAACCACCAACTAGGCCTTCCTGGAGAGGCAAGCAATAAGCATCATGACCTACCAGAAAAACTGCTGCTCATGCCCTCATAAGGGCTGCACTTACAATGGACAACAATATTATTAGCAGGAGAGGAATATTAATACCTTGAGTGAATCCACCTGACTTCCAGTGTCAGTCTACTCCTTTACCTGTGATCTACAGAACCCTGCAAGACAGTTCCCAGCAAGTCTTCTGTAGTACTTTTCTGTGCTCTACTCCACGATACGAGTTGGCTGGTTACCACCCTTCCAAATCTTGAATGAGCTATATACAACTCTCTCAGTACTGTCCTAACAAACATCAACATCCCTCCCACCCGAGGGTAATCTCCCTACACTGAATTCAAGTAACAGTTTAGGTGCAGCCCTGCCACTCTGAGTATTTGTCATTGTTGGTTACTCTCATCCACAGTCAGGTAGTGATCATGATGCTGACAGCCCCACATTTCAGATCTCACAGTGATCTGCTCAGCGTCCTCCTTCATGTCTTCAACTAACCTGAATATAGCTGTACCCTGCTGGAATGGCCTCTTCAGTCCCTGTCTGGCATTCATTCTTCTCACCTGCTCCCCACATCAAAAACTGGTGAGTTCACTACCCTTCCACATCATTAATGTGTTTAGTACAGTCTCCCGTGTTACATTTACATATTAATAATAAACATGATCTTCTGGTAAGCCAGGCTGATAGCAGCATGGCACAAGTGGAAAAAATAGGCTTTCCTACCCATATAAGATCTAAGCCACCTATGATTAGGCACTATTAAATGACATGCATAATGATGTGCACACCCGTTATTTAATAGTGCCTAATCAAAGGTAGCCTAGATCTTTTAAGGATAGGAAAGCCCATCATTCCCTTTGTTCCCTGCTGCTATGAGCCTGACTTACTGGAAAGATATGTTTATATTTGAGATGTCAAAATAAAACAGGGACTGTACTATTTGCATTCATGATGTCGAAACATAGAAACATAGAATTTGACGGCAGATAAGGACCGCTTGGCCCACCCAGTCTGCCCATTTCCCTACCTAATGGATAAGCTGCAGATCCTAGTTAACCAGCAGCCTACTTCTTTCTGCCCCAACCCCCTAGAATTGCCTTATGACTGTCCCATGCATGCTTGAATTCCACCACTGTTTTTGACTCCACAACCTCAGGAATAGTGACGAATGAATACCAGAGGGGGACTGAGAAGGCCACTCTTGCAAGGCACTGCTATATTCAGGGAAGGAGGAAGACAGAGGAGAGAAATATGAGCAGATTACTGTGAGAAATAAGATGTGGGGTTGCCAGCACCTTGATCACTACCTGACCCCATTGTCCTGGCCAACATTCCCCTTCCCATAAAACCAGTTCATGCAATTGTCCAAGGCTGTGTGTGGATATTAATGTATGAAATGGCTGCCACTACAAGTTCGGTCACTTCACTACCAATCTAGTATTGCCTGTAAAGCACTTTGGAATGCAATGTGTATGAAAACCACTATATAAATGCTGATTCTTATTATTATTATTATTTCCCATGGAAAAAGAAGACAAGACAAGCATATATTTGAGTTTCAAGAAAGTATGAACTCTAACACTGGACTGCACAAGAACTTTGCTACAAAAAAGTGGTGGCTCTAGGGGGTGGTGAAGGGTGTGTCTCCACCTCCCCCAGTAATGTACTTGCTTGCTGTTGCATTATACTTTGTTGAAGAAGTCTGATTTATTGATTGTACAAATGTTTACATTCAAACTATGGATTGCATTTGTAGGTTGTGTCAAAAACGTACTAGAAAAGAATAGCAGATAATATAAAGGTTTAATAAAAAATGTTAAAAAGTGCATATTAAGCATGCACACCACCCTAGCACCCCCATTGTAACATCCTGGATCCACCATAACCACTAGACCACCAGGTTATTCAAGATTTGTACAGCACTGTGGTTTGCTATAGAGAAAGTTGGTTGGATTAAAACACATTTTCAGCATGTTAAAGTAAACAAAATGAACAGAACCATAGCCTGACATGTGTATTATACAAAATAATGCACATGGTTTTGACCATTTGGGTGAAACAATTCTATACAAAGAGAAACAAGAACTAGTTAGCACTACAGAGAGCCTCTGACTTTGGCTCCAATGATGTAATCACCTAACAGATTAGGTGGCCATTTTAGAAAGCAGGTAAGACAGTTTTTTTTGAAATTGGAAGGCTAATTTTACAATTTTCAAATGCTCTGGAACCACATTTAGGTAAATTATGTAAATGTAGTTTTAGCATTAATGAATCCAGCAGCCTTTCCTTTAGTCACCTACGGAGTCAGATTTTTGAATAATTAGATGTCAAAATGTTGTTTAGGTATCCTTTAAGGAAATAAATCGGGGGGGGGGGTCCTCAGGGATCGATCCTGGGCCCATTGAAGTTCAATGTATATTTTAATAGCTTGGAGCAAACTATTACAAATGGGGAAACAAGATTATATACGGATGAAACAGTTTTATTAGTTTCGGCTGAAAATGCAGTAGATGTAGAGCAGAAACTGCAAAGCGACTTGATCCAATTGGAGCGGTGGATGGGTGGCTCTGGCCTGCTCCTTAATGCAAAAAACCCCAGAGTATTATGTTTTACTCAGGGTATGCGGAGAGGGGTGGGTCACAGTTGCAGATCCACCTATCCAATGGTACACACGTGAGGGAAGTGAAAGGATATAGATATCTAGATTCACAGATGGATTCTTGTATGATATTTAAAGACCATATTGATATTCAGGTCCAAAAAGCAAACCAAAGATTGGGGGCTTTTAGGAGGGTGGCAGGAGTATTACCAAGAGAAGCTAGAGAGAAGTTGGTGAAACAATTGATAATCCCAGTACTAGAATATGGAGCCATAATTTATATGAATTCCACTCAAAAACTACTAAAAAAGGTGAACCAAACCAGGGGTGTAGCCAGGAATTTTAAACTTGTACTCAAAAGTGATGCACTGTTGCCCCCCCCCCCATTACGTAAACATATGCACTGCCACGTCACACCAACAATAGGCCCCTCCCCATTTGCTATGTCTGAGTTCAAGTAATCAGTTTCTTCCTGTAATCCTCCTTCCTTTGTTTTTCTGTCTGCCTGGTAAGTTGTTCTTGTTTGTGTATTTGGTTGGTGGCATCAGTAGCCCATACTGAACAACAAAGGCAGAAAGGCTCAGCTCAACACAGACACAATGTGGCTCATAATGTCCTAGCTTTCCTATTTTTGTTGCCCCTGACTGATTTATTGCCCCTGCCTAATTTCTTTTACTGTACTCTGCTGAGTACAGTGCATATGCCTGCCAACACCCCTGAACCAAACATATTACAGATTGGATAAATTTATCACCAAACGTAAGTACATAACTCATCATTGTACAATATATAATCAACTACATTGGTTGCATTCTGATGCTCAGAGAAATTATATATGGTTAATCACTTGTCACGGATAATATTCAGGAAAAGCAAACACCCATTAGCCAAATTTGTTACACTACAACTGTCAAATAATTTAAGAATACGAACAAGAAATACTTGATACTAGAATTCCAATGCAAAAATATCATAGCAAAATTGAAGAGTTAAGATTGCAAACAAATGGCTGTTTACTGCAATAATTTTCCAAAAGACGTTAAGGCCATACACAATCTGTTCAGTTTTAAAATTAAATTGTTGGAATATCTCCAGGGGGAATGTATACATTTTGTATGATGTTGATGTTAATGTTTTGTTGTTAAAATTCTAAAGTTACATTTTGTAAGTGTAATGTTTGTATTTGTTCTACGTTTGTATCTCAACAACAGGACTTTGGTTGAAAAAAGGGCCTTTGGTCCTAACTATTTGTTCCTGTATAAAAATAAAGTTTCATCATATCATTTTATCATATCATACTGTTTAGGCCACTAGAGGGGTTGGTGGGGGGTTATAGCATCCCAGAGGGCTATTCCAACAGCAGTTACGCTACCCCAGAACCATTCCTCCGGGTGGAAACACCTGTTCAACGAGCTCAGGCCCCTCAACCTGCACATAGTCACACAGGCAGGGGTAGTAGCCCTTAGAATAGTGCCAACTAGGGGTTATATCTACACACTTCATCAAACTCACATGTATCACCAATCAACCATTATAAATGCCTCACATTTTATGCCTGTATTACTATTATGTATATTACTATTACCACCATGTGAGACCATGCTATGCAGATATTCACCATTATGTATGCCTACATTTCTTCATATGCTCTTAGCAATTCATCAGTGCATATTCTGAGTGTCAGCACCCGGATATTTGTTATTGCTCATTCCAAAAGTACTACTGTGCTTATATATCCACTATCACATCATATTTAATCGTAGTCTATCAACTTGTTCTTTCATATAAATAATGCTGTGCTATTTCAAGCTGATACCCATCATTCTGTAAATATTATGTTAATTCCATATAAAAATTAATTTAATTGCTCTGTTTTATGTATGCCCACATAAGTGTACCTTATTGTGAGTTGTTCTTAAATTAAGGTATGAGGTAAATTTCATTTTCTGTAACAAGTCTATCTAAATCATACTAGAGAAGGGACATTCAAGTCATATCTAAATATGATTGTTGTAAATGAATTTAAAATGAAAACATTGTCATACATATCAGGGAACTGGATGGCTCGGCAGATTGGTAGAAGGTTAAGGGGCCTTTAACTTCTAGGTCATGGGTTCAAATCCGGCACAGGTTGGTAGTGGTAGAAAGCCATTATCACCCAGGGGGCTGTTCAGTGGCCTACATAAAATTAGCTGTGGTGGTCTCAGTTCAGTTCCCAGTGGGCAGATGTCCACATCACAAAACCACCAACACAATTGGCACTAACTGGCACCCTTGTTGGCAGTCTCGCATGAGAGGACAAGGACTGAATGAACATGGAGTCTAACTACCTTCTCTCCTACATGGTGGTCCCTCTGTGGTAGGGTTGAGGTACACTGGTTGGCAGTGTGAGGAAGCTTTCACCATGATTGCCCCTGCTGTACCTGTCATGTGGATAAATACAAGACTTCTGGTTCCAGTGCTGTCCATTCAGCACCTTTCATGAGCACTAAATTTACATACAGAAAAGAAATCTTAAAAAAATGTTTTCATATGATTGTGAGTTCACAAGTGAAGTCATAAAGGACATCACTTTAGTAGCATCAGCATATAGCATACCTTAATAATTAATAAAGTCTCTCATTTCCTAGTTAGAGGCAATTACATGGTTTAATCTGTCAAGAACATATATATAAATAACAAATGATGATGTTGTTCCTATTTTGTTAGCTACTTTGTTTAGTACAGATTAAATTTACAAAGTATTGTGATACACACATAGGGCTCAATTCTCAAATAGGGCTTGGATCAGAGCAAACTGTGGAGAACAGCAGCTTGCAATGAAGCCTGGTGCATCAGGGACCCTGCACCCTATTCTCTATGGGGCAGGGTCCCAGCGGCTAACTTCTGAAGCTTGCAGCAAACATGGTTGAGTGGCGAACAGACAGAGCTCTGGGAGGGTCTGCTGCAAGCCGTCAGGCAGTCATGCACTGGTCTAGACCCTGGTGGTCTAGCTGTCCCTCCACCCCAATCCCCAGTGGTGCCAACAGTTATACTTAAAGCATATCTCATGCCTCCTCCCCGATCCCCTGATGTTGCCACCTTTAACATTAAAAAGTAATTCATGTGCCCCTCCTCCCCAATCCCATGATGTTGCTGATATTAATAATATCCCCCCCCCTTCCTGAACCCTGAAGGTGCCGGTAATAATAAGACAAGCCCCTCTTCCTGATACCTTGATGATGCCACCATTAATATTAAAAAGTACTTCACATGCCCCCCGTCCTGATCCTCTGATGTTACCAGTATTAAAAATACATGCCCCCTTCGCTGAACCCCGATGTTACCAGTATCAATAATAATTAGTTCCCATGCCCTCTCCCTGACCCCAAAGGTGCCAGCACTAATATCATTAATCGGGGCCTGCGACCAGCATAGCCCACCTCACACCTCCATGTCTTACTGCCGACTGAACTGTCAATGAGGCTACGGTAATGTGTACATGGGTACACATTACAGTAGGCTCACTGACAGTTCAGTCGGTGGCCTGCTGTGGAGTTATGATGTGGCCTATGCTGATCACCAGCCCTGTTTAATGATACTAGTACTGGCACCTTTGGGGTTGAGGAAGGCATGGGAAATAATTACCATTAATACTAGCAACAACAGGGTTTAGTGAGGGGGGCATGTATTTTTTTATACCGGCAACATCAGGGGATCGGGAAGGGGGGCATGTGAAAAACATTTTCATATTAATGGTGGCATCATCAGGGTGTCAGGGGAGGTGCTTATATTATTAATACCGGCACCATCGGGGTTCGGGGAGGGGGGCATATTTTATTAATACTGGCAACATCAGGGGATAGGGGAGGGAGGAATGTGTTTTAGTTTTAATATTAATGGTGGCAATGTTAGGGGATTGGGAAGGGGGCATGGAATATGCTTTTTAATATTAATGGTGGCAACATCAGTGAATCAGGGTGGAGCATGGGAAATGCTTATTATTAATGTTAGCAACATCAGGGACCGAGGACGGCGGCACATTGCTGCAAACAGGCAACTCTCCCCAAGGAAAATATTCTAAGTACCCTTAGGACAGCCCTGGCTGGTTTGAGGGCCCTTAGAATTTTGTCCACTACATGAGTTTACAGAATCCCATTTATGGGGATGTGGCAGCTTGCATCTGTCACATGACCCCTAGCTCCATGTCGCAGCCCTTTTTTGGGTGCCCCAGCAGTGCATGGCCCATTTGGGGCAGGCAGTCTGCGGTTGACGCAGGCTGCCTTTGTGAACATCTCAGGAGGCAGTGTTTGACGCAAGGTGCCACTTGCACTATTTATGTTTGGCACAAGCACCTTGCATCAAACTCAGGGCTTTGAGAATTGAGCCCATAAGCTTTAGTTGTGGAACTATCGTGCACTATGCACTCACCGCTTGTAGAATCAAGCATCATTTTGGCATCATGTCTGCTTAGCAGTGGTAACTACAAAGTTATTTCCTTTTATAGTTTTGGGCCGAGGGCTTAGCTGATTACAGCCAATCAGCACATGGAAGAGTGTGATGTCACATTCAGGCACTTGCCTCCATCAGAGCAACTGGCCATTGTTCTGCAATGCCATGCATGGGGCGATAATCCACAGAATCAAGCAGGGGCACTCTGCTCACTACCAGTAGCCAGGATGTTAACCAATATTCATTGTACAAATTCAGATTAGTTTAAATCCACTTTTTCACTGAAGTAGATAGACTGTTCTGGGGCAGAGACAGAGTACTCCAGATATAGTTCCCAGAATCAGGATACACACAGGAAATGTAATAAAATCATTTAATGCCATATATTACGGACACAAGTAAGAGGAACATCCTCAAAAACACACAATGCCAGTATCCTCACCCAGCTTTCATTGCCATGTTATGTAGTAAAGGTCTAAGGCAGAAAGGGCAATTGTGTTTATTGCACAGCTGTGCCTCTTATTTGAGAGACATAATGAGGCATGTCATTGCAGGTTATGTGTACAGAACAGCTTCAGCCGTGTTTGTCATACAAAGTTCAAAACTCCTGTGTGACTATTTATTTTGCATTGCATCTCTGTATAATGTTATTTATTTAGGACAGTATATACTCTCTCTTTTAGTACTACTGGTAAACCACTAGCTCCAGACTGGGGCTGGGACAGAGCAACATGTTATTGTTGTTTGCACCTGGTATAATACAATTCTTTCTGTCTGAACCCTGTTGTTGTATTCCTTGGTCGCAATTTGCACTTTGAGCGTAAACGCTTTTTTTACTAAATGTTTACCGTACTATAGTAGATTGTAGCAGACCAATTCTGGTGACTTGCAAGATGACATTTTCTGTAACTACAACTCTCAGACTCCACTGTGGATGACATCAGATGAGGGCTGCAGCAGTGGGAGATTCGATAGCCTGCAGTCCATGTTGGAGTTTATATAAGCTCTTATCTTTTGTTGGTCCTACTGTCTTCCCTAGGTTCAGTACAATCACAGAGGATTCTACTTATGCCCATGAGAAGAGCAGGACCAGCAAACAACAGATCTGAGCTTATAAAATATATATCATGCATTGCCGGCTAGTTAATCTCCCACTACTCCAGCCCTCCTCTGATGCCAGCTGCAGGGGATATTGAGATTTGTAGTTACACAAAATGTCAGCGCAAAAGTCAGCTGGACTCTGACACAGTCTACTGCACTGCAGTAAACAGTAAGAAAAAAATGTTTTGCACATGAAGTGCAAATTGGACCAAGCCCACACTTGGGTGTGAAGCCGTTTGTGCTGACTGTTCCCATTTAAACACTAGGGTGTGGGTCTGTTAGTGCTGACTGATCCCCTTTAAACTCTAAGGTGTGTGGGACTCATAGTGCTAACTGCTCCCCTTTTGACATGAGTGTGGGGTTCTTAGTGCTGACTGTTCCCATTTAAACTCTTGGGTGTGTGGGACTCATAGTGCTGACTATTCTCCTTTAGACACGAGTGTGGGGTTCTTAGTGCTGACTGTTCCCCTTTAGACACATGAGTGTGGGGTTCTTAGTGCTGACTGCTCCCCTTTAAGTATCTATAGCAATCCTTCAGACCTGGGCCAGAAGTGGAATTCACCAGATGGGGGTGGTTAATGTAGAAACAGAGAAAATGATGGCAGAAAAAGACCACTGGTTCATCTAATGTGCCCTTAATGCCCTAGCCAAACCCAAAACCTACTGTGTAGTTTGGATGTTGCCTATGTTACCGCCTCCCATCCATGTTACCTTCTTTACTGCTACCAAGGTTATTATTACAGCCTCTAATTTGCCCAGGTGGGTCTAGACATTTTGGCTAGCTCAGGGTGTCTTAACAATACACATTAAAATAATTTCATAACATTACACATTAAAAACAGATAAAACATTTTAACAAACACTCAATAGGTCCTTGCAAATGCCTGGTTAAAAAGATATGTTTTCAAGTGTAACCTCACTACAAATGGGGGTTCCCGAAAGTCATCCTTGAGCGTTCCTAAATGCCCACTACCAGGCTGGTGTCCTGTGTCTTAACCGTTTAAAATCATTTGCATGTCACTGCCTTTATAGCCTCTGTGTCCTGTCTCTTTAAGAGCTGCCTATGTCGTAGTGTATAATTAATCTGGTTGGGGGCTGATTGTTTCTAAGTTCGAGTCCAGCCTGGGCTGCCAGACAATTGCTCCATTCTGCCATCGCTAACTGCGCAGAGGGAGCTCTGCTAGACAATGTACTTATTTGCTGACTATCTATAGTAATAGTAATGATATCGAAGTTTGTCTAACCTGCCTTCTTTGCAGCATGGACATTTCTGTAAATCACCACCATCTAAGTTCTGGACTGCCATTGTGGACCAATCAATACCTTTGGGGGCCCCAAAATGGAGCCTGCCCCCAGGGGTCTTGTGGGAGTGAATTTCTGTAGGAACTGTAGTTTTTGCACTTTGTGGCTTAAATAGACTTGGAGGGGGAGCCCTTGCTTTGACAGACAGATGAATTAAGGAATTGAACCTTTTGGATCAGAGGGAAATTCCCATGCTGCCTGCAGCCGAGGGTCAGAAGTGAGATGGAGCTGGAGGAGTGAACAGCTCGAAATATTCGAGCAGCGGCCCCACGGAGTAGCATGGGGACATAGCGGGAAAACTGAGTCTGGCCTGCCTGCCTGAAGCTCTCCCTCATGGAGAGATTTGAGTATCCTTAGTTCAGACTACATCTCCGAGCATTTCGTTGTGCCCTGATTAATGGATACAGCGAGTCAAGTCAGTCTAAGATTGGAGTTGAGAGAGTGAACAGCTGGAGACATGCGAGCAGCTGCTCCTATGTAGTTGCTCGGGAAACTGGTGGAAAGGATAAGTTTGGCCTGTCTGCCTAATTGTCCCTCGAGAGGGATCCTTTAAATTGTTTAATTACTGGACTGTATCCGAACCAATTGTGATAAGAATTACTGAATTGTGACTGTCTTATTACCTGAAGAGGACTGAAGATTTGCTCCATGTGATCGGCCTGTCAGGATGTCTGAAACCACCGCAGAATGTATCGTTTTGCACAGAGACACTGTAATTCCAACCTGACTGTCATCCAGACTGTGGTATTGCTTTTATTTTACTATAAATGTGCTGAATGCTGTTAATGGGTCGCGATTTGGTTCCCCACTGCCTAACTGTGTCACGCTTGCTGAAAGCTGCATCCAGCATTTTCGGGACTGAATCTGAACTGTTCACCCAGCCTGGACCCTGCCACCTTGACCCAGCCAGCTACTCCAGGTGCAGAGATCACCATTGATGAGCGAGTTGCCCAGGGATCAGCCCCCCTGCTCAACTATCTCAAACAGGAACGACACTTTGGTGATTCGTGTGGGCCCTGCTTCTCCTGGTATACCAGCTTGTCAACCTGCAGTCTCCATCTCATCCCTCCTGTGTCTCGTATTGGGTAGCATGAGTAAACCCCAGGGTAGCTCCCTGCAACATCAGCTAAATCAAAAATGTTGTCATCTGATTCCTTCATTATTTCCTTGTCACAAACTGAGCCTCCAGGTTCCGGATTACAAATTGTGTGTGGCTGTGCATATTTCTTCTTTCCAGCACAGGGCCCCGACCAGCTGCAAAACCAGCCTATCCCGGCAACGAGTTAGGCTAGCCCACCATTGTTTCAACTGGGTACCCAGAGTTTGTGACTGTGAAGGGACTCTAAAGTGCATGCATAATTGCCTGATTGAATTAGTTACATAACTAATCAGCCAAATTACTCCCCTCCCTCATTCATTCCCCCTGAATAAATCAGAACTAATTCTTTTTGCATTAACCTAACTGGGGTTCCATTTCGTACCAGAAGCACTGCACTGTTGTTACCTGCTGTATCTAATCTTATTTTACAGGGGGGTCTCCAGGGTCGGACTGGTGGAACCAGCCCTGGTGGTAAGTGCAAACAGAGTGTGAATTTGTATGCTGATTAGGGGTTATTGTAACTGTATCTGTTGTACATTGCTTAGGCCACTACAGGGGAAAGAAGGGGTTACAGTATCCCAAAGGGCGGTACCCAGGTCAGCTACACTACCAATAACACTGTCCTTCAGGTGGAGGCACCCATTTTCCATACCCAGGCCCCTTAACCTGAACCTAGCCACGCAGGCAAAGGTAGTTGCCCTTGGGATAGCGCCACCTAGGGGTTACACAAGGGTTTTTTAAATCCTTCCATGGTCAGGCTCTCTCATATCTGGCACGGTTGAGAATTCCACAGGGTAGGTGCCATAAAGGCAAAAGATCTTCCTCCTGATGTTTTTTAGAAATACCTTGGGAATCTCTAGCAATCCCTCACCAGTGGATCATGTAAGTGGGTGGGACAGTAAGGATGCAGGACTTCTTTCAGATAGTGGGGTTCCTGCTCATGTAGGGCTTTATAGGTCAGCAATGCAACACTTGAAGGTGATCCACCACTGTATTGGCAGTCACTGCAGTTCACACAGCACAGGTGTTATATGACTGGATCTAGGGGTTCCAGGCAACAACCTGCCCATCGTGTTCTGCACTAGCTGAAAGTGGCGGACGGCCACCCCCAGTAGCCCTAGGTAGAGGGCATTGCAGTAATAAAAATGACTGGTGACAAAGGCATGGACCAAGGTAGGAAGATCTTTGGGCGGGACCAGGTTTTTCACCCGGGCTATGTTCCTTAGATGGTAAAAGGAAGATTTGACTACAGCCGAAACCTGTGCCCTCAGGGTCAGACCACACCCAGGTTACGCACCTGGCCCGAGGCAATTAGTGGGGTCCTCCCAAGATGTAAACCTGAGGGTTTCCCTGCCCATGCCCTTATCGTCCTATAACCAGGGTTCACCACCAATACTTCTGTTTTTTCCGAGTTCAACTGAAGCCAACTAGCACTCATCCAGTTCTGCATCTCCAGCAGGCAGTTATTAAACACCGTGACAGAGTCTAACTCCTGTTCAGGTACAAAAGACATGTACAGTTGAGAGTCATTGGCATAGCAATGAAAACTCAACCAGTAGCATCTTATAATGTCCCTTAATGGGAGTATATACATCACAAATAACATGGGGAACAGCACCAAATCCTGTGGAACCCTGCAGGGCAGCCAGTCAGGGGCCGAGGAATAAATCCCCAACACCACTCTCTGGGATCTGCCCTCAAGGAAAGATCAAAACCAACTGAGGACCGCCCCCTCAGTCCATAGAAGAACCACAGGAGCTCAAGCAGCACCCCATGATCTACGGTGTCAAGTGCAGCTGAGAGATCAAGGAGAACCAAGATGGAATGGGTTCTCCGATCTCCCACCATCAGAAGATCATTAAGTACATGTACCAGGGCTGTCTCGGTGCTATGCCTTTTCCTGAAGCCAGACTGGAGAGAGTCATAAATAATTACCAAGCGTGTACCACCAGTGAATGCCTGTAACACTGGTTGCTTTTTTGATCTAAGCAATATGTACTGTACTGTGTGTTTGCTGGGATGTATTGTTCTCTTGACAAGGTGCCTTTGTAAATAAGTCTGTGGCTCAAAGGTCTGTATACCAATGATCTAATAAAAATAAATAAAATAAATATATATTTTTTTATAATAACATTTTTTTATTAGGCTCGAGGTTCAGGTATATTTCCATATGCAGAGTTAATACACAGGCAAATTATTCAGCTTATATTAAAATATAGGAGATCTCACATTTTACAGGATACATTTATGATAAGAGGGTTTCAGAAAACAAGACACAGTCGTTTAGTTACCCAAATTAATTAAATTCAAGGTATAAAATCAGAGCATGTGGTTTACTGGTGTAAAACCCATTTTCTCCACCTGAGATCAACATTTTCTACACTGTCCCTCATTCTGGCTGCTATCCTCCCAAACCATGTATTTCTGTCACCAGAGCCAGCCATGCCCCCTTGGTTGGTAATTTTTCCATTCCCCAAAGTCTGGTTATTACCTTCTTTGCTGCCAGTATCATCAAGATGGTTTGCAGATGTGTGGATTTATCTACCTTAACCCCAAATGGAGTGGGGGCAGTTAAAATGAACCCAGATGTGAAAAGATCAGGGCTATCATAGATTGCCACATGTTCCTGGACAATTTCTCTCCAGTAAGGGCCCAGCAAGTCACATTCCCACATTATATGAGTTTGATCTGCCTGAGTAATTTTATTATTTGTGGGGGGTTCTCTGCTATTACTACAAGGGCCTCTTGGAAAGGCTGCAGATATGATTTTAACTGGAGATATTTATGGTATTGGCCATGTGGAAGTTTATATAATGACTGGAGTTGGGCAAAAGAATGTATGCCCCCTGTGCCTATTAGCTGTAATACATATTTAAGATTATATTTATACCATTGTAACATTGATTTATCAATAGTATTCAGGAGGAAAGAGATGTTGCCTGCCAGAGATCTGAGGTATAATGCCTCCATGGGGGTAAGTTTTTTATTGACTATCTGCGTCCGCTGTTGAAAGACCTCTGCAGTGCATTGAGGGAATTTTGTCAGGGGTAGACAACTAGGAGGATAACCGAACAAATAATCTGTTAAATCAAAAATATCACTTCAGGTCATCTCAAATTGTTTCCAGGGCATATCATAAGTAGGATTAAGCCAGTAGAGAAGCACTCTCATACAAAAAGCCCGGGCATATTCCTGAAGGTTTGGCAAGTTCAAGTCTCCCCGGTCCCTGGGCAGCTGCAACAAAGTGTAACAAATTCTGGGGTGTTAACATTGCCAAATAAATTGTGATATTAGTCTGTTCCAAGACTGAAAATAGATTGAGGTAGGCATGATGGGCCGGGTCTGCAAGAAAAGTAATATACGGAAAAATATGTTTTGCTTAATAGTTTCTATACGTGACTGGAAACTTAGTGGGATATGAGACCATTTTGTAAGATCGTCTGTGAGGTTTTGGGTTAGGGGTTTGAAATTAGCCACGTCTGAATGAATCGGATTTTTAGCTAAATGGATTCCTAAGTAACGCATCAATTGTTTGCACCACTTAAAGGGGTAGGCTCTTTTTAGAGAGGTTGGGGGGATATAATCACATAGTAATGCTTCTATTTTTTGTTGGTTAATGTTATATCCAGACAGCTCCCCATAAATTTCCAGCTGCTCTCATAGTTTCGGAATTGATTTTTTTAGAGATGACAGGGATAGGAGAATGTCACTGGCAAATAATGACATTTTACATATTTTGCCTCCCATGAGTATTCCTTGAATCTTTGGGTGTTGTCTAATTTCCTGAGCTAATGACTCATGGTAGAGTGCAAATAATAAGGGGGATAAAGGGCATCCCTGGCAGGTACCTCTCTGAAGGAGAAAAGGGTCTGATAAGGAGCCATCCAATTTTAAGTACGCTTTGGGATTTTTATATATACTTTGTAGCTGTCAGATTAATTCCTGTGGAAATCCAAAGCAGGACAGGGTTGCCCAAAAAAAGGGCCAGGCGACCCTGTCAAATGCCTTTTCACCATCTAATCTGATCAATGCTAGTGGGATAGGTCTTTTGGCAGCATATTCTTTAAGGAGATATATGCGGCAAACCTCATCATGAGCTTGTTATCTTTTAATAAAGGCCACCTGATCAGGGTCAATCATTAAGGGGAGCATATTTTCCAGGCGGGAGGCTAGTATGAACATATATATTTTGTAATCAAAATTTAGCATTGAAATCGGTCTATAAGATGAGGGGTGTTTGGGGTCTTTATCTGGTTTTAAAATTGCAGCGATTACTGCATATTGCCAAGAGGGTGGGGGGGGAGCTGTTTGTATCTCATGCATGGCTTTCAAAAGTGATGGCAATAGTTCCTCTTGAAATTTTTAATAGAACTCTAATGGATAACCATCAGGTCCTGGTGCTTTCTGTGTTTTAGCTTTCTGTAGTACTCTCTCAATCTCTGGTGAAATAATAGGGGCTTTAAGAGCCTGCACATGGGATGGGGTCAGTTTAGGAAGGTTTAATTTATTTAAGTAACTCTCTGTCTGTCCAGTCGGGTGGGGGGGTGAGTCTGCCATTTCTGGATTTTCCCTCTAAATAAACTGTAGCAATCAAGACTTTTTAACACGACTATGAATCCCATTAATATTTAGTGATGAAAGTAAAGATGATTTACCCATGTTGACTATATAAAATCTTATCTATACGATAATGCAATCCTGAAATTCTAGAACTCCCCCTCCAATCTGTGTTTGCTTTCAGTGGCCCTCTATACATTTGAAAAATTCACAAGGTGCCTCAATATTTGTAGCAATGCCTCAATTTCTTGTACCACTAGATCCTCAGCGCCTATTTTTTCCAATAAGTATGAAAATCCAAATAATATTGCATACCCATAAGACAGAGCATCATGACAACATACAACCATTAACATTGCAAACAAAACTGTCAGCTGAAAATAGTACTTGCTGACTACTAAGTGTGCTGGTTCAGTAGTCCTGAGCATTTGGTGAGGTAGATGAAGCCTTATTAATGACCAGTATGAAAAATATAACCAAGCCATCTGAGCATGGTAACAGTGGGAAGATAGTTTCAGTGTGCTAAACCTATTACCAAATCTCCCATGCCCACACCAGTATAACCAACTATTTACAGCAAAGACTGTTCAACAGGATAATGGCTACCAAAGTAGAAAGGGATCTGTACTCACTCCTATGAGGGAAAGAATGTTGTTTCCCTATGGAGGTAGCTCACGAAGCCAACGTGGGCCCCCAGCGCCATGAAAATTCAACAGTGTCACAATGCTTGTGGTCAGCATATGCAGCCCTGTGCAGTGAAGTTGTCTTTGCTCTGAATGTTGTGTACAGGACATCTGCACATTGCCATCACCTAGTGGCCACCTAGAGTGAGGCATGTTATTCTATTGCCTCAAATATGCTCCCTGTGTTTTCATCCCCCTGGGTTCCCGAATCATTGAGAGACTTCCTGATAGGAAACAGGGTTTAATATTGAATATCAATGCGTGCCTGGCAGAGTGGGGTGGGGCAGAGATGAACACAGGGGAGGGAGAGGTTTATATTTCCTCAGGCCTTACTCTGCTGTTTCAGTTGTTTCTTTTATCCCCTTTCATCTCCCATAAGTTTTATAGACCTGTTCTGAAGAAGGTATAGAAAATAAAACATTATTGTGATCACAACATCTATTGCATGCCCCCACATTTCCCCCAGGCCAGTCCACTTTTTCTCACAGTTAGAGTCCCCAAGTTTAAAAATACACAACAGCTCTCCCCTAGGATAGACTTAGTTAGTTACCAGCGTCTTTAATTCAAACAGTCAGTCTGGAGTAGTTTTTTTACATCCTGTAATGTTGAAAGACCTTGCCTTTTTCAGGATTGTGCTGCCTGTGCCTTATCCCATAGTGTCCCTCAAATTTGCAGCTCCTATGTCCTGTGGATGCAATGTAAATGTTTGGATTACTGCAATGATCTTGATTTGCATAGCCTTTGCTGCTTCATCTGGAGTTTCGAATGTCTTCAGGCCATCTGGAAACATGATGGTGAGTTTTGCAGGGTAAGGTTTAAAGAATTTCAATTGCTGCTGTTTTAAAATTCTAAGAAGCGGTGCATATGCTCTCCTTCTAGCTGCTATCTGTGGAGAGTAATCATTATCGAAATACAGGCATCTTCCCTTGTATTGGACATCTCTCATTTGCCACGCTCGTGTCAGTAGCTACTGTTTCACAGCATAGTTCAGCGGCCTGAGCACTATAGAGCATGGCCTCTGGTCAGCCTGCTGTGGCTTCATGGTGAGGGCTCTATGAGCTCTCTTAATTTCAGTTTTAATAGAGGGATCGAGTTGGAGAACTTCTCTGAGCAAAGTGTCCAGAAATGTAAGCATACCTCTCCCTTCTTAGTCTTCCGGAACCCCATGAATACGCAATTTATTTCCTCTTGACCTTTTTTCAAAGTCTTGGCATTTGTCATTTAGCATTTTTTGTTCATTTTATAAGTGTACCACCACTCTTTCTAAATTGTCAGTTCTGGCATCAATTTCCATATGCGCGGTCTCCAGGTCTGTTACTTTCTGGCTAATTTTATTTAATTCTGTGGTCAATTCAGAAATGAAAATTCTTACTTCGTCTCTGAAGCCTTTAAGTTTGGCCAGGATTGCTGCATAGCTGGGCTGTCCATTGGGAGTCAGTGAGGATTCTGCCATGTCTACCAGACCCGAAGTAGCAGTTGGTGAGTTGGCTGGCTGTTTAGGTTGTTTCGCTGCAGTTAAAGGGATTTTTCTCTTTTTTCTGGCTACCATTCACTTCTGCAGCTCCTCTTAATTGTTGAGTTTAAATGTTATATGCTTTGCTCTGATTTTGAGGAGTCTGTTAGTCGGGGCCCAGCGGAGATGTCTCTTCAAGGCTGCATTCCTCTAGGTGGCTCAACCGGAAGCATATTGTGGTTGGTTAAATGATCCTCCAGCTGCAAGGTGACCACCTTCTCAATAACTTTCCCTATAAAGGATAAGTTCAAGACCAGGTCTGTAATTAGTTGGGCAGTTGGGGTCAAGGGAGGTTTTTTTCAAAAGGGGGCATACTACTGCCTCCTTTAAGGGATCTGTAAAGATCCTTCTCTCCAATGAAACCCCCACTATCCCAGCAAGGACCGGGCCAATAACCTCTACACACCCCACTAGTAGGCATGTAGGGCCTGGGTCCAAACTACAGTAGTTTGGCCTCAAAGTCTGGATGATTTTTACTATATCCAAGACTGCCAGTTGGCTAAAGGTGAACCACGTCAGTTGGGCATTAGTACCACCCAACTGATTAGTGCAAGATCCAATGGGAAGGCACTGGTTGATCTCACCCCGATGGTGGACACTTTATCAGTGAAAAATTGTGCAAACTTCTCACACTGTACTTGTGACAATGTTCTACAAGAGTGAAGACATGCTGGATTGCACATTCTGTTCACAGTCCAGAAGAGTGGGGCTGACCTATTCTTCATTGTAGCAATTTCCCTGGACAGGAACTCTGCCTTCTTATGGGAAATTGCTGATTGGTAGATCTTATAATAATCCATCAGTTAAAGTTTATCCACCTCTAGGCGAGTTTTCCACCTGTGTCTTTTCAACCTTCACCCTTGCCTCTTCAACTCACGGATTTCCCCATTAAACCAGGGGACACACGGGTGAAGAGTAAGAGGGCAAACATGAGTTGGAGCAATGATATCCAAGGCCCCACTAACAGCCCAATTACAGGCTAACACAAGGGGCCCTGGGTCATTGCTGTCCTTTGGAAATCCCAAGACGTCCAGCACCGTCATTAGGCCTTCTGAGGTAACTCCTCTCGAAGGGCAGAACTGTACCAACTCTTTTGGGGCAGGCCTATTTTGGGGGGCTGCAAAACTGAATCTCAGGACATGATGGTCAGACCAACCAACTGGCTTTACCTCCACTTCGGAGATCTCCATCCCCAGGTGGAACACCAAGTCCAGTGAATGCCTCTTCCTGTGAGTTGCAGTGGTAATATCGCGAGTCAGGCCCAATGAATCCATTAATTGGAGGATGTTTTGTCCAAACGGTGAGAGTTCATCATCAACCCATTCATTGAAGTCCCCCAGAATCAACCATCTGGGGGATTCCAGTATCATCAAGGAGTGACCTGGAATATCCCCAATAAGGTCTTGCAGTCTTCTGATTTACAGTGCTTCCAAATTGTACAAACCACTGCTAAATCCACTCATGCATGGAGCTGGCAGTGTCAGAAGTGTATGGTGCATTCAAATATTAAAAACAAATATCCCCAGTTGAGCTGTAGTTCCCGGGTGTGAGGCTGGGAACTACCGCTCACTCCTCCTGCTTCCTGCATTGGTAGGCAGGGCTCCTAGCACGCTACAGTGTGGTGCATTAATTTAAAAGTCACAGAATAAAGTATAGCAGGAGAGATACAGTGTAAGATGCAGAGTAATCTCTGCTCAGCACTCACATCAAATGAGGAGGCACAGCCTGAATCAGCATTTATATATGTGAGGAGGCAAGGCCTGCCTTAGTATTAACACATGTGAGGAGGCACAGCCTGACTCAGTATTTACACTTCTTAGGGGGCACAGCATACCTTAGTATTTATACATGTGAGAAGGCACAGGCTGCATTAGTATTTATACATATGAGAAAGCACATCCTGCATTGGTATTTACACATGTGAGGAGGCACAGCTTTTCTCATTACTTACAAATGTTAGGAGGTACAAATGAACCAGTCTGCATTACTATTTTCACATGTGAGGAGGCAAAGCCTACATTAGTGTTTACACATGTAAGGAGGCCAGCCTGCCTTAGTATTTTCAGATGTGAGTAGGCAGAAATGAAACCAGACAGCATTAGTTTTTAAAGATGTGAAAAGGTTAAGCCTGCATTAGTATTTACACATATGAGGAATCCGAGTCTGTCTTAGTATTTACACATGTGAGAATGCATAGCCAAACTTATTATTTACACATGGCAGGAGGACAGTGTGCATTTGTATTTACACATATGAGGATTCAGAAATAAACCAGTCTGCCTTCGTTTTTACACAAGTGCGGAGATTTAGCCTGTCTTAGTATTTACACAGATGAGAAGGCACAGCCTGCCTATGTATTTACACATGTGAAGAGGCACAGCCTGCCTTAGTTTTCCCACATATGAGGAGGCCAGCCCACCTTAGCATTTACACATGTGAGGATTCACAAGTAAATTAGCCTGCTTTGCTAATTACACATGTGAGGAGGCACAGCTTGTCCTAATATCAACACATGTGAGGAAGCATTGCCTGCCTCAGTATTTTCACATGTCAGAAGCAGGGTCTTCCTTAGTATTTACATATGTGAGGATACACACCCTGCCTTAGTATTTATGCAAGTGAGGAGGCACAGCCTATCTTAATATATTCACATATGAAGAGGCACAGCATTTAGCATTTGCACATGGTGAGAAGTTACTGCCTGTAGTATTATTTACACATACGAGGAGGCACAGCTTGTCTTAGTATTTACATATGTGAGGAGGCAGAGCCTGCATTAGTATTTACACATGTGAGGAGGAACAGCCTGTCTTAGTATTTGAATAGTAGGGGAGGTAAGCCCGTCTTAGTATTTACACATGTGAGGTAGCATAAACAAAATAGCCAGCAATAAACTAGCCTGCATTAGTATGTACAAATTTGAGGAGGCACAGTCTGCATTAGTGTTTACATATGTTTAGAGGCACAGCCTGCATTAGTATTTTCACATGTGAGGAAGCACAACCTGCCTTAGTAATTAAACTTGTGAGGAAGTACAGCTTGAATTAGTATTTACATATGAGAGGAGGCACATCCTGCATTAGTATTTAGACACATAAGGAGCACAGCTCTGCCTTAGTATTAACACATGCAAGGAGGCAAGGCCTACATTAGTATTTACACATATGAGGAAGCCAGCCTACCTTAGTATTTACACATGCGAGAATTCACAAATAAAGCAGCGTGCCTTGGCATTTACACATGAGAGGAGGTGCAGTCTGCTTTAGTATTTACACATTTGAAGAGGCATGGCATGTCTTAGTATTTACAAATGTGAGGAGACACAGCCTGTCTTAATATTTATATACATGAGGAGGCACAGCCTGCCCTAGTATTTACACATATGAGGAGGCACAGCCTGCCTTAGTATTTACACATGTGATGAGGCATACCCTGCCCTAGTATTTACACATGTGAAAAGGCACAGCCTGCCTTAGCATTTACACATGTGAGGAGGCACAGCTTCCCTTAGTATTTACACATGTGAGGAGGCACAGACTGAATTAGTATTTATACATGTGAGGATGCACAGACTGAATTAGTATTTATACATGTGAGGATGCACAGACTGAATTAGTATTTATACATGTGAGGATGCTAAGCCTGCCTCAGTATTTACACCTTGGGGAAGCACAGCCTGACTCAGAATTTATAGTTCTTCGGAGTCACAGCCTGCCTTAGTATTTGCACATGTGAGGAGGCACAGGCTGCCTTAGTATTTATACATATGAGGATGCACATCTTGCACTGGTATTTACACATGTGAAGAAGCACAGCCTGTATCATTATTTACACATGTTAGGTGGTACAAATAAACCAGCCTGCATTAGTATTTTCACATGTGAGGTAGCACAGCTTGCATTAATATTTACACATTTGAGGTGGCCAGCCTGCCTTAGTATTTACACATGTGAGTAGGCAGAAATGAAACCAGCCTCCATTAGTATTTATTCATGTGAAGAGGTACAGCCTACATTAGTATTTACATGTACAGTATGAGGAGGCACAAATAAATTAAGTTTTATTAGTATTACACAAGTGAGGAAGTACACCCTGCCTTAGTATTTACACGTCTGAGGAGGCACAGCCTGCATGAGTATTTACACATGTGAGGAGGGACATCCTGCATTAGTATTTACACATATGAGGAATCCGAGCCTGTCTTAGTATTTACACATGTGAGCATGCATAGCCAACCTTACACATATAAAGATTCAGAAATGTACCAGCCTGCCCTCAGATTTACACAGATGAGGAGGTGTAGCCTGCCTTAGTATTAACACATGTCAGGAAGCATGGACTGCCTTAGTGTTTACACATGTGAGGAGGCACAACCTGCCTTAGTATTTACATGTGTGATGAGGCACAGCAAGCCCTGGTATTTGCACAAGTGAGGAGGTCAACCTGCCTCAGTATTTACACATGTGAGGAGGCATAGTCTACCTTAGAATTGACGCATATGAGAAGGCACAGCCTACCTTAGTATTTCCACATATGAAGAGGCACAACCTGCCTTAGTATCTACACATATGAGGGGGCACAGCCTGCGTTAGTAATTATACATCTGAGGAGGCCAGCACGCCTTAGCATTTACACATGTGAATATTCACAAATAAATCAGCCTGCTTTGGTATTTAAACATGGGAGGAGGCACAGTTTGTCTTAATATTAACACATGTGAGGAGGCATAGCTTTACCTCATATTTACATATGTGAGGAGGCCAGTCTGCCTCAGCTTTTTTCACATATCAGAAGAGGGGTCTGTCTTAGTATTTACATATGTATGGCAACACAGCCTGCCTTAGTATTTACACATGTGAGAATGCATAGCCTGCATTAGTATTTACACATGTGAGGAGGAACGGCCTGCATTAGTATAGATAAAAGTGAGGAGTCACAGCCTGTAGTTGTAGTTGCACATGTGATGAGGCCCAGCTTTGCCTTATTTATACATGATAATAGTCAGAAATAAACCAGCTTGCCTTAGTATTTACACGTCAGGAGGCACAAATAAACCAGTCTGCAGTAGTATTTACACATCTGAGGAGACACAATCTGACTTAGTATTTACACATATGAGAAGGCACAGCCTGCCTTAGAATTTACACATGCATGAGCGCACAACCTGCCTTAGTATTTTTACACATGATGAGGCTCAGCCTGCAGTAGTATTTACACATGTGAGAAGGCACAGTCTGCCACAGTATTTACACTTGCTAGGAGGCAGACGTAAACCAGACTGTATTAGTAATTGCACATGCAGGCAGGCATAGTCTGTCTTATATACACACACATGTGAGGATGCACAGCCTGCCTTAGTATTTACACATGTGTGGAGGCGAAGTATGCCTTCGTATTTACACATCTGCAGAGGCACAGCCTATCTTAATATATTTAGATATAAAGAGTAGCAGCATGCCTTAGTATTTACACTTGTGAGAAGTTACTGCCTGAATATTTATTTACACATGTGAGGAGTCACAGCCTGGATTAGTATTTTCACATGTGAGGAGGTACTGCCTGCATTATTATTTACACATGTGAGGAGTCACAGCCTGCATTAGTATTTACACATAAGAGGAAGCACTGCAAGTCCTAGTACGCATAGCCTGCCTTAGTATTTACACATATAAGACTAGGCACAGCCTGCATTCGTATTTTACAGATGTGAGGAGGCAGACTCTGAATTAATATTTACACATGCCTGCCTTAGTATTTACACAGGTGAGGAGGCACAAATTAACTAGGCAGCAATAAACTAGCCCGCATTAGTATTTACAAATCTGAGGAGGCACAGTCAGCGTTAGTATTTACACATGTGTGGAGGCACAGCATGGTTTAATATTTACCCTTGTGAGAAGGCAGTTTGAATTAATATTTACACATGTGAGGAGGCAAATTCTGGATTAGAATTTACACATATGAGGAGCAGTGCCTGCCGTAGTATTGACAAATGCAAGAAGGCAAAGCCTGCCATAATATTTACACTTATGAGGAGGCCAGCCTTAGTTAGTATTTACACGTGTGAGGATTCACTAATAAAACAGCCTGCCTTGGTATTTACACATGAGAAGAGGTTAGCATGCATTTGTATTCACACATATGATGATTCAGTAATAAACCAGCCTGCCCTCATATTTACACACGTGAGGAGGTGTAGCCTGCCTTAGTATTAACACATCAGGAGGCATGGACTGCCCTAGTATTTACACATGTGAGGAGGCACAACCTGACTAAGTACTTACATGTGCGATAAGGCATTGCCAGCCCTAGTATTTATGCAAGTGAGGAGGTCAGCATGCCTCAGAATTTACACATGTGAGGAGGCACAGTCTGCCTTAGTATTGACAAATATGAGGAGGCACAACCTGCCTTAGTATCTACATGTATGAGGGGGCACAGCCTGCTTTAGTAATTATAAATATGAGGCCAGCATGCCTTAGCATTTACACATGTGAGGATTCACAAATAACATAGAAACATAGACTCTGACGGCAGATAAGGACCGCTTGGCCCACCTAGTCTGCCCATTTCCCTACCTACAGGATAAGCCGCAGATCTTAGTTAACCAACAGCTTATTTCTTCCTACCTCCCACAAGAATTGCCTTATGTCTGTCCCATTGATTCTTGAATTCTCCCACAGTTTAAGACCCACAACTCCTCAGGAAGGCTGTTCCATGCATCCACTATCCTCTCTGTGAAAAAATACTTCCTCACACTGCCCCTGAACCGCCCCCCCCATCTTTAAATTGTGTCCCCTTGTTCTTGCATGTCTCTTTTTCTGAAAGATGCTACCCTCTTGGACTTTGTTGATTCCACTGAGGTACTTAAACATTTCTATCATGTCCCCTCTCTCCCTCCTTTCCTCAAGGATATACATATTAAGCTCTTTTAGTCTCTCCTCATATGGCTTCTCTTGCAGACCCTGCACCATTCTAGTTGCCCTCCTCTGGACTGCCTCTATCCTGTCTATGTCCTTGCGGTGATGGGGTCTCTAGAACTGGATGCAGTACTCCAGATAGGGTCTCACCAACTGTCTATTCAGAGGGATAACAACTTCCTGTTTTCTGCTGCTGATGCCTCTCCCTATTCATCCCAGTATACCCTCAGCCCTCCCTACTGCCTTCTCACATTGCTTGCTAACCTTAAGGTCATCTGATATGATTACCCCCAGGTCTCTTTCCTTTTTTGTTTTTGTTACTACCTCCCCCCAATTGTGTAATCCTCCCCTGGGTTTTTGTTTCTCAGGTGCATTATTTTGCACTTCTTTGCATTGAATCCTAGCTGCCATACTTCCGACCATTCCTCCAACCTTTCCAAGTCCCTTCTCATCCTTTCCACGCCTCCTTGTGTATCAACCCTGTTGCAGATCTTTGTGTCATCTGCAAAGAGGCATACTTTTCCTTCCAGTCCCTCTGCAATGTCACTTATAAAGACATTAAAAAGGACTGGACCCCGTACTGAACCCTGCAGTACCCCACTAGTAACCCCTCTTTCTTCAGAGTGGACTCCATTTACAATTACCTTCTGTATCCTGTTGTCCAGCCAATGTTTTACCCAGGCTACCACCCTGGGACCCACTCCCAGGCTGGTTAATTTGACTATTAATCTTTTATGTGGGACTGTGTCAAATGCCTTGCTAAAGTCTAGGTAGGCCATGTCCACAGCCCCTCCCTGGTCTACCACTTTGGTCACCCAGTCAAAGAAATCAATTAGATTCATCTGACATGACCTTCCCACTGTGAACCCAATCAGCCTGCTTTGGTATTTAAACAAATGAGGAGGCACGGCTTGCCTTAATATTAACACATGTGAGGAGGCACAGCCTGACCTCAAATTTACATATGTGAAGAGGCCAGCCTGCCTCAGTATTTTCCCATCTGAGAAGCGGGGTCTAACTTAGTATTTACACATGTATGGAGACACAGCCTGCCTTAGTATTTACACATGTGAGGAGGCACAACCTGCATTAGTATTGATACATGTGAGGGGGCACAGCCTGTAGTTGTAGTTATACATGTGATGAGGCCCAGCTTGCCTTATTATTTACACAACAGTAGTCAGAAATAAACCAGCCTGCCTTAGTATTTACACGTCAGGAGGCACAAATAAACCAGCCTGCAACAGTAACATCTGAGGAGACACAATCTGACTTAGTATTTACACATATGAGAAGTACAGCCTGCCTTAGAATTTACACAAGCAAGGGTGCACAGCCTGTCTTAGTATTTTTACATGTGAGGAGGCACAGTCTGCTGTAGTATTTTTACATGTGAGGAGGCACAGCCTGCCACAGTATTTACACCTGCTAAGAGGCAGAAGTAAACCAGGCTGTATTAGTAATTGCACATGTGGTGAGGTATAGTCTGCCATAGTATACACACATGTTAGGATGCACAGGCTGCCTTAGTATTTACACATGTGAGGATCCACAGCCTGCATTAGTATTTACATATGTGAGGAGGCAAAGAATGCCTTTGTATTTACACATGTGCAGAGGCACAGCCTATCTTCATATATTCAGATATGAAGAGTAACAGCATGCCTTAGTATTTACACTTGTGAGAAGTTACTGCCTGCATAATCATTTACATATATGAGGAGGCACTGCCTGTATTAGTATTTACACATGTGAGCAGTCACAGCCTGCATTAGTATTTACACATATAAGACTAGGCAAAGCCTGCATGCGTATATACAGATGTGAGGAGGCACACTCTGCATTAACATTTACACATGTGAGGTGACCAGCCTGTCTTAGTATTTACACATGTGAGGAGGCACAAATAAACTAGGCAGCAACAAACTAGCCCACATTAGTATTTACAAATCTGAGGAGGCACAGCCTGCTTTAGTATTTACACTTGTGAGAAGGCACAGCTTGAATTAGTACTTACATATGTGAAGAGGCACATCCTGCATTAGTATTTACACATATGAGGAGGAACAAATACACCAGCCTTCATTAGTATTTACACATGTGTGGAAGTGCAGCTTTCATTAGTATTTACACGTGTGAAGAGGCCCAGCCTGCCTTAGTATTTACACATGTGAGGAGTCACAATCTGCATTTGTATTTATACAGATGAGAAGGCACATTCTGAATTGGTATTTACACATGTGAGGAGGAACAGCCTTTTGCAGCATTTACCCATGTTAGGAGGCATAAATAAACCAGCCTGCATTACTATTTGCATATGTGAGGAGGCACACCTTGTACTAGTGTTTACACATGTCAGGAAGCCAGACTGCCTTAGTATTTATACGTGTGAGTAGGCACAGATAAAACCAGTCTGCATTAGTATTAACATGTGTAGAGGTACAGCCAGCATTAGTATTTACACATGTGAGGAAGCACAGCCTGCATTAGTATTTACACATATGAGGAGGCACAAATAAACCAGAATTCACTAGTATTTACACATGTGAGAAAGTACAGCCTGCATTACTGTTTACACGTGTGAGGAGGCACAGCCTACAGGAGTATTTACACATCTGAGGAGGCACATCCTGTATTACTATTTACACATATGAGGAATCTGAGAATGTCTTAGTATTTCCACATGAAAGGACACATAGCCTACCTTAGTATTTACACATGTGACTAGGTGTAGCCTGCATTAGCATTTACTCGTGTGGTGGCATGGCGTGCATTAGTATTTTACACATGTGAGGATGTACAACCTGCCTAAGTATTTACACAAGTGAGGAGGCCAGCCTGGCTCATTATTTAGACATGTGAAGAGACACAGTCTACCTTAGTATTTACACGGATGAGAAGGCACAGCCTGCCTTACTATTTACACATATGAGGTGGCGCAGTCTGCCTTAGTATTTCGACATATGATTAGGCACAGTAAACTTTAGTTTTCACATGTGTGAGGAGGCCAGACTTCCTTAGCATTTACACATCTAAGGATTCACATGAAAACAGTCTGCTTTAGTATTTACACATGTGAGAAGGCACAGCTTGTCCTAATATTTACACATGTGAGGAGGCATATCCTGCCTTACAATTTATATACCTGAAGTGGCATTGCCTTTACTTGTATTTACACATGTGAGGAGACCAGCCTGTCCCAGTATTTTCAGATATGAGTATCACAGTCTACCTTAGTATTTACATTTCTGAAGAAGTACTGTCCACCTTAGTATTTACACATATGAGGAGATCCAGCCTTCCTTAGCATTTACACACGTGAGGAGGCACAACCTGCATTAGTATTTACAGATCTGAGGAGGTACAGCCTGCATTAGCATTTATACAAATGACTAGGCGCAGTCTGCCTCATTATTTACACATGATAGTAGGCACATATAAATCAGCCGGAATTAGTATTTATACATGTGAGGTGGCCTGCCTGCATTAGTATTTACACATGTGAGGAGGCACAAATAAACCAGCCTGCCTTAGTATTTACACATGTGAGGAGGCACAGTCTGAATTAGTATTTACACATGTGAGGCTGCACCATCTTAGTTAGTATTTACACATGTGACTAGGCACAACCTGCATTTGTATTTACACATCTGAGGAGGCACAGCCTGCATTAGTATTTACACATGTAAGGAGGCACATCCTGCAGTATTATTTACACATGTGAGGAGGCAGATTGCACATTGTTATTTACACATATGAGGAGGCACAACCTGCCTTAATATTTTCACATAAGGCTTGGCACAGCCTGCATTTTTATTTACACATAAGAGGAGGCACAGCCTTCCTTAGTATTTACACATGTGAGGATTCACAAATAAAGCAGCCTGCATTGGTTTCTGTACATGTGTGGAGGTGAAGCCTGCCTTAATATTTACATATGTGAGGAGGCATGGCCTGCCTTAATATTTACACATGTGAGAAAGGAGAGCCTGCTTTATTATTTACTGATGTTAAGAGGCATAGCCTGGACTAGTATTTACACATGTGAGGAGGCATCCTGCTTCTGCATTTACATATGTGAGGAGGCACAGCCTCCATTAATATGTACACATGTGAGAAGGCACAGCCTTCATTAGTACTTACACATCTGAGAAGGCACAACCTGCATTAGTTTATGCACATGTGATGAGGCACTGCTTGCTTTAGGAATTATGCATGTGAGGAGGCACAGCCTGCCTTAGGATTTATACATGTGAGGAGAAACAGCCTGCATAAGTATTTATACATGTGAGGCTCAACCTGCGTTTAGTATTTTCACATGGGAAGAGGTCAGACTGCCTTAGTATTTCCACATGAGGATTCAGAAATGAACCAGCCTGCCTTCATATTTACACATGTGATGAGGTATAGCCTACCTTAGCATCTACACATGTGAGGAGGCATGGTGTGCCTTAGTGTTTACACATGTGAGGAGGAACATCCTACCCTAATATTTACACATGTGATGAGGCATAGCCAGCTCTAGTATTTACACAAGTGAGGATGCCAGCCTGCCTTAGTATTTACACATGTGAGAAGACACAGTCTACCTTAGTATTTCCACATATGAGAAGGTATAGCCTGCTTTAATAATTACACATAAGAGGAGGCCAGCCTGCGTTAGCCTTAAAACAGGTAAGGATTTACAAATAAACCAGCCTGCTTTGGTATTTGCAAATGTGAGCAGGCACTGCTTGTCTTAATATTTACACATGTAAGAAGAAATATCCTTCCTTAGTATTTACACACTTAACTGGGCATAGCCTGCCTTCATCTCGACACATGTGAGGAGGCCAACCTGTATCAGTATTTAGACATGTAAGGAGAAGCACAGTCTACCTTAGTATTTACACATGTGAGGAGGCACAGCCAGCCTTAGTATTTACACTTGTGAGGAGGCACTGCCTGCCTTAGTATTTATATATTTGAGGCTGCACAGCTTTCTTTAGTATTGACACATGTCATGAGGAACAGCCTGCATTAGAGTTTACACGTGAGGAGACACAGCCTGCATTAGTATTTATACATATGAGAAGGCACAGCCAGCAGTAGTATTTAAACTTGTGAGGAGGTACCACATGCCTCATTATGTACACATGAGAGTAGGCACAAATAAACTACCCTGCATTAGTATTAAGTGGCTAGCCTGCTTCGGTATTTACACATGTGAGGAGGCACAAATAAGTCATCCTTCATTAGTATTAACAGATGTGCAGAAGCACATCCTGCATTGGTGTTTACACATATGAGGAGGCACAGCCTGCCTTAGTATATACACATATGATGTGGTGCAGCCTGCCTTTGTATTTACACATATAAGGAGGCACAGCCTGCCTTAGTATTTACATATGTGAGGAAGCATGGCCTGCTTTAATATTTATACATGTGAGAATGCACAACCTGCTTTAGTGTTTGCAAACATTAGGAGGCACAGCATGCCAAGCAATTACACATGTGTAGCCAGCCTGCATCCCTATTTACACATGTGAGGAGGCACTGCCTGTCTTAGTGTTTACACACGTGATAAGGCACAGCCTGTCCTACTATTTACACCTGTGAGAAGGCAAAGCCTGCCTTAGTATTTACACATGTGAGGAAGCACAGCCTGAATTAATATTTACACATGTGGGTAGGCACAGCCTGCCTTAGCATTTTCACATGTTAGGAGGCACAGCCTGCCTCAGTATTTACACTTGTAAGGAAGTACAGACTGCCTTAGTATTTATACATGTGAAGACGTCTAGCCCACTTTAGTATTTACACATGGGAGGAGGTCAGCCTGCCTTACAATGTACACTTATAGGATTCAGAAATAAACCAGCCTGTCTTTGTATTTACACATGTGAGGGAGTGTAGCCTGCCATAGTATTTACACATGTGAGGAGACACATTCTATATTAATGTTTAAGCATGCGAGGAGGCCAGCCTGCTTCCCTATTTACACATGTGAGTAGGCAAAAATAATCCAACCTGTATTAGTATTTACACTTGTGATAAGGTACAGCCTGCCCTAGTATTTACACCTGTGAGAAGGCAAAGCCCACCTTAGTATTTACACATGTGAGGAAGCACAGCCTGAATTAATATTTACACATGTGGGCAGGCACAGCCTGCTTTATTATTTACACATGTTAGGAGGTGCAGCCTGCCTCAGTATTTACACTTGTAAGGAGGCACAGACTGCCTTAGTATTTACACATGTGAAGACGCCTAGCCCACCTTAATATTTACCCATGGCAGGAGGTTAGTCTGCCTTACAGTGTACACTTATGAGAATACAGAAATAAACCAGCCTGCCTTTGTAGTTACACATGTGAGGAGGTGTAGACTGCCTTAATATTTACACAAGTGAGGAGGCACAGCCTACCTTAGTATTTACACATTTGAGGAGGCACAGGCTGCATTAGTTTTTACGCATATGAAGAGGCACATCCTGCTTTGGTATTTACAGATGTGGGGAGGCACAGCCTTACTCAGTATTTACACATATTAGGAGGCACAAATAAACCAGCCTGCATTAGTATTTACACACGTGAGGAGGTACAGCCTGCATTATTATTTACATGCATGAGTAGGCACAGCCTGCTTTAGTATTTATACATGTGAGGAAATACAGCTTTCATTAGTATTCACACGTGATGAGGCAGAGTCTTCATTGGTATTTACATATGAGGGAATCTCAGCCTGTCTTAGTATTTAACACATGTGAGGATGCCTACCCCAGCTTAGTATTTACACATGGGAGGAGGTCAGCCTGCCTTACAATGTACACTTATGAGGAAGTACAACATGCCTTAGTATTTGTACATACGAAGTGGCATAGCCAGTCCTAGTATATACACAAGTGACTAGGCCAGCATGCCTCAGTATTTACACAGGTGAGATGGTAGAGTCTGCCTTAGTATTTATACATATGAGAAGGTACAGCCTGCCTTAGAATTTACACGTGCCAGGAGGCACAATCTGCCTTAGTATTTTTGCTTAAGAGGCAGGACAGCCTGCCTTAGTATTAACACATATGAGGAGGCACAATCTGCCTTAGTATTTACACATATGAGAAGGCTCGTCCTGCCTTAGTATTTACACATGTGAGGATTTACAAATAGACTGCCTTGGTATTTATACATGTGAGAATGCACAGCTTATCTTAATATTTACACATGTGAGGAGGGATATCCTGCCTTAGTACTTACAAATGTGAAGAGTCACAGCCTGCCTTAGTATAAACACATATGAGAAGGCATAGCCTGGCTTAGAATTTACACATGCAAGGAGGTACAATCTGCTTTAGTATTTTCACATATGAGGAGGGAGAGCTTGCCTTAGTATTTACACATGTGAGGAGGCACAGCCTGCCTTAGTACTTACACATATGAGGAGGCACAGCCTGCTTTAGTACTTACACATGTGAAGAGGAACAGCCTGCCTTAGAATTTGCACTTATGAGGAAGCACATCCTGCATTTACATTTTTACATGTGAGGAGGCACAGCATGCCTCAATATTTACACTTGCTAGGAGGCAGAAGTAATGTAGGCTGAATTAGTAATTACACTTATGAAGAGGTACTGTATGCCATAGTATTCACCCATGTGAGGATGCACAGCCTGCCTTAGTACTTACACATGTGAGGAGACACAGCCTGCATTAGTATTTGTTCTTGTGAAGAGGCACAGCCTGCCTCAGTATTTACACATATGAGGAGGCACATCATGCATTTGCAGTTTTACATGTGAGGAGGCAAAACCTGCCTCAGTATTTACACTTGCTAGGAGGCAGAAGTAATCCAGGCTGCATTAGTAATTACACATGCAGAGAAGCACAGTCTGCCTTAGTATTCACCCATGTGAGAATGCACAGCCTGCCTCCGTATTTACACATGTGAGGAGGCACAGCCTGCCTCAGTATTTACACATGTGAGGAGGCACAGTCTGCCTCAGTATTTACACATGTGCAGAGGCACAGCCTATCTTAATAACAAAAAAAAAAGCAAGTATGTTTGTCTGAGTTGGCCGAAGTGAATTGTTATGTGTACAGTTGTCTAGGTGTTTGTCTCAGGTGGCTGAAGGGAATTGTTATCTATTATCTGTGCAATTAACTAAGTGTAGAAACAGCTGTAAAGTAGGGGAAGTGGCTTAGCTAGAAGGAAGCCAGGTAAAAGCCAGATTTAAAAACTGCCCTAGATAGCTTCTGCCAGAGAACAGGCAGAGAACACCAAGAAGAAGGAGCTGCTGTTATAACTAAACTTCTCTACTAGGACTATATTGCCCTCCTTCCTCCCTGAATCCCCCCCTCTAAGCCAGTTCTACTTTTATAGGCACAGGATTTGACTGACAAGAGAAACTTCCTGTTTGGGAGCAGGAAGTGAGTGATCATAGAGCAACGAAAGACTCACCATCCTAGAAGGAAAAGAGTAGCTCTGCATCCCCCCTAACTGCTGGAGGTCTGACTCTGAGCAAGTAAGGAGGCTATTGAGAAATATAGGAACTTCTTGTCTCAGAACAGGAAGATCAGGAGCTTAAAGGGCACAGAGGCAGTAAGTAAGCAGGGAGCAAAAAAAATAAAAAATAAACTAAAAAAAAAAAATAAACAGAGGAAAGAGAAAGTATTCCAAACAACAGTTAAGGGGCCAGAAATAAGACATGATAGAGTGTTGCATTGCAGTGGCTGTGGAGCAGCAGTCTTCCGGGAGACATTCTGGAGGATGCGGTGGTATCCCATCTGCAGGCACCTCTCTGGGCTGTGGGAGGAGGTTGCTCATTTCCAGGCTTAGTTGGCCAAGATTTGGGGGACCTCCTCTCCCACCCAGGGACCACCATGGCCACTGCCATTGCCTCAGAGGTTGCTAAGAAAGAGGAGTGGTTGGACCACAGTAGGCTCAGGGAGGGTGAGGGTGGTGGAACAGAAGCACATCCCTCCAGTTTTACCTCTCCACAATCCATATGCCATTCTGGCAAAGTGTGGTTCCTCTATGGAGGCACCCACGGTGGAGACCAAGAAGGATACTGTTAACCTCCACAAAGGAGACCCACAGGAGGGTGGTATGGGACGCCACAGGGGAAGGTAACAACTCCTGGTGGGGGACTCCATTGTTGGGGGGGTAGAACTGGGGGAGGAAGGGAAGAGGGAGGGAGAGAAGGTGCCTGCCTGGTGGCATGGCTTGGAGGGAAAGGGAGTGAATCCTCAGGATCGCTGAAGCAGCTGCATGGGGGGAAGGAGCTGGAAGTCATTGTCCACCTAGGGACAAATGACCTGGCTAAGAAAGGGATCAGAGCAGTACAGAAAGAGTTTGTGGAGTTGGGGAGGGGCCTTAGACAAGTAGCAGAAGTGGTGACCTTCTCGGAGGTGCTGCCTGTCTATGGCAAGGGTGAAGCTAGGGTGCTCCACACCGTGGCATTCAATCAGTAGTTGAACCCCTGGTGCAGAGCTCAGGGATTTGGCTTCACTGGGAACTGGGGGTCCACCTAGAGTGATGCAGGCCTATACTGGTGTGACAGTCTGCATCTGTCCAGGAGGGGAACAAGGATCCTAGGTGATAGGTTTAAATGCTTCATTAACAAGCATTTAAACTAGCCAAGGGAGGATGTATTGGAAAGAAGCAGGAAAATCCTAGCTCCCCAAAAAATCAGGGTAGTAAGTGAGGTAAACACCCAGCTAGAGATGCTGATAGGGAGAAGGGCAGGGATAAACAGAGAAAATGACAAAGGCAATAAGGACAGGGATGGGGCAAAAAGGGGTAAGGCCATCAAGAAATGGAGGGTAATGAGTACCAATATCCGTAGTCTGGGCAACAAGCTTCCTGAACTGGTGGCCTTGATGGACGAGGGATGCCTGGATATCGAAGCAGTCATAGAAACATGGTACACAGAGAACCATGATTGGGATGTTAACATAACAGGGTACACAACCTACAGGAGAGTCAGGGAGGGTAGAAGGGGGGAGGAGTAGCTCTCTATGTAAGAGAAAGGATAAAAGCAATGGAACAAAAGACTAAACAGGGAGGAGAGGAGGCACTGTGGATCACCTTAGAGACTGGAAATGGCATCACAATCTGCACTGGGGTTGTATACAGACCCCTATCTCAAGGGGAGGGAATGGAAAAGGATGTGCTAGGAGGCATCCTTAGATGGCACAGAAAGGGGAGATACTGTTGATGGGGGACCTGAATATGCTAGATGTTAACTGGAGCACCTTTGCTGCAGTCACATCCAAGAGCAGGGCCATTCTTGATGCCCTACAGGTGGCATGCCTCAGACAGCTACTTTTGGAACCCACTCATGAGGGAGCAATCTTAGACCTTGTACTCTCAAGTGGGGACAGTGACAGGATCTCAGATCTAGAAGTGGGTAGCCATCTGGGAACAAGTGACCACCAAACAGTGTGGTTTACAATAAACTCAGCTACAGAGTCAAGCCATACAAAAGTGAGTGTATTGGACATAAGGAGGGCTGACTTTGACAAGATGGGGGAGTGCCTTAGAAAAGCACTAGCAAACAGGCTATAATGAGGGGTGGAGCAACAATGGCTAAACATCAAAACTGCCATCATAGAAGCAACAAGCCTTTGTGTGAAACAAATAAACAAAACAAAAGAAAAAGCCACTATGGTTCTCAAAAGAGGTGGCGAGGAAGGTTAGGGAGAAAAAGATAGCATTTAGGAAGTATAAGAAAACACAGAAGGAGCAGGACAGAGAACTGTACCAGGTAAGGCAGAAGGAAGCAGGGAGGGAAGTCAGAATAGCAAAGGCCCAAACTGAGGAAAAGATAGCCAAATCGGTTAAGAAGGGGGATAAAACCTTTTATAGGTACATCAGATAGCGAAGAAAGACAAAGGGAGGGATAGTGAGGCTGAATAGAATGGATGGTGGGTGGGCAGAGAGGGACAGTGAAAAAGCAGGGATACTGAATAAATCCTTCTGCTCAGTATTCACAAAAGAGGAGGGGGGGAGGTGCCCAATCCAATTAACAGAAGCACTTTGGATAGGGGGGTTGATCCCAGTCCTTTCACAGAAGAAATGGTTCTGAAAGAACTCCTAAAACTGAAGGGGGACAAAGCAATGGGGCCTGATGGAATTCACCATAGAATTCTAAAATGAATTAAGGGGAGAACTAGTGACACCACTGACTACCCTTTTTAACAAATCATGGGAGGATGGTGTGGTATCTGAGGACTGGAGGAAGGCAGCTGTGATTCCCCTTCACGAAAGTGGGAGCAAGACAGAGGCAGGAAACAACAGACCTGTCAGTTTGACCTCTGTGGTAGGGAAAGTGACGGAATCACTTCTGAAGGAAAGAATTGTTGAATACCTAGAGGCCAGTGGGGCACAGGACCCAAGGCAGCATGGGTTGACAGCGGGAAGGTCATGTCAGATGAATCTAATTGATTTCTTTGACTGGGTGACCAAAGTGGTAGACCAGGGAGGGACTGTGGACATGGCCTACCTAGACTTTAGCAAGACATTTGACAAAGTCCCACACAAAAGATTAATAATCAAATTAACCAGCCTGGGAGTGGGTCCCAGGGTGGTAGCCTGGGTAAAACATTGGCTGGACAACAGGACACAGAAGGTAATTGTAAATGGAGTCCACTCTGAAGAAAGAGGGGTTGCTAGTGGGGTACTGCAGGGTTCAGTACTGGGTCCAGTCCTTTTTAATGTCTTTATGAGTGACATTGCAGTGGGACTGGAAGGAAAAGTATGCCTCTTTGCAGATGACACAAAGAGCTGCAACAGGGTTGATACACAAAGAGGTGTGGAAAAGATGAGAAGGGACTTGGCAAGGTTGGAGGAATGGTCAGAAGTATGGCAGCTTAAAATCAATGCAATGAAGTGCAAAATAATGCACCTGGGAAACAAAACCCAGGGGAAGAGTACACAGTGGGGGGGTGGTGGTAGTAACAACAACAAAAATGGAAAGGGACCTGGGGGTAATTATATCAGATGACCTTAAGGTTAGCAAGCAATGTGAGAAGGCAGAAGGGAGGGCTGGGGGGATACTGGGATGTACAGAGAGAGGCATCACCAGCAGAAAACAGGAAGTTGTTATCCCTCTGTACAGACAGTTGGTGAGACCCCATCTGGAGTACTGTGTCCAGTTCTGGAGACCCCATCTCTGCAAGGACATAGACAGGATGGAGGCAGTCCAGAGGGGTGCAATTAAAATGGTACAGGGTCTGCAAGAGAAGCCATATGAGGAGAGACTTAAGAAACTTAATATGTATACCCTTGAGGAAGGGAGGGAGAGGGGGGACATGATAGAAACATTTAAGTACCTCAGAGGAATCAACAAGGTCCAAGAGGGTAGCATCTTTGAAAAAAAGAGATGTGCAAGAACAAGGGGACACAATTTGAAGACAGAGGGTGGGGCGGTTCAGGGGCAATGTGAGGAAGTATTTTTTCACAGAGAGGGTGGTGGATGCATGGAACAGCCTTCCTGAGGAGGTTGTGGGGTCTAAAAATGTGGGAGAATTCAAGAATGCATGGGACAGACATAAGGCAATTATTGTCGGGGGGGTAGGAAGAAATAGGCTGTTGGTTAACTATGATCTGCAGCTTATCCTGTAGGTAGGGAAATGGGCAGACTAGGTGGGCCAAGTGGTCCTTATCTGCAGTCAACATCTGTTTCTATGTTTCTGTTTCCATTCACATATAAAGAGGTACTGCAAGTCTAAGTATTCACACATGTGAAAAGTTACTGCCTGCGTTATTATTTACACATATGAAGAGGCACTTCCTGTATTATTATTTACACATGTGAGGAGGCACATCTTGTCTTAGTATTCACATATGTGAGTAGGCAGAGCCTGTATTAGTATTTACACATGTAAGAAGGCATGGACTGCACTGGTATTTACACATGTGAGGAGGCACAGCCTGCAATAGTATTTATACATGGGAGGAGGCACAGGCTGCATTAGTATTTACACACATGATGAGGCAAAGCTTTTGTCTGTATTTTCACATGTTAGGAGGTACAATTAAACCAGCTTGCATTAGAATTTATACCTTTGAGGAGGCACAGCCAGCCTTAGTAGTTACACATGTGAGTAGGTACAAATAAAATAAGTATGCATTAGAATTTACAAATGTGAGGCGGTAAAGCCTGCATTAGTATTTACACATGTTAGGATTCACAAATTAACCAGCCTGCTTAGGCATTTACACATGTGAGGAGGTGCAGCCTGATTTAGTTTTTATACATTTGAGGAGGCATGGCCTGTCTTAGTATTTACACATGTGAGGAGGCACAGCCTGTCTTAATGTTTACACACATGAGGAAGTATAGCCTGTCCTAGTATTTACACATGTGAGGAGTCCAGCCTGCCTCAGTATTTACACGTGTGAGTAGGCACAGCCTGTATTAGTATTTACATATGTGATGATGCACAGCCTGCCTTAGTATTTACATGTGAGAAAGCACAGCCTGAATTAATATTTACACATGTGAGCAGGTGCAGCCTGTTTTTGTATTTACACATGTGAGGAGGTACAGCCTACCTCAGTATTTACACATGTGAGAAGGCTAGCCTGCCTTAGTATTTACACATGTGAGTGGAAAAAAATAAACCAGCCTTTATTAATATTTGCACATGTGAGGAGGTACAGCCTGTATATTATATACATGTGCGAGGAGACACAGCCTGCATTAGTATTTACACATGTGAGGAGGACAGCCTGCCTTAGCATTTACACATGTTTTCATTCACAGATAAATCAGCCTGCTTTGGTATTTACACATGTGAGGAGGCACAGACTGCCTTAGTATTTACACATGTGAGGAGGCACAGGCTGCATTAGTATTGATACATATGAAGAGGCACATCCTGCATTGGTATTTACAGGTGGGGTGGCACAGCCTTCCTCAGTATTTACACATATTAGGAGGGACAAATAAACCAGAATGCATTAGTATTTATACATGTGATGAGGCACATCCTACATTAGTGTTTACAAGTTTGAGAAGGGCAGCCTGCCTTAGTATTTACACATGGGAGTAGGCACAAATAAACAAGTCTGCATTAGTATTTACACATGTGAGGAGGTATAGCCTGCATTATTATTTACAGGCATGAGTAGGCACAGCCTGCTTTAGTATTTACACATGTGAGGATGCCTAGCCCACCTTAGTATTTACACATGGGAAGAGATCAGCCTGCCTTACAATGTACACTTCTAAGGATTCAGAAATAAACCAGCCTGCCTTTGTATTTACACATGTGAAGAGGTGTAGCCTGCCTTAGTATTTACACATCTGATGGGGTTTGGCATGCCTTAGTATTTACACTTGTGAGGAGGCACAACCTTTCTTAGTATTTGCACAAGTGATGTGGCATAGCCAGTCCTAGTATTTACACAAGTGACTAGGCCAGTATGCCTCAGTATTTACACAGGTAAGATGGTAGAGTCTGCATTAGTATTTACACAAATGAGAAGGCACAGCCTGCCTTAGAATTTACACATGCCAGGAGGCACAACCTGCCTTAGTATTTTCACTTATGAGGCAGGAGAGCCTGCCTTAGTATTTACGCATATGAGGAGGCTCATCCTGCCTTAGTATTTACACATGTGAGGATTCACAAATAGACTGTCATGGTATTCATACATGTGAGAATGCACAGCTTATCTTAATATTTACACATGTGAGGAGGGATATTCTGCTTTAGTACTTACACAGGCGAGGAGGCACAGTCTGCCTTACTATTAGCACATATGAGAAGGCATGGCCTGGCTTAGAATTTATACATGCAAGAAGGTACAATCTGCCTTAATATTTTCACATATCAGGAGGTAGAGTTTGCTTTAGCATTTACACATATGAAGAGGCACAACCTGCCTTAGTAGCTATATATATATGTGAGGAGGCACAGTCTGCCTTACTATTTACACATATGAGGAGGCACAGCCTGCTTTAGTGCATACACATGTGAGAAGGCACAGCCTACCTTAGTATTTACACATATGAGCAGGCACATCCTGCATTTGCATTTTTACATGTGAGGAGGCACAGCCTGCCTCAGTATTTACACATGTGAGAAGACACAGCCTGCCTCAGTATTTACACATGTGAGGAGACACAGCCTGCCTCAGTATTTACACATGTGAGGAGACACAGCCTGCCTCAGTATTTACACATGTGAGGAGACACAGCCTGCCTCAGTATTTACACATGTGCGGAGGCACAGCCTGCCTCAGTATTCACACGTGTGGAGGCACAGCCTATCTTAATATATTCACATATGAAGAGGTACCACATGCCTCGGTATTTACACATGTGAGAAGTTACTGCCTGCATTATTATTTGCACATATGAAGAGGCACTGCCTGTAATACTAATTACATATGTGAGGAGGAACTTCCTGCTTTAGTATTTACACATGTGAGGAGGCACAGCCCACCTTAGTATTTACACATGTGAGGAGGCACAACCTTCCTCATTATTTACACATAGGCACAAATAAAAGAGCCTGCATTAGTATTTACACATGTGAGGAGGCATAGCCTGCTTTAGTGTTTACACATATAAGGAGGCACAGCCAACAGTATTATTTATACATGTGAAGAAGCGCAGGCTGCCTTAGTATTTATACATCAGAGGAGGCACATCCTGCATTGGTATTTACACACGTGATGAGGCACAGCCTTTCTCTGTATTTTCACATGTGAGGAGGCACAATTAAACCAGCCTGCATTTGTATTTATACCTTTGAGGAGGCACAGCCTGCCATAGTAGTTACACATGTGAGTAGGCACAAATAAAACCAGTATGCATTAGTATTTACAAATGTAAGCAGGCGCAGCCTGCATTAGTATTTACACATGTGAGGAGGCACAGCCTGCCTTCATATTTACACATTTGAGGAGGCATATTCTGCATTAGTATTTATACATATGAAGAGGCACATCCTGCATTGATATTTACACTTGTGGGGAGGCACAGCCTTCCTCAGTATTTACACATTTTAGAAGGGACAAATAAACCAGAATGCATTAGTATTTATACATGTGATGAGGCACACTATACATTAATGTTTACACATGTGAGGAGGCCAGCCTGCCTTCCTATTTACACATGGGAGTAGGCACAAATAAAGCAGCCTGCATTAGTATTTACACATGTGAGGAAGTACAGCCTGCATTATTATTTACATGTGTGAGGAGGCACAGTCTGCATTAGTACTTACACATGTGATGAAGCACAAATAAACCAGCCTTCATTAGTGTTTACACATGTGAGGAAGTACAACCTGCATTGGTATAGATAGGTGTGGGGAGGCACAGCCTGCATCAGTATTTACACATGTGAGGAGGTTCATCCTGTATTAGTATTTACACATATGAGGAATCCAGTCCTGTCTTATATTTACACATGTGAGGATGCATAGCCCATCTTAGTACTTACAAATGGGAGGAAGTCAGCTGGCCTTAGCATTTATACATGAGGATTCAGAAATAAACCAGCCTTCCTTTGTATTTACACATGTGAGGAGACATGGCGTGCCTTAGTATTTACATATATGAGGAGGCACAAAATGCCTTATTATTTACACGTGTGATGAGGCATAGCCAGCCCTAGTATTTACACAAGTGAGGAGGCCATCCTGCCTCAGTATTTAGACATGTGGGGAGGCACAGACTACCTTAGTGTTTATACATATGAGAAGGCTCAGCCAGCCTTAGTATTTACACATGGGAGGAGGCAGAACCTGCGTTATTATTTCCACATATGAGGAGGCACAACCTGTCTTATTATTCACACATATGAGGAGGCACAGCCAGCTTTAGCATTTACACATATGAGGAGGCCAGCCTGAATTTGCATTTCCACAATTGACTATTCACAAATAAACCAGCCTGCTTTGGAATTTATACATGTGAGGAGGCACCTCTTGTCTTAATATTTACACATGTGAGGAGGCATATAATGCCTTAGTATTTACACACCTGAGAAGGCATAGTCTGCCCTTGTATTTACACATATGAGTTGGCACAGCCTGCCTTAGTATTTACACATGTGAGGAGACACAGCCTGTCCTAGTATTTACACATGTGAGGAGGCAGAGCCTGCCTTAGTATTTACACATGTGAGGAGACACAGCCTGTCCTAGTATTTACACATGTGAGGAGACACAGACTGCATTAGTATTTGCTCTTGTAAAGAGGCACAGCCTGTCTTAGTATTTACACATATGAGGAGGCACATCCTGCATTTGCATTTTTACATGTGAGGAGGCACAGCATGCCTCAGTATTTACACTTGCTAGGAGGCAGAAGTAATGTAGTCTGCATTAGTAATTAGACATATGGAGAGGTACAGTCTGCCATAGTAGTCACCCATGTGAGGATGCACAGCCTGCCTCGGTGTTTACACATGTGCGGAGGAACAGCCTATTTTAATATTTTCACATATGAAGAGGTACCATGTGCCATAGTATTCACCCATGTGAGGATGCACAGCCTGCCTTAGTATTTACATATGTGAGGAGGCACAGCCTGTCTCAGTATTTACATATGTGAGGAGGTACAGCCTGCCTCAGTATTTACATATGTGAGGAGGCACAGCCTGCCTCAGTATTTACATATGTGAGGAGGCACAGCCTGCCTCAGTATTTACATATGTGAGGAGGCACAGCCTGCCTCAGTATTTACATATGTGAGGAGGCACAGCCTGCCTCAGTATTTACACATGTGCAGAGGCACTGCCTATCTTCATAAATTCATGTATGAAGAGGTACCACATGCCTTAGTATTTACACATGTGAGAAGTTACTGCCTGCATTATTATTTACGCATATGAAGAGGCACTGTCTTTATTACTATTTACACATGTGAGAAGGCACAGCCTGTCTTAGTATTTACATATGTGAGTAGGCACAGCCTGCATTAGTATTTACACATGTGAGTAGGCACAACCCACCTTAGTATTTACACATGTGAGGAGGTAAAGCCAGCAGTAGTATTTATACATGTGAGTAGGCACAGCCTGCCATAGTATTTATACATGTGAAGAGGCACAAGCTGCCTTAGTCTTTATACCATCCTGCATTGGTATTTACACACGTGATGAGGCACAGCCTTTCTCTGTATTTTCACATGTTAGGAGGCACACTTAAACCAGCCTGCATTAGTATTTATACTTTGAGAATGCACAGCCTACCATAGTAGTTACACATGTGAGTAGGCATAAATAAAACCAGCATGCATTAGTATTTACACATGAGGAGGCACAGCCTGCATTAGCATTTACACATGTTAGGATTCACAAATTAACCAGCCTGCTTAGGTATTTACACATGTGAGGAGGTGCAGCCTGCTTTAGTATTTACAAATTTGAGGATGCGTGGCCTGTTTTAGTATTTACACATGTGAGGAGGCAGAGCCTGTCTTAATGTTTACACATATGAGGAAGCATAGCCTGCCCTGGTATTTACTCTTGTGAGGAGTCCAGCCTGTCTCAGTATTTACACATGTGAGGAGGCACGGATTGTCTTAGTATTTACATATGTGATGAGGCACAGCCTATCCTAGTATTTACACCTGTGAGAAGGCACAGCCTGCATTAGTATTTACACATGGGTGAAGCACAGCCTGAATTAATATTTACACATGTGAGCAGGCACAGCCTGTTTTTCTATTTACACATGTGAAGAGACACAGCCTGCCTTCGTATTTACACATTTGAGGATGCATGTTCTGCATTAGTATTTATACATATGAAGAGGCACATCCTGCATTGGTATTTACACTTGTGGTGAGACACAGCCCTTCTCAGTATTTGCACATTTTAAGAGGGACAAATAAACTAGAATGCATTAGTATTTATACATGTGATGAGGCACATCCCACATTAGTGTTTACACATGTGAGGAGGCCAGCCTGTCTTCGTATTTATACATTAGAGGAATCCAGTCCTGCCTTAGTATTTACACATGTGAGGAGACAAGGTGTACCTTAGTATTTACACATGGGTCTATGCATGAAAAAGGGCTACCGAAGTGTAACATTAGTGTCATTTTTTAAACTCTATAATATAACAATTATTATAAGCATTTCTTAATGCTTTGACTCACCTTATAAAAATGTAGTGTGGTATGGGATAACTCCAATTTCGGGGTCTGAGAAGAAGCCTTGACAAAGTTGCACATGTAACAGGAGACATAAAAGCAGTGCTGCACATTTAACAGGGGACATAAAAGCAAGACTGCACATGTACCGGGAGATATAGAAGCAGGGCTGCACATGTAACTGGGACATAAAAGTAGGGCTGCACATGTAACTGGGACATAAAAGCAGGTCTGCATATTTAACAGGGGACATAAAAGCAGGACTGCACATGTACCAGGAGACATAGAAGCAGGGCTGCACATGTAACTGGGACATAAAAGCAGGGCTGTGCATGTAACAGGGGACATTAAAGCACCACAGGCACACCACTACCTGTCTGCACACAACATGGAGGCATGCCACCACTCATCTATAGACAACATTTATTATTTATTGAATTTTGTTAACCAGGTAAGTCCACTGGGCCCCAAAGGTCCCTTTTTCAGGGGCGACACAGAGTTAGTTACACAGAGCTGAGCAAGTACAATCAAGAAATACAGAATAGGACATTGCGTACAGGAGTACAAAGACATTGTACAATAATCATTGGAGGGGGCAGTGACATACAACACAACAGTAGCAGCTGTTAGACTTAGAGCAAGTAGTACAATAAAATATGCAAGCAATTCAATATAGGACAAAAGGGTACAGGGTTATATTGGCAATGACCAGTTTTCATAGAAGAGGGCAACTATTTATAGGGCAAGTACACAAGATCGACAGTGGCAGCTAGATGCCAATTAGGGCAAATAGACTTTCTGTGGCCAGACTACAGGGGGCATGATTTAGCTAGCCTTTAGGACAGATGCACGAGCTGAGATTCAGGAGGAGAGCGTAATCCCATCTGAAAATCGCTAAGGAGGGGGGCTTCTTGCAGTTGACAGGGGAGCTTGTTCCACAGCACAGGGGCTATATGGACAAAGGATTTACTGCTGGCTACGGATCTGGACCTGGGCAGTTCAAGCAGTGTTTTTCCCGAAGTGTGGAGGGGCCTGCTGGGCTGCTTTGGGGCAAGTAGCCCAATTGGCCCTGTGGGAGGTGCGTCAGAGAGAAGCTTATATGTCCAGCTTAACTGGGGTACTGAAACCTAAGGTTCAGGGTGGACCATTTGAGTGAGGCAAGGGTTTCAAAGTGGTGGGTCCTTGGATGGGCTTTTGTGGAGAATCACGTAAATTTGTGGTACAATGTCTGCAGTCTGCCATGGTCTAGTTTTGCAATGCTGAGTAGGGTTGGGGCTGCATAGGTAAGAGTAGGTAGGAGGACACTCTAAGCGATTGCCAGTCTTATCTCAGGTATCATATTGGCACTAAGACGGTAGAGCAGCCCGAGTTTTTGGTGGATGTTTTTGGCCCCCAGATCTATGTAAGGCTTTAGCATGAGTCCCTGGTCTAGTGTAAGACCCAGGTATCTGAAGAATTGGACCACCTCGATTGTAGAGCCAGATGTGGTGACCAATGGTAGATGTGCCCGGGAGGGACCCAGGAATTTTGGACCAAACAGGAGCACTTTGGTCTTGTTTGGGTTAAGGACAAGGTGATTCTCAACCAGCCACGCTTTAGCCTGGGTGAAGTCAGACTGGAGCAGGGGTCCTAGATCATCCAGGTGCGGCACAATTTCTATAGAGTACTGCATCATCATCGTACTGCACCATGGAGCTACTCCCACAGTGGTGGCAGAGGTCATTGATGAATAGGGAGAAAAGGAGCAGGCCCAGGATGGAGCCTTGAGGCACACCCTCATTTAAAGGTAGAGACTCGGAGGTTGCACCTCTCCACTCGACCTGCTGGAAGTGGTCAGTCATTTAGTTGTGGAACCAATTCAGAGAGTGTTGGTCCAGTCCACGTGTACTCAACTTGGTTGGTAAGAGTGGGTGGTCTACCAGGTTGAAGGCCTTGGTCAGGACTATAAAGACTGCCCCTGTGGGAGTGCCCTTGTCCAAGGCAGCTAGGACATCAGAGGTGAACCTGAGGAGGGCGGTGTCAGTCCCGTGCTTTTGTCAGAAACCATGCTGTGACAGGGCCAGAAGCTGATTGTCTTCCAGGTAGTCCCTCAGTTGGCCACATACGAGCCACTCCTGGATCTTTGCCAGGTGGCAAAGGATAGAGATGGGACTGTAGTGGCCAATTGGATCTCTGGATCCACCCTTATGGATTGGGACCACATGGGCCTGTTTCCACATTTTGGGGACTACTCTCTCCTGCAGGAATCTGTTTATTAGCATGGTGACAAGTAAGGCTATAGCAGAGGCAGCAGCCTTGAGCAGCTGAGGGTCCAATCCATGAGGTCCCAGTGATCCCGTGGGTTTTAAGGATTGCAGGAGTGGTAGCACTTCTTTGATGTGTACGGTCCTTAGCTGGAAGTGGGAGGTCAGAAGGTCCTGCATTTCAGTGACGGGGGACCCTGGTAACGGTGTAGGTGGTAGTTTCTGAAAGTACCCAGGTCTGTGAAGAAGCTGTTGAAGGTCGTAGAGCATCACCATGCATCTGTGGACAACATGGAGGCACATCACCACCCATCTGCAGACAGTATGGAGGCATGCAGCTAAATACCTGATGGAACCTTTCAAAGAAGTGCCTCATTAAAGTATGCATTTTAATCAGGGCATCATCAGTCCATATCACCTGAATAATGGACTGCCCATGTAAACTGAACACAGACAACACCCTCAGAAACAGTATAGTTGGTTTTCACAGTTTTTTTTTTTTTGCTAGGCAAAGTTGTGTAAACCCACCACACACATGTATGATATGGCTGTAACCCCACCACACACATGTATGATATGGCTGTAAACCCACCACACACATGTATGATATGGCTGTATCCCCACCACACACATGTATGATATGGCTGTAAACCCACCACACACATGTATGATATGTCTGACCAATATGGCCCAGAGAATAATGTATCCTAATTAGGGCACCACAACAAGCAGCATGGGGAGAGTACTTTTTAATATTAAGCTCCACCCCTCCAAAAACAGTGACCATATGGTTTTGTGCTGATTAACAATAAGCTGTGGTTGCTCTGCGATGCAACCAGAAAATCCACAAAGGCACAATAATAAACACTTTAAATGTGCAAAAAATTGAATACTGCAGGTAGCGCCAGACAAGTTAGCTAATGCAGCAGCATCACCCAAACACAATCTGAATCACAGCACACAAACCAGCCACCCCACCAACATTAGTTGTTGCTTGCTTAGGTGTAAAACTCAATTGTGCATGAACAGGTAATTGTGTAATGGTGTAACAAATACACGTGTAATATGCATAACTGTTTGATCTTCCTGGACATAAGTCTCCACCACTCATTCACACTAATGGGATCTGCGCCGGAGGCACTAGGACCCAGCAGGAGCAGACTTTTTGCTAGAGGGTCGGCGCCAGAGATGGAGCCGCTGAAGAGCAGCACCATGAGCCTCAGCTTGTGCAGTAATGACTATCCTGTGTCGTAACTCTAACCACATCAGTTCCTTTTTCCCATTGGCCGAGTGCACTCAGTGACGATGTCACTGCCCTCGGGAGTCAGACTTCAAACTAGCATAGTTTCAGTTTTATTGTTTTGTAATAATATCTTGAATAAAGTACCGCTTAGTTTATTTATTCTTATTTAAGGAAAGAAGTCTCAGCCCACTGTAATGCCCCAAAGTGGGGCATCCCAGTAAATAAAACAGAGTTAGAGGGGGTTCTAAAATGCCCCAGGGGTCCCTCTTTGTGTGCCATATTAAAATGTTAGGCAGGGCTTTTGGCATACACAAGGAAAAGTGCCTGCCTGCTCCGTTCCATCCCCCCCCCGAGCAAGCAGTAGAAGAATGGGCACCCACGCACCAGGTTCGCTGTCTCTGGCCTGCGCGTGGTGCCCCTCCAAGTCCCTAGCGCTTGTTTACGTACAGCTCAGGTCTGAGAATGAGAACCCTGAGCACTTTTGAAACAAATTAGCGTCCGTTTTTTTTTAGAAAAAGAGTCAGTTGTTGCTGGGCTGTGGCATAGAGAGGATCACAGGAGTGCAACAGGGACTTGTGGCTTACATGGAGTCATGAAGCTGGTCCTGTTGACTCTGCGGTGATTCCCCTCCTCCAGTCCAGTGCAGTGAAGCCTTCTGTTGCTGCTGTCCTTTGGTGCTGCCGAGTCCAGTGGGTTCCCCCCGTCGAGAAGAAGAATTCGGCCGTTCACCGCGCTTTGGGCTGAATAGCCCCTCCGTTTATTTGTTTTGCTCCCCTCCCTTTTGTTTTAGTTTAAATTCCCATCCCTCGCCGGTGGCTGACAAGCACCGCATCGTCGCTCTCCTGTCGTCCTCCAGAGGCCCCCTAGTCATCCCCTCTGCTGCCTGAAACCATCCCTCCCTCTGCCAGCATACCTCCCATCTCCCGTCTGCCTCCAGTTGTCCCGGTGTGGTGCAGTGAGTCGGCAGCAGCACGCGATTTGTGCTGTCTGCCTTAAATAAGAAGGGGACTGCTCTGTGGGGTTAAAGAAAGCGCAGTAGGCGCGACAAGGCAGCCGAGCGACGCGTGGGCATCGGGTCACTAGGACCCTCAGTTTTAATATTTAGTAGGGAGGTGGGGTTAGCGACGCCCATGGGAGGGGCTGAGAGTCAAGGCCAGTATAGCGGCTTGATGAATATTCATAGGGAGGTGGGCTTTGGGGCGGCGATGTGCCATTGTGTGACAGCAGCCCTCTTAGAGCTTCAGATTTAAAAGGGCACTAGGCCCAGTATAAAATGGGGCACCAGGCCCAGTACAAAGTGGGGTACCAGGCTCAATATAAAGTGGGGCACCAGGCCCAGTATAAAGTGGGGCACCAGGCCCAGTATCAAGTGGGGCACCAGGCCCAGTTTTAAGAGGGCTATCCGGCCAGGGTTTAATGGGGCAGTCCAGGCCCACTGTATTTAGGGCATCCGGGCCCAAGTCTTGGTAGGGCATCAGGCCAGAGGTAAAAGTAGGGCATTAGGCCCGAGGTAAAGCAGGGTTCGTGGGAGGCCCTGGCCTAGTGTAATAGGGCAAGCTAGCCTAGTGGTACTAACGGAGGCCCCAGCCTAGTGTAATAGGGCAAGCCAGCTTAGTGGTACTAAGGGAGGCCCTGGCCTAGTGTAATAGGGCAAGCCAGCCTAGTGGTACTGAGGGTTTCCTTAGCCAAAACGTTCAGGGGTAGCCAGATCCTATTCAGGAAGATCCTACATTCAGGGAAAAGGGGTTATCCAAAGGGTGCTCAGTCCACATATACTGTGAAGCATCTGCAACAACTGTACTGTTTATCCAATTGTTATTGCTAAAATATCTGAAGAACTGTGAATTTGCTAGGAAGCATCAGGACTGTGTTGTACTGGATTGCGGCTATCTAGTGCCCTAAGTATCTGAACTATTTCCCTAAGTATCTGAACTATTGCCCTAAGTACCTGTAACAATTACCCATAATTATAATTTGCCTTTCCCGGCAAATTATCGGATCATTCCACAGTTCTCTTGGCCTTGCAGAAAGGTACATCTCTCAGCTACATTGTTACCAGCGTATGGGGACAGTCTCAATCTTCTACCACACTGCAGTCCCATAGTGTGACCTCTTATACTCCTCACTCAGAATCAGTCTCTACCCAGAAGAAGATGTCTTCTCAGCATCCTTCACTCCTGTGGGATCGTCCATCAGTTCATCACTTCCATCTGTGTTGTTTGCCGAAGTCGAGTCCGTCGCCAGTCATGCAAGAAGTCTTACCCGCCGTTTCTTGTTTTCACAGCTCAAAGGCACGTCCGCCAAAACGCATCACGACAGCCGTGCCAGTGTCATTTTGTATGGCTCCTGTTCCAGATGTCCCGAAGTTGGTCGCCCTCTACAGGAGAGTGTGCTCATCCTGGACAACCTGGTCTGTGCCCCTCCTGGTCGTTCGCCGAAAGTCGAGTCCATCAAAGCCCAGTACAGGACGCATCCACCGTTTCTTTGTTTTTGTGTTAGTTCTGATCCTAGGATTGCAGAATCAACCATCATCTCTTCAGATTCTTCTGGTTCCTGGTCCTGTCAGAAATCCTTCCGAGTTTTGCTGACCCTTGGAGTGCTGCAGCATCCTTCAGGTCGTGGTGATCCTCCATTGGATTTGTCGCCACTAAGGTTCTGATTTCGCTTCACCTGTGGCAACCCCAGAGAGTGGGTTTTGGCCGAGGAACCCTTGTTTTCAGTAGGAATTCGACAGCCCATCAGTGGGTATTTCAGGAGCCAGCTGCTCTGGTTCTGTATTCCAGCAGCCTTGGAGAGAGTGGGTTTTGCCGAAGAATCTCATGGTCTGTTTAACAAACCTCTCACTACCCAGTGGCCTTGACAAGGTCCCTGCTGAGGATTACATTAGCATTTATTATTCTGTTTGCTTCTCCCTTTGTAGCTACCATCACAGACTGACGGTGTACACGAAGATGCCGGATCCCTGGACTCTTGTAACATCTAGACTCTGATGGAAGTGTGTGGTGATAATTAACCTAATACAGTTCTGAGTGGCTTATGTCATCTGATCCTCACCTAAGAGTATTGAATTGTAGAATAATTTCAGAATAAGAGTGGCAGTAGGCCTATAGTCTATTCTTGTGGTAATAATCTTAGTAGTCATAGATAAAGTATTTCTCTGTTTATTGCCCTATTGTTCTCAGGCAACCCCTCCTTCCACTTGTGACTGTGTCTCTCTACCCTTGGTACAAAATAAACGCCCTGTGGGCATTGAAGCACTAGGTCGACTCCTGCCTCTCCTTGTCTGGGTGATGGTTATCCTATCCACATAATTCGGACCTTGGTGCCTCACTCAACTCTTTTCACCACCTCTTGAGCAGAGTACTACACAGAGCACCTCTAGTTCATCACACTTCATTGACGGAGTTGACCATGAGTGGGTCAGGTGACGGTAGGGAGACTTCGTATGAAAGCTGTTCAGTCAGCTGGGCTGGGTCTGGTCTGCCGCCTTCTCCAGAGGGGGGGGTCTGACAGTGGACAGTCCAATGCCCGAAGGGCTGTGTGGTCCCCTCGAAAGCATAAAAGTAAACAGTCACACTCTCAGCACAATTCGGCCTCGAGCTCTTCTTCGGCCCACAGGTCAAAAAAGAGAAGGCATCACTCGAGGTCGCCCCCTGATATGTCTGCGTGTAGACGGTCGGTTATTGGGGCTAGTTGCCGGTCTCCTCCTTTGGAGTCATCATTTTCTGTTTCCGGTCGCCAACGTCTTCAACATCGGAGCCCTACTCCGCCCTCTGGTAGGTCTTCAGATGACAGTTTCATCAGTGGGCTGCTCTTATGGAGCAATGGGCTTGGAGATTGGTCTGGCTGCCTGGCCCGATCACTCTGGGACCTTCGGGATTTTCAGGAGATCCGGTAGGGCGGTTGGGCTTCCCTAGTCATGTGGCACCGTCTTTGGTGCCGTTGACTCCGCGCTTAGGTGTTTCTCCCCTCACACAGCTGCGGCGCAGGGGGCCACACAGATGCCTCTATCTCCAGGTATTCATACTTCTTTCTCCTCAAATCCTGTTTTTCGGAGCTTTGGGATGTTTTCAACACCTTCAGCATTGATGGCGCACTCGGCGCCGCCTTCGAAGCCGAAGCGTCAGTCAACGCCGTCCTCGGCACTGTTGGAGTTGTCGGTGCTGTGCACCTCATTGGCACAGTGCACCTCATTGGTGCCATCCTCAGCGTGCCTCACTGGCGCTGTCCTCAGTGCCATGCGGCTTCTCGGCGCCATGCGTTTTTTCAGCGCCGTGCTCTTCTTCAGCACCGAGGCCTGTTAGGGCATCATCCAGTCTTCAGAGCTCCTCTTCTTTGAATCCTTTCCTTTCCTCATTTCCTTCTGATTTTCACTCCTTTCCTGTCCATGCAGTCCCTCCTGGGCTGTCAGGAGATGACATTGAGCCTGACCCAGACCTTCTTCTGGGTGATGATGTGGAAGGAACAGGATCTAATCCTGCTGCAGAGCCTGTGGTCGAGGACCTGTCATTTAAGTCTCTACTGAAAAACTTGAATTCCACTCTTTCTCCTCAGACTACAGATATCGATCCTGGGAAACTGTTAAGACTCCAATACCTCCGTGTTCCAGAGATCCCTATGGATTTGACTCCTCCAGTACAGCCCTCCTTTGAGATGCTTTCTCAAATGGTATGGAATAATTCTGCTCTCATTCCTTCTGTGGCTAAGTCCATAGATAGAAAATATGCTGCTCCCAAGGATCGACCCATTTTGGCATCCCAAGCCTTTGCAGATCCTATTGTATTCTTGGCAGAGAATGATAAGGTTGTCCTTCCCCCAGACTACTACAGCTCAACCTATAAACAAAGAATCTCATAAAATAGACACTTTAGGTAAGAGAGACTTTGCTGCTTCCACCTTAGGTATGCGTATTGCCAGCTACCAAAGTTATTTCTCTCAATTTGAGTATATTCTTTGGCATTTGCTCAAACAAATGGTTGAAGCTCTACCGGAGTCAGACACTAATTCAGAGCTTCTTCAAACCATAACCAGGGGTATCGAGTCCAACAACCAGCAGGTTAAAGCAGCTATGGACGCCTTCAAAACTGCCTCCCGAGTGGCGGTGGTGGGCATTTGTACCCACCATCATTCCTGGCTGCGCACTTCAGGTTTCTCGAATGATGCCCAGCAACAGGTCATGGCGTTGCCTTTCGATCGTGTGTATCTCTTCGGCCCTCAGGTAGAACAGGCTCTAGAGGCCACACAAAAAACTAGGTCAGCCATTAAATTGGCTCGACCTCCTCCCGCTCCCTCTCGAGGCGGTGTTAACAGATGCCAGTTTCGTAACCATCAGTCCTTTTGGGGCAAAGGCAGGGGAGGTTTTAATAAAAATCAAGCCCCTCAGCCTCAAAAGAAAATGCAACAGAAGGTGCAAGGACCCAAAGCACCCAGTGCTGCCTTCAGAGTTGTTGGTCCAAGTCCCACCTCAGCTGCCCGAGGGGGACTGTTCCTTAGCGTTGGGAGGTCATCTGACTCACTTCTACAATTGATGGAAGTCCATAACCTCGGACAAATGGGTCCTCCGGATAATCCATGAGGAGTATTCCCTCAAGCTTTTAGAGATCCCTCCGGATCATCCCCCCAGACGACAGCCCAGGCTGTCAGTACTTCAGTCAGAATTTCTCGCCTCCGAGATACAAGGCCTTCTGAATAACAGGGTAGTGGAAGTAGTTCCGCTAGATCAACGGAACACAGGGTTCTACTTCCATTACTTTCTGGTTCCAAAGAAAACCGGGGGCATGCGCCCCATTTTGGACCTCAGAAAATTAAACAAATTTCTTCCCAAAGAGAAATTCAAAATGATATCGCTAGGAACCCTGTTACCTTTGCTTCATCAAAATGACTGGTAAGCCTCCTTGGACATGCAGGATGCTTACCAACACATTCCTATTCCCCCAAAGCATCACAAATACCTAAGGTTCGTGGCTTTGGGACAGCATTATCAGTTCAGAGTCCTGCCCTTTGGGCTATCCTCGGCGCCGTGAGTTTTTACAAAGTGTTGTGCAATTCTCGCAGCGCATCTCAGAAAAATTGGAATACAAGTGTTCCCATATCTGGATGATTGTCTTCTAGCAGGTCCTTCCAGGCAGGGGACTCTAGACGCCGTAGCCATGGCTTCACACTTTCTCACATTCATGGGAGTCCTGCTAAACCTTAAAAAATCACAGCTGCAGCCCTCCCAGAGGCTCCTTTTCATAGGAACTCTTCTGGACACCTCCTGTGTGAAAGCGTTTCTTCCAGAGGACAGGAGGAGCGATATCCTTCAGATGGCCCGATACATCAGAGAGAGCAACTCGGTCTCAGCTCTCTCGATGCAACATATGCTAGGTCTCATGGCATCCTCAGTGTTCACTGTACCCCTAGCATGCGTTCATATGAGAACCTCTTAATGGATGCTCAGTACTCAGTGGTCCCCGACCACTCACCCTCAGTCCTTTCTCATCAAGGTGACAGAACCTCTGAAGAGATCACTCACCTGGTGATCGCAAGAAGACAATCTGCTGGAAGGGTATCCCTTTGCTCCTCTGGCTCATCAGATTTCCATTACCATGGACGCATCCCTGATGGGGTGGGGAGCTCACTGTCAGACTCTCCAAACTCAAGGTACGTGGACTCAGCTCGAGTCCCAGCGTCAAATAAATGTCTTAGAAATGAGAGACGTCCTTTATGCAGTCCAGGCTTTGAAGAACATTCTGTCACAAGAACATTCTCCTTCAAACAGACAACAAAGCAGTGATGTATTACATCAATAAGTAGGGTGGTGCTCACTCTTACCCCTTATGCAGGGAAGCGACGAGGGTGTGAGAATGGTGCTTGGAGCACAAGGCTCTAATTCATGCAGTCTATCTGCCGGGGGTGCAGAACGAACTGGCAGATCATCTCAGCAGAACAGAGACAGATCCTCACAAATGGTCTCTCGACTCAGCCATAGCTCAGTCACTATTTGCAGAGTGGGGAACTCCAGATCTGGACCTTTTTGCATCCCCACTCAACACAAAACTGCCTCTCTTCTGTTCCAGAAATCCAGGGCCTGGCATTTTCTGTCAGGATGCATTCAGGCTGCGGTGGACAAAACTCTTAATATATGCCTTTCTGCCTCTTCCTCTAATTCAGAGAGTACTTCTCAAGTTCGAGTCCCAAGGGGACAAAATGATCCTCATTGCTCCCTTCTGGCCTCGACAAATATGGTTTCCGTTACTCAACAGTATGTCAGAAACTCTTCCGAAACCGCTTCCCCTTCAGACGAACCTTCTGACTCAGGGGCCTGTGGTCCATCCCAATCTGAGATCGCTTCACCTTCATGCTTGGCTCCTGAAGAGATAGAAGTGAACATGTACGATGTCTCTCACAGAGTTTCAGATATTCTTCTGGCTGCGTGCAAGCCAGCCATTAGGAAAAGTTACACAGCCAAATGGAAGCGTTTTTCACTCTGGTGTGCAAAATCCTCTTTGAATCCTTTTTCCTGCCCACCAGATAAAGTTCTAGAGTACCTTTTAGACCTCTCAAATTCAGGTCTGCAATACTCTACGGTTAAGGTTCACCTCTGTGCCATTTCAACTTATCATGAGCCAGTACTTTCCTTGTCACTGGCTCAGTTACCTTTGGTTAAGAGGTTTCTTAAGGAATTCTGCATACCAGACCTCCTACCAGATGTCCAGTCACAGCCTGGGACATTAATCTTGTGCTAGACATGCTCACTCAAAAACCTTTTGAGCCTCTAGCTACCTGTGAGTTAAAATTTCTCACTTGGAAAATGGCCTTCCTAGTGGCTATTACCTCAGCCCTCAGGGTCTCTGAGATACATGCCTTGGTCACAGACCCACCGTATACTGTGTTTCATAAAGACAAAGTAGTTCTTAGGACCCATCCTAAGTTTCTCCCTAAGGTTGTTTCAGAATTCCATCTAAGCCAACCTTTGGTCCTTCCTACTTACTTTGTGAACTTCCAAAATGAAGGAGAGCATTCTCTTCATTCCTTGGACATCAAAAGAGCTTTGCGGTCTATCTAGATAGCACAAAAGATTTTAACAAAGCTCAACAACTGTTTATTTCCTTCAGCGAGACCCGGCTGGGTCAACCTGTCGCTATCAAATGTATTTCAGCATGGCTGGTGGCATGCCTTCACCACTGTTATTCCATGGCGCAGGTTAAGCTGCAGGGCAGAGTGTACGCTCACTCTACTAGAGCGGTTGTAGCATCCCTAGCGGAAATCCGCAATGTGTCCATTGCAGATATTTGCAATGCGGCCACATGGAGCTCAGTGCATACTTCCGTCAAACACTATGCCCTGGATGTCCATGCCAGATGACATCTTTCTTTTGGCAGAACCATCCTTAATGGACTCCTGTCCTAAAACTGTGAGCTCTTGGTCTCTTCTGCCACCCTCTCAGGGGATTATTAGCTCGATACTCTCCAATTAGTGTGAATGAGTGGTGGAGACTTTATGTCCAGGAAGATATGGAAATTATGTACCTACCATAATTCTTGATCTTCTTGGACAAGTCTCCACTACTCATTCACATGCCCACCCACCATCCCCCGAGCTCACCTCTGTTGTTGGTCTTCACTCCCTCACTCTTTAGGCTGTGAAGACTTCTTTGTTGACCCTTCTTATACAGGTCGTCTGGACTATCTTATGTCCGGTTTTTGGTTAGGCTATCCTTCTAGCTTAGTTACGCTGCACCTCCTTGGAAAAAAGGTACTGAGGCGGTTGGAGGGTCGGAGCCGAGATAGTCATTACCACACAAGCTGAGGCTCGCAGTGCAGCTCCTCACGGCTCCATCTCTGGTGCCGACCCTCTAGCAAAAAGTTTGCTCCCGCTGGGTCCTAGTGCCTCCTGCGCAGATCCCATTAGTGTGAATGAGTGGTGGAGACTCATCCAAGAAGATCAAGAATTACAGTAGGTACGTAATTTCCATTTTTGGGGGGGGGTTGTGGACATAGTCACACACAAAATGGGTTTTCCCAAGATCACCAGCTCAGTACAAGCTATCTGTTTGAATACAAAAAGGGCATATCTGGGGTGGTTTGGTGAGTTTGAAATTTAAATCAAAACAGCAGGTAGGGTTACCATGATGGTGGTGTCCAAGCTAAAAAACAAATTCATTGTGTTCATGTTTTTGTTTTCAAATACCAAAATCCTAATCCAATGTTCAAACAATCACAAATTTACTAACAACGCTGTTCAAATTACTAAATCACTTCTTAAGTGAAGACAAAAAGGAGAAAAACATAATAAACGCAATATGAGCCATGCATCATCCCATCTGCCAAAAAGAACAAAAAAGTAAAATACTGAATCCAGGCATCCACAGGTCTGACAACAACATGGCAGCAGGCATACACCCATCTGTTAACAATAGGAAGCCATGCATGCACACAGCTGCAGACAAAATGAAGGTATGCAGCCATCCTTCTGTAAACAAAATGGAGGCATGCATCCGCCCCTCTGCACATCAAAATGGTGGCAATCATACACAAATCTGCAAGCACATTGGAGACATGCATCCACCCATCTGAAAATCAAAATGGAGGCAATCATACACAAATATGCACACAAAATGGGGGCATGCATCCACTCATCTGCAAATCAAAATGGAGGCAATCATACACACATTTACAAACAAAATGGATGCATGCATCCACCCATCTGAAAATCAAAAGGGAGGCAATCATACACAAATAAGCAAACAGAATTGGGGTATGCATCCACCCATCTGCAAATCAAAATGGAGGCAATCATACACAAATCTGAAAACAAAATGAAGGCACGCATCCGCCCATCTACAAACAAAATGAAAGGAAGCATACACCCACCTGCAAGCAAAATGGAGGAGCGCATCTAGCCATCTGCAAACAAAATGGAAGCATGCTTCCAAACGTCTGCCGACCAAAAAACAGAGGCACACTGCAAAACATACCACGGGGACTCAGTCAAAAATTGTCATCAGATCTAATACACACAGACCAAATCGTGCACCCCTCCCAAGAAAAAAAAAATAATCGGTGACCATATGGTTTGGTATCCAGAGTAACAGAAAATGCTGTGGGTGCCCTGTGATGCACAACAAGAAAACAGAAGTGGTGCACCCCACTAATAAAGAAGCCAGTAACAAATACATTATGCAATGCAATAGCCCATCACAACCAATGTCAAGACTGTGCCAGGCAAACCTACCACTTCACCTAAATTTGTGGTTGCCACCAGCCCAGTGGCATGGAGGGCTGAGGCATCTGTACTTTACCTACTACCACATGCTGGTGACCAGCCAGCGAGCCATGGGCAGAAGCATGCACTGCATGGCCATTGCCAACATTGCATGCTCTACCCAGGGGGAAACACAGGATGAGGAAAAATGAGATCCCAGGTCAAGCAAGATGATGACAGCCACCCGCTACAGTCCCCAACTCTGAATGGCACCCCACAGAATCTGAATCCTAGTCAAGGTGAGTTTGAGCAAGGGGGGGGGGTCCTCACCACCCTGCCATGGAGGGTAAACTGTGGGGGAAGAAGAGGTTAGCTGCCTGATGTTGGGGTTTGAGGCTGGGTAGGACGCTGAACGATAGATGCCAACAGGTGAGGACCCAAAGGAGAATCAAATAAGGTAAAAAGAATAACATTTGTGGTTGCCTAATTTGGGCACACCAAACTAACATGCACATCTGATCAAGCCACACCTCTCAGCTGTACCACATCATGAGGAACAGTTCCTCATTTTATTCACAAAAGCTCCTTGTTACACATTGAGAGGGTTTGTCCAACATTCAACAACAACATTATAAAGCAAAAATGCATAGCGTATGAAAAATGTATTATTTATTTAACTGCAAACTTTGTGAACACAGAGGCACACATTTCAATAGTGGTCTGAGATTCTGAGTAGTAGATTTGATTAAGTGCTCCACATTCTAAGGGGCAGTGTTTCACATTTGGGGGATGTACTGAGGTACAGTGCTCATACAACTCTTTGGTAGGAAGAATAGCACATTCAGGAGTGTTGGTGGGTTGTACTGGCAGTGCCCAGGTATATACAAAAAATATGTATTTTTAAATACCAAAAACCACAATAAATATCAGACATCACAATCAATCTTTTTAACAACCCCCAAGAAAAACAACTGTTGTAACAGCAGTATGTAAAATACCATCCCAACATAAGAAAAGCACATTTAAAATAGAGCATTGGGACCAAAAACCAAAATAAATATCAGTATCCCAAAATAAAGAGCCAAGGATTAAATACAGGTACCAACCCCCCCCCCATAACCAAATAATGCAGTGTGCTAATCCCAGACACTCCACTCAGTCTCCATCCCTCCCCAAAATTGACTGTAACAGCAGCATGGAAAATACAGTCCCAACATAAAAAGAGCATTTAAAATAAAGCCTAGTAGCTGAGAAAGTTGATCTATACAACCTCCTTATCAACTCCTGCAAGAAAACCTCATAGTGAACAGGGACATAAAGAAGTTTAAGGTCCCACATTCACATTTTAATTAAAATGTCACCCCTTACACCAAATCAAGAAGGCAAAAAGGGAAATCCAGGATGTGGGTCCATCTGCACTATTAATGAACCCCATCTGCCAACACCTCACTTACATTATCAAAACTATTAAAAAAAATACAGTATTTTTGGCAGCAAGCATGATCGATATTTACCTGCTGCAGTGAGGATAGTGATGTAACGAGGGTCACACAGGAGGACAAGAGTTCTTCAGGACAAGACAGTCAATCACAGGAAAGGGCTAGAAACTGCAAGGAATTGTCTTTTAAATTCCCCTATGGCCTGCCCCAATCTCACGCTGATATAAGTGCCCAAATGTTTCCACAAATGGCTCCCCTGGACCCCTGCTGTCACGCATGAACATCCAGTGGTGGGGGACAGGAAAGTATCAGGTGAGCAAAGGGGACAGCTTGTGATCATGCTGTGTACTTAAAGAAACAGGGCAATGCACTATAGTACCCAAAACAAATACAGCAAGTAACCTGGGAACAAAAATACAACACAAATTGCATTAAAGTGCAGATTATTACAAAAGTTCAGAGGTAACACAAGGGGACATTAATGGTTACACGCAAGACCACATCTTTAGGGCCCCTTGGAAGTAGGTGAGAATCAAGGTAGCACAATAAGGAAGTGTGATAAATGAGAGCAGGACATGGAATTAGTTACAAAAATATTTTTATTGCCAGAAAAGTCTAGTTAAATGACACTGAGAGACTATTTCACACACATGGGTAGCCATGTCACTGATTAGTACACAACTTTTCATGCATTTTGACTAATGAAAGTGCATTTTTTTAATACGGAATCATCTGATTCCATTAATGTTATCTTATGTAGCTCTGCACACAGGCTACTTAAAAAGCCCATATCAATGACTGTATTATACTCAAAATCCTGCATATGTACTGCATTACAAACTTAGGATCCATTGGTACCCCATTTTCATGCACAGAGCCACATATGAGGAGGCACAATATGCCTTATTATTTACATGTGTGATGAGGCATAGCTAGCCCTAGTGTTTACACAAGTGAGGAGGCCACCCTGCCTCAGTATTTAGACATGTGAGGAGGCACAGACTACCTTAGTATTTATACATATGAGAAGGCTCAGCCAGCCTTAGTATTTACACATGGGAGGAGGTAGAGCCTGCGTTATTATTTCCACATATGAGGAGGCACAGCCTGCCTTAGTATTCTTGTATATGAGGAGATACAGCCTGCTTTAGCATTTACACATATGAGGAGGCCAGCCTGCCTTTGCATTTACACAATTGAATATTCACAAATAAACCAGCCTGCTTTGGAATTTACACATGTGAGGAGGCATTTCTTGTCTTAATATTTACACATGTGAGGAGGCATATAATGCCTTAGTATTTACTCACCTGAGGAGGAATAGTCTGCCCTTGTATTTACACATATGAGTTGGCACAGCCTGCCTTAGTATTTACACATGTGAGGAGACACAGCCTGTCCTAGTATTTACACATGTGAGGAGGCAGAGCCTGCCTTAGTATTTACACATGTGAGGAGGCACATCCTGCATTAATATTTACACATGTGAGGATGCACAGCCTGCATTAGTATTTATACATGTGAGGAGACATATAATGCCTTAGTATTTACACACCTGAGGAGGAATAGTCTGCTCTTGTATTTACACATGTGAGTCGGCACAGCCTGCCTTAGTATTTACATATATGAGGAGGCACATCCTGCATTAGAATTTACACATGTGAGTCAGCACACCCTGCTTTAGTATTTACACATGTGAGGAGGCACAGTCTGCAATAGTATTTACACATGTGAGTCAGCACACCCTGCTTTAGTATTTACACATGTGAGGAGACACAGAATGCATTAGTATTTACACATGTGAGTCAGCACACCCTGCTTTAGTATTTACACATGTGAGGAGACACAGAATGCATTAGTATTTACACATGTGAGGAGGCACAGCCTGTATTAGTATTTACGCATGTGAGGAGGCACAGCCTGCCTTAGTATTTACACATGTGAGGAAGCACAGCCTGCCTTAGTATTTACACATGTGAGGAAGCACAGTCTGCCTTAGTATTTACACATGTGAGGAGGCACAGCCTGAATTAGTATTTACACATGTGAGGAGGAACAGCCTGTATTAGTATTTACGCATGTGAGGAGGCACAGCCTGCCTTAGTATTTACACATGTGAGGAAGCACAGCCTGCCTTAGTATTTACACATGTGAGGAAGCACAGTCTGCCTTAGTATTTACACATGTGAGGAGGAACAGCCTGTATTAGTATTTACACATGTGAGGAGGCCAGCTTGCCTCAGTATTTACACATGTGAGGAAGCACAACCTGCCTTAGTATTTACACATGTGAGGAGGCACAACCTGCCTTAGAATTTACATATGTTAGGAGGCACAGCCTGCCTCAGTATTTACACATGTGCAGAGGCACAGCCTATCTTAATATATTGACATATGAAAAGACATTGCATTCCTTAGTATTTACATATGTGAGGAATCACAGCCTGAATTAATATTTACACATGTGAGCAGGTGCAGCCTGTTTTTTGTATTTACACATGTGAGTAGGTCAGCCTGCCTTAATATTTACACATGTGAGGAAGCACAGCCTGCCTTAGTATTTACACATGTGAGGAGGAACAGCCTGAATTAGTATTTACACATGTGAGGAGGAACAGCCTATATTAGTATTTACTCATGTGAGGAGGAACAGCTTGCCTCAGTGTTTATTTACTTTATTTGAGTTTTGGTAACCAGGTAAGTCCACGGAGACAATTACAGCCCCTTTTTCTAGGGTTGACCTGGGGTCGAGAATCAACCACGAAGGTACAAGTGCAACAAGCAATGCAGTTCTCATGTTACAAAGTTGGTAAGAGGTACAGTACGTGTCAAAAGAAAATATTGCAAGTATACAAACAATTGACTACAGACTTTCCCTTGACGAGCGATATATGAAGTCTACGGCCTGATGCAAGCCTAACTAGAGGAGAAAACTATATACAGGGCAGTTCTAGGACAAAACTTCATAGTAAACATACGAGTAATATGCATGGGAATGCTAGGATCAGAGATTTTACATGCATTACACTCATATTATGCTAGGTGGAGCAATAGTGGAGTGGGAGAAGAACAAGGCAGGAGGAGGCAGCCATAGGCAAGGTAGAGGAGTTTCTGGGTAGGCACCCTTCAGCAGAAGCAAAAGCGGGTAGCAGAGGTAGACAGAAAGGCAGACAGATGGGACTGAAATTGTGAGAGGGAGGAGCAGGAGAGAATGGAGGAAGGGAGGGCATTCCAGTCAGTTAGAGCAGTATTTGAAAAGGAGCTTCTGGACACAGCAAGACGTATTGTGGGAATGATGAGAAGAGGGAGGGAGGCAGAGCTAAGTGTGTGTGGTGCTTGTCTGAGGAGTAGAAGTTCTCTGAGGAAGGACGGGTGAATTTGTGGACAAGCTTGAACATAAGGGCTCAAGGCGGAATACCTCCGTTTTGCTTCATAGGAGGATCACCCCAGAGAGGTGAGAACATCACAATGGTGAGAGCAGGCAGGGGCCTCCAAGGCAAAATGACCAACCCTATGGTATGCCTAAGAGAGGAGGGACAGGGAGGGGGAATTAATGAAGAGGAGGGGTGCAGCATAGGCTAGGATAGGAGGGGAAGGAAGGATGCAGAGACTACTTTTTGGCAAGAGGCAAGTGTGAGGTATGGGCAAATGCGATAGAGGAGTCTGAGTTTCTGGTTGAGACTTTTGATAGTGATAGAGACAGGGGAGTTGAACGAGAGGGCAGGGTCCAAGGTAAAACCGAGATATTTGAAGGAGTGGACTACCACTAATAAGTCTCTCTTGATAGTGGAATGCTAAGGGTACATAGATTATGCTTTAAACTTGAGAGGAGGAGGCACAACCTGCCTTAGTATTTACACATGTGATGAGGCACAGCCTGCATTAGTGTTTACACATGTGAGGAGGCACTTCCTGCATTGGTATTTACACATGCGATGAGGCACAGCCTGCATTAGTGTTTACACATGTGAGGAGGCACTTCCTGCATTGGTGTTTACACAAGCGATGAGGCACAGCCTGCATTAGTGTTTACACATGTGAGGAGGCACATACTGCATTGGTGTTTACACATGCGATGAGGCACAGCCTGCATTAGTGCTTACACATTTGAGGAAGCACATCCTGCATTGGTATTTTCACGTGTGAGGAGGCACAGCCTGCATTAGTGTTTACACATGTGAGTAGGCACAAATAAAACCAGCCTGCATTAATATTTACACATGTGAGGAGGTACAGTCTGCATTAATATTTACACATGTGAGGAGGTACAGCCTACATTAGTATTTACACATGTGAGATGGCAAAACTAAACCAGTCTTCATTAGTATTTACACATGTGAGGAAGTATAACCTGCATTTGTATTGACAGGTGTGAGGAGGCTCATCCTGTATTAGTATTTACAAATATGAGGAATTCTATCCTGTGTTAGTATTTACACACATGAGGACACAAAGCCCATCTTAGTATTTACATATGGGAGAAGGTCAGCCTGCCTTAGTATTTACACGTGTGATGAGGCATAGCCAGCTCTAGTATCTACACAAGTGAGGAGGCCAGCCTGCCTCAGTATTTAGACATGTGAGGAGGCACAGTCTACCTTAGTATTTACACATATGAGAAGGCTCAGCCTGCCTTAGTATTTCCACATATGAGGAGCCACAGAATGCCTTAGTATTTCCACATATGCGGAGGCACAGCCTGCTTTAGTATTTACATATATGAGGAGGCCAGCTTGCGTTAGCATTCACACGTGATAAGCAAGCACTAATACCCAACAGGGTGAGCAGTACTGGGCAATACCTGACCGCCCAGGGGCATAATGAGGCCCAATGCCGCAGGTGGAGGGCCTTATACCCCCTGGAAGGTGCGGTATTGCCCATACCACCCACCCTGGAGGGTATAATTGCGCTTAGAAATTGGGCAGCCTGTGGCACTCTTGTATGTGTTTTTACAAAATTAAAGAAAAGATGAAATATATAGCAAGACTGACTTTTAAGTCTCTTGCTCGTCAAGTGGTCCCTTCCTTTGTATGCTATTCCATGTCTTGTTGCCACTCTCCCCAGAGCTCCATTATGGTACTTATCCCCACTCCCCCCCAACCCACTTCTTAACAGGACACTGTGCTACGTTTTCATCACCAGCTTGTTAGACCTGCCACATAAACCAGGAAGTTGGAACTCAGCATCACGATTGTGGAAATTAGAATTAGAGGTAATTTTATTAAGTTATTAGAAGGGGATTTATGTTTAGGAAAAAAAAACACAGATCTGTTGTTTTACTGGGACAGGTTATGTGAGTGAGGTGCCGTGAGCGTGTTGGATTCCACTGCCATATAAACCCGGAAGTGTAGAGGAACAGACACAGTGCAGCAGAGCAGCACTGTAAACTTGTTTTTCCATTGTCCATTCTTGCAGACATGTCACGAAGAGGATCAGTATCGGGGATCTGTCCAGGGGTCATGGAGTTACAGACATAAAGGTAAATGTCTGGTGATAGTTCGAGTATCAGGTCTGTCTGCTGGAACGCAACACTGCGATCACAAAAATTTACTTCAGAAGTAGAAATTTCATAAAGTCAGCAGAAGGGGAGTTATGTTAGGAAATCTCAGATCTGTGTGTGTTTTTCTGGAGCAATGTCTGTGAGGTGGCCAGTGTCTTGGTAGCAGAACTTGTGTATACGGAGAAGCATGTGATGCGGTTTAAAAAAAAAAAACACTGCTGGCTATGGGGAGCTGATCACACTGACGGCTTACACTTACTTTTGAAATTTGTGGTTTTGTTGTCATTTTTTTTATTGTGTGACAAGTGAGCAAGCGGAGGCTGGTGTGTGAATTAGGAAGTGTCGGTTGGGTAATATCGCACGTTAAGCGAGAGAGAAAAATGGCGGCAGTTTTAAAATTGAATAGGGTACTTTCAGCCAATAGACAATCAGGGTGGGCACAAGGATTCTTGAATGGGCAAAGGGGCATCATTTTGGCTGGGGCTTTTTATTTGGTGGGCATCTATTGTCTGATAGATGGCTACCTAAATAACTGTCTCAGCCAATCAGAAAAGATAATTGTCTTTGCCCATTTTCTAATTCACAAATAAACCAGCCTGCTTTGGAATTTATACATGTGAGAAGGTACAGCTTCTCTTAATACTTACACATGTGAGGAGGTATATCCTGCCTTAGTATTTACACTCCTGAGGAGGCATAGCCTGCCCTCATATTTACACATGTGAAGAGGCCAGCCTGCCTCAGTATTTACACATATGAGAAGCACAGTCTACCTTAGTATTCACATATGTGAGTTGACACAGCCTGCATTAGTATTTACTTTTGTGAAGAGGCATAGCCTGCCTTAGTATTTACACATATGAGGAGGTACAGCCTGCAATAATATTTATACATGTGAGGAGGCACAGCCTGCTGTAGTATATCCACATCTGAGGAAGCACAGCCTGCCTTAGCATTTCCACATATGAGGAAGCACAGCTTTAGTATTTACATATATGAGAAGACACAGACTGCTTTAGTATTTACACATATGAGGAGGCCAGCCTACCTTAGTATTTACACATGTGAGGATTCACAATAAACCAGTCTCCTTTGGTATTTGCACATGTGAGTAGGCAGAGCTTATCTTAACATTTACACATGCGAGGAAGCATATTGTGCCTTTGTATCTACACACCTGAGGAGGCATAGCCTGCCTTCGTATTTACACATGTGGAAAGCGCAGTCTACCTTAGTACTTACACATGTGAGGCTGCACAGAGTTCCTTAGTATTTACACATAAGCAGGCACAGTCTGCAGTAGTATTTACACATGTAAGGAGGCACAGCCTGCCTCATTATTTACACATGATAATAGGCAGAAATAAACCAGCCTGCATTAGTACTTACACACGTGAGGTGGCCAACCTGCTTTAGTATTTACACATGTGAGGAGGCACAAATAAACCATCCTGCATTAGTATTTAGTCATGTGAGTAGGCATAGTCTGCTTTAGTATTTATACGTTCAAGGAAGCACAGCAATCATAAGTATTTACACATGTGAGAAGGCACAAATAAACCAGCCTGCATTATTATTTACACATGTGAGGAAGCACATCCTGCATTAGTATGCACACATATGAGGAGGAATAGCTTTCCTTAGTATTTACACATATGATGTGGTGCAGCCTTCCTTAGTATTTACACATGTGAGTAGGCCAGCCTTCATTAGTATTTATACATGTGAGGATTGACAAATAAACAAGCCTGGCTTGGTTTTTACACATGTGAGGAGGTTCAGCCTGCCTTTGTATTTACATATGTGAGGAGGCATGGCCTGCCTTAATATTTACTCATGTGAGAAGGCACAGTCTGGTTTAGTATTTACACACATTTGGAGGCATAGCCTGCCTCAGTATTTACACATGTGAGGAGGCACAGCCTGCATTAGTTTTTACACATGTGAGGAGGCACAGCCTGCTTTAGGATTTACACATGTGAGGAAGATCAGCCTGACTTAGTATTTTCAGATGTGAGGAGGCACAGTCTGCCTTAGTATTTACACATGGGAGGAAGCAGAATATGCCTTGGTATTTACATATGTGAGAAGGCACATCATGCCTTAGTATTTACACATGTGAGGAGGCACAGATAAACCTGCCTGCATTAGTATTTACACATGTGAAGAGGCACAGCCTGTCTTAGTATTTACACATGTGAGGAGGCACTGTCTGCCTTAGTATTTACACATGTGAGAAGATACATCATACCTTAGTATTTACACATGTGAGAAGGCACATCATGCCTTAGTATTTACACATGTGAAGAGGCACAGTCTGCCTTAGTATTTACACATGTGAGAAAGTAGATCATGCCTTAGTATTTACACATGTGAAAAGGCACATCATGCCTTAGTATTTACACATGTGAGAAGGTACATCATACCTTAGTATTTACACCTGTGAGAAGGCACATCATGCCTTAGTATTTACACATGTGAAGAGGCACAGTCTGCCTTAGTATTTACACATGTGAGAAGGTAGATCATGCCTTAGTATTTACACATGTGAGAAGGCACATCATGCCTTAGTATTTACACATGTGAGAAGGCACATCATGCCTTAGTATTTACACCTGTTAGAAGGCACATCATGCCTTAGTATTTGCACCTGTGATGAGGCACAGCCTGCATTACTATTTACACATTCATGGAGGCATAGCCTGCCTTAGTATTTACACATGTGAGGAGTCACAGCGTGCCTTAGTATTTACACAATTGAGGAGGTACTGTCTGCCTTAGTATGTACAAATGTGAGGAGGCACAGTGTGCTTTGATGTTCACACTTATGAGGCGGGACAACTGCCCAAGTGCTTCACTCTGGATAGTATTATCAGAGGCTATTTTGCACTGGGTACATGCACAGTACTTGTAATACAGCAATAACAGAAAAGTACTTAAAATAAATAGTCTTCAGCTGTGAATTTTTTTGAATCAGTTTGGTATTATTCTTGAGTTCATTTCTGTTCTCTCTGATCTGGCAGATATACTGAGCTGGCCACCTATGGATTCTGCAGTGCTCAAAACATAAAGTAGTGCGACCACTGTTCTTTTTAATCTCATAGCACTTGCATAAGCAGCAGAAGCTGCCATTTGCCTGCCTGCCCCAACTGGAGAATAGACACGCTCATTATTACCCTGATCATTGTGCAGTGGATTGGGAACAAAATACTGTAGAAAAAAACTAAAAACTATTCTTTATTCTGCCATATTTCCTATTGTATCTCAAATAATAGAACGGGCACAGCAATGCTAGATCAAGGCCAGCTTACTTAACTACTAATATATAGAGACTGGCTTCAGAACATTACATCCTGCTGCAGCTGCTCTTTTACAATCAATGTGCAAGAACATAACTGCTTTAAATAAAAAGTGTGAGGTTCTATTTTACCTGACTTTCAGAAAACATTTGACACAGTTAATCACAGAATACTAATAAAAGAATTACATCCCAAATGCTTCTCTGATGTGGCTAAAAAATAGCTTTACCACTGAAAGTGATAATTTAGGATACTGAGATCCAAATTAGGATACTGTTTCCCAAAAGTGTGAGTCTCACAGGAGATTGACCTGTTTACCCATTGGTGTGAGAGTACTATGTGAGGCTGACCTGTGTTCCATCAGTGTGAAAGTCCCACAGGAGACTGACATGTGTCCCATCAGTGTGACAGTCCCATGGGACATTGACCTGTGTATCATCAACGTGAGAGTCCCGTGGAAGACTGAATGGTGTCCTATCAGTGTACAGTAAGAGTACCATAGTAGACTGACCTATGTCCCATCAGTGTGATAGTCCTGTCAGAGACTGACCTGTATCCCATTAGTGTGTAAGTCCCACAGAAGACGACCAGTTTTCCTCATGTGATAGCCTGTGACTCTTTGGGCAACTGTCAAACATGTACTCTCTGTGGGATTTCCTAGTGTTCCACCCTGTGACCTGTTAGTTTAAATATCAGGTGTGTATTCCCTATGGAATTTCCTTATCTGACATCCTGTGATCAGTTAGGTAAGTCTCAAGTATATATTTCCTGTATTATTTCTCCATGTGACACCCTGTGACCAGGTAACTGTCAGGTGTTTATTCCCTGTGAGGTTCCCCCATGTGACATCCTGTAACTAAATAAGTACATTTCAGATTTGTACTGTATTCCTATAGGAGTTCCTCATGTGACACCCTGGGACCAATTAGGAAAATCTTAAATGTGTATCCCATGTAGAATTTCCCCATGTGGCACCCTGCGACCTATTAGATAACTCTGTTATATACTGTGTATTCCCATTGGGATTTCTCCATGTGGCACAATTCATTAGGTAAAGATAACCTATGTATTCCTTAGGCTGTTTCATTATCTCTGTGCTGTGCTAGGTAATATTCCTTGAGACGTGCAACTCCTGACTTTTCCTTATTCCAAGTCACTGCAGCTCCATCTATAATACTTGGTTTGGTAATGCCTGTTTCTGTATTCTCTGTGGTTAGCTCTATGTGATGTTCTATCTTTACAACCAAATCTTCTCCCCTCTCCAAATCCAAATAACCGATATGTAAACTCGGACTTACTTGGTCTTGCCTGTGTCAACATCACCATCGCAGAGAACATGAGGAATCCTGGTATCTTCATACTTCTGTGGGCTCTAAAGAGAAAACAATGAATGCAAATAGGGACTCAGGCTACCAGTAAGCTACTATTTTATATGCTCAAATGACCACTGGGTTTAGAGTATCTTATGCATGATGTAGCACAGACAGATTGAAAAGGCAAGCAGAAAGGGAGACAGACAGACACTAGGAACATGATAGCTGGAAATAGAATCCGACCTCTTGATACATGCAGCCTATCTCCTGTCTTCAAGGCAGCTATATCCCAAAGATAGTTCATGTAAGGCACCTTGGTCCTGTTATTGTCCTATAGATAGCTTTTGTCTTGTAGATAGCTCTCCACCTGAAAACTGCAAATTGTTAGTCATGTTTACATCCACGCCTGGTAGTTACTTGGTAAAAACAGTGTCTTGTTGATAACCATGGCTGTAACCTCCATGCAAACCTTAAAATGTTTTCTGTAACTTAATGTATTTTCTCTGCATCAAAACATGTATTGTTATCCTGGGTCGCCCCTGAAAAAGGGACCTTCAGGGCTCAGTGGGCCTACCCGGTCACCAAAATTTAATAAATAAATAAATTTATTTCACAGTGCACAAAGTGGAAAATATCACAGACAGACACAGTCAGACAGACGGACACACAGAGAGATAGATAGTTAGACAGACAGATATAGCTTTTTAAACCTAAAGACCCACCCCAGTGACCTTGGATATATTTTTTACTAGTAAACATATTAGTGCCATGTCATACAAGCCCCGCAATACTGAGGCTTCCTGTGGGATTTAAACTGTATCCTCATAGGAGTATGTTGACCAAGTCCTTAATGTAGACTTTACCTGCCTATTCTTCCACGATGAATTCCTCTGAGTTTCTGACCTCCATGCCCTTTTCAGAACTACTAGGGTGATGGTTCAGTACTACCCATTATTAAAGTCCATCACTACTTAGAGTTCTGGCATGGCCGTGCCTCAATGCCAGGTGGTTCTGGGACAGTATCAAGGGGCTCCTCAGCAGTTCACAGAGTAGAAACATAAAATTTGTTAGCAGAAAAGGACTGGTAGGCCCATCTAGTCTGCCTTATTTTCCCTGCCTAGTACTACACCCTCTACCATATTTGTATACAGGTGTCCCTCCCTCCTCCCTTTACCTCTTATGCCCATGTGCCTGTCCCAGGCTTGCTTGAAGCTCCCCACTGTCTTTACCCCCACTACCTCTTCTGGAGGCTGTTCCAGGCATCCACCACCCTTTCTGTGAAGAAGTATTTCATCACATCTCTCTTAAACTTCGCAGCTGAAAAAATGATGATTTTTTCATGATGCATCATGAATGGTATTTACTCACATGGTAAAGGTTATTATACCTGCCACCTTTGTAGTGCTTAGAGAATCATAACCACTGGGTATCCTCATCCATCCCCATTGCCCAATGCATGATCATAAATCATTTTGGCTGCCAGAGGTCAATCCTCACTGTCTTCAGCCAAAAACTCCAGTCTGACACTTACCTAGCAGAGAAAGGAAAACAAAATATAAGCACACACACACACACACACACACACACACACACACACACACACACACACACGCACACACATGCACACGTCATGCAAACTGACAGAAAAATGTCAAGGATCACACCAATAGCCAAATGCAGTGTGAAAATAGAGGTTTACTCAAAACCAAAGGCATAGATGTAATACAGGAGAAGTAAATAACAATACAGGTGGGAGCCTATAACCCAAACCTCCAGCACCCTGCAGGCAACTGATACATTGATTAAATAAGAAAACCATAGTACCCCTACTAAAAAAAAACACAAGCGCTGTAATACGCAAGCACTTGGTGATACAAAAACAATTAGCATAATCAGAAAAATTCCCTCCCCTAAACTGAAGGAACACATGTGATTCCAGCTGCTGTAAGGAAACAGGTGGTCTACCTAGGGAGGAAGTCTGAGCACTATAAAGGTTGCAGGTATAATCACCTTTACCAGGTGAGTAAATACCCTTATCCCTTACAACCTTTCTAGTGCTCAGAGAACCAAAACCACTGGGTTATTTGTAGCAAAACCCAGGAAAACCACAGGTGGGATAACCAAAGGACAAATTCCATTAGGAAGAATACCCTACATTAGCCTGAAAGACCATCCTGCAAAACCTGGCTCTATTTGCAGAAGCCACATCAAGGTGGTAATAGCAGACAAAGGTGTAATCAGAAGACCAAGGAGCCGAAGCATAAATTTCCTGCACAGAAGCATCATCCCTCTTAGCCTGAGAAGCAGAAAGGGCCCTGGTGGAATGAGCACAAATGCTGCTAGGAAGGTCCTTACAAGCAGTCTGGTAAGTCGCCTCTATGGCCCTCCTGATCCACCCGGCAATAGTTGCTTTAGACGCCGCCTGGCTCTTCTTAGCACCAGAACAGAGTACAAACAGGTAGTTCGAATGCCTAAAGGTTTCAGTTATCTCCAGATAACTCTTAAGCAAAGAGACCATATCCAGAGGATGGGGAAGTCCCTATGGATGCCAGTCCACCCTGGCAAATGAATGGTCTGCTCCAAATAAGAAGACAACATAAGCTTCAGTGTAAAGGAAGGAACTCGGACCAGGGACACCCGATCATTATGAAATATGAGGAAGGTTCCCAGCAGGAAAGTGCTTGCAATTCCCCCACCCTCTTGGCCAAGCACACAGCCATGGGGAACACAGTTTTAACAGTCATCCAATAAGGGGAGTTGGGAACAAATGGAGGCTTGTCTTGGCCTTCCAACACACAATTGAGCTGCCACTGTGGACATGTGGAACAAACCCTGGGTTTAGATATCTGCATAGCTTGCAGAAGGTGGACCACATCCAGATGGGAGCCCACAAGCCCCACCTTGGGCAGGGAACCCTGTATCACAGAAATAGCAGCGGCCTGTACTCTGAACAAGGAACAGGCCAACCCCTTTTCAGCCCCATCACTGAGGAAATCAGGAATCTAGTGAAGGCCCACCACCAAAGGGGACAAGTCTTTCACTGCGTACCATTTACAGAATATCTGCTAGTGTCTCTGATATGTCTTATTTGTCGAAGTTCTCCTGGATCTCAACAGATGATCCAGCACCCTGATGGGATGCCCTTCTCTAACAGTCTTGTTCTATCAGCATCCAAGCCATCAGCAAGAGATCCTGTGGGCTGGGGTGTAATATCGGACCCTGCAGTAGCAAGTCCGGAATTCAGAGGCAGGTGCCAGGGTGTGTCTATCTACATTACTCGAAGTAGAGTACCATGATCTCCTTGGCCAGTCTAGTGCCACCAACAGAACTGTAAATCTCGTGTCCCAGATTTTGAGCAGAACTTTGGCTATCATCGGAATCAGTGGAAAACTGTAGGCCTTTTTGAAGCACCACGTTGCTGTCAGTATGTCAACCTCTTTGTCCCTACTGTCTGGGAAGCATGAATGAAACAAGGGCAATTGAGTGTTGTGCCCTGAGGCCATGAGATCCACCTGAAATTGCTCCCGCCTCTGGTCGATTGTCCAAAAAACCTGAGGGCGCAGCTGCCACGCTGCCTAGTCCAGAGTCACCCAACTGAGCCAGTCTGCCTGGAAATTGTACTCCTCAGCTAGATATGTGGTCAAAATCCTCTTTAGATGTTTCTCTGCCCAGCACTGGGTCTGAAATGCCTCCCAGAGCTTGGATCTGCTTCAGGACTCACTCTGCTTGTTGATGTAAGTCATGGTGACCTTATTGTCCATCCTAATCAGAACTGACTGACCCTGAATCTGAGGGGCAAAAAAATAAAAGGGCCCTGTACACCACCCTAATCTCTAGCATGTTGATCAGCAGACTTGACTCCACCTGGGACCACCTGCCCTGTGTTACATGGTGCTCCAACATGGCGCCCCAGCTGAAGAGGCTGAAGTCAATTGTGATGGTCATCGACTGGGGTGGCTTGAGCAGTACCCCCAACATTAGATTTCACCTGTCCATCCACCAGTCTAGGTTCCAAAGGATGTCTGGATTCAGGACAATTTTGAATGTAAAATCCTGGGTGGACTGGTCCCATTCATCCAGGACATACTGTTGCAAGGGGTGCATATGTAGTTGCTTCCACAGCACCATGGTTATCATGGCTGCCATGAGGCCCAGCAGTTGCAGGTATGTGGATATGAGTCTGTACGGCTGGCCCTGTATGGAGGCCAGGAGCCAAGCTATGTTGTTCACCCTGTCCTCTGTCGGGTAGACCTGGCCCACGGCCTTGTCTATGCAGGAGCCCAGGTGAGTGAGTACCTGTCTAGGCTACAGCTGGCTCTTTTCCCAGTTTATGACCCATCCATGATGCTGTAAGCACTGGAACACTGCCTCTGTATCTCTTTTGGTTTGATTCGGGTGCCTGGACAAAATCGTCCAGTCGTCCAGATACAATATGACATGTATGCCCTGTTTTTGTAGGTCTGCTGCAATCACTACTAGCGTCTTCTTAAAGACCCTTGGTGCTGATGCCAGATTGAATGTGTACTGGAAATGATGCCCGTAAATATGGAATCAGAGAAAATGGTAGTGTCGAGGGCAGATTGGGATGTGCAGGTAGGCATCATTGAGGTCTATAGAGGCCAGAAGATCACCTGGCTAAATTGCCACCAGGGTCGATTGCAGAGTCTCCATCCTGAACCTCTCGTAAGATATGAACTTGTTGAGAAATTTGAGGTCAAGAACAGGGTGAAACCTCTCCCCCCTGTCTTTTTTTGAACTATGAAGAATGCAGAGTACACCTCAGTGTCCATCTCATGAGTGGGGATGGGGCTATCGCCCCATTCCTGGTGAGATCTGCAAGGGCCAGCTGAATCACCTGCACCCTTGTGGGGTCCTTGGGTGCTGGGGAAGTCATCAGTCTGTGTGGAATTGTCTTTTGAAAAAACTCTGTGGCATAGCTGTGGGATACGTGTTACTGGATCCAGTGGTTTGTTGTAGTGTAGCCCCATTGACTGGCGAACAACTTTAGTTGGCCCCCCATGAGAGGGCAGTCTGCTTGGAACCCTTGCCCATCATTGGTTGTTGGTAGCAGAGCCACTGGCAAGCTTGCTGCCTGCAGTCCCCCCCTCTTTCTCTGAAATTTCCTTGGAATTTGGACTGGTTGTTCCAGGACTGGAACCGGGATCTCACTGTCTCGCCCCACTGGAGCTGGACTGCTGCCACCTTTTTCCCGTTCCAAGCTTCTCTAAACCTGAAGCGAAAGGGCCGGCCAGAGGGGAGGAAAAGGTCCTTATTCTCCTCCATCTGCTTAGTCCCCGCTCTGTCCTTAAGGAATGGGCTGAGAGTTTCCCTGAACAAGTGTCCCACTTTGCAGGGGAGCTTCATCAGGGTCACTTTCGACTCAGCAGCTGTCTGCCATAACTTGAGCCATAACGCCCATCTGGCCTGGTTGGTCAGGACAGCTGCCCTGGTGCTAAATGCCACAGAGTCTGTGGAAGTGTCTGTGAGATAGTGCGCTATCTGCACCATGCAGTCTGCCTGCTCTGCCAGCAGGGAGTCTTCCAGGACCCCATCAGCGATGGTCCCTACCCATCGCAGGAGTGCCCTGCTGTTATACCACATCACCATGTCCACCGATAAGACCATCCACATTACTCTGTGGACCCAATTTAGGGATTCCTCCACCTTCTTGTCCATTGCGTTTTTGAGTGCTATGGCACTTTCTACTGGTATGACTATACGCCTGGCCAGGGCAGACACTGGGTGTATACTTTCAGAGCTGAGCACCAGCTCATCTGATAGAACTCAGTAAGGGGGTAAAATCTCTGCATGGCTATTTTTTATGAGATCCTGACTGGCTCCAGCACCTCCAGTTCCTTGATCAGGATGGCACCGAAAGCTGGCCAGGCAGGGACGCAGTGCTGCACCGATTTTGATTGGGATGAGAGGAGGGGGTCCAAGGAGGTGTGTGGCTCTTCTTGCGTTGCCCAGATCTGCAGGACTTCCCTGATAAGGTGGACCAGCTCTGCTACATCCTCCTGTGGGCAAAGCTTGCCTGATGCCTGGCTCGGATACTGTTACACCTCATCTTTCTCTGTTGAGCCCAGATGGTCTTCCGCCTGCCTGCATTTCTTCCTTTGCAGCTGTGGGCTTAGTGCTGTGCCTGTGCATTTTTTAACTGCTGCTTGGGGCTCACTTGTGGGCTGCTGGGCTTGCAATGTCTCCAACCACTGGAACAGCAGGCCTGCCTGTGCAGCGTTCAGCGTGAGCAGGGCCATAGGAGTCATCGGTTCTTCATAGGTTGCAACGACTTCCACGAAATTCTGTAGAGCATCAGAATCAGAGACAGTGCACAAAGCACACAAAGCTTCTGCCAGGTGTGATTCTGGGAGCTTTGCCCCACATTCTATGCATGCAGGCATAGCAATGAAGGCTGGCAATAAGTCAAATCTGCGAGGGGCAGACAAGAAAAACTAGATCAGAAACATGTCCAGTGGTTAGTACTGACTTACAAGAGCGGCAGTCAGTATTTTCAGCCCAACCAGCAAGAATGTGTTGGCACAGTAAGTTTGTGCCTTTAAGGGGAGTCGGAGATCCTGCCCAAGACAGTGCCCACATGGTGGGTGTACAATGGCTCCTATGCTTCCGGCTGCCATCCTCAAGATGGTGGCCCAGTTGCTCTCTGCCAACATGGGTGCCAATCCCATGAGAGTTTGCAGGAAGCCCTGCAAGATTTACTGCTGACTAGCGAAGTGCCTTTCATGGTGTTCTCCATGGGTGTGGAACTGCCCACAGACTTCGGTCTTTTTCCTGACTGCAGCCCACTGAGTGTCACGCTGCTTATTTATCTCTTACCTGTTCTCCTCTCATTGAGCCGGTAGAGTTCCATCAGACCCCAGTCTCATGAGAGCTGCCATGTTACTTCCTGAGACTTGGGAGGGACAGAGAAAGATGGCACCGCTGGAATGTATAGGATGCGGTCTGGAGCTATCTCCAGGAGGCACAGTATGCCGGACCATGGCACCAAGAGCAGTACTGCTTACATACACACCAGCCTTTGGGACGCCACTCAGGGCAGAATGCAAGAGAATTCATTGGAAGAATCGTAATCCTGGAGTCCCAGGGATCAGCCTGCAGGTACCCTCTTTTTCAGTCTCTTGGACCACAAACCTCACACCAGGAGTTGGAAGGGGGGGGTGCAATCAGCTCCCAGGAGGCATCTGACACCACTGTTCATTGTTGGGGATGCTACTGGAGAGTTCTGAACCTGGGTAGGAGGGTGAGGTAGATGTTACATGAGGGTCTGCCTCCTCTGAGTCCTGCCCCTCGATGTGCAGCACAGCCTATCAACCGCTTGGCACCAGGCTGACAGCTGCTAAGTCTGAGAGTCCTGACAGCTGTAAGTTAATGGTGGCTCTGTTCCCCTAGTTTAGAAGGTTCTGTGTCCCTAAAATGGATTGAACCTAGCTCTATTGGTTACAGAGCTGTTGTAGTGGCACATGAATGGGGGAATATAATTCCGAAAGAGGAACAGAAATTATTTTTTTTAAACTGATGCACCTAGCAAAAGGATAAGGAAAAAAGCCTGCATCAGAGATGAACATGGTTGCAGATGACGTGCCTAAGCTAAATTGTAAGAGGCAGAGTTATGAAGTATGACGGCAATACTTGTAACACTTGGGGAGCGATATTGATTGTGACCAACTTCTAGAGATGCACAAATTAGACTAGAGTTTTTGGCTGGAGACAAGCGGATTGGCCACTGGCAGCCAAAAAGATTTATGATTGTGCATCTGCCAGTGGGGATGGATGAGGATACCCAGTGGTTATGGTTTTCTGAGCACTAGAAAGGTGGTAGGAGATAATGATCATTATCCAGTTATGTTCAGAAACCATGTTTAAGCTTCAAAAAACATAATTATAATCATCATTAACAATAATTAACCATCAAAGTTAAATGTCCACCAATCAAAAACCAGGAAGTTATGGAGATTAAGATGATCTCATATCATCATGATTTGTCATGATTGTTCATGGTCAAGATTACAGAAATACATTTATTTTTTCTCTATACTTTTGTAAATAATCTTATATTTTTATGTCCTTATTGTACAATCAGTTATGATGTATTTTGTTTAAAAGCCCATCACTTTTAATTATGCCTACTCTGATACATTTTCCTACTGCTAAAATGGCTCATATTGGTTTATATATCCCCATTAAGTGGTTGTGGTGAGTTCCTAAAAGTACTTGATTTGTGCTCAGAACCTTTCCTAATAGTCTGCAAACTAATACTGTCAATGCAAAATTAATTAAAAAATACAAATTACCACTGTTTTGTTCCATGAACTGTGCTGCTGAAAAATGCAAATTAGGTCTGCAAATATGAATCCTATACCAGACATTAGATGTTCTCTTCCTAATGGGTTTAAAACTTGACTTCACATGATTTACATAATTCATAATTCATTTGTCATTGCTGATATGTGAAATTCATATTTTCATAATTAACAAATAAAACTTTAAGTATTACTTTTTCGACTTGCAGTCCTATAATACTGAACTAATATAATCAATGATCAACACTTGATCATCCAAAGATCATCAGCAACCATCATGCTGATTTAAGCTTACAAAACTAATCAATAATTATCAGTTGGTGATTTGAAAGTTCATGACTGTTGATTAAATCATGATCTAGATGATGATTGTAGATCATGATCTTCTTTGTAATCTTATGGTAACATTTGATAATTAAAAATAATTAGTCATGATTGACCTTCAAAAATCATGATTGATGATGTACCAATTCGCCTGGGTTCCCCGCTCAAGCTTCATAGCATGCTCCCATGTACTGGTGCTCCTCCACCACTGAAAGATACTCCACTTCTGCACCTTATTCACACCTGCAAGGTATGTATAGGTCTCAATCATGTCCCCTATGGCTCTTCTGACCTCCGAGAGTACGTGATAAGCTCCTGCAGCCTCTCCACATATGGTTTCTTGTGCAACCCCTGCACCATTTTGGTAGCCTCCTCTGGACTGCTTCCACCCTGTCAATCTTCTTGTGGAGGTGTAGCCTCCAGAAATGGATACACTAAACTAAGCAGGGTCTCACTAGTGAGTGATACAGTGGCAAGACCACCTGCCTTCTCCTGCTCAAAATCTCCATCGCTAAGCACCCCAGCATCTGGTTAGCCTTGCCTACTGCCCTGTCACACTTCCCTGCCACCTTGAAATCATCAGATATGATTACCTAAAGTTCCTCTCTTGGTTAGTGACTGTAAGTGCCTCCCCCATCTTATTCACAGTCCCTGGGTTTCTTCACCCCATGTACATTATTTTGCACTTTTTGGCATTGAAATCCAGATGCCACAGCCTTGATCACTTCTCTAGTTTCCCTATATCCTTTTGAATTATTTCCACCCCTTCCGGAGTGTTCACCCTATTGCAGATTTTTATGTCATCCACAAAGAGACACACCTTCCCATCCAGTTCCTCAGCAATGTCACTTATGAAGACATTTAAGAGGAGTGGACCCAGTACCAATTCCTGTTGTACTCCACTGGTCACTCTCCAGTCCCCTGAATGACTGCTGTTTTCTACAATCATCTTCCTCCTATCCTTCAACCAGTTTGATATCTAGCTTACCACCTTGTCCCCCAGTCCCAAGTTGCTATGTTTCTTTATTAGCCTCCTGTGTGGTACAGTGTCAAAAGCTTTACTGAAGTCCAGATAGGCCACACCCACTCCTTTCCCCTGATCCACCTCCTTAATCAGCCAGTTAAAGAAATCTATGAGTTGTTTTCAACCCATTTGCTTCTAGGTACACCATCAGTGTCTCCTTTAGCAGGGTTTCTATTAATTTCCCAACCAGTGATGTGAAACTGACTGGTCTGTAATTGCTAGTTTCTTCCCCGCTGTCAGTCTTGTGCAGAGGGACCACATCGGCCCTCCTCCAGTCCTCTGGAGCTACCTGTGTCTCCAATGAGGTGCTGAACAATGCTGCCAGGAGGGGTGGCTAGCACTGTGCTTAGTTATTTCAGTACCCTTTGGTGTATCCTGTCTGACCCCATTTCCTTGTTTTCATTTAGGGTTTCCAATTCTCTTTGGATTCTCTGCACCAAAAATGGACTTGTGTCTACTCACCCCCCATGCCTGCTGATAGATGTTGGTCCATCCCCTCCTCCATCCACTGTGAAGACTGAACAGAAGTACTCATTTAAAAGTTTAACTTTCTCTTAATCTTCCTCTGCACATTCTCCCTCCTCTCATAAGTCTCATTATCCCTCCCTGTGCCTTCCTCTATTCACTCACATACCTGAACAAAGTCTCATTCCCTTTTTTGACCTCCTTGGCTATCCTCTCCTTTGTTTGTGTTTTAGCTGCCCTCACCATCCTTCCTGTCTCCCTTCCTTTATCTAGATATACGTCCCTGTCCCCCTCCATCTGGGTCTCCTTGCACTTCCTAAAAGCTGTTTTGTTCTCTGTCGAAGGGCGCACCTGCGCCCTATGACATTCTCCCTTACTGCCTTAGCCTCCAGCTTTGATAATCATAGTGGCCTCTTCCCCCTCTTATCCTTGCTTATTTCTTTTAAACAGTGGCCACAACATCCACATCCTGCACACCCTAGGCTAACCAGGGGTGACTCATCTAATATAATCACTGCCCTACACCACCACTTTATCAACCTCCCCCACACAAGTGAACCTCCCAAACACTAAAGTATGTGATGATGGCATCACAGCACATCCCCCTTGAGCACACATGTATCTCTCCCTGAGCATGCATGTCCAGCTCCCAGTAGGTGATCAAGGTCCTCCTCAGCCCCCACCCCACAAGACTGCATGATCAAACAACCTGGAACTTAAACTAGCTAGGCTAGCCACCCCAGCTATTCCTGTACTCATTATCTCCCCCTTTAGCTTTTCTGACTCTCTGTCTCTTTCTCTCTCTCTTTCTCCACAGACTGCCTAACACTTGTGTAGAAGAGCACTAGGGTCACACACATTCGTAAAGGTAGAGTTAGACTGTATGTCATCAACAGTGGAAGTGCTAAAGGCAGTTTGCTGCTCTGATTGTATTGAAAGAATAACCTTAGGAACTTTGTGAGTATTGAAAGCAGCCATGCATGTTTACGATTAAGATTATATTCATGCTTCCTTTTATTATTGTTTAGATTGCCCTTTTTCTGCTGTCTTATAAGGAGCCATTTTTTGCTGTTCTAGTCTTCTCTAACATTTAAGATTTTAAATAATTAATGATAAGTGTCATTAAATATGGTTGCCCAAACTTTCCATCTATATTTCGAGCAGATATTCAAACAACAGTAGTTCAACATCATTTTTATGTTGGCTTGTGCTTGTACGCCAGCCAACATATTGCAGTAGTAGCAGATTTGGAGGTGCTGTCACTGTAGGTGAATGCAGGGCACACATCAGTTGGTGCATCCTGCATTCCCCAATAAGCCAGCATGCAGGCGCTGACACAAGCAATCCATAAAGTGGCCACTAGATCTAAAAAAAGTGCCACCACAATGAGAGCCAAGCTCATCACACAGCGACACAATAACACACCTCCCGACGTGTCTTTCCTGGTGAAGCAGCTCAATAAACATGGCAGCAGTGACTGCCGCCGTGCAGAGTGCTTACTTCAGGGGTGCCCAATCTCCCTGTCAGCATGCCCCGACCCACTTCATTTGCTGATGAGGGATCCCACTCCCTGTCAGCATAATGCCCCCACTCCTATTCCAATTGTGTGCTGAGGGGGTGCCCAAACCCCCTCAGTATCATGCTCCCCCCAACAGTCTTTCTTTGCCAACAGGGGGCCCTGTCCCAATCGGCTTTAGTCCCCCCTGCCCAGTTCAATTTGGCAATGGGGAAGCCCACTCCCCATCAGCATAATGACTCTGATCCCTGATTTGTGCTTTGTGCAGAGGGGGTGCCCAATCCCCCTCAGCATCATGCGCACCCTCCCACCTGTTTCTGTGCCAACGGGGGGCCCAATCCCAGTCGACTACAATCTTGCTCCTCATAAAGCAGGTGGTACACCCACCCCAGTATACCAAACAAATAGCTGCAGAAAAAGAAAACTGACCCTCATTTTCTCTTTTGTCCCCTGTAAAAGAAGAAAACGATCCTTCACGGTCTCTCCTGCCCCCCTCCCCAACCTGTGTCGACCCTCTGCATACTCCTACCTCCCCACATCCTCTCACCCATACTTACCTCCAGAGCTGACGTGACGATCTTTGATGGACGGGGAACATGTCTGCACTCTTCAAAGCCAACCGCAAACTGAAGAAATGGCGGTAAGCTATATAATTTCATAAATAGGGTTTTTTTCAACTTTGGTGCATATCTCAGGCATTTTTTGGAATTCTGGGACACCAACATTTCAACATGGGGTTATTGGGACCCCTCCTCATGAATACAATCACTGTCATGGTGTTATTCAGTCCCAAAAGGTGATTTCGTGGTCACCTTGAGGAATCACCTTTTGGGGCTGATTAACAAAACAATAGTGCCACTGTTCATGAGGTGGGCTCTCAAAAAGCCTGTGTTATAAATTTGGTGAAACAAATCCAAAAAATGACTGTTTTACAAGCATACCTTGCGCTGTTTGCATGCATGCTCATAACTTTGTAAATTCGTAATATTTTCACTCCAGATTTTCAACATAGGCATTTTTCCACACCTCCATATGAACAGTACAGCTGTCATTTTACATAACCTGGCTGAAATGTGTTTTCGCACTTCTGGTGCAGAATAGCATGGTCACTATGGGAGATCAGTTTTAGGGACAGATTAAGAATATGACAGCAACACTGTTCATGAGTAGAGGTCCTAAAATACCTATGATGAAAATTTGCTGATGAAAAGCCATAAAATGACTGTGTTACAAGCATGCATTGTGCAGTTTCCACACACCCTTGTAACTTCACAAAGTTTCAATATTTTCATGCCAGATTTTTAACACTACCATTTTTTCACAACTCCTTATGAACAGTACAGCTGTCATTTTTTACATCCTGCCCAAAATGTGTTTTCGCACCTGTGGCACACAATGGCATAGTCACTATGGGAAATCAACTTTTGGGACAGATTAACAAAATCACAGTGCCACTGTTCATGAGGGGAAGTCCCAAAATGCCTATGTTGAAAATGCGGTTAAAAACATCCCAAAAATAATTGAGTTATGGACGTGTGTTGTGCAGTTTCTATGCATGCTCACGACTTCACCAATTTTTCATATTTTCACTCCAGATTTTCAACGTTGCCATTTTTTTACACCTCCTCATGAACAATACAGCTGTCATTTTTCACAACCTGCCCAAAATGTGTTTTCATGCCTATGTCGCCAAATGGCAGTCACTGTGCAAAACCACCTTTCGGCTAACAAACTGATAGTGCCACTTTTCATGAGGTGGGGTCACAAAAAGCCCATGTTGATAATTTGGAGTGAAAATATCAACAAACGCCTATGGTGTTAAGGTTTTCAACTGTAACACCCCACTCTGTAGAGACTGACAGGCATCAGGGGTGTGACTTGGGATCATTGGCTGTAATGCTCATGCCATTCTACCCCCACCCTGTAGCCAGTGACAGGCATTGAGGTGTGCCTTGGAGTGTTCAGCCCAAAAGTTCACCCCATTCTCCTATACAGCACCCATCTCAGCGTATTTCCTTATGGAATGGGGTAAGTATAAGGCCCAAAGACCTCAAAGTACACCACAACACTTGTCAGTGTCTACAGGGCAGGGTGAGGTAAAATGGCATGAGCATTATAGCTGATGACCCAAAGACACACACCAACACCTGTCAGTCTCTGTAGAGTGGGGTTGGGGTTGGCGTCAGCTCAATACTTCACTGCCATTCCTATTATGCATCTCTAACTCCTGCACTACCAATGCCAATGCCAGCGAGACAACATTCAGCAATAACAAATGCTTGTTATGTTCACTGTGCACAAGCACAGTGAACATGTTGTTGTGATATACAGGGTTTTGAGAGGTGTGCCACTGTCATCCAATGCAGGGCAGCCTGCAGAGGTCTCGTCAGTGTCACACCAATCAACAGCCAGGCTGACCATGATGCATTTCTGGCTTGCTTGGTGGAAACTTCATGTACTTCAAAGGAGAGAGACAGCTCAGTCATAGGGTATCTCTTTCCTTTGATCTACATAATGCCAACCAGCAAGCACAGCTGATCTGATATGATCAGCCAGCTGTGGTCCCCCCCAACATAATTCTCAGTGCCAGCTACAACCACATACCCCACCCATTTTCATTGTGTGACACTGGGAAGCCCACCCCCAGTGACACCAAATATGAAGAAAACCCTTCCCTCTCATGCAACACTGGTCAGCCTAACCCTGGTGCTGTCAAACATAAAGAAAACCCTCCCTCAAGCTCTTCTGCCCCATTTTCCAGAATGCGGGTGCCTAATCCCCTGTGCCAGCTGCCACCCCACATCCTGCCCATTTTGATTGTGCAACACCGGGGAGCCCGCCACCAGTGCCCCAGACATAACACCAGGGCTGATGTCATAGTCTGGTGCTCCTTATATTTATTCGGCTCTAGCGAGCCTGCTTTTCTAACTGACATTTCATTTGTTGTTTGATTAGTTGACACACGGTAGTGTGTGTAATTGAATTCACTCTCTTTCAACTGGTAAATTGTTCCTGGGGTGTTCATTTGGGCAGGCACTTCGTGCTTAGAACTGGTGTTGTGAGCCGTTCTTCTGTTGGCTAGACTGCCTTTTTTTAAAGGCAGTCATATACAGAGCCCCAGACTTCAGGGAGGTAATTGAACGAGCGAGTGAGCATCTCCTGGCAACAGGCTGACATCATAGTCTGGCGTTCTTTATATTTACTCGGCTCTAGTGAGCGGAGCCAAGCGCAGAGTGGAGGCGACACGGGCAGAGGCCAGTGGCGTCTGTTGGCGTCAGTCAGAGAAAAGGGATAAGGGTTCTGACATATTTTGCCATGCAGCAGAAGCAAATGATTTCAATTGTAATATAAGTACTTGGTTCAGTAGTGAATACAAAGTGTGGTTCTAGTTGTTTTAGTATAGAGGGGGAAAAAAAACTATGACAAACTGATGGTTGGCCATAGCATTGCAGGAATTTTGTTACCAGTATATCTCACACTAACTAATAGGTACGTTTGTTATTGTGCCCTATTGCAGCTTGCCGTGATTGTATGACATCCCTGAAAGAATCTCTCGAGCATAGTTAACATTGCAAACCAAGTGACTCAGTGTTATACTAACAAGAGTTTTCTTTTTTTCAGATTTTAAACACACTCTCTGGGTCCAACTCTCTCTTTAGCTAAGTATTTGCACAGTGTGTTGTTGAGTGTGGGGGGGGGTGCGCCAGTACTTAATGAGTGGCGTGAGTGTATTTGTAACTAGCTTGTTCTGAGGGAAAATTAGGGTGTGTAAGTTATATATAATTACAGAGTGCCAGCGTATCATTGTTAAATTGTAACATCTATTTAAATATCTTTATTCATGGCTCAGTCTATTAGTCCAAATATTATGTTTCAGAGAGTTCAATGTGTTTTATGCCACATGTATAGTACCTCTTTTAGTGAGGGTCCATCTCACAAGTTCATTTGTCAAAAGTGTGAAGAGAACACTTCTCTGAAACTTGAAGTGGCCTTATTTCATAGCAGATTCTCTGACTTAGAGTCTAGTCAGAAATTGATGCAGAACAGATTCAAAATGTTAAATCAAACATCACTGAATGTCTGTGGTACTTCATCACATACTATATCTCTCTGCTCACAGCCTCAATCATCTAGTCAATGCTTATTAAGCATAGGTAATAGTAAAAAGCGTTCTAGAGAAACGGATATTTCTAGCAATCCAGATAAACAATGATATGAAGTACAAAGTCAAAGGGTTCACAAAAAAGGTGGTAAGGCCTCAAATTTCTCCTTAACTACTAATAATAGGTTTGAAATATTTATCCAATCTGACGACCCCTTTATTAACATAGAAAATGATGTGGTGGATGATTCTATAGAAGGTCTATTATGTGCTCCAGTCACTTTTCAAGCCTTGTCTAATATCCCTCATATTTCTAATCTAGTATTGCCTTTGATAATACCCCCCTTATTTTGCCAATTGATAATGCTTGTACTGATGTTAGTCATACTTTACATAGGCAGGTTTATCTACTTGGTGATTTAATGATTAAATATCAAGGTAGAGCAATTTGTAACCCAGACAAGGAATATCGAACTGTCTCAAGTTTCCGTGGAGCTAAAATTTCTGACATTACATAGATGTCTCACAAAATCTTGGTTGATGGGGGATATAATCTACTTGTTTTACTCCATATTGTTAATAATGATTTCATACATTCTAGCAACTTAGAAGTTAAAAAGGATTTAGTGGCTCTTTCAAATGTTCTTGTTGAACAAGGGTGTGAAATAGCATTATCTGAGGTTCTACCAGTTCCTAGAGCATCTTTTGAATGTAATAGTTGGATTCACTCTTACAATAACTGGCTTCATTCCAGATGTCTTTCACAAAATCAGACATGTATTACTGGGCGGAGTTCAATTGTAGATTTGATCTATTCAACAAGGATGGGCTACATCTAAGTCAGAAAGGAAATCATGTATTGAGTAATCATTTTTTGAAATTCATTAATAATCATTTAAACTCATAGACTAAGGGGAGAATATGTGTTCTTCCCCAATAAAATACCTGAGAAGATTATTTATCCCACCAATATAAAATGCTTATATTTCAATGCAAGGAGTCTGCAAAATAAAATTGATGACTTAATAGTCTTCTTAACAGGTAATAACATTGATATAGTCTTTATTACAGAGACATAGGGTAAGGATCTTTGTGGCTCCGATATCTCCCTTCCTGGCTATACTCTGTATAAGTATAATAGAAAAGGCAAAAAGGGTGGTGGTGTTGCTATGTTTTTAAAAAATCACTTTCAGGTGGTTGAAACTTCACATAAAATTAAAGAAACCAACAGCTCTGTCGAAACTCTATGGATTAAATTATTAATAGAGCCTTCTCAGTTTCTAGTATTAGGAGTCTGCTATCACCCCCCCCCCCCCGTTCTTCAACCGAATATTTGGAAAACATCATACAGGAAATCAAAATGGCTAGTTCACTTGGTGATATCATTCTTACAGGTGATTTTAATTTACCTGATATTAACTGGGATAACATGGAGGCTACAACTAGCTTTGGAAAAAAAAGTAATTAATATGTGTCAACAATGTGATTTGGTGCAGTGGGTAAAGTAAATCATTATTGTTAACAAATTTTTCAAATCTATCACCTATTAGCAATAGTGATCATAGTTCGATCAGTTTTATTTTGTCACACTTTCCAATTTCCTCGTTTAGTACTACCAAAATCTATTTATATGATAGGGCTGATATCGATACTATAAAAAATCATTTTGACACAGTTGATTGGTTGAATATTTTTAATACTGTTAACATTGACAAATATTATGATATATTATCAAAAAAAAATTGTTGAATTAAGAAATACATATGTGCCTTCCAGAAATAAAATATCTTACAATAAACTTAAGCCCAGATGGCTGTCTAAGGAATTACTTAAACTCTTTAAAAAGAAGAACAAAAGTTATACTAAATATTTAAAAAATAGTAGTCCTTCAAACTGGAATTCTAGTTTATATATTCAAAAAAAATTTTAAAACAGTATACGAAGCGCTAAAAGGAGGTTTGAGATAAATCTGGCCTTAAATGCAAGAAAAGATAATAGCAAGACCTTTTTTCTCATATCAATTCCATGAAGAAAAATAACTGCAAAGTTGGTCCAATTCAAGTGGATGATAAATTAATTTGTGATCCACTGGAACTTGCCGACCATTTTAACATAAATTTCTGTAATGTATTTCAGACTACACAACATATGCATCCTGTTGATCATTCTCATGGCACATACATATCAATATCTGAATCAGATATCCACATTAAACTCAGTCATCTTAAGGGAAAGATAAGTGTTTCTCCTGATGACATTCCAGGACATTTTTTGTACTTATTGCTGATTGCCTAATCTTCCCCTTTAAATTTTTATTTGAACATTGCTTAAATTTTAACTATGTGCTAGAATTATGGAAAATTGCCTTTTTTATCCCTATTCACAAAAAGGGCCCCAAAAATGTATTGGGAAACTATTGACCAATTAGCCTTACCTCTTCTATGGGTAAACTACTGGAAAGTCTTATTAAGGACTTGATTACTACATCATGTGTTAATATCGATAATGAACAACATGGATTTAAAAATGGTAGGAGCTGTTTAACCAACCTACTGTGCTTTTATGAAGATCTGAGTCTTCATTTAGATAACAGACATCATTTTGATGTAATATACATAGATTTTAGTAAAGCCTTTGATTACCTCCCCCATTGGGCACTCATACATAAATTTTCATCTTCAAAAATTAATCCTAAAATAACAGCATGGATAGCATCATTCACAATATATTCTTATCCATGGACAACTCTCCTGTAAGGGTCATGTCACCAGCGGTGTTCCTCAGGGGTCTGTTTTGGGCCCCTGTTTGTTTCAGTTCTTTATAGCCGATATCACTAAACAGAATTGCACAAATTCAGTAAAACATGCAGATGATATCAAGATTGGAGGACCTGTTGAAAATCCCACTGAAATAGTTGACATTCAGAGCAATTTGGACAAATTGTCTGATTGGACTGCCACTTGGGGAATAAAGCTAAATCACTCTAAATGCAAAGCAATGCATTTTGGGTTAAAAAAATCTGAGGCACATATATATTTTGGACAAGATAGCATTAACTAGTTCATCTATAGAAAGGGACTTCGGTGTATTTATAACTGATGATTTTCTCCCAAATTCTCATTTAAATGAAATCATTCTTAAGGCTAATTGTGTTATTTAGTCCATCAAATGTAACATTACATTGAGAGATGCTAAAGTTCTGATGCCTCTGTACAGGTCTTATATTATTCCATATTTGGATTACTCTTCCCAGTTATGGTGTCCATTTAAAAAACAAGATATTACACAAATAGAAGGAGTTCAGAGGAGGTATACTAAAATGGTACGTGGTTTAAAAGACATTCCATATGAACAAAGACTTGTTTCACTTGATTTGATGTCCCTATTTGTTAGGCGTTTAAGGGGAGATCTCCTTCTTATGCATAATATTATAAATAACCCCTATTTAATAACAAATTTGGGGTTTCTCTTCAAGGATTCAACTTATACCATAAGGGGACATCCCTTGCCATTACAGTTGAAAAAATTTAACCTTCCTCCACAAACGTTTTTTTACACAGTAAGAATCATCAAATCGTGGAACAGCTTACCTATTGAAGTGATTGTCTATAATTCATGGCAGTCATGTAAACGACAGTTGGATAAATTTATTCTCTCAGGCAGAATTTTTAGTTATTAAATATATAGGAGCTTTACAATGGTCCTTTCTGGCTCTCTTGCTCCTATCCAATCCTAGTATGAATAAAGCTCATGTCGTCTTTCCTGGTGAAACCTTTCCAAATAAATAAATAAAGAAACAGGCAGGTACCACGTCTCTTAGGTGTGCAACAGAAGCAGCAACTTTACTTCGCTGTGCAGGAACCTTTATAACCATCCATTTTTGTTTTTGTTTTCGAAGCTCTGAATTTTGGATTAAATAAAATGTTTTGCATTTTGCATATTGTGAACTGGGTTCTGGGCCATATGGAGTGCTGACCACCCTTGCTGTTTCACAGCATTGTGTTCCCTAATCTTAAATACAGTTTTTTTTAATTTGTTTTTTAGCACAACTAAAACTTATCGCATCAATTAACATGATGTAACACATCTTTTAGGACAGCTTGACAGTCCATTTGTGGCACACTATCTTATTCCATGCTCGTCTACATAAAAGTTAACTGAGAGCTACACAGATGAGCACTGCTACCACAAGACAGTTTTGTGCACAATTACACTGTGCAACGCAGAGAGATACACACAACAAGCAATGTAAAAAATGATAATAGAAGGTGCACTCTTTAAAATATTTTGCCAATGTAAAAATAAAGCTAAGATCCAAGACACAGACTTCCACACTGCTGTATCATAAAACGTTAGTTGGTTCATCATAATTATTAAGTATGCACAAGATAAAATCAATATGTTTCTTGCACTGCTGTTTTCCTCGTAAAACTTTTGAAATAAGCATTAATTAGGGCTGCACATGACCCAAATAGTATTTCCTGAATACCACGAATATTGCGCTTGCCAAATATTCAGATGGACATCGAGATAGTCCACTATTCGGCTGCTATTCGATGAGTGAGATTTCAAAATCTCACAGAGCTTCGCTAGCCAATCAGAGGCTGTTTTTGGAGCTCACAGCCAGGAAGACCATGTGATCACCTCACTCTGAGTATGTAGATGTGAGGAGACAGTCATTTTCTGAGACAGCTAGCTCTCCTTAGTGACTAATGGAACTTATTATGAAATGTTTTTGTGTGATCCAGTTTTGACATCTGATCACCTTCTGACTGCATCTGACTGCAGTTTTGTTTTTGAGTTCGTCATGCGTGCAAGCGCAGACAAACTCGTTGAAATGAGAGTTGCTATAGAGGGGTGTGTGTCCATTGGGAGCTCTGTTCCAAGGGGAAGGTCTGTGGCAGGCAAATGAGTAGGCAGGCTGACAATGACTCACTTTATGTTTTGGGGACTGAGTTGGCAAAGTTTTCAAAGGATAGAGCCAAACCGATAGTGGTGTGGCTCAGTCCTTTGAAACAGCCCTGCATTTCATTAACTTCTTGGTTGTGCATTCACACTGCCATAGCACTTACAGTGGTGGTGGCTGATGTGAACGTGCTGAGCATGTGTTTAAAAGCAAATGAATCCTTCCCTCTCCCTCCCAATGCTCCTGTCCTCCCTCCATTCCAGTTTGAGCCCCCCCACCAGCAAATCACTCCTTCCACTCTCTCCCACTGCTGTTATCCTCTCTGTGTTCTTGTTTGTGCCCCCCCACCAGCAGATCAATGCCTCCCACTCCTTCTCACTGCTGCTTACCTCCCCACACCCTCCATTCTGTTTGAGACCTCCCCACACATACACACACAGCAAATCCCTCTCTCTCCATCCCACTGCTGTTTTCTTCCCAGCACCCTCCGTTCCCCATCCCCCCGGACACTGGGGAGCCCACTCCCAGTATCCAGAAATGTGCACATCATTTCCTGTAAAAAAAAAAAGAAAACTATCCCCAATGTCTTTATTTTTTTAAATCTAAAAACAAAAACAGTCCATCGTTGTCTTCCCATCTCCCTCCCCATCCCCACCCTCCCACTGTGCACCCACCTCCACACCCTCCTTACTCATACTTACTTCTGGAGGTTGGGAGCAATGATCTTCTGTGGACCGGGAATGTCTGTACTCTTCAAAGCCAACCAGCAAAGTGAAGATTTCAAGGTAAACTGAATAATAGGTATCAATGGGGGTTCAACTTATATTGATATCTCAACCATTTTTAGAAATTTTGGCACCAAATTTGCAACATGGGGTTCTTGGGACTCCTCTTCCTGAACACTGTCACTGTCATTTTGTTACTCAATCCCAGAAGATAATTTTGCGGTCATTGCACAGAATCACCTTTTGGGACCGATTAATGAAACAACAGTACCACTGTTCATCAAGTGGGGTCCAAAAAAGCCCATGTTGCAAGCTTCGCAAAAAATTTCAAAAAATGACTGCGTTACAAGTGTACGTTGCGCAGTTTCTATGCACACTCCTAACTTCGCCAGTTTTTAATATTTCCACTCCAGATTTTCAACATTGCCATTATTTCACACCACCTTATGAACAGTATAGCTGTCATTTTTCATATTCTGCCTGAAACATGTTTTCACAACTGTGACGCACAATGGCGTGGTGGCTCTGCAAAATCATCTTTTGGGATGAGTGACCAATGATAGCGGTAATTTTACTGAGGTGGGGTCATAAGAATGCTACACTGAAAATTTGCTGTGAAAATATTAACAAACAATAAAGTAATGAGCATGCACTTAAATTAACAAATGCAGGCTCATACCTTTGATACTTTTCAATATTTTGACCCCAAATTTTCATCGTAGTTATTTCTTCACTGCACCTTATGAATGTGATTAGCCGCCATTTTCCAGATCCTGAGCAACATTTTTTTTGCATCCGAAAAGGTGATTTTGCAGCCACTGCATGAAAGTACCTTTCAGGCAGGAGTTGAAATTGTACTCTCCCTTTCTTCATGAGGTGGCATAATAAGATGACTATGTTGAAAACGTGGTGTACAGCTGGCCCAGTTGTGCTGAGGGTTGAGGTGCTGGATGCAACACCTCGCGTCACACTGGCAATCTGGGTTCAGGAATGTGCCCGGGATGTCAGGGGTTGGCAGGGGAGGGATAGGATTGAGCGTCCAGAGGACCACTCTCCTATCCCTGTGGAGAGATTGGGGTTTTCACCACTCTGCAGTGGCCCCCAGTGAAGATCGGGTGCATTGCAAGGGTGGTGCACTTTGATGATGGATTGTGGCAGACATTGGCACGAGGTGCTTCTGATGTCATTGCATGCCCACACTCCAATAAGGGGCACTACATGGAAGAAAAAGCTGGGCATGACCGAGCAGCTTGATGGCCGCACTTAGAACTGCCCGGAAGGTCTGTCGTGGAATTGTGCTGAGGGCCTGGTCCCAGCCTGGCACGTGGGGGCATAGAGGGACCCCTCAGTGGGTACGGGAGTGGCCGCACCAGGCCCTGACATGCGAGTGAGCCTACTGACTCCCGAGCAGTGCAAGGCGGTGGCTGGAGGTACCGCAGGCTGTGCTGCAGAGGCGGAAAAATAAAATAGTGATAAAAAGAAAATGTAGTGTAAAAATATTATGAACCCCTGTTGAAATTTGCCAACACAGGCTCGTAAACCACCCCCCTCCTTTCCCAATGGCACCAGTGCATATAACGAACTTTCGGCATTGATAAATGCTTGTTTTATCCTTGAAACTGGGTTCAGTGACAAGGAAAAGGAGATTATGTGTGTATTAGTGAAACTGTGTGTGTGTGCATGCGTGCATGCCTGTGTGTGTGCTGCTGCTGCTGACTCCCCTCCCCCACTGATTGCAGTTTCACAGCTCAACTGAAGCAGTGTGATTTGTTTCTCTGCAGAAAAACCTTTCTGTTTTAGATTTACTTTTTATCAGGATTTTTTTTGCCAGCAAAATCAAGCTTTGTTTTTTCATGTAGTGAGTAACTGTTACTGGGCTCAGTAACGCTGAGTGGTTACTTTTTTTTTCTGACTGCCCTAACCCCCACTGCTGTGCTTAGTTTTTTCTCAAAAATCCACACACAGCCCAGTGTGATTTTCATTTTCTTTTGTGCAGCAAATTTGTATTTTGCTGTTGTCAGGTTTCAGGCTCAGTTCATTGCATACCTCAGCTGTGATTGTCATCTGACACCCTCTTGTCTGTATCACAGTTCACTGCAGCGCATACATCATCTGTGCATGCGCTGTGTAACCCCCCTGTTACCCAGGGTTACTAGAATCCCAGTAAGACCTAATGGTAGGTAGGGAAGGCTGCTTGTGAAACTCCAGTTAAATGGATTTCATACTGTCTCACTCTGTTCTCAGTCTCAGCTGGGACTGAGGGATGACATCACCATAGAACTGTCGCAGCTGCATGAGCCACACTGGAATGCTGCAGTTGGAAGTTAGGATAGAATGTTGGGGATTTTGAACAGGGTCTGTGAGCAGTCTTGGAGAGAGACAGTAGTACAGCAGTCTGTGTGCAGGCTCTCAGAGCTTTTAACTCTCTTTTAGAGCTACTGTTAAGAAGGTGTGTGTTTCTGCCGTAAGAGGAACACAGAAACTGGTTGTTGAAGTGGTAGAGACCGCTGTTACTGGTCCAAGTGCCCCATCCCTGAGGGGATGGGGGGAAAGGTTTGCCTGTTTTCCAGGGGCAACCCTCCTGGTTCCGGCTAAGGGAAGAAGCTGCCTATTTCAAGTTGTGCTGTGGCACCAGAAGCTCTGAGAGAGAAATTCCTGTGGAGGAATCACCTGTGGGGCACCTGCAACCAAAGGGTGAGTCTGCTCTGACAGAGGGCCAGTGTTTTTCACCTGAACTGTTGGAACATGGGGATTGGACTACTTAATCTGTAGGAGGTCTAGTGTAATAGACATTGCCGGTTAATTAAAGTAGGTTCAAGTCCAGCACAAAAGAGTGAAGTAAAGTGGGGATTGGACTACTTAATCTGTGAGGGGCCTAGATCAATGGGCTATGCCAATTAAAAGTATGTTCAAGTCCAGCACAAAGGGACAGCAAGACAAGTAGAGGAAATGTGACATACATTTAGCCATAATCTACATTGCCAAGCTTTAGAGTATGAGGTGTTTACTGTCCAGAGAAATGGCCGGATATAAATTGTGGGAGCGAGAGGTAGGAGACCCCCATCAGTAGTAACAAAATTCACCTGTATGGATTTGCTCTGTGGCAAATTTAACTTTATCTCAGGTACTTGGCCAGTGCCTGAGGAAAGTACCCAGACGTGGGACTAAAAGGAGAATTCCCTGATAGAGCTGAGGTGCTCTTAGGTGGTTTAGGGAGCCACCAGAAAATGTTTCCATGACATACGGAAGGTGTCCAAGTGGCCGGCAAGGGAGTCGAGCCAGAGAAAACCCAGAATAGTGTACAAGTTCGGGCTGTGTACCCAAAGCAGTGTGCAAGTCCGGGCTGTGTGCCCAGTGGGTTCACAGCCTGAGGGCTAAAGTGTAGAAGTGTTCTTGATTCTCTTAATCTGCATTACCAGGAGTGTAGCCCCATGGGGGTCCATCTATGCTTTGTTTATTCTGTTTGGATGTGAATAAAAAGACACACTTTAGAATCCCACTTCTGGTACTGGACATTACAGTTATTGCTTCCTGTGTTCAGAATTACTTGGGTGCCCCTGTGCAGAGTAGCCAAACCTAGCCTTTGTGCCAGGTGACCTATTCCTCCCCAAACCCAGCCCACCTGGTATTGCTGTCAGATTCAAACAGCATACCCCCTGTCATTGAAAAATGCAGGGTGTGTGGTTACAGCTGCATTGTTGTTCTTGTAATCTGCGTCCTTGCAAGTGCACAAACGGTTGTCTGCATGCTTCTTTTGGGGATTTAAAAAGCTTTGTATTTTTTTCTCATTGGGTCAGGTCTGGTCCATTGGATTGTTGCTGTCACTAACTGTGGTTTACAGTAGTTTTTGGCTCAGTATCGTGTACTTCTGAGTGAGGAGGGTGTCGCAAGCAGCTCCTTCCTCCACAGCTCACTGCACCTGAGTGGCCTGTGCATGTAAGTTTTTCCTTTTTGGTGTGTGTTTTCCCCGTGTTCACAGCTGTGTACACGTAAATTTTATGTAAACTGCTTCACTATTTCAGTGTGCCAGGCTTGACTCATTGGATTCTGTGTGTTGTAACTTGTGTGGTGTACCATTCAAAGCTTGATTTACTATACTGTATGACTGCATGACTGACACCATATGACTAACAAGTTGTTTGCTGAGTTCATTTTTCTCTAGTATCAGCCTGTCTTTATTCGCTGCTATTTGAGCTGTGTGGGTATTACTGTTTTTTGCAAGAAGCATCAACATAAACAAAACCACTAATCAGAAATACACAGCAAGTTACACATCATGTCTTATCAATCCTGTAAATGTGTGTGGTCGAGACCCAGCAAGCCATCTTCACCACCAATTGTAAGCAGTGAAGGATAGGGTGACAGAAGGCCTGTTCATATTCGCTGCTCTAAAATAGTTTTCTCCCCTGATAAGCCTTCAGGTTCTGGCGTTAGTAGGATTGGGGGGTAGAATTAGTGCTACTATAACTACAACTGCTACCACTACTAGTACTGCATTTGCAGCACCATCTTTTTGTAAAAGTAGGAGGGCTTTACAGCTGACATCTCCAGTCATACAAGAACAAGAACCCACCCCCACTACCAGTGGTAATGCTATTCACACAACTGCCATCATAAAGGCAACATCACCTATCAGTGTGCTTCTCCCCACCACCACCAGTGCCGTAATTTCAGCAACCACAGCAAATCCTTTCTGTACTGTTGACAGCACCACTGACATAACAATGTGCACTGTTATTTGTGCTCCTTGCATAGCCACTGTCACCACAACCTTTGCCTCCATTGGTAGTCCTGAGTGTGCTGCTGTCACCAGGACTACTGATGCCAGTATTATAACTACAGTAGCTGTTATATGATGCCAATTTCTTCTACTGTAACTCCTGATAGTACTGTTAATGACACTGCTACCCCCTTGCCAACTGTGCCCAAGACCATAGTTACTGTACCCAGTACTGACCCCAAAACTGTTACAATGTCCGCACCAACTGTGTTGTCCAAACTTACTCCTGCTCGGGCTCATAGGTTTTCTCTCACCACATTTCCTTTGCTGATGTGGAGGATTCAGAGGAAGAGCATTCTTCTGGTTCTGAATATTTACCAGAGTCACAAGAGTTGCTCAATACATCATCAGACAGTGATACCCACCTAAGCGAATTTGGCAATGAGGCTGAATATGCAGCATATCTCAGTGAAAAGCATGAACATGAAGCTGCCAAAAAATGCAGTGCTGCTCATCATGGCACGCAAGCTGGTCATGGTCACCCACCTCCTCCTCAAAAAAAAACCAAAAAAAACAGTCCACCCTGTCCTTTCAAAGAGTTGTGTCAGCTCCATCAGAAACACAAGGTAGCTCTACAACTACATCTGTTGCGGAAAAAGAAAGGGGCAAAGCAACTCCATCCACTGCACCCAGGTCTGTTAAGGGGAAAGGGGCAGAACATGGCCATAGTCGTACTTCAGCTGAAGTACTAGAGTGAAGTGGTAGAGACCGCTCCCCAGTTGGTTCAGTGCCCCCTCCCTGCCAACAGCCAGCTTCCAGGGGCAATCACCTGGTCCAGCTAGAGAGAGAGAGAAAGCTGCCTGATGTGCTGAGGCACCATGAAGATTTGTGATGGTTTTCCTATGAGAGAAGCCTGTGGGGCACCTGCAATCAGGGGTGAGTCTGCTCTTAAAAAGGGTCTATGTTTCACCAGAGACTTTGTGTATTAAGTATCTGTTACTGTGGGTTAGGAAAGGACAGCCAAGTACAGTGCTTAAAGAGTGTGGGATTTGGACATCTTTAATCAGTGGGGGTCTACATGAATAGACATAGCCACTTAACAAGTATGCCTCAAGTCAGCGCACTGGAGTTTCAGAGACTAGATTGAATGTGAAATACGTTTACAGTGATAATCTACAACAGTAGAGTTTTTCAGAGAAGAGGTGTTAGAGTCCAAAGAAATGGCAGGGTATGAATTATGGGAGCAAGAGGTGGGAGACCCCCCCATCAGGAGTAACCAGATTCACCTCTATGGGTTTGCTTTGGGACACCTGTTGCTTTCTCTCAGGTACTTGGCCAGTGCTCAAAGAAAATACCCAGACATGGGATTAGATGGAAGAATTTCCCTTATAGAGCCTGTATGTGCTCATGGGTGGTTTAGGGAGCCACTGACAAATGTTCCATGCCATACGGAAAGTGGTCCAGTTGCTGGCTGGATGTGCCATGCAGGGAAGTAGTCCAAGGCTGGTCGGATATGCCAGGCCAAGGAAATCCAGAGGGTTACAGTGTGTAGAAGATGTGCTCTGATCTCCATAAATCTGCATTACCAGGAGTGTAGCCCCATGGGGGTCCATCTATTCTTTGTTATTCTATTTGGTTGTGAATAAAAGCCACACTCTAGAATCCCACTCCTGGTTTGGACATTGCAGTTACTGCTTCCTGTGTCTGGAGTTACTTGGGTGCCCCTGACTAGAAGTCAAACCTAGCCAAAATACAAAGCAACAGTTTTCTCCCCGAACCCAGGTCCCAGGTAGGGGTTACATATGGAGGCACCGCACAGTGCTAATAACACAAAAAATACCATCAACCCGATCCCTGGGGTTACAGCAGTAAAAACCTGTCAAAATCTCACAACAACAGCAATGATGAACCATCTCCAAATGAAACATCCCCATGTACTTCAAAGTTACACAGTGGTTCCTCCCCCTCCACAACATGTGCCTGTCAGCCCCTCTTTTGGTACTGGTCCAGTAGATGCACAAACTAGTACCGGGAGTGATTCTGTTACTGAAACAGACAATGTGTCCTCTACTCCTCCTACACCACTTATAGCGCACCCCCTCCATTGTGCCTTCTTCTGCTCAATCGTCTATTACTGTAACACCCTCCACCATGGGTTCAAAATCAGAATTTACATGACTTGGTACTGCTTTGACTACACCCATCATGCAAGCCTTCCATGCCTGCACCAAATACCAGGTGTCATACCCAACAGCACAGTGAATTACCAATTTAATTGGTGAGATGATGGCCTTGGATCTGCAGCCATTTTCCACTGTGGAAAACACTGGTTTCCATAGGCTGCTGCAGCATTTGCACCCCAGGTATAATATACCATCAAGGACCACATTTTCATGTGCAATAGTACCCAACATTTACAATGATTTGAGACAGGAAGTTGGCAGACTACTGGCACAGGCTGTTGGTGGAGTTTTCCACTGCACAGTGGACGTATGGACCAGCATGAATTCAAATCATGCATATATGTCCCTGACAGCACACTGGTGTGTTGCAGATGTGGTACTCACTAGTGGTGACAGTGATACTGGTATTGATTCTGTCTCTTCCCCCTCTCCCTGCAGGTCTGCTTTGCTAAATGTCAGTGTTATGGAAAAGGATCACCGGGCTGTAAACATACCGTCATTCCTGCAAGAGATGTTGAGCTCATGGATGATGGCAACAATTTGCAGGTAGGGTTTATGATCACAGACAATTCCACAAATATATTAAAATCACTTAGGGATGACAATTGTGAGGGGATATGCTGCTTTGCTCATACACTCAGTGTGGTGGTCACAAAGGCTTTGGCAAACACAGCAGAGGTAGATCACACAGTCAAAGTAGCCAGAAGCATATGTAGCCACTTCCATCACTCTGTGAGAGCCACAAACCATCTGCATCTGCTACAAAAGAATCTTCAAATGCTGCATCATCTCATCATCCAGGATGTACAGACCCAGTGGAATTCCACCTACTACTTTCTTCAAAGGCTTTTGGAACAGAAGCTGGCCCTTCATGAAATGAACATGGAAACTGACATGGGGGAGTCCTCGGACATCAGGACTGGGCTGTAATTGAGGGCTTGGTAAAGGTTTTAACCCCATTTGAAAGGAGCACTCATGACCTTCGCTCTGATTCAGCACTACCAAGTCAGGTAATTCCTGCTGTACAGATCATGAAAAAAGCCTTGAGGAGATTCAGCGAACATGCTGAGAAAGATCCAAACCAGACCCCACGACCAGTGATATATCACTTGTGGAAAAGCTGACCACAGAACTGGAACTTAGATTCTCTGATCTCTGTTCCAATAAGAAGCACATATTTGCCACTCTGTTTGACCCCCATTTCAAGTGCGAGGTACTGCACCTTATAATGCCCACTCACAGGGTTACGGAGTTTCAGAAGCAGATGTGCTCAGAACTTGGCTTCTGCATGCTTGGGTTGTTAGGACCAGCAGGTAACCCTGTTGATGAGCCAGTGTCAGAATCACAAACTGAAAGAAGACCTTGACTGTTGGTCTGAGCACAGCTCATCACTACAGGCTGAGCAACGGAAGAGAACAGAACAGCAGCCACTGTCGGCCCCCAATCTGCCGAACAGTTTTTAAGTGAGCCTCTGGAGTCATTCTCCATAAACCCCATGGAGTTCAGATTAAAAGGATGAAAGCATCTCCTCACTTGGCACAGGTGGCCCTGAAATATATCTGTTGCCCCCCCTTACCAGCGTACCATCTGAACAAATGTTCTGCACTGCTGGGGATGTGGTGGAATCTCACCGATCCTCACTTGATCCAGCACATGTGGAACTACTCGGGTTTATAAAAATAAACCTACCTCTGCTTGGGTACATGTATGACCGCTAAAATTCATGAAATAATCTTCTTGTACTGAATACAACATATGTGTGTGTTGTAGTATGGACCCATACACAGTCCAGTCTATGTAAATTAACCATCATTGTTCTGTTAAGCAAATATGCACAATATTTTCACATTTAGTCAAACATGTTCATATTCATAGTCAAGTCATACTAACACAAATCTGTGGCCAGCACCCTTTTGCTTTATTACTTGCACTGTCATGGTATATTATTTTGAAATTGTATGCCCTGCAGTGTCCAGTGCTCCAAACTGCCACCCACCTATTGACTGCTGTTCCTAATTAAAAATCCTCCACTGGTGGTGTTAATTCTCTCATCCCTTGTTTTGCTAGAGTCTATATTCCATCCGTCATTTTAACAGCTTTCCAGATGCCAGTTACCAGTATCGCATCACCAGTCTCAAGTATTTCACATGACTGAAATATTCTGGTTACAGTATGGCATCACTAGTCTCAAGTAACTCACATGACTGAATATTCTGGTTACCAGTATGGCATCACCAGTCTCAGGTACTTCATATGACTGAAATATTTTGGTTACCAGTGTGGCATCACCAGTCTCAAGTATTTCACATGACTGAAATATTCTGGTTACAGTATGGCATCACTAGTCTCAAGTAACTCACATGACTGAATATTCTGGTTACCAGTATGGCATCACTAGTCTCAAGTAACTCACATGACTGAATATTCTGGTTACCAGTATGGCATCACCAGTCTCAGGTACTTCACATGACTGAAATATTTTGGTTACCAGTGTGGCATCACCAGTCTCAAGTATTTCAAATGACTGAAATATTCCTGTTACCAATATGGCATCACCAGTCTCAAGTATTTCCCATGCCTGAAATATTCTGGTTGCCTGACTACCACCAGTTTGTACCTTTGTTTCAAGTGCACTCCTGCAATAAGTTGCTGATGCTGCTGCTGCTGCTGCTGATGATGACAATAATGATTCTGAAGAAATCTGGAATATATTACTGATGACCGATGACTGCCAAAGCCAGAATCTGATGCTTCTCATCTTTGATGAACACATTGTGTACTACCAGCAAAAGTAAGTGAAATGTGCAGTTTTTTAATGGTTTTATTTCTGTTTGTGTTTTGGGAAGGGGGAGGTAAATTGTGATTGAACAGTGTATCTCTAAACATGTTTTTCTCCAGTTTTTTTTTGTTTTGATATACAGGTATTTTACCACCAGTGTGATGAACTCTTGGTAACGTATCAGATACTAACAGCAACGGTAAGTAATGTATTCAATCTGTAATTGTTTTCTTTCTATTTTGGGGTATGGGGTGGGGGCTTATTGAAACAGAACAGGGAGATTGCCTGGATGTGTGAAGGCCATTTTGGGAAAGCACCACATTTCATTGTCTCCCTCACAGGTAGCATCCAATCAAAAGACCTTTTTGGGGTAGCACATCATAGGTCAAATGGGTGTCACGCTTGAGTGCCATCCTCACAGCTGTATCTCTCAGCTCTGAAGGTAAGATATGAATTTGTGTAGGCCTGTTGAAGTTACAGTGTCATTATAAAGAGTTATAAATAAATAAATAAAATACTTAGCTCCAAATATTGCCAGAGTTATAGCCTGTTAAAGTTACAGTGTTATCCTACAGGCTTAATAATTATGTCTTATATTACTTGCTTTTCTTAATGACCACAATTATTTAAGGCTCTGGCATATGGTATTCTTGTAGTGGCCGCTGATACCTTTCAGACCATATATGGGCCTATCCATAGTAATAGTGAGACATGACTGTGGGAAAAATATGTTATCATTTCTTTCTTCTTTCGCCATCAATATATTACCCTTAAGGGCCTTTACTTAAACTGTAAACAGGAAAATAATATCAGTTGTGGTTACCCGGTACGGTCCCCAATGTTTGGATACAGTAACTATGTAACAGGGGCAGAGAATATGCAAAATAAAAATAAAAATATGTATAAATATTTTTTGCTCTTCACATGAATTTGCAGTACTTTATTTCATTTAGTTAAATCCACTAAGCAACACCAAAATATCTGCATGCAACTGTGTGTGATGACCGTCAATCTAACGCATGGTGCAGTTCTATGGGGCAAAGTAATGTCAAAGTTGTTCCTTACCCAGAACTCCTGGGTATTCATAGGGTAGATAAAATTTACATTTTTTTTTATTTTACAAATTAACCCCCCCAAAACCAGTGAAAGAGCAGTACATTAACGTATGTATAAGGACAGAGAAAAATCCAGAAAGTGCAAGTTGTCACTGAAAACATTGTGGAAAACATAAAATTAGGCTACTGAAGTCCTTTTTTTTTAATTAATTTTTTTACTGGGTTAAAGTCATATTATTAATGAATTAGAGGAAAAGTTATAATATTGCATACCGCCATCACAAAGGAAATTCATCATACAACAGACCAATATCATTACTAAATAAAATAGTAGATACACAAAATAAATTTCTACTAAAACCTTAACCAAAACTCTACACTATACACAAACCACACTACACACACTATATACATTGATTACTACAGCCTCAGTCACATCAATAAATGTTCATACTGCACAGTTGCTTTACAGCTTCATTATTTTGAAGGCTTTGTTGACAGTTTCTATGCCTCATACCATATAAGACCCATCTCCCACAATGACCAGTGGTCCACATATTATATAGTTTACATCTACTTTGTCAATATCCTGCAGTACACCTCATGCGAACCCACCAGGGCCCTGAAGAAAACAGACCAGGGACCTGGAAGACCACAGGTGATGGCATAGCTGAATCCACCAGATGAGAACACAGGCGCTGGCCTACAGTGACATACTCAGGCAGCTGTGTGCAGTACTCATCATGCGGACTCACCAGGGCACTGAAGAAAATGGACCAGGGACCTAGAAGACCACAGGTGACTATGTAGCTGAATCCATCAGACAAGAACACAGGCGTGGCCTACAGTGACATACTCAGGCAGCTGTGTGCAGTACTCATCATGTGGACTCACCAGGGCCCTGAAGAAAATGGACCAGGGACCTGGAAGACCACAGGTGACTACGTAGCTGAATCCATCAGACAACAACACAGGTGCTGGCCTACAGTGACATAGTCAGGCAGGTGTGTGCAGTACTCCTCATGCGGACCCACCAGGGCCCTGAAGAAAATGGACCAGGGACCTGGAAGACCACAGGTGACAGCATGCACAGCCCTCCACACGTTGCCTGCTGTCCTAGGGGACCTGCTGGCACCTGCTTCCCTCTGCCCAACTCTGTCAACCTTTTCTGAGAACTGATGGCACCCGTCTCCCACTCCACACCCTACCTGCTGTCCCAGGTAACCTGGTGGTGCCGCCTGTTTCCCTCTCACCAATCCTGTCAGCCTTTCCTGAGGCCTAATGGCACCCTTTGGCCCCATCACACCCCGCTTGCTGTCTCAGGGGACCTGGTGGTGTCTGTTTCCCTCTCCCTAATGCTTTCTGCCTTTCCCAGGGCCTGATGTCTCCCGTCTCCCACCCCACACCCTGCTAAGCTGTCCCTGGTGACCTGTTGGCACCGGCTTCCCTCTCTTTAACCCTGCCAGCCTTTCCCAGAGCCTGAAGGCTCCTGTCTCTCACCCCACACCCTGCCAGTTGTCCCTGGGGACCTAGTGGCACCTACTTCCCTCTTCCTAACCCTGACAGCCTTTCCCAGGGCCTGGTGTGTCTCCTGTCTCCCACCCCATACCCTGCCAGCTATCTCTGGTGACTTGGTGGCACCTGCTTCCCTCTCCTTAACCCTTCCAGCCTTTCCCAGAGTCTGGTGTCTCCCGTCTCCCACCTCATACCCTGCCAGCTAACCCTGGGGACCTGGTGGCACCTGCTTACCTCTCCTTAACTCTCCCAGCATTTTCTGGGGCCTGGAGGTTCCCATCTCCCACCCCCATACCCTTCCTGCTGTCCCTGGGGACCTGGTAGCACATGCTTCCCTCTCCCCAATCCTGTCAGCCTTTCCTGAGGCCTGATAGCACCTGTCTGCCCCTACACACCCTGCTTGCTGTCCCAGAGGACCTAGAGGTGTCTGCTTCCCTCTCTGCAACCCTGTCAGTGTTTCCTGAGGCATAGTGCCACCTGTCTGCCCCTCCACACCCTATTTGCGGTCCCAGAGGACCTGGTGGTGCCTGCTTCCCTCTCCCCAACCCTGTTAACCTTTCCAGAGGCCTGGTGGCACCCGTCTGCCCCTCCACACCCTGCTTGCTGTCCCAGGGGACCTAGTGGTACCTGCTTTTCTCTCCCTAGCACTTTTTGCCTTTCCCAGGGCCTGGTGTCTCCCGCCTCCCACCCCACACCCTGCCAAGCTGTCCCTGGTGACCTGTTGGCACCTGCTTCCCTCTCCCTAACCCTGAGAGCATTTCCTGGGGCCTGGAGGCTCCTGTCTCACATGCCATACCCTTCCAGCTGTCCCTGGGGACCTGGTGGCACCTACTTCCCTCTTCCTAACCATGACAGCCTTTCCTGGGGCCTGGTGTCATCCATCTTCCACCCTTTACTCTGCCAGCTATCCCTGGGGAGCTGGTGGCACCTGCCCCCCTATCCTTAACCCTTCCATCCTTTCCCAGGGTCTGGTGTCTCCTGTCTCCCACCGCATACCCTGCAGCTATCCCTGGGGACCTGGTGGCACCTGCTTCCCTCTCCTTAACCCTTCCAGCATTTTCTGGGACCTGGAGGCACCCGTCTTCCATCCCACACAATTCCTGCTGTCCCAGGGGACCTGGTGGTGCCTTCCTCCCTCTCCCCAACCCTGTCAGCCTTTCCTGAGGCCTGGCAGCTGTCTGACCCTCCACACCCTGCTGGCTGTCCCAGAGGACCTAGAGGTGCCTGCTTCCCTCTCCCCAAACCTGTCAGACTTTCCTGAGGCCTGGTGGTACCCGTCTGCCCCTCCACACCTTGCTTGCTGTCCCAGGGGACCTGGTGGTGCCTGCTTCTCTCTCCCCCTAACCCTTTCTGCCTTTTCTGGGGCCTGGTGTCTCCGTCTCCAACCCCACACTCTGACAAGCTGTCCCTGGTGACCTGTTGGCACCGACATCCCTCTCTCTAACCCTGGGAGTCTTTCCTGGGGCATGGTGTCTCCCATCTCCCACCCTATACCCTGCCAGCTATCCCCAGGGACCTGGTGACACCTGCTTCCCTCTCCTTAACCCTTCCAGCCTTTCCCCAGGTCTGGTATTGCCTGTCTCCCACCCCATACCCTGCCAGCTATCCCTGGGAACCTGGTGGCATCTGCTTCCCTCTCCTTAACCCTTCCAGCATTTTCCAGGGCCTGGAGGCTCCTGTATCCCACCACACACCCTTCCTACTGTCCCAAGGGACCTGGTAGTGCCTGCTTCCCTCTCCCCAACCCTGTCAGCCTTTCCTGAGACCTGGTGGCACCTGTCTGCCCCTCCACAACCTGCTTGCTGTCCCAGGGGACCTGGTAGCACCTGCTTCCCTCTTCTCAACCATTTCAGCCTCTTCTGATGCCTGGTGGCACTCATCTCCCCCACAACACCCTGCCTGCTATCCCAGGGGACCAATTGGCACCTGCATCCCTCTCCCCAACCCTGTCAGCCTTTCCTGAGGCCTGGTGGCACCTGTCTGCCCCTCCACACCCTGCTTGCTGTCCCAGGGGACCTGCTAGCACCTGCTTCCCTCTCCCCAACCCTGACCACCTTTTCTGAGGCCTGGTGGCACCTGTCTCCCCCTCCACACCCTGCTTGCTCTCCCAGGGGACCTGGCGGCACCTGCTTCCCTCTCCCTAACCCTTTCTGCCTTTTCAAGAGCCTGGTGTGTCCCGTCCCCCACCCCACACCCTGCCAAGCTGTCCCTGGTGACCTGGTGGCACCTGCTTCCCTCTCTTTAACCCTGCCAACCTTTCCCGGAGCAAACCACTCCAATGTCATTTTCATTTTCATTTTTAATAAATAGCTTGTTTGTAACAGGGATGGATATTTACAGTTTTGTCCCTGTTACAAACAGGATTGACCTGAGAAGGGGGCTTTTAAGTAACTTTTCAAAAGCAAAAAAGACATAAATAGCTTTCTGCAGCTTAAACATGTTAGGAAATTGTTGTAGCAGTGCATATTTCTTGAGTTTAATAAAATGTTTGCAGTCAAAAGTACATTTTATATTTTTTGTTGCAGTACCAGCCAGTCAGCCCCCCAACCCCCCAAGAGTAAGCCAGCAACCATTTGAAAACCAAAGGCAGTTTGTTACACCACTGAAATAAATTCACACTAAAATGAACACCAAATACTGTAATTATCACACACAAAAAAAGGGAAGTGCTAAAAGTCTGGTTTGTAACAGGGATGGAGATTCACAACATGTCTCCAGTTATAAACCTTAATATGAAAACTCCATCCCTGTTACAAACAGGATTGAACTGGGGAGGGGGGCTTTTAGGCTAACTTTTCAAAAGCAAGCAAAACATAAATAGCTTTCTGCAGCTTAAACATGTTAGGAAATTGTTGTAGCAGTGTATATTTCTTTAGTTTAATAACATTTTTGCAGTTCACATAACATTTTATATTTTTTTACAGCACCAGCAACCCCCTCCCCAGCAAGCCAGTAGCCATTTTGAAACCAAGGATACTTTATTACAACCACTAAAAAAATGCTCCTAAAATTAGCCCCAAATACTATAATAATCAGACAAAAAAAGGGGAAGCACTAAAAGTATGGTTTGTAACCGGAATGGATATTGATAACATGTCCCCAATTACAAACCATAATAAGAAAAATCCGTCCCTGTTATAAACAGGATTGCACTGGGGATAGAGTTTTTAAAACAACTTTTGGACATTAAAGCAAGGTTTAAAAGATGAACTGGCTTTAAACTCACTGCCAGATCATAGCATCACCACATCTTTACAGTGTTTACACCACTAAACATTAGTTTTCCATACTTTGCCAGGAAAATTATTGCCACTTTTGCCATTTTTATCATAAGGTGCAAGTATCTGACTTTATATCATTTATTAATTACATTGAAATAATATGATGCTGAGTTGTGCCAAAAAAACATTGCCCTGTGTTTATATCCCATTGTAACAGGGACATATACTGCCACTGCTATCCTATATACAGGATTGCTCTTTAAATTCAGATCCTTGCATTCAAGCCTGCTTGCATTGGCTGAGTGGGCTGAACAAGAACTTTCCTGGTTCAAGAATAGAGCCCTAAGCAACCTCACTCTGTAAAAATAACTATACTGCTCATAAATGTGTTGCAATTTAAATAAAAAGAGTACCTCAATGTAAATGATCCTGTACATAACAACTCTGGAGTGCAGGAGATGGAAAGCCTTTCACTGTTGCTACTGAGGACAAAATGGCCTGGGATCATGGGCAAACACACTTGAAAAGCTTCAGGATCCTCAAATGAATGGCTACAGATAAGTCAATCCTTTCTCCTGCACTGATCCTGCTCCCAGGACATAAAAAGGGACTGTGACATACAGGAAGGGGAGGGATGGAATCAGAGATGCACCATTTGAAAATGGGACTGCTCAGGAAGCTTGGAGCTCCGGGGGAAACAAAGAGTAGCAATCTTCCGGTAAGCCCTTGGGGTTTTGCGAGCGGGTATTGGAACACTGAAATATCGCCGACCAGGAGGAATTTGCATTGCAACCATATATGTAACCAAGGGGGACGGAGTAGGATACATACAGTACATGATTGCCATTTTTGGTGGCATTTAAATTAAAAAATTAAAGGCAGTAAACAAACACACACTACGTTTGGAAGTGTGTGTCTTGTCAGTCTACACACAGTCTTTAGCATATGACAGTGCAGGCTGAATGACAGAAATAGTGTGCACAAGACACACTGCATTTTAAATATCCCACTCAGAGCATGAAAAAAGAAGGGAGTATTTATGCAATTTTTTAAAATAAAACAGATTGGCTAGTGTTGCCACTCCAAGGTTATAAATCCTATCTAAGCTTGTTATATGGCACAGTGCAGTGCAGTTTTTCAGACTGGAATTGCTAGACTATGTGAATTAATGGCATGTAAACAGGGTATGGCATAAATGTACCCATTTAGTGTGGACAGACCCATATAGATTGTTACTTAGGTCCAAATATTGCCAGAATTATGGTCTGTTGAAGTTACAGTGTTATCCTATAGGCATAATTATGTCTTATTACTTGCTTTTCTTCGTGGTCACAATTATTTAAGGCTCTTGCATATGCCATTCAGGTAGTGGCCGTTGAAATCTTTCTCACCATATATAGATTGTTACTTAACTCCAAATATTGACAGAGTTATGATGTCTTATACTTCCAGTGTTATCCTATGTGAAACTGCATGCCCATGATGAACTCTTTTCCTCTGCATCCTCCTCTTGAGACACCAGCATTAGAAGATATCCTCTGGCACCACTGTACAAGGCAAAGTGCCGTGACCTCGACATTCTCCTACTGAAGTACCAGCAGCACAAGATAGCCTCTGGCACCAATGTACAAGCCAAAGTACCATGATCTCTTCATTCTTCACCTGAAGCATCAGTGGCAGAAGACAGCCTCTGGCACCACTATACAAGCTGAATAGCCATGACCTCTGCATCCTCCTCCTGAAGCACCAGTGGCAGAAGACAGCTTCTGGCACCAGTTTACAAGCCAGAGTACCATGACCTCTTCATTCTCTTCCTGAAGCACCTGCAGCAAAAGACAGCCTCTGACACCAATGTACAAGCTGAAGATCCATGACCTCTGCATCCTCCTCCTGAAGCACCAGTGGCAGAAGACAGCTTCTAGCACCAGTTTACAAGCCAAAGTACAAATACCTCTTCATTCTCTTCCTGAAGCACCAGCAGCAAAAGACATCCTCTGGCACCAATGTACAAGCCAAAGTGTCATGACCTCTTTATCCTCCTTGTGAAGCACCAGTGGCAGGAGACAGCCTCTTGCACCAGTGTACAAGCTAAAGGGCCATTACCTCTCAGCACCCTCCTTCTGAAGCAATTTTAAGGAGTTCTACAGCAATTCTCCATTAAGGCAACTTATATACCCGAATAACGAATACAGAATAATGAATACCTGGGACCTGAATACCAAATATTTGGACGAATATTCAGGAAATGGTATTTGCACTGCCCTATCAGTTATGTAAATCTGGGTGCCTTATTTGAAATGTGAGTGATGGCTGGCAGAATGGGTAGCATAGCAGGGGTGCAATGTAAAATGGTGATGTCCTTTTCTCTAATTTAACCTGTGAGCGATGGTAGCACAGATAGATTAGCAGGAGCATGGAACTTGGAGTGGCATTCCATCGTTCCCCCCCCCAAACGCACAGAGCTAGCAGTACACAGGGATACACACATGCACAGAATGAGCAGCCATAATGGATTATCATGTCACTCTCTGTTTTCACCCTCTCCTCCTTTTCATAAACCATTAACAGGAAGATGGCTGGAGAAAAGTTCATTTTAAGAAAAAAGTTGAGCCATCTGCTTTTTTTTTTTTTGGCTTAAACCATGGTCCTGGAAGTATTATGGCCACAGTGGAAGGAAACATGAGTGGGGGAGGTGCAGCCATAGGAACCGGGTTTGTAAAATCATTGGTGGGACCAGGGCTCAGGGAGGCAAAGCCCCAGAGGGGGGTCTACGACAGTAGAGTCCCCTATACTTGGGGGTCTGGGGGTTAAGCCCCTAAGGTATGAGAAAAAATGGAACTGTCAAGTTGTTTTACTGGTCTGCCTCTGTCTGTGACATATAGTATGCTCATGTTAGCTGCTGTGCACGCACATACCTATTTATATGGACTCCCTATTCATCCGTACTACACTATAACTGCTGTTACTGTTCATGGATAGTGGACTGCTGCTATAAACATTGTAAAAGGCTTCAATACTTGTAGCAGACTATTTGCATAACTGTATTATATATTCATGAACATTTGATATTTGCCAAAATTGAAAAGGTAATATTCTGATTACACATGCTTTACACATGAGTCGCTGGTGTCACATTTGGGCAGCATACATATTATTCTACTTTCAGGTTCCCCAATAAAGTAAAGGCATCCCATTTACTGTTTTATCCCAAGCCAGCCACAATGCATCCATCATGTGCACCCTGTCGTCACATGCAAGCATACTGTATAGCAGACCCTTTATCTGCATCTGTACCTTGGGTTGCCGTGCATTCACTTTTAGTCAGCAATTTATTATACAGATCCACTTCGACATATCCTTACATCATGTGGATACTTCTGAATCTAAATGATTACCTTAGATTGGCCTGCTTGCACACAGTTTAAGACTATTGTTGCACACAAAATGATGTTATAAATATATAACTTACACAAGGGTAATTGGGTTTTTACAGTTAAGGGGCCACAAATAAGACATGATGGGAGTGGTGCAGTGGAGCAGCAGTCTTCTGGGAGACATTCTGGAGGATGCGGTGTTGTCCCATCTGTAGGCATTTCTCTGGGCTGAGGGAAAAGGTTGCTCATCTCCAGGCTGAGTTGGCCAGGATTCAGGGAACCTCCTTTCCCATTCAGGGACCACCAGGGCCACCACTGCTGCCTCAAAGATTGCCAAGAAAGAGGAGTGGTTGGACCACAGTGGGCTCAGGGAAGGTGAGGGTGGTGGAACAAAGGCGCATCCCTCCAGTTGTACCTCTCCACAATTCATATGCTGTTCTGGTAGAGTGTGGTTCCTCTATGGAGGCACCTGCAGTGGAGACCAAGGAGGATGCTGGGAACCTACACAAAGAAGACCCACAGGAGGGTGGCATGGGATCCTACAGGGGAAGGAAACAACTCCTGGTGGGGGACTCCATTGTTAGGAGGGTAGAACTGGGGGAGGGAGGGGAGAGGGAGGTAAGTTGCCTGCCTGGTGCCATGGCTTGGAGGGACAGGGAGTGAATCCTCAGGATCGCTGGAGCAGCTGTACGGGGGAGGGAGCTGGATGTCACTGTCCACCTAGGGACAAATGACCTGGCTGGGAAAGGGATCAGAGCAGAACAGGAGGAGATTTTGGAGTTGGAGAGGAGCCTTAGACAAGTAGCATGCATGGTAACCTTTTCAGAGGTGTTGCCTGTCTATGGTATGGGTGAGGCTAGGGTGTGCCACACCATGGGATTCAATCAGTGGTTGAAAAACTGATGCAGAGCTCAGGGTTTTGGCTTCATTGGTGACTGGGAGTCCACCTGGAGGGATGCAGGCCTGTACTAGCATGATGGTCTGCATCTGTCCAGGAGGGAAACCAGGATCCTAGGTGATAGGTTTAAGTTCTTCATTGGCAAGCATTTAAACTAGGCAAAGGAGGGGGCACTCAAAAGGAGATGGGAAATCCTAGCCTCCCCCCAAAAAATCAGGGTAGTCAGTGAGATAAACACCAAGATAGAGAAGTCGAAAGGGAAAAGGGAAGGGGTAAATGGAGAAAAAGACAAAAGCAACAAGGACAGGGAATAGGGCAATAAGGGGTAAGGCCATCAAAAAATGGAGGGTAATGAGTGCCAATGCCCACAATCTAGGTAACAAGCTCCCTGAACTGATGACCTTGATGGAAGAGGGATGCCTGGGTATTGTGGCAGTCACAAAAACATGGTACACAGAGGACCATGACTGGGATGTCAGCATACCTGGGTACACAATCTACAAGAGGGACAGGGAGGGGAGAAGAGGAGGAGGAGTAGCTCTTTATGTAAGGGAAAGGATAAAAGCAATGGAACTAAAGGGTAAACAGGGAGGGGAGGAGAGAAGGCACTGTGGGTCACCCTGGAGACCGGAAATGGCACCACAATCTGCACAGGGGTTGTATACTGACTCCCATCTCAGGGGGAGGAAATGGACAAGGAAATGATAGAAGGCATCTTTAGGATGGCAGAGAAAGGGGAAGTATTGCTGATGGGGGACCTGAATATGCCAGATGTTAACTGGAGCACCTTTGCTGCAGCCACATCCAAGAGCAAGGCCATTCTCGATTCCCTACAGGGGGTATGCCTCAGACAGCTAGTGTTGGAACCCACTCAGGAGGGAGCAATCTTAGACCTGGTACTCTCAAGTGGGGGATGGAGAGAGGATCTCAGATATAGAAGTGGGTTGCCATCTGGGGACAAGTGACCACCAAACAGTGTGGTTCATGATAAACTCTGCTACAGACTCAAGCCATAAAAAAGTGAAGGTACTGGACTTCAGGAGGGCTGATTTTGTCAAAATGGGAGAGTGCTTCAGAAAAGCACTAGCAAACAGGCAAGAAAGAGGGGTGGAGCAATAATGGGGAAACATCAAAACAGTCATCACAGAGGCAACAGACCTTTGTGTGAAGCAAATAAACAAATTAAAACGAAAGAAAAAAACACTATGATTCTCAAAAGAGGTAGCAGGGATGGTTAGGGAGAAAAAGATAGCATCCAGGAAGTAAAAGGAAACACAGAAGGAGCAGGACAGAAAACTGTACCAGTTAAAGCAGAATGAAGTAGGGAAGGCAGTAAGAATAGCAAAGGCCCAAACCAAGGAAAAGATAGCCAACTCGGTTAAGAAGGGTTATAAAACCTTTTAAAGGTACATTAGGGAGTGAAGAAAGACAAAAGGAGGGATACTGAGGCTGAATAAAGAGGAGGGTGGGTGGGCAGAGAGGGACAGTGAAAAAGCAGGGTTACTGAATGAATACTTCTGCTCAGTATTCACAAAGGAAGAGGAGGGGAAGGTACCTAATCCAGTCAATAGAAGCACTCTGGATAGGAGGGTCAATATCAGTCCTTTCACAGAAGAAAGGGTTCTGAAAGAACTCCTAAAACTGAAGGTGGACAAAGCAATGGGGCCTGATAGGATTCACCCCAGAATTCTAAAAGAACTAAGAGGAGAACCAGTAACACCATTGACTACCCTTTTTAACAAATATGGGAGGATGGTGTGGTACCTGAGGACTGGAGGAGGGCAGATGTGATTCTCCTTCACAAAAGTGGGAGCAAGACAGAGGCAGGAAACTACAGACCTGTAAGTTTGATCTCAGTGGTAGGGAAAATGATGGAATCACTTCTGAAGGAAAGAATTGTTGAGTACCTAGAGGCCAGTGGGGCACAGGACCCAAGGCAGCATGGATTTACAGCAGGAAGGTCATGTCAGATGAATCTAATTGATTTCTTTGACTGGGTGACCAAAGTAGTAGACCAGAGAGGGGCTGTGGACATGGCCTACCTAGACTTTAGCAAGGCATTTGACACAGTCCCACACAAAAGATTAATAAACAAATTAGCCAGTGGGTTACTAGTGGGGTACCGCAGGGTTCAGTACTGGGTCCGGTCCTTTTTTATGTCTTTACAAGTGACATTGCAGAGGGACTGGAAGAAAAAGTATGTCTCTTTGCAGATGACACAAAGATCTGCAACAGGGCTGATACACAAGGTGGGGTGCAAAGGATGAGAAGGGACTTGGCAAGGTTGGAGGAATGGTCAAAGGTATGGCAGAATAGATTCAACACAATGAAGTGCAAAGTAATGCACCTGGGAAACAAAAACCCAGGGGAAGAGTACACAATTGGGGGTGAGATACTGACAACAATAAAAATGGAAAGGGACCTGGGAGTAGTTATATCAGATGACCTAAACGTGGGCAAGCAATGTGAGAAGGCAGTAAGGAGGGCTGGGGGGATACTGAGATGCACAGGGAGAAGCATCACCAGTAGAAAACAAGACATTTTTATCCCTCTGTACAGACAATTGGTGAGAACTCATCTGGAGTACTATGTGCAGTTCTGGAGACCCCATCTCTGCTAAGATATAGACAGAGTGAAGGCTGTCCACGGGAGGGCAACCAAAATGGTGCAGGGTCTGCACCAGAAGTCATATGAAGAGAGACTAAAGGAACTTAATATGTATACCCTCGGGCAAAGGAGGGAAAGGGGGGACATAATAGAAACTTTCAAGTACCTCAAGGGAATCAACAAAGTCCAAAGAGGGTAGCATCTTTCAGAAAAAGAGATGTGCAAGAACAAGGGGGCACAATTTGAAGACAGAGGGAGGACGGCTCAGAGATAATGTGAGGAAGTATTTTTTCATGGAGAGAGTTGTGGATGCATGGAACAGCCTTCCTGAGGAGGTCGTGGAGTCAAAAACAGTGGGGAAATTCAAGAATGCATGGGACAGACATAAGGCAATTCTAGTGGGGGGGGTTAGGAGGAAGTATGCTGTTGGTTAACTAGGATCTGCAGCTTATCCATTAGGTAGGGAAATGGGCAAACTAGGTGGGCCAAGCGGTCCTTATCTGCCATCAAATTCTATGTTTCTATGTTTTATAACATGGCACTGTGCTACTGTATCGTTGCACTATCAATGTAAAAAACAAAAGAAGCCAACTACCGGCAAAGGACACACACACACAGACACACACACACACACACACACACACACACACCCCTCTTCTATGGCTTGAATAGGTTTCAAACTTTCAAGTAGTATTCCCTTCCTTTCTTCCTTCTCAAATAATGTGCTTTACTGGTTTACCAAGGCATGCAACAAACTGAATACCACTATCAGAATGATTTGCTACCAACATGTGTCAAGTCACCTACAGTACATATATTTATTTTTGTTATAAGCCGCTAAGTCTAATATAATGTAATATGCCTTGGAGTCACAGAGTACATAGGTGATCCTATATTAGACTATGCAACAATTACACAATATGTCTTCAATTACAGTCATTCTACCATCACTTTTTACCCATTCCAAAGGAAAAAAACAAGCATTTGACAATGCCGAATGTTGATTGCGCTGATGTGTTGAGCTCGCTCACTGCCCCTCTGTCACTCGCTCAGTCTGTTTCTCCCAGTGCTGAAGGCTGCTGTTTTATACTGGGCTCCTGCCTGCATTGGCATCTTGTTCTGCCCACTAAGAAATCTGCAGCTGTCCTGACAGAGCTGCGTTGAGGTGGCTCACTCCCCCTCTTTCACTCACTCATTCTGTTTCTCCTGGTAGCTACAGGTTGCCCTTTAGTACTGGGCTCCTGTCTCTGTTGGTGGCTTTTTCTGCCCACAAAGAAAACTACAGCAGTCCCAACACAGGTCTGTTGAGCCTGCTAAGTCCCCCTCTCTCACTCACTTGTTCCGTTTCTACCAGCGCTGCAGGCTGCCCTTTTTTACTGGGCTCCTGCCTGTGTTGGCACCTTTTTCTGCCCACAAAGAAATCCACAGCTGTTCTGACAGAGCTCAGTTGAGGGCACTCACTCCCCCTGTGTCACTCACTCATTCTGTTTCTCCTGGCACTGTAGACTGCCCTTTTGTACTGGGCTCCTGGCTCTGTTGGTGCCTTTTTCTGCCCACAAAGAAACCTGCAGCAGTTCTGACAATGCTCCGTTGAGCTCGCTCAGTCCCCTTCTCTCACTCGCTCATTCCATTTCTGGTGGCGTTGCAGGCTGCCCTTTTCTATTGGGCTCCTGCCTGCATTGCCGCCTTTTGCAGCAGTTACAATACAGCTCCATTGAGCTTGCTCACTCCCTCTCTCTCACTCGCTCATTCTGGTTTTCCTGCCACTGCAGGCTACCATTTTGTACTGGGGCCCCTGCATGCATTGCTGCCTTTTTCTACCCACAAACAAATCTGCAGCAGTGCCAACAGAGCTCCGTTGAGCTCACTCACTCTCCCTCCCTCACTCGCTCGTTCTGTGTCTCCTGCTGCTGCAGGCTGCCCTTTTGTACTAGGCTCCTGCCTGCATTGATGGCTTGTTCTGGCCAGAAAGAAATCTAAAGCAGTCCCGACACAGCTCCATTGAGCTCACTTACCACCCCCTGTCTCACTCACTCATTCCATTTCTGCCTGCGCTGCAAGCTGGCCTTTTGTACTGGGCTCCTGCCTGTGCTGCCGCATTTTCTGCCCACAAAGAAATCCGCAGCAATCACAATAGAGCTCTGTTGAGCTCACTCACTACTGCTCTGTCACTCACACATTCTGTTTCTCTTGGCGCTGCAGGCTGCGCTTGTGTACGGGGCTGCTGGCTGCATTGGCACCTTTGTCTGTCCACAAATAAATCCGTAGCTGTACCGACAAAGCTCCATTGAGGTCGCTCAGTCTCCCTCTGTCATGCACTCATTCTGTTTGTCCTGGCACTGCAAGCAGCCCTTTTGCACCAGGCTCCTGCCTGCATTGGCACCTTTTTCTGCCAACAAAGAATTCCGCAGCAGTCCTGATAGAGCTCTGTTGAGCTCACTTAGTCCCCCTGTCTCACTCACTCGTACTGTTTCTCCCACCACTGCAGGCTGGCCTTTTCTACTGGACCCCTGCCTGCATTGATGCCTTTTTCTGCCCAAAAAGAAATCTGCAGCAGTCCTGACAGCGCTCCGGTGAGTTAGCTCACTCCCCCCCCTCACTTGCTCTCTCATTCTGTGTCTCCCAGTGCTGCAGGCTGCCCTTTTGTACTGGCCTCTTGTGTTGGGGCCTTTTTCTGCCCACAAACAAATCCAGAGCAGTCCCAACAGAGCTCAGTTCAGCTCGGTCATGCCTCCCTCTCACTCATTCCATCTTAATCTATCCCAAACACTGATGTCCCACAGCGACTTTGCTATTCTCCGTCAGGAGTGCAAAAACATATTTTAACCAGGATGTGAAAAATGACAGCTGTACTGTTCATAAGGAGGTGTGAAAGAATGCCACTGTTGAAAATGTGGCGTGAAAATATTACAAATTTGTTAAGTTACAAGGGTGCGTAGAAACAGTTGAATGCACGCTTGTAACACAGTCAGGTTATGGAGTTTTGACACCAAATTTCCAACATAGTGATTTTAGGACCTCTGCTCATGAACAGTTCCACTGTCATTTTCTTAATCTGTCCCGAACACTGATTTCCCACAGTGACCGCATTATTCTGTGCCTCAACTGTGAGACCACATTTCACTCAGGATGTGAAAAATGACAGCTGTACTGCTCAGAAGGAGGTGTGAAAAAATGCCATTGTTGAAAATGAGGCATGACAATATTACGAATCTGCAAAGTTACAAGGGTGTATGGAAAGTGTGCAACGCATACTTGTAACACAGTCATTTGATGGGCTATCATCACCAGATTTTCAACATAGGCATTTTAGGACCTCTGCTCATGAACAGTATCACTATCACCGTCATTTTATTACTCTGTCCTGGACAGTGATTTCCCACAGCGACCACTGTATTCTGCCCCGGAACTGCGAAAACACATTTCATCCAGGATGGGAAAAATGACAGCTGCACTGTTCATAAGTAGGTGTGGGAAAATGGCAATGTTGAAAATCTGGAGTGAAAATATACATTCGCGAAGTTATGAGCGTGCATGCAAACTGCGCAATGCACACTCGTAACACAGTCATTTTATGGAGTATTGTTACCAAATTTTCAACATGGCCATTTCAGGACCTCTACTCATGAACAGTGTCACTGTCATTTTCTTAATCTTTCCCAAACACTGATTTCCAACAGCGACCGCGCTATTCTGCGCTGGAAGTGCGAAAACACATTTCTGCCAGGATGTGAACAATGACAGCTATATTGTTCACAAAGAGGTTTGACAAAATGCCAATGTTGAAAATCTGGCATCAAAATATTACAAATTCACGAAGTTAAGAGCGTGCGTAGCAACTGTGCAGCGCACGCTCGTAAAACAATCATTTTTGGGATTTTTCCCACCAAATTTGCAACATAGGCTTTTTGAGAGCCCACCTCATGAACACTGGCATTGTCATTTCATTAATCATCCCCCAAAGGTGATCCCGCACAGTGACCGAGAAGTCACCTTTCGGGGCCGATTAACGCCATGACAGTTGAATTATTCATGAGGAGGGGTCCCAAAACCCCATGCTGAAAGTTTTGTGAAAAAAATTCCAAAAAATGCCTGAGATATGCAGCAAAGTTGAAAAAACCTTATTTACTCCATCATACAGCTTACCGGCATTTCCTCAGTTCGCAGTCGGCTTTGAAGAGTGCAGACGTGTTCCCGGTCCACCGAAGATCGTCGTGCCAGACTCTGGAGGTAAGTATGGGGTGAGGGGGTGTGGGGAGGCAGAGTGCACAGTGTGTGGGCTCAGGTTGCGGAAGGGGGGTCTGGGAGACCATGAGGGACCGTTTTTCTTTACAGGTCAAAAAAAAAGACAACGTGGGACAGTTTTAACCGCAGGGGCATTTGGAGTCTCGCTTTGGGGGGTTGTGGCCGGCGGGGATTGGGCATCCCGTCGGCAAGCAGCAAAAGGGGATTCCTTTCTGCTGACGGGGATTGGCGCCCCATCAGCAAACAACAAAGGGGGATAATTCCTTTTTGCCGACAGGGATTGGGCAGCCCGTCGGCAGACAATGAAACGGGGGACACATTATGCCGACGGGAGTGGGCTCCCCATCCAGCAGCAGATAAACATTGTGGTAGGGTTATTTTGTTTGGAACAGGGCGGCAACCCGCCGCCATGCTCACAAACAATATCAGGCTTGTTAGATCCACCCTGCAATGACGGGGCACTCCCTCATTGCGGCGGATGGCTTACGCTGCAATGACGAGGTGGCCCCTGATTGCAGCGGCTGATTTGCCACAAGTTGGTGTGAACATTCCAAACCTGTGTCACCTGCAGCCTGCAATGGCATTGGGGGAAGCGGGACAGGTCTTTGCAGGCTGTGGGGGCACTGGCCACAACAGTGCCGTGCCTCCACAGCCTGCTTCTCAGCAAGCTGCGCCAATATGTTTCTTGCACTGCGCACAATCAACATAAAAAGACTCTAAACAGTGGTTGCATGCCACATAAATCATGTACGCACCTTTTGGTAGCAGCCTGTGACCTGTAAGGCATAGCTCTGTATGGTCCTGTACTGGGAGACAGCACCCTATGTAGCTCACTGGAAGTAGGTGGAGCTATTGGAAGGGGGAGCATTATCCCCTGGCCAAAACCATTTTGCTTTTCCAGAAGATCCTCAGGACCAAACCACCCCCAATAAATTCATAAAGTCATTGGTGCACATTGGTACAAGGTGCTCACACATAAGGCATTACAACTTTATTGTTTTTTGATATGCCCTCCCCTCTAGTACTGACTTTATGTCATTCAGATTACATCATACCTACAAGACCTGAGTGAGATGGGGGTTGTTCCAACCATGCCAGTTCCTTAAGGATAAAACATTACAAGATTTTTGGACGTTGCAAAATACATTCAGGCTCCAAGATGCCAACCAGTTTTGATATTTACAAGTTACTCAGTACATAAAGGTTCATCTTAGAGACTGACTGGTGGATCAGGACATCCCTATGTTATTTAGTATTATGAATACTAAACAGGCTGGGAGGGGGCAGTCTCATTGATCTTGCAGTTATATTTTGCCTTAGCTCTCCTTCCTCTCTTCAGGATTCCCTGAGAGGGTTCCATCTTCCGCACTAGTGGTCTGGCACTGAACACAGCCGGCTGTAGGGTGCTCCCCAGCCTGCACTTAAGAGCAAGAATCCAGGATTCCCCAAGGAGATTCCATCTTATGTGCTAGCGGTCCGGTGCAGAACTCAGCCGGCAGCAGGGTGCACCCCAGCCTGCCCTCAAGAGCAAGGATCCAGGTAAGCTTCAGAAAAGCAGCTCCAGCCCAGCTTGCTAGCCGTGAACTGAGTTGTTGGATGGTGGCTGAATTTCGGTCTACTATAGGCTGATTCTGTACTCCGTCTCTCCCTGATTGCCTTCAGCTCCTGGGGATTTGAACTGCCTGGCACCTCCCCCTGGAGCTCATCTTTCTCTGCTGCCTAAATTTATTTTCTTTTCCTAACCTCCGCAACTGAATCTGTAATGAGCCTAACATATCCACTGCTGAATTTGAATTGTTAGTGTAGGGAAATACAACCATTTTTGAATTGTTAAGAGTAGGAAACTATAACATTTTTGGAGTGTTTCATCTGCCCTAAGCTAGTTAAGTATTAACAAAGTTTGAAGATAAACACTGCTGTGTCTAATCACTGAATCGCTGTTTCCCCTTCTGCAACCCCCTTGTTTGCCCTTCCTCTGTATACTGGTGGGGTTGCTGGTGCCTTATACTAGCCATTCTCTCCCTCCCTGGCTAGCTAACTAAGCACCCTTAATTTCTCACCCTGTTACTGAATTCTTTTGTCTCCTTACTTCCCCTACTTCCCAGACTCCGAGGCCTTTGTCCTGTCAGTGCATATAATCTGATTTCTTCCTTCTCTCCCTCTCTCTTCAGGATTCCCTGAGGAGGATCCATCTTCTGTGCTAGTGGTCCGGCGTTGAACACAGCTGGCTGCAGGGTGCTTCTCAGCCTGCCCTCAAGAGCAAGGATCCAGGTACGCTTCGGGAAAGCAGCTCCAGCCCAGCTTGCTAGCCATGAACTCAGTTGGTGGATGGTGCCTGAATTTGGGTCTTCTATAGGCTGATTCAGCACTCTGTCTCTCCCTGATTGGCTTCAGCGCCTGCGGATTTGAACTGCCTGGTTCCTTTCCCTGGAGCTCATCTCTCTGCTGCCTAAATTTCTTTTCTTTTCCTAACTTTTTTTTTTTTCTGACTTTTCCATTAGCAAATTAAATCTTCTAGCCACTAGAGGGCTATATTTCTGGTAGCAGTGAAATTTACTATGTCCACTCCACCATTAGCAGGGTATACGTAGCTACCACTAGGGACTCCTATCCTATCTGGCACATCAAGTACCTACCTAAATACCATGATGCTGACTCATCTGCTCCTTTGCTTATTTGTGCTCACATTGCTGATTTCGCACAGTAGCATACCAGAAGCCTGCAACCCCTCCCAACCTCCCTGTTACACGCTCAATAAAATCTGCCTAACTCCTGGTACTCTTGCCTCCGATTCTCTGTCAGCACACAGTAGCTCCATGCCTTACAACTGGTTTGACGCTTACCATCAGGGATGGGTAACATGCACCTATGCTTTATCACTCTCCCCTCTATCCCTCATGCCCACCCTCTGGGAACGTCGACAACAACTAATCTGGGACACCAGACAGAGGCGGACGGCAAGACTTACCTACAGGCAGTTAAGATTATGCCTGCTCAAACTTATACTTATGTTGTTACTGCTGTCTGGAAATATACACCCAAACCCTGGCCCCTGCCCACCACATAAGGCAGCCTCTTTAATGCAGCCAGGGTTGCTTACTTTAGCAGCTATGAACATCTGCAGCCTCCTCCCTAAACTGGATGCTCTACCACTCTTTGTTAACCAACACAATCCAGATGTCCTGAAAATTGTTGAAATATGACTGACACCAAAAATCCCAGACATGGCTATTGCCCTGCCAGATTACACCATCTCCAGACTGGACAGGACTACCAAGAGAGGAGGGGGATGTGCAATCTAGCTCAAAGAGTCACTCATGGGACACCCCCTGCCGGTACCTACTGCTGGTTCAACCACACAAATACTAGTCATCAAAATTCTGCTAGGTGCCATGATACGGCACTTACTGTAGCATCAGTGTACATCTCTCCTAAAGAACAGGGAAGGGGTCTCAGTTCTGTCATGGACTTTATGAGAAACCTACCCCCTGGCTCGGAGTTCATTCTGATGGGAAATTTTAATATTAATTGGCTTGCACTTGAGAATGGGAGCTTTAGAGATGCCATCTCTGCCACAAACTTTTCCCAGCTGGTTAACCCCCCGACTAGATCCAACTACAAAATGGGATCAAGCAGCCTACTTGATTGGGTCCTAACCAGTCATCCTGATCACATTGCTAACCTACAGTCCTCCCAGACATGCTCAGTGACCATTCCCCTGTCATCTGTGCATGGACACACAAATCCTGCAAACCTCCACCAAAGACAAGCACCAGCAGGGTCCAAGCACGGGGTCATCTTAAACCCCTCAAATCTCTCCTTAGAGTGCAAGCTTGGACTCCCATCGATAGTGTGAAGGATGTCAACACGGCACTTGATTATTTCATCAACACCTTTAATGCTGCTTATAACTCTCTTGCACCCCTAAAAAGTGGAAAATCAAAGGCCTTGCAACCCCTTGCTCTGCAGACTTATTAGCTCGTATGAAATCTAGGGACCACCTCTGGCATCGGGCTCGAGCCACTGGCATGCAATCAGACATTCAAAAATAGAAAAAAGCGCAGAATGACTGCACAAGGTCCATCCGCCTTGAGAACAATAAATATTACAAGGGAGCGCTTACTGACACATGGGGCAATGGTAAAGCTTTCTGAAATAATATCAAAGAGGTTACAGGGAAAAACCCGAAAACATCACCCACTTTACTTAACATTGATAGGACTACAACTCTGGACCCCCTAACTATTGCCAATACCTTTAATAATGCATTCATGCAACTTAGCAGTATTCTTTCACCTGACATTTTTGATGCAGATGTCACCCCTGCCAATCCTGTAAGCTCTCCCTCAATGACCAGTCACCCGTCATTCTACTTCAAAAAAGTCTTGTTGCATGAAGCCCGAAAATACATCTGTAAAGCAATTGGTAAATCTAGATACTGTGGGGACTCCCTTGACCTCAAACTGCTGTCCCTCACCCTTGAGGAAGTGTTAACACCTTTAACCAGGATATTTAACCTCTCACTCAGACTTGCACAGTTCCCTGATAAATGGAAATCAGCCACAGTTACCCCGGTCTACAAAAGTGGAGACAGGACTCTTCACATGAACTACCAGTCTATCTGCATATTACCACCTCTCTCTGAGGCTCTTGAATGCATTGTAGCTGACCAGCTTACTCAAAATCTTGACAAATATAAGATCCAATGCACCCAACAACATGGGTTCAGAAAGGGCATAGCACCACCGCGGCCCTTATGGAATTCACTAGTTCTGTAGTAAGTAAGTAAGTAGTAAGTAAGCAATCCTTATTTATATAGTGCTCTTCAATAGATATCAGAGTGCTTCACAAGAAAACCATAACAACAATAAAATTTCAGAATACAATCAATAAAAACTACAAAACACAGAATAGATCAATATAATATAACACTAAACACCTGCTGGAATGAATAAATTCTCAAGGCAGTCTTAAAGCTCTCCACTGTCAGGCACTCCTGAACCCAATAAGGCAGAGAATTCCACAGGGTAGGGGTCATAAATAAAAAAGCCCTAGCTCTCGATGTTTTAAGCTGAACCCTGGAGTGGCTGGGGAGGGCAGTAGGGATGCAGAAAATCTTGCAGGTAGCTTGGTCCCTGTCCATGTAGGGCCTTGTAGGTCAGTAAAATGACCTTAAAGATGATCCGCCACTAAACAGGCAGCCAATGCAGTTCACGCAGCACAGGTGTGATATGACTGGATCGCAAGGATCCAGACAACAGCCACACCGCCGCATGCTGCACCAGCTGCAAGTGGCAGATGTCATCCCCAGGAAGCCCTAGGTAGAGGGAGTTACAGTAGTCCAGGCGTGAAGTTACAAAGGCATGAATCAGAATAGGCAGGTCACAAGATGGAATCAGATGCTTAATCTGGGCAATATTCCTCAGATGGAAAAAAGAGGCCTTAACAACGGCTGACACCTGAGAACGAAGTGTCAAGCCATCATCAAGTATTACCCCCAGATTCCGCACCCAGTCAGAGGTCAGTAACTGGGACCCTCCGAGCCAAAGCCCAGAGGGACTCCCTGTCCCCGACCCCTCAATCCAGTGACCTGGGTCCAGTACCAACACCTCAGTCTTATCCAGATTAAGCCTCAACCAGCTAGAACTCATCCAGTCTTGGATTCCTATACACAACTCCCTGGACCATGGTCAATTAGTTGGTGCTGCCTTCATCAACTTGACAAAAGCATTCAGCATGGTCCATCACCTTCTACTACTAGAGCAACTACTTAATGCAGGGCTCTCCTCTGACTCCACTGCCTGTTTTAAAAAAAGTTAACTGGACAACCACACTCAACAAGTTAAAATTGTCGACATATTCTCTGACTAAAGACCTGATCGCTCTGGGGTTCCTCAAGGGTCCATCCAGGGCCCACTCCTATTTAGTCTTTTTCTAAACAGTCTCTCAAGCTCCTGCCCTGAATAAATCCTGCTCTACGCAGATGATGCCGTAATTTACACAACTCACCCAGAGCCTATACCCCTTGGGAACCAGCTACAACTTGGATTTGCCTCGGTAGAGAAATGGTTTAGTCATCACAAGTTGATACTAAACTACAGAAAAACTAAACTTATGATCTTCAGCAGCTCCCATAACAAGCACAGGACACATCCTCTGACTATCACTAACTGCCTTGGTACTGCCCTCAAACAGGTACAATTCTTTAAGTATCACTACTGCATCAAAAGCCATTAAATTTCCATTAAAATCCATTAATTTTCCATTAACTTCATGCAAACCCATTAATTTACCCCATTAAATCATGTTTAATGTGAAATTTGTTCTATTACATTTCCATTGATTGTTGTGGTTTCATGGGTGAAAACCTTTAATGTACTCATCCATGGCATAAATTACCCATTACCACCATCCATTAAATATTTAACTGGTGTTGCTCATCCATTAAATTTTGTTTAATGCAGTTAATGGCCTTTTTCACACCCTTTAAAACATAGCAATGAGCTTTTAATAGCCAGTAAAATGTAATAACCTAGTTTCATTGCCTTGAAAACTATCCTTGTGGTCATTAAATACATTAATGGCCATTCAGTGTCTTCAGCTGAGAGTTTAATGGTCATGAAAACAACATGCTTTTCCACTAATAACCATTAAAACTAAGGAATGAGCTTTTCATTGCCTTGAAAATTATGTTCATGCTACGTCAATACTTTAATGGCCATTAAAACTGTCCAAATGAGCTTTTCATTACCATTAAACATTATAGTTATGCTGTGCCAATGCATTATTGGCAATTTTATGTGTCAAACATATATTTTCCACTTTATTTCCATAGGACTGACTGGACTTTGACTTGTGCTTATCAGATAAGTATACTTTTATCTACTATTGGTCTTATCTGTACTTTGCCCTAAGAACTATGGCTCCTCTGTGACTCCGGTGTAACAGGTACTCCGCAGCATCCAGAATTGAAATCTACACACAAGTTCCCTCACCTGGACCAGTACATATGAGTTAGTTACTTGATTGGGAGGTGGGAAATGTGAGCCATAATGGTGAGCCTGCATCTGTTACAGCTGGAGTCCACTGAGGCTACATGTCAAGTCAACGGTTAATCCGCTGTATGACAACTTGCTCCATACTATTAATTCCAGCATCAATTGGCTCCCTGCCCAATTTGTTCCCAAATCATCCCCCCCACCCAGAGTTTAATATATAAAATTTATGCTGGGGATGAATTGTCAGGGAATGATGTGTATAGAGGGCTGATAAACATTGGAGCAAATAGTACAGCATGAGTTCTCACACAGTAGATAGATTGGAATGAATTGACATGTTACTATGCACTGAAAGAGTGGGTGCCATGAACCTAGCCTCATGAGGGGCAGTTGAGAGGTATGTGGTCAGCCCCTCCAGATCTGGCCCCTCTGCAACTGGACCCCCCTTCCCTCCCTGCTTCTGGACTCCCACAGCCAAAAACTAGCTGTGTGCTCACCGCACCTTTTCCATGAACAGCACAGCAGTGCTGGGGGGGGGGGCAAGGCTGGTCTGTAGGTGGGAAGGGGATTTAAAATGCAAGGAGGAAGGTCAGCTGATGGGGCTGGAACAGGGTAAGAGTGGGTGGCCCAGTGACAAGGAAGGTGGGGCAACTAGCACTTGAGCCACTACAGCCATGGTGTCATACACCCTATCATACCCCTTCTAGCCCTGGCAGCAGGTTCTCGAGCCCTATCCCCAGCTTCAGGCTTCTCAAGCCCTGTAGCCAAGTAATTTGCCTGCTGACGCACTGGTTATGGCCATAGCCCCCCAATCCACCCAAGTCAATGTCCTGGAGGGCAGCATGGTTCAGGTGGTTCTAGGTTGTCCAGATTGGAAAAGAGGGTGAACATTTGTGGGGTAGTGTAGTATGTGGGTCCCCAGGCGGCCCAGGTGGTGGCAGAGGGGGACTATAGCTGGGGAAACCTAGTTTGGGGGGGTCCCTTTGATGATTCAGATGTGTAAATAGGCTCCAAGAGGTCCTACGGGTGATCTGCAAGTGACAAAGTAAGGCCCAAAGGGAAAACTTCCCAACTGCCTGCAGTCAGTTGGGCATCCAACCCACACTTTCACCTCCTCTCTCAACTTCTCCCTAGGTTGGGGTGGTGTGTCAGTGGCAGTGCCATTAAGCAGGTGCTGTCCACCTGAATGAATAGTACAATTTTTTTTTAAGTTTCTTGTCACACTGAGGGCGCTGGAACAGGGTAAAGGTGGGTGGCTCAGTGACAAGGAAGGTGGTGCTCGCCAGGTTAAATAAAGATTTTGACTGACTGATTGATTGATTCAGTTCCCGATCCCTACCGGAGGACTGACTGCCTACTCCAATGGGCCACTCTCACACATGCTTCGGAACAGTGCAGAACTACAATTCCCAGTTCCCAGCAGAACTCCATCATAAAATGCTTGTGAGAGCGAATGGCGTGATGCACCTAGGAGTTGTAATTTTCTCATGTAGTTGTTTACTGCTGGTCTCGGAAGGGATGTGCTTGTTCAAAACTACATGTCCCAGAAGTCCCCACATGAAGCGTTACCAGTCCCGAGAGTGCGCGAACCCACGTCAACACCGCAGATGCTGTTGTGTGAGAGAGTATTGCATAGTGAGGAGAGTAGGGGGGTGTTCAGGGGCAATAGTCCATCAACAAGGCTGTAAAAAAGAAGAGTAGTGGCCTGTGAGAGGGGAATTGTGACATACCGAGACCAAAAGGTGAGTCTGAGGAGCCCACGGACAGAGGCATACCGAGTGCATGGCCTGTGAGGAGGGAGAGGACCAGAGAAATGACAGAGTAAGGGGGTAGGAGAGCGCACGGGGCCTGTTGCTGAAATTTGTGGCCCAGTGTGGCCTGTGAGGAGAGAGCCCCCAAAGTGGGCAGGAGTGAGGGGGAGATGGGCTCAGTAGGTAGGGAGACAGTGGTGTGTGCCGAGGCATGGGGGCCTGTGCTCATAAGTACATAAAACATCATTTTGCTGCTTGCTTGATCATGAACCAGCCATTGTGGGAGTGGAAAGGAAGTACAATGCTGTGCTAAAGCCCCCTGTAAAAATGTGTACAAGAATTGAAAACTAATTAAATGCATCTCAGCTAGGACATTTTTGCCATTTTGTAACCCTGACAAGTGAGTGGCAGGGGGTGGGGGAGCAACATGAGATGGTGGCTAGTATGCAGAACTATAAACACAAAGTCCTAGTACTGAGTCTCACCTCTACTTTACTCACTATGTGTCCCTGAGGGCATTGTGAAAGAGAAATTAAAGGGAAGCATCCATCAGTAATCAGGCCATGCCTGGGTGTAAGTCAAGGCCTGATTAACTTTCTAGCAAAGTATATTAATTTTAACTTACTGTTGTTGAAATATTTATCTTGTATCTCTTTGATCCTGCCTCCCTCCTGCCCCCATTTTGAAGTGCGCGGTTCACCCCTAACCACCACTGTCCCAGTGTGACGTACGACACGGGGAGCAGCCAGGTGCATGCCATATAGACAGCCTGAGTAAACAGCGCTATTAACAGATCTGGTTTCCAAAGTACATATCCCGGTGGTATACTGAGGCCAGGTATAGACTGGCAGTCAGTTGCCCTGGCTACTCAGTGTCATGCTTCACACTTGGACAGCCATGATGGTCGTGGGTGCACTACATGCTTCAAAATGCCAGAGGTAGGGAGGCAGGATCAGTCAGATAAGTATGGGGCGAACCAGACCCTTAACACCCATCAGTTTCAAAATCAGTCCTTGGTGGTCCAGTGGCTCCCCCCCATTTATGTTTGCCATGTAACAGAAATGATCTTGTGGTCTAGTAATGCTCCTCTCTGATTGCCTGGTACACCTCTTTGTAATATACCCTGGTGGTCTAGTGTTTTCTGCCCCCCATCACCTGGTACACAGCTCTGTAATATTCCCTCGTGGTTTACCATGCCCCACAACCCCAGTGGTAAATGCCCCCTCACCTGCCGAGGACCCCCCACGCTCTGACTGCCAGTCCTGTGAAAGCGACTGCCAGCACAGCAATCCACTCACTTCCTAGTCCAGCTGCTGTCTGACAACCATGGAGTGCAACATATGCATGTCTATGCTTCTATGATCAGTTTCAGCCCAGCTACCCCATACTTTCACAAATACCCCTTACATGCCCCCTCTACATTTTTAGCCAACAGAAAAGTTATCACCCAGGCATATATCATACAGACACCCAAACTTGATTTAAATCAGCAAAAAAATTACTACATTCCAATAAAATACAGTACTGTGCCTTTAAATTTTTGTTCGTGAACTGACTGTTACATAGTTAAGTTTTTTTGTGCAGTCCTCATTCAAGTAGCTGCTGCATGTTTTTCTTTGTGTGCTGCTTTAGTTTGGTTTCTGCCGTAAATTAAAACAACTAAAACCACTGTGGTAGTACGGAGTGCTGCTTCCTGCATACCATACAATGTTATAGTTCACATCCGGTTCTGCTCTAATGGCTGAAGGAGCAGTCAGCGTGTCAGAGAGGGCATCTGCTGGTACATGTGTGACAAAAGGTCAGCAGTGATGTAAGTTCTAAAGCAATCTTTTTATTTACACAACGATTCTAGCCATCCAAGCTCTAGCCTGGAAAAACAAATCACACTGCAGAAATGTTGTTGGAGTGAACGTAATATGAAAAACCAGCCTTATGGATTCAGTCAGCTCACCTGTGTGTGTGTGTGGCCTTAAACCTGCATTTTACAAGCAGGCCCCCTCCCCCTAGCACATTCTTCTGCTTCTTTCCAGTAATTTGACATTCTTGTGGGGGTATATTGCAGACAAGCTTGGAAGCTAGTTTTTTATGTTTGCTTGCGCGCATGCACAAGAAACATGTTGTGGCAGCTTAGGAGAGAAGCGGGTTGTGGAGGAGCGGCACTGTGGCAGCCAGTGCCGCCACTGCATTTGTGGGCTTGGATCTCTTGATCCAATGCGGTGGCACGCTGCTGCTGACATTAGTTCAGCAAGCGTGCCACCACCTTGAAAGAAATTGGCCACTGCAATGAGGGAGTGCCCCGTCATTGCAGGGCGTGCCTGAAAGAAACTGGCCACTGGAATGAGGGAGCGCCCCATCACTGCAGGGTGTGTCTTGCCTGCCGAGACATTTCTGTTCACCCCACTCCCTCCATTGTCCATTGCAGGAGCAGGAGTGCAAGTAAACCCTTCCGCTTCTTCCCACTGCCTGCTGTCCACCCCACTCCCTCTGTTCCCCATCTAGGCACACATCCTGTGCTGTAAGTAAACACTACCACTGCCTCACACTGTGTGCTGTCAACCCTGCTCCCTTTGTTCCCCGTCCCACCACCAGGAGTGCATGTACACCCTCCCGCTTCCTCCGTTCCCTGTCCAGCAACCGGAGTGCAAGTGAACCCTCCCACTGCGTGCTGTCTGCCCCGCTCCCTGCACTCCCTGTCCTGGCAACCAAGAGCAAGTAAACCCTTCTGCTCCTTCCCACTGCCTCACTGTCCGTTCTGCTCCATCCGTTCCTGGTCCCGGTGTAAGCTGACCCTCCCGCTCCCTCCCACTGCACGCTGTTCACCCCGCTCCCTCCATTCTTGGTCCTGGTAGGTAATTACACCCTCCCGCTCCCTTCCACTGCACGCTGTCCATCCCACTCCCTCCGTTCCCATCCCAGCAACCAGATTAGAGAGGGAGGAGCCAAGTCCGCCCCGCACTATGCAACAACCGGAAACCACAGGCCAGTCTGCTGCTGCTGCTGCTGACACTGCACAAATTCTTTTGTAACAGTTACAGAAAAGACTACTACAGTCATGACAGGTTGGTGAAGCCATTTCCCAGCGCATCATTCTGTCCACACTATGTGTTCTGCAGGCGTTTGCCACTTGTTAAGGATTGATGTACAGCACTCGTTTGTCAGTCTTGGATTGCAGCAAAGAATGCCATTTTCTTAAAAACTGGCATATGCTAAATAATAAACAGCTGTGTTTACAAAGATGAAATCACAAGGTTTCAACACAAACACAGAAAAGAAACCAGTGGGGTTTGACAAGCTTAGTCATTCACTTTGTGTATGTGTATGATTCTCTTCATCTTTAGACTGACAAACACGCTATGCCCACTTCCAGTGGATCTATATTTGTGTTTTGGGATGGGTTGTGTGTTCTTTTTGTTTGATGTGGAGAAGGTGGGCCTGACTCCAGTGTTGTCTTTCTGCCATGCTGTGGTTGCTCAAGTTGGTGGAATCCCCAGAGGCTCTTGAGGTTCAGCCGAGACATACCTTGCAATAACAATGAAAAAAGCCTTATCTAGTTTGGGGGGCTTTGTATATAAATAGACAGGGGAGGCCATAAATTTTTAATCCTTGGTGTCACTGCTTCAAAACTCAGGTCCTGGAGATGTGTTGGCTAATTTCTTTTTATGTTGGCTCGCGCTTGTCCGTCAGCCAACATATTGCATTAGTCGCAGATTTGGAGGTGCGGTGACTGTGGGCGAATGCGGAACGCATCAGTGGTGCATCCCTTATTCCCCAATAAGATAGCTGCAGGCACTGACACCAGCAACACGTAAAGTGGCCACAAGATCTAAGGAAAGGTCCGTTGCAATGAGAACCAAGCTCATCACGCAGCGGCACCTCCCCACCTGCCTTTCCTGGTGAAGCATTCTACTAAACATGGCAGCAGTGACTGCCGCCACCGCCTGCCACAATGTCGACTTCGGGAGTGCCCAGTCCCCCAGTTGGCATGCCCTGATCCAGTTCATGTGCTGACAGGGGAGCCCACTCCCTGCCAGCATAATGCCCCCCCCATTTGTTGTGTGCTGAGGGGGGTGCCCAATCCCCCTTGGCTCTTGCCCCCCCTTGGTATGTGCCGACGGTGATGCCCAATCCTCCATTGGCTAGCCCCCCAAACACTCAGGTGGCATGCTGGTAGCCCACCCCAGCGTGCCAAATGCCTCTGAAAAAAAAAAAAAGTCCAGTGATTTTTTTGTGTAACCTGTAAAAGAAAAAAACAGTCCCTCACGTTCTGTCCTGCTCCCTCCCTCAACCCGCACCCACCCTCTGTGCACCCTGAATCCCCACACACCCCCCTCACCCCATGCTTACCTCTGGAGTCTGGTGCGGCGATCTTGGGTGGACCGGGAACACATCTACACTCGTCAAAGCTGACCACGAACTGAAGAAATACAGGTAAGCTGTATAATTTGGTGCATATCTCAGGCATATTTGGGAATTTTGGCATCAAATTTTCAACATGGGGTTATTGGGGCCCCTTCTTATGAATTCAGTCACTGTCATGGCATTATTAAGTCCCGAAAGGTGATTTTGTGGTCACTGTGCGGAATCATCTTTTCGGGACCGATTAACAAAATGACAGTGCCACTGTTCATGAGGTGGGCTCTCAAAAAGCCTATGTTGCAAATTTGGTGAAAAAAAATCAAAAAAATGACTGTTTCATGAGCATGCGTTGTGCAGTTTCCATGCACACTCATAACTTCATGAATTTGTAATATTTTCACTCCAGATTTTCAACATTGGCATTTTTTCACACCTCCTTATGAACAGTGCAGCTGTCATTTTACATATCCTGGCCAAAATGTGTTTTCGTACTTCCGGTGCAGAATTGCGCGATTGCTGTGCGAAATCAGTTTTCGGGACAGTTTGAGAAAATGACAGTGGCACTGTTCATGAGCAGAGGCCCTAAAATGTGTATGTTAAAAATCTGGTGATGAAAGTCCATAAAATGACTGTGTTACAAGCATGTGTTGCGCAGTTTACACACGTCCTTGTAACTTCACAAATTTGCAATATTTTCATGCCAGATTTTCAACACTGGCATTTTTTTCACACCTCCTTATGAACAGTACAGCTGTCATTTTTCACACCCTACCCAAAATGTGTTTTCGCACCTGTGGTGCAGAATGGCGGGTCGCTGTGGAACATCAACTTTTGGGACAGATTAACAAAATCACAGTGCCACTGTTCATGAGGGGAGGTCCCAAAATGCCTATGTTGAAAATGTGTCTGTTCAGGGTGGGGGTGAGGTTAGCATCAGTTCAATACTTCACTACCATTCCTATTATGCATCTCTAACTCCTGCGCTACCAATGCCAATGCCAATGCCAGCGAGACAACATTCGGCATTGACAAATGCTTGTTTAGTGCACCACAGAGGGTAAAGATTACATGACTAAAGACAGCCTTGCACTTTAACCTCAGTAATAAATCCCTGTACTCTTTGTAAGAATCCACTGTAGCCCACTCCCACTAAAAGTGAACAGAAGTGACCTCCTGAAGCCTTTTCCACAGGGTTATAATTAGGACTATGCTTTTCCCATGAGAATTTTTGGACAAAATCATGGTATTGTCATGCTCAAAATTTCAGAAGTTATTTTATTTATTAAATTAATAAAAGAAAAAGAAAATTCATAGCAAAGTAAAAGTCACGGGTGTGTGATTTGGCATGATATTTTAAGCAAGCCCATAGGCAAAGATTGCAATGTTTTAAGATAACATTTTTGGGCTGGCCCCGTGGATCACAAACAGACTCTTGTGCTGCCACATGGGAGAGTAACTAGTATTCCACACTGGGACTGGCGCAGGGTGGTTAACGTCACACAGGTGAAAAACAAAAGCACATGGTTGGCGTGGAAAAAAACTCTGTAGTGGTTTCATAGAAAGTGCTCCAGATTATGGTGTTGTCATGGAAAATGCCAAGTTGCAGCGCTGTCATTAAAAATGCAAATAATTATGGTATTTTCATAAAAATGGAAAACAAATATGGTATACATAATGTCCATGACAAATGTACAGCCCTAGGCATAACCAGGATTTGGGAATGAGGAGTTTTCACCAAAGCAAACCTATTATTAAGTACCTTGTACAAAAAAACACTCTTATGAAAACTAAATGGAAGCAAGATTGAAGGGGGATTCTGGGCACCCAGGAACTCTCCTCCAGCTATGCCTATGCTAGTTATAATGCAAAAACAGAAATGTTGCAAAACAAGGTTGTGAAAATACAGGTCCGGCTTTGAAATACAGCAGGACTGATGAAATATGGCGCCAACGACTAAACAAACAGGTGGGGTTTAACTTAAGTGACTAAATGTGGAAACTGGAAATGAGTCATTCTATGACTGCCTGGGATTTCACTCCCTCTTATTCTACTCTAACATGATGAAGTCTGCTTTCTAACTGTTCATGTCACTGCACTCCACCACTTTCAGGGCATTCATTTCCTGGTAACTTGTGCTGGGCTGGTAACTGACCAATATTGTCATTACATCCAAAGCAGCTCTGCTTTGCATAGAAATGGACTTGAGGGGCTGAGCCCCCTGAAAATTTCCAGCTTCCTCTTTTGTTAACAAGTTGTCAGCACCTGTTTGTATAGATAAGTCCCCCCACCCCCACCCTAGTGAAAAAAGTTGACTTCTATGGTGCTTCAAGCTTATTTTAATAAGCAAACTGTTGCTGCAGCTCCTAACACTTTTAACATACTGTACCAGCTGGTGAATAAAGTAGTGATTTATTATGTTTCATTTGACCAACAAGAATTTGTTAGTACACAAGCTTTCACTCCATTCTGAAACCTTCTTCAAGTGAAGAATGGCTCTGTGTAGTCTGAAAGCCTGTGTACTAAAAATTTCTTGTTGGTGCAATAAAAGTGCCAACTTGCCTACTTTGTTCCCCCATTTGTACAAGGATCAATACAGCTACCCATCAATTCGCTGCAACATACCAGTCAACATGCATTATGGGTTTTACGTGATAAGGGCGAAACTTAAAGAGCAAACATGGAATCTCGATGCACAACGGGCTAAACCAGAATACCGACTTTTTCTTTTTTTGTGGGGGCAACCCTTCCTTACTAATATAACTAACTCAGAGGTTACAGCACCTTAGAGAATGGGTAAAACTCTTGTCGCCATTCTGGTTTCTCACTTTTTGCAGCATGATTCTGGGTGTCGCCTTTTTCATTTTCACCCATGTCAGTGACCACCTCCATTATGTTATTACTTTGCTGCACAGTTTTCTCTTTGTTTTATTACTCCTGCTGGGGACACTGTAGTCAACTGTTAAGTGCAGAGTTGTGAGCCCAGAGAGCCAGGTTTGACTCCTACCACTGTCATTAACTCACTGTGTGCCCATGGACCCCGAGCAAGTTACTGTTCTTGCCCTCCATCCATCTCTTTCTGTCATTCTTTCCTCCTCTGTTTTTCACTTCTCTGAGTTTCCTTAAAGAGGTTCGAAAAAATATTTCTAATTGACAGCTGTCTATATTGTTCCAATTTGCAGTCAACATTTCCATATCTCCAAATCATTCATATATACAGTACACATATTTTTTTCATCCTGTTCAGACTCCTTCTTCAGCTTGCCTCTGGCCCACTCTCAGTACCCATCCCCTCTCAAACCTGCCACCTCATCTTCTCCCAGGACCTACCTTCCCCTTGCATTGCCCTCAGGGATTGCCCCCATGATGGGGTGTTTTCAGGCTTTGGAGTCCCTCAGGAGATTTAATCCAGTTGCTGACTGGACAGCCTAGATTGGCAGGTGTGGGATCTGTGGGAGTGGTAGGGCAGTCATTCTGCATGACTGCAGTATTTCCTTCATATGTTGCTATCCCCTCTGAGGGCATCTCACACTGGTATGTCATGTCGGACATGCACACACTCTATGTCAGAGATGTCCTCCACTTGAGGTCACTCAAGCGGTGGTGTGGTAGAGATCAACTGGCACCCTTCCACCTGAAAAAAGGAACTTCTGTTTGGACATTCGACTTCCCTCCCTTGGCTGGCCCTTAATGGCCCCAGCTCGCTACTGAACCTGGGCTACCAGTGTCTCAAGTGATAGGGGTCGTGCTGAACAAACAGGCCTGCTAAATTATCCTTATTTAACTAAACTCAACATTTATAATCCTGTGTATTGTATTGCTTGTATGTGGAGACCACACTTATGGTCGAAGAAATGGTCTTAAACCATCCAATGTGTATGAGAACCACAAACGAAAGGTGATAAGTTCTGATTCCCACAGAATGTGAGACCACTCTTACATCCTTGAGAGTGGTCTGTGCACCAGTATTAAAATATTATTGCTGAAGGTTGATCAATAATATAATAAAAATGTACCCCCCCACCCAAAACCAACCCCAGCTCATTCCCAGGGCAACTGTGTGTGAGACACTATGCAGAATAACAGTGTCTCACATTCAGAGGAAAGGAACACTAATTGTTTTTTATAAAATGGCAGGGTAAAATTGTGTAATCTGATTGCCTCTTATTTATGTGTAAAATATGGTTTACACATGGGTAAAAAAAGGACTGCTCAGCAGCGAAGAGTCTGCAACACAGATCAATGGGCATTTGGAACATAGGCATTTCAGTTAGCCCTCTACTGACAGAGCTGATCTTCCACCACAAACATGGCTGCTACCTTTACACTGTAAAAAAACTTCAACTAGGCCCTAAAAATAAAACTACCTTAAATAAAAAATAAAACGAATGAAATGCTGTTTCCCTGAATATCAGACTCTCTTACATACATAAACAAATTAGAAACAATAAGTATTGTTTATAGTTTTCACTACACCTGTTTCTTTGCTGACAGTCAAAAACCCCCTTCTATCTTTAACTGCTCATCAGGGAACTCTCTTTTCTTCTTGCCCTGACAGTGAGATAACCGAGTCTCTGGCTTTAACAAAGGCTTTTATTGTGTCTGTGTATAGCGTGTTGGGAGAGAAACATTCTGCCAGTGGAACTGAGCAGAATTTTGAATGCATATATTCCATGGTAAACATTCCATATCTTGAATGTGGGGAACAACAGGGAAAAAAAAAAACAGGAAGAAGAAAGCAGGCAATAATACAATGACATCATCAATGACATCACTTGCAGTGGGCGGAAGGATTATTTTATCACAAATGCACAGAGTAAATCTATTTTATTACATGTAAACATGCTTTTCCCAACAGTCAAAAGTAAAAAAAAGAAAAGGAGTCAATTTTATAAATGCAATAAGGCACTCAGGGGTGTGTGTAAACCATATTTTACAGCACGGTCAGCAGCTGAAGTCACTCGGCCATTGGGCTCGTGCCTCACTATGCCCCTGGCCGTGCTGTAAAATATGGTTTACACACACCCCTGAGTGCCTTATTGCTTACTTACTGCAAACCTGCAAACCTTCTGTAACATTCTGTTCATGGAACCCATTATTTGGAATTCTGTCTACATCATGGTTTGCTATTACAGAACTCTAAGCTGTATTCTAATAGGTCACCAGCTCATGTTTAGCACTGTGTACGCAAACCTTGACATATTGAAAACTTCAACTTAATTGTTCCTTGAAGAGATTGGGCCATAAAAAGAAAACCAATACAAAAAATGTTTTTCACCTCAGTGTTTATTAAGGCACAGTTAAATACAAATTAGCTGATAATATGAATTTCATTTATGTAAATATGATATTATAAATAGCTACTAATTAGCAAAACCACTGCTTATCTACACTTAACTGCACTTTGCAGGTTTTATGGCTACTGTTACTGTTTATGGCATTCAAAGCATTCTGGGATACAGGGCATTGCACAGGCACTATATAATATCCACTTTCTCTCCTGCTTCCTTGCCATAGACTGCCATGAAATTTCCAAAACAGTGGGAGCAGACCTGTGACATCACAAGGTAAAACCTCCCAGAGTGATGCCAATCTTATGGGAAAAATGAAGCTCATTGCTGGATTCAAAGGCAACATCAGTAACATCACATGGTTAGAACACAGAATACTGTGCACCAATCACTGACAGTTTTGTACAAATGCCCTCTCTATATAAAAAAGGCCAGAGTAAAGAATCTGATGTTGGGTAATGCAGCAGCTCATGGATAGTGTAAAAACTCTCCTTCAGGTGTGGTTGTAGGGTAGCCACTGGACCAAAATTGTTAGTAGCCAAAACTCCCGTGATGGTGGCTCTTTTCATGCAGTTGTTCAGGGTAGACCCCACAAAACCTAGTGATCGTATGACTATTTAATTATCATCGTTATCAAATCAAATCAAATCATGACATCATGCTTAGTCAATCAGGATTGTTTATTTCTATGCAACCTGGGTACCTTTATAACCATTATAAATCGAGGAAGAGCTCCTGACCAGTTATAGCACTTCTTTCCTATGCATGTGAGACTCGTATTCAATGAAACATCTCTCATGCACTGCCGCCCTGAAACTGGGCATGTTCAGGTAAGGTTTAAAAAAATAATAATATGTTATTAATCATTCTTGATCCATAATATATTATTACCACCACTGAGACCACTCTTACAACCATAAAAGTGGTCTTACTTAAATCCTTAGGATATCAGAACTGATTGTCTTTGGTTTGCGATTCTAAGTCCCAAAGAATGCATGTGAGAACACTCTTAGAACCCTAAGAGTGGTTTCAGTGGCAGTATTAACATATGTAAGAGGTTGTCTGATGCATATTGTTCTAAAATGATGAAGTCCTAAGTTCAGTTGTTAGTGGTACAGTCCATTTCTCACAAAGGGGATTCTCTAATATTCCATAAACTAAAACATTTTCATTTAAAATTTAAATTCCACTTTTTAGACAAAGGTCTTTGACATGATTTATAATATGTTTACATGCAGAGTTCCATTGTCTGTTATGGGTGCCTATGGTCTCTCACAGTCCTTTTTAATGTGACCGTGGTTCTGGAGAACTGGAGGAGGGTAGATGTAGTCCCCCTTTCAAAAAAAAAGTGGTAGCAGGGAGGAGGCTGGCAATTATAGACCAGTAAGCCTACATCATTGGTGGGAAAGTAAATGGAATCACTGCTGAAGGAAAGCATTGTGGAATATCTGGAATCCAGTGGGTTACAAGACCCGAAGCAGAATGGATTCATGTGGGGGTGGGGGTGGATCATGTCAAATGACTTTGATAGATTTCTTTGATCAGGTGACTAAGGAATTCGATCAAAGTGGAGAGGTGGATGTGGCCTATCTATATTTCAGTAAGGCTTTCTACGCTGTTCCACATAGGAGACTAGTAAGCAAGCTGGGTAGCTTAGGAGTGGATTTAAATGTGGTAAATTGGGTTAGAAATTTGTTAAGGGGATAGACAACAGAGGGTGGTGGTAAACAGAGTTCACTCTGAGGAAAGGAGGGTAACCAGTGAGTAGCATCAGGGATCAATGCTAGAACCAGTCCGCTTTGATGTCTTTATAAGTGACATTGTAGAGGAGCTGGAAGGGAGGGTCTGCCTCTTGCAGACAACACCAAAATCGGCAATATGGTGGACACTCCAGGGGGATGGAAAGGATGAGCAGGGACCCGCAAGGCTCGGGGTGCTGTCATGGGTATGGCAGCTGGGTTTCAATGCAAAAAAGTGCAGAATGGTGCTCTTAGGGCACGAAAACCCAAGGGTGGACTACACAGTGGGGGGGGGGGGAGTTGTATTTACAGCCATCAGGCACGAATAAGACGTGGGGGGGAATCATATCTGATGACCTAATGGCAGTCAGGTAGAGTGACAAGGCAGTTGGGAGGGCTAGTGGAATGTTGGGGTGCATATGGAAGATGTATCACCAGCAGAAAGATGGAAGTGGTACTACCTCTGTATACATTGGTGGTAAGACCCCCACCTAGAGTATTGTATCCAGTCCTGCAGACCACAGGCCCAATTCTCAAAAGCAAAACTATGACACAGGATGCTTGCGCCAAACAGGGGCTATGCAAGTGGCAGTTTGTGTCATAGTTTGCAGCAATCCAGAGTCTCAAAAGCTGGTTGTGGTGACATCAGGATGCCATGAGACAAAGCCCCCTTGTGCCACCCTTGTGGCAAAAGTGCCTATGTGCCAGGTTGCAAGGAGGCATGTGCCATGGCAGGGCTGCACATCCCCTTTTTCTGTATTCTGTAAGCCCTGCTCTGGGCAAAGCAAGGGGCTCAACTTAGACCACCCTTGAGGTGGTCCAAGCACAGCACTTCAATGTGGTGAATTGGGGGGGGCTATGAAAGTGGAGTCCAGGGGCAAAAGGGGCATGGGGGTGCCATAAGGAGGCATACTGGAGACAGTGGGCATGTGAGGGGGTGATATGTCACCTGGCAGGGCAGGGGTGGCATTTATATAACTATTGTGCTAATGGCATGGTACCATGGAAGGGGGTTCCAGAAACAAACAGTGCCATGCACCCAGGTGGGCACAGCCCTGGCAGCAGCCCCAGCCTCAGGCACTGTTTGTCCCTGCCCCCCGTGGTACTATCCAGTAGCTTAATAGTTATATAGTGTCTCTCCCGCCAGGTATCACATCACCCCCTGGCATGCCCACCATCTCCACAACTGACTCTATGGCACCCCCATGCCTTTTCTGACCTGTACCCCTGCTGGCAAACATGTTTCACTCCCCTCACCATCCCCACCCCACTAGCCAGATCCCTGCAGCATTTCCTGCAGGTGAAACAATTGTTTGGCACTAGACTGTAGGTGTGACAACTCCCGGGTTTTTGGCGCAGGAATCCCTGTTTTTACAGAATTGGGCACAGGGTCTCTGATGCATCTGGGGTGGGTCGCAGCCCTAGACCACTGCAAACTGTGGTGATCTGACAGCTGTTTGAGAATCAAGACCCACATCTCCAGAACATAGACAGAATGGAGGCAGTACAGAGGAGGGCAACTAAAATGGTGCAGGGTCTGCATCAAAAGCTCTATGAAGAGAGACTAAAGGACCTCAATATGTACACCCTGGAAATGAGGAGGAAGAGGTGGACTATGGTTGAGACTTTTAAATACCTGGGCTGGCAGTATACTCTAAAGGTTAGAGTAATGCGCTTCGAATGAGCTTGGTACACTAAACAAACCTGGGTATGTTTCCAACAACCTCCACTTACATACTGTGTGACTATGAGCAAGTCACTAAACCTCCCCCTTGCTCTTGGGTTACCCCTGAGAAGAGGCAGCTGTGCCTAGTTAGCTTATTCAGTTAATAAAAGAATAAGAAAAAAATACCTCATGGGGTAAATAAGCTGCAGGAGAGAACTATTTTTCAGAAAAAGGTGCTCAAGAACAAGGGGACATAATATGAAGGTGGTGGGGGAAACATTGCAGAGAGATGTGAGGATGTACTTCATAGAAAGTGTGGTGGATTCTTGAAACAGCCTACCAGTGGAGGTGGTGGCGGTGGTGGTGGGGGAAACAATGGGGGTTCAAGAAAGCATGGGACAGGCATAAGGGAATCCTGGTGTAACCCCTAGGTGGTGCTATCTCAAGGGCTACTACCCCTGCCTGCTTGGCTAGTAGCAGGTTAAGGGGCCTGAGTTCTGAAACGGGTGCCTCCACCCAGAGGTCAGGGTTGGTAGTGATCAAGCTAACCTGGGCACAGCCCTCTGAGACACTGTAACCCCCCTCATTCCTTACTAGTGGCCGGAACAATACACAATAATCACTTTCACAACCTGATACAGCACACAAGTACCCACAGTGTTTGCACTTACCACCAGGGCTTTCCTCTGGCCTGGCCCTGGGGACCCCCTGTAAAACAAGGTTATACACAGCAAATAGCAGCAGTACAGTACTCTTGCACAAACTGGAACCACAGTCAGGGTAAATGCAAAAAAAGAGTTAGATCTGATTTATTTAAGGGACTTGAAAACAAGGGAGGGGTGTAATCAGGTTAATTTGCTTAAAGGCTGTATCAATCAAACAGTTATGCATGCACTTCAGGGTCCATAAACAGTCACACACTTGGGGTACCCAGATGGAGAATGGTGGGCTAGCCAGGAACATTGCAGTTGGTTGGGGCCCTGTGATGGAAGAAAACAACATGCACAACACACACTATTTGTAATCTGGAGCCGGAGGGCTCAGTTTGTGAAAAGAAAACAACAAGACAATCAGATGACACACTTTTAGATTAGGCTGTTGTTGCAGGGAGCTACCCTGATGATTACTCACGATACCCAAGACTGGACACAGGCTGGATGAAAATTGAGACAGCTGGTGGGTAATCTGGAGTATCAGGAGAAGCAGAGCCCACACAAATTGCCAAGGTGTCATTCCTGTTCAAGTGTGGAGCAGGGGGCTGATCCCCAGGCAGGTCTCTCATCGATGGCTTTCTCTGTACAGTGGGTAGTCTGATTGGGCCAGTGTGGCAAGGCCTCGGTCAAATGGACACAAATTCGGATACAGTCCGTTTTGGGATGGATACAGCTTCCAGCAAGCAGAACACAGTTTACACAGTGGGGAACCAAATCACGACCCACTAACAACTCACAGCACATTTACATGTAAGGAAATTCTACTGTATCAGGCAAACCGTTCTCCGGTCACGATCGCAGAGTCTCTGCACAAACCGGGGATTCAAAAGCAGCTGGAAATCCTGACAGGCCAATTGCATTCAGCAAAATCTTTGGTCTTCTTCAGGTATGAGCCTGGTAAAAAAATCAGTGGCTTACTTCATTCTCACAAACTTGGATTTAGTCTGAAATAATTCTCTTCTATCCCTCTCAGGGGCAGCAGGCAGACATGCAGGCCACAACTCAGGCCTTTCCTCAGTTCTTCCGCATGAAACTACTCAGACAGCTTCTTGACTGTCTCAAGTTGTTGCCTCTTCAGCTCCCAACTTAGATCTGACTCCACCTCCAGCAAACCTGGGACTTTCCCCAGAATCCAAAAGGTTCGGTTGGCTGATCTGTCTGTCAGTCACAACAAAGGCTCCCCCTTCAGGTGCAAAAAGGTGCCAAAAGCCCAAAACTGCAATTCCTACAGATTTTGACTCCAGACAGCTCCTGTAGTCCAGCTCCATTTTAGGTCCCACCAGTACTGATTGGTCCAATTCGGCAGTCCAGGACCAAGACAGTGGAGATAAAAAAAAACAGTTCTTGCTGCAAAGAAGGCAGGTTAGACAAACAACATTATCATTATCACTCTAAATGATTTTCAGCAAATAGTTACATCTTTCAACAGAGCTCCACCTCAGATTACTTATAACTGCAATCCAGGCAGCTCTTAAAGAGACAGTGCACAGAGGCTATACAGGCACTCTTTGGCAATCACATTTAAATTGCTAAAACTCAGAACACCAGCCTGGCAGTGAGCGTTTAGGCAAGCTCAAGGAAGACTTTTTGGGAATCCCCATTTGTAGGGGGGGTTACACCAGTGTAAAGGAAGTGGGGAAGTAGAAAGAGCCAGAGTACAAGTAGGATCGGCAGTAATAATGTATTGAAAAATGGGCAGACTAGATGGTACAAGCGGTCTTCATCTGCCATCAAATTCTGTTTCTAAGTTATGAGACTTTTTTCTCAAGTCCTTTGTGTGCCAGAACTGCTCAGCTTAATTTCACTGTTCTCTCACCCAAGGAACTCAAGAATGCACTCTTATAACCATAAGCAATGTGCATAACCATAAGTGGACGTAATATGAAACTGGACAACTGTACTCATTGTTTTTGCCAGACTGTTAACCGTCAGATTCTTAATAAGCAAAAACAGACCCACTATAACCTCTCTCCATTGGAAAGAAGGGCAACACAACCACTGAAATCAAACTACAACATTGTCATAAAGAAAGCTCATAAAGGTTCTGCAGTGGTGATCTTAAACGTGTGGGCTATGTTAATGAAGCTAACAGATAACTAACAGATCATGCCTACTACAATGAATTGCCTAGTGACCCCACTACACTGTACACCAGGGAACTATGAGACATGAATCAAAAACACAAACGAAAAGCACTCTGCCAGAAATCAATAAATAAGGCCACAAAAGTTGTGTCGGGAGCAGAACCCACATCACACTACCCCAGCACTTTGTGTCCTCTCTGGAACACTTTGTCAGAAGGTGGGGTTCTGGTGCTCAGGATCTCTATTTATTTTAAAGTGATCAAAGTGACAGCACATTAATATTTAAATTCAAGTTCAGAGCATCAGAAACCCCTATTAAATCGATCAAACACCAATATTGTACTAAAATATTAAATACATAACATACAATGCCTAACATGGCTTGACTGGCAGAGTGCTTTTTTTTGTGTTTTTGATTCTAGTTTGGGTTGTATTAGCACCCATTCGCTCTGTGGTGCAAGGCCATCCTTTTGATTTTTCAACCATGGGACATGATTGGATCTTTTCCTAACCTTATCCAAGACAGAATTATTGACCTCATCCCTGTTGAACCTAAACCAGAGATATTCTACATGCTGCCTAAAATCCATAAACCTGGCAATGCGGAGACCCATAGTATCTGGCAATGGTACCCTGATGGAGGGTATCTCAGGTCTTATAGAAACCATTCTAAAACCACTAGTTATAGAAAGGGACAGCTACATTCAGGACACTACTCACTTCCTGTGTAAACTTTCGTGTTACAAGGATTTACCACCTAATACCATATTAGCCATGATGGATGAAACCTCCCTCTATACTAATGCTCCACACATGGATGGCATTTCAGCCAGTCTCAAATACCTACATGAGAAAGGACAGCACCAACACATTGACCCAGAAGTGCTGGCAGGGAAACTTATTGAAATTATTCTGACACATAACAACTTCAGCTTCAATGATAAACATTATGTTCAAACTATGGGAACCGCAATGGGTACCAGGATGACTCCACATTATGCCAGCCTTTTTATGGCCAGTTTGGAGGAAGATTTTTTTAAGGCACTGCACACACAAACCACTTGCTTATTTCCATTTTATTGATGATTTGTTTATACTTTGAACAGAGGGCACTGACACACTCAAAGAGTTCCATCAGGAACTTAACAACCTCCACCCATTCATAAAACTTTCCATGGAATATTCTGACACCAGTGTTAATTTTCTGGACACCATAGTCACCATTAAGGATGGAACCTTGCAGACATGCATTTACAGGAAACCAACAGACAAACAAAGATACTTGCATAGGAACAGTACCTCCCAAGGCACACTGAAAAATCTGTAATGTACACTCAAGCGCTGTGAAACCACCGTATCTGTTCAAGTAAGAAGGACGGAGACAGACATTTGGCCATACTGAAAAAATACCTTTATTGGACAGGGGCATTTTTTCACAGAATTTGACAGAGTGGTAGAACGCGTGACACAGATACCAAGAGAACGACTGCTCCAGTATAGAGAGAGGACTGTCGCCAACAGTAGTCACATATGATCCTCATCTGGAGCGTCTGTGTAAAATTGTTAAGGACCTCCAACCAATGTTCAGTGAGGATGAGACCCTGGGGTGTATTTTCAAGAACTACCACTACTGTCTTTTAAGCAACTGCCTAATTTAACCAACCAAGGAGTAAACTTGCACCAGAACAAAATAACAGAACACTAGATGGTACAAGACCCTGCAATTCCATTAGATGTAAGACTTGTAAACACATTTCTACATCCAAGTGTATCACCACTCAACAACACAGACAGTTCAGGATACAGGGGAATTACATATGTGCATCTTGAAAATGCTGTTTATTTTATTCAGTGCAAGAGATGTCCACACACAGGGCATGTGGAAGAGATGGAACAACCTATCTGCACTCGAATGAACTGACACAACATGATATTAAAATGAAGATGACAGAAAAACCAGCGGGACAACACTTCTCTCAACCTGGTCACTCCATCTCAAATATGTCGGTACTTGTTTTGAAAGGACAGTCCAAAAATATACAACAGAGGTGGGCTTTTGAGGTCAAAATTATTTTACTTCTTAATATGGATAGAGATGGGATGAACATTGATTTGGGTTTTATTTCACATTACACTGCCTAAACTTTCATCCTGCTTCTGGAAGAATGCATAGACATACAGTGAGGTGGAGGGAGTTGTATGTAGGTGAGGGAGTGTAGAGGGGAATGTGGGGGTTATGGGGGAAGGCATTTTTATGGAGACATGTTGATACATGGACATTTTAGGATAACAGTATCTCAATTACTAGGGAGCCCTTTTTATGTTTGCTTGCGTGCATGCGCAAGAAACATGTTGTGACAGCTTGTTGGAGAAGCAGGTTGTGGAGGTGCGGTCATGTTGTGGCCATTGCCACCACTGCTTTTGGGGGCTTGGCTCTGTGTTACCAATAAATGAGCACTCTGTCTATGACAGCAGCTCAAAAGCATGCCACCAACTTGAAACATTTTCACCACTGCAATGAGGGAGTGCACCCTCACTGCAGGGTGTGCCTTGCCTGGTGTTACATTTCAATAAACAAGGCAGCGGCTGTCACTGTCCACCTCTCACAGTCCCATGAAAGCCGACATGGGGGGTGCCCAATCCCCCTGCCGGCATGCCCCCCCCAGTTCATTTGCCAATGGGGGAGCCCAATCCCCATCGGCATAATGTTCCCCCATAATTTGTCTGCCGAGGGGGGTGCCCAATCCCTCTCAGCATCATACCCCCCAAACACAGACCCTTTTTCTGTGCCGATATGGTCCCCCCCTCCCAAAAAATACAGGTGGCATGCTGGGAGCCCAGTCCAGCATGTCAAATGTACCTGTAAAAAAGAAAACCTTCCTGAGAATTATTCTTTTTTTAACCTGTAAACAAGAAAACAGTCCCTTGTTGTCTGCCATGCCCTTCCCCCAACCCACACCCACCCTCTGTGAACCCCACCTCCCCACACACACCCCCCTCACCCCATACTTACCTCCAGAGCCTGGCGCAATGATCTTCAGTGGAGAAGGCATACGTCTGCACTCTTCAAAGCTGTCCACGAACTGAAGAAATGCTGGTAATGGCATAAATGTGTGTGTGTGTGGGAGGGGGGGTTCAACTTAGGTGGCTATCTTGGCCATTTTTGTGACTTTTAGCACCAAATTTTCAACATAGGGTTCTTGGTACCCCACCTCATGAACTCGGTCACTGTCATGTTGTTATTCAGTCCCTAAAGGTGATTTCGCGATCACTGCATGGAATCACCATCTGGGACAAAGTAACAAAACAACAGTGCTACTATTCATGAGGTGGGCTCTCAAAAAGCCTATGTTGCAAATTTGGTGAAGAAATTCCCAAAAATGACTGTGTTACAAGCGTGCGATGCACAGTTCCACACATACTCGTAACTTCGAGAATTTTTTATATTTTCACTCCAGATTTCCAGCATTGCCATTTTTCCACACCTCCTTAAGAACAGTAGAGCTATCATTTTTCACATCCCACCCAAAATGCTTTTTTCACACATCTGGTGCACAATGGCGCGGTCACTGTGCGAAATCAATGCTTGGGAAGGATTAAGAAAATCACAGTGACAGTGTTCACAAGGAGAGGTCTCAAAAAGCCCATGCTGCAAATTTGGTGGATAAAAACCCCAAAAATTGCTGCGTTACCAACGTGTGTTGTGCAGTTTCTACGCACGCTTGTAACTTTGCCATTTTTTTATATTTTTACTCCACATTTTCAACATTGTCATTTTTGCACACCACCATATGAACAGTGCAGCTGTTATTTTTCACATCCTGCCCTAAACATGTTTTTGCACCAGTGGCACACAATGGGCGCGGTCGCTGTGTGAAATCAATGTTCGGGACAGATTAAGAAAATCACAGTTCCACTGTTCATGAGTGGAGGTCCCAAAATGTCTATGTTGAAAACCTGGTGTCAAAAATCCCCAAAATAATTGAATTACAGGTGTGCATTGCACAGTTTCTACACACGCTCATGACTTCACCAATTTTGTAATATTTTCACTCCAGATTTTCAACATTACCATTTTTTTACACCTCCTCATCAACAGTACAACTGTCATTTTTCACATCCTGTTCGAAATGTGTTTTCGCACCTGTGGCGTCAAATGGCACAGTCACTGTACAAAATCACCTTTCAGCTAACGAACTGATAGTGCCACTGCTCATGCAGTGTGGTCACAAAAAGTCCACATTGAAAACTTAGGGTGAAAATACCAAGAAACGTCCAGGGTGTTAGGGTTTCCGATCAGAGTGCCCTACCCCGTAAGGACTGACAGGTGTCAGGGGTGTGACTTGGGACTGTCGACAGTAATGCTCATGCCATTCTACCCCCCACCCTGCAGCCAGTGACAGGCATTGATGTGTGCCTTGGACTCTTTGGCCCCAATATTCAGCCCATTCTCCTATACTGCACCCATTTTAGCATATTTCCTTATGAAATGGGGTGACAGTAAAGCCTGAACACCCCAAGACACACCTCGACACTTGTCGGTGTCTGCAGGGTAGGGTGAGGTGAAACGGCATGAGTGTTATGGATGACGATCCAAAGGCACACCCCAATGCCTGTCCATCTCTGCAGGGTGGGGGTGGGTTTGGCTTCAGTTTAATACTTCACTGCCATTCCTATTCTGCATCTGTCTAACTCCTGCACTTCCAATGCTAATGCCAGCAAGCAAACATTTGGTATTGACAAATGTTTGTTTCTTTTGGCAGTAGTTTATTCCCATATATTGCAGATGCAATGCTCTTTGTGTGAGCCTTGCTAAAGAAGCAGAAATTGATTTTTCTGCTATAAACTCTATTCGATCCTCCTTCCCGATAATCACAGCTCATCCATCTCCGTTTTCCAGCGTTGCTGTTGAATTACAGTTTCCAAATGGACACTTCAAGTGAGATGTGAGAAAATAAGACAGCGTAACTTAATTCAGAAGGGGAAGGTTATTTCTGGCCAATGGCCTTGCTGCTCTCTTGGCAGCTATTGAACTGGGATATGGTGCACTGTATGGGATGGGGCTCATGAAGTCTCTGCCTTCTCAATATGCAAAATATCTACCTTCAGGAGTTAGTGGTGAGTGTCCGTCTCTGGAACCCATGTATTTACCTGCAGTACACTAAAAGTGGGAAAGCTAGTACTTGGAGCAATAATAATAGAATCTGAGAAGAGGAAGAAGGACCAGAACAAATGAAGGTAGGGAGAGGGCAAGGTTAGCATTGTTTAAACATTGATTTGTGACCTAAGAACCCAGGTTCAAATCCCACTGCAGCTGCTTGTGCACTGTGGCCCTGAACAAGTCTTTACCTCTCAGTGCTTCAGTCCCTCCCAGCTAAGTAGTAGTAGCAGCAGCAGCAGCTGGAGCTCCACTGTAAATGTGAGTCGGCATTTTAGTTTGGCTATCTTGGGTCCATAACTTGTGTAGATAAAAAAGGAACCTAATTTTCTGCCCTTCATGTCCCTCAATTTCTATTGTGTGTTCCAGGCAGTAAATTCAAAGGAAATAAGAATGCTTCTGTTACCGATGGAAATATGATCTCTGATCAATCCCCTGTAGCTTTTTTATTGTTTAGTAGTGATTAATGCACAGTATTTTTTCCAGTAAGTATTTTAGCTCCAATAATTTTTTTTTGTTGTTGTTTTTCAACTGTTTTTCCCTCCGGTCATGGCTTGTGGGACCTCCTCTCGGGCATCCTGTCCATTTCCTGCCCTCCTTAGGCCCCTCCAATCTGTGCCTCCTCTCCCCCACCCTTAGCCAGCACCCCCAGTTTAACCCACCCGGGGTGGGTCGCCCCTCTTCTTGGGTGCTCTTCCACGTGAGACTCTGGCTGCAGGTAAGGGCCCGAGTGGAGGACCTGGAAGGCCAGTCGGGGTGAGCCCAGCAGTGGGCATGGGGGACAGGTGCCATTGTCTGTTGCCATGAGCCTGTGTTTTCCCTGTTCTGTGCTCTCCCCTCATGCGTGGCACCCCCCCCATGCTCTGGCACATGGCAACCCTGCCTGCATCAGGCACGCTAATTACATTCCACCCAGCTTGCTGTAGTGCCCCTGGCCTCCACCAGGGGCCGCTGGCATGCCAGATCATCCAACCCTACTTGCCGGGAAGGAGAGCACCACAAGGGCACTCATCCTCAACCCCCCCCGAACCCGGCCCGAGGTTCTCTCCTGAACTTGGGTCACCGGGGGTAGCGTGAGGTGTGGTGTCCAGCACCTCAACCCTCAACCCACCGGGTCAGCTCCAATCTTGTTGACCTGCCCCCTTCTGGACTGGTCCACCCCATCACATTCACCCAGCCTCTCTGTACTCTGTCGTCCTCCACCACAGGGCCGTGGAAGTGCTCCGTCCACAGTGCAGGATCTGCTGAGGACTGGGCTGCCATCCACCTGTAGTCATCATTTTTTTTTGTCACCTTTTTCTCTCTGGGCCTAAATTGTGGGCAGTGCCACATTGTGCTCTGTCATTCTCTGTGACAGGACTGTGAAAGTGCTCAGCCGGCAGTGTAGTCACTTCAGCTTTACAGGGAGCCGCCATCCTGTCGCCATCCCTTTTGCACGCCAGTACCACCAACAGCTCATTATGCACTGCTACGCGTCATACCTCCAGCAGCTTTATGCCCACGTGCACAGTTCGCAATCCCTACCAGGGACTGACTGCCTACTCCAATGGGCCACCATCGCACATGCTTCAGGACAGTGCAGAACTACAATGCAGAACTACAATTTCCAGTTCCCAGCAGAACTCCAGCATGAAATACTTGCGAGAGAGAATGGCTTGATGCACCTAGGAGTTGTAATTTTGTCATATAGGTGTTTACCGGAGGGATATTCAAAACTACATGTCCCAGAATTGCCTGCATGAAGTGTCAGCAGTGAATCTAATCCATCTCCAAGGCAGTAAAAAAGAGGAGTAGTGGCCTGTGAGAGGGGAGTCGCGACATACCGAGATCAAAAGGTGAGTCCGAGGAGCCCACAGGTGGAGGCATACTGAGCCAGCGGCCTGTGAGGAGGGAGAGGATCAGAGACATGGTGGAGGAAGGTGGTGGGCTTGCACGTGGGGCCTGTTGCTGGAATCTGTGTCCCAGTGCGGCCTGTGAGGCAAGAGCCCCCAAGGTGGGCAGGAGTGAGGGGGTGACAGGCTCAGTAGGTAGGGAGACAGTGGTGTGTGCCGAGGTACGGGGGCCTGTGCTCATGAGCACATAAAACATAATTTGCTGCTTGCTTGATCATGAACCAGCCACTGTGGGAGTGGAAAGGAAGTACAATGCTGAGCTAAAGCCCCCTGTAAAAATGTGTATAGAATTATAAATTAATGAAATGCTCAGATAGGCTGAACATTAAAGACAGATCCCTGTAGTGAAGTTCTTGTGTGTGCTAGTGTAGGTTCAGCTAATCCCCAACTGTACTGCTATGAGCTTCAGTTTGGTCCCAAGCTCAAATGTAGGGACTTCCCACTCCAAATTTGTGCTGCCTGGCACCTGCAGTTCCACTTGGGCCAAAGAACCCCCCCCCCACACACACACCACATTTCCTGACAACCTGGCCTTTTTCTCCTAAGCCTTATAACCTCTCTACTGAGACCTTGCTGCTAGTCACCCCCACCTGAGAATCAGCCCTGTGCTTCCCCACTGGTGCTGGTTACACCATCAGCTTTTGGAATTTCTTCCCCGCAGTCATCTGGCCGGGGGCAGGGTGAAGGCATGGATCAGCTCCAGGAGTACTTCAGCTAGGGTCCTATGCAGGAGTAGCCTGTTGTAAGGGCTTCATCTGCCTGGATTTGCATACTGTTTCCATGCCCCCCAACTGAGAGCACACATCGGGATTGGTTGCTGGCAAGACCTGGTCCAGCCAACCTGTGGGCACACTCTAGTGGCCCTCTCTGTCACTTGTGGATTCCATGCACCACCACCACCTGTGGGCACCCACGTGATGCGAGACCCCCCTGGAGGAGGGAAATGTCCTGTCTTTCTTTCCTGAGCTGGTCCTCTGACTGTCCAAGTTCTCCGCTGTGCCTGTGGGCCATCTCTTATTTGCTTATGACTTTATTTCCTTTGTATTTGTTTTCTTGCTTTTTCCTAACTTTTTATTTAAGCTCTCTTTCTCTTTACTCCTATGCTGTCATATACCCCTTTCATATCTCTCGGCCTTAGCCCTCACTACTGTATTTTCCTCATATTAAACTTTTTGTCTTTATTTTAACAGTCTGACAGGATGGATGATAACTCCTTTATTATAATCTGTTTTTCTATTTTATTTTTTACAGGTCTGACAGGATGAGGGTTCTTAAATCTCATCAGATAAGTATATTTTTATGTTGATCCGGTCCCTTCCTCCCTTTTGAACTCCCCTAAAGAGCTGCAGATCCTTTGTGACCCCTTTTCTATCTTTTATTTTACAGAAAAAGTGTACATCACCCTTTTGGACTCCTACTTATGGTTCCCTAGGCAGGTAAGTCCCTATATTTTACTTATTACTAAGCTATTGGGATAAACATATTATGGAGACTAGGAGGGTGTTCAATCTGCCACAGGCTAAAGAGGCTAGAGGGAGGACTGCAGTGGCTTTTCAGAGAGCTGGAGAGGATGCTGGCAGAGAGAATGAGAAAGGGGCCAGGAGGACCTCTCCCATGGGGTAACAGGAGGGAGCATCAGGAGAAGGACATTAGGTGGAGGGAGGGACAGGGAGGAAGGGAGTGCAGGTTCACATCTGATAGTGGGTGAAGCGTTGAAGGCAAGTCAAGGTACAGGGGGAAGAGACCAATGCTGGACAATACAATGGTGGCAGGCAGCAGGCTTGCAGTGCTGGCGACAATGGTAGAAGACAGGGAGTTGGTGGAGCACCAGGAGAGGGAGAGGGAGATGGGGAGAAGGGGAATGGAGGGAACAGGGGTCAGGCAATTGGAGGAAGGTAGCAGGGGGAGAGGAGTACAGCTGAAAAGCAGGAGATGGAGGGGTACATAGCAAAAAGGGTAGCTTTAAACTAGGAAAGGGGGGTCTGGCAAATGGAAAGCTGGTAGGCAGGTTTTCCAAAGAGGGGAACCAGACAAGCCTACCCTCCAAGCCACAGGGAAGGGCATCTGGGTAGAAGCAATGGGGGTAAATCAGGGTGGGGAAGGGCTAGGAGAAGGATGCAGGGCAATGTTGTTAAATGTGAGGAGCCTGGGAAACAAATTGGCTGAGTTGCAGGCTCTTTTGGCAGTGGGGCAGATAACAATTGTAGCCATAACAGAAACTTGGGCCACCCAGTAACAGGACTGGGATATGATGATCCCTGTATACAGGCTATTCAGGGCAAACAGGAGAGGTGGAGGGGTGGTGATCAATGTAAAAGAAGAAATACAATGCATAAAGGAAGAGGAGGAGGAAGGCAGGGCAGAGACCCTGTGGATGCAGTTTCAGGATCCAAAGGGCAGGGTACTGAGGATAGCGGTGGTGTATAGGACACCAACTCGAGGGAAGGAGCTGGACAGGGACTTGGATTAAAGTAGGAGTGTTTGCAGGAAGGGAAACAGTGGTGGTAGGGGACTTCAACCTACCTGGGGTGGACTGAAGCACACCAACCATTGCATGTGCTAGGGAGCAGGTTATTCTGGGAGCATTCCAGGATAGCTTCCTGGTGAAGTTGATGCATGAGCCAACTAGGTTGGGAAGGACTCTGGACCTAGTACTATCAAATGAGGAGGCCATAAGAGACCTGGAGATTAAGGGCTCACTAGCTGGGAGTGATCACCACTCAGTGTGGTTCACACTCACAATGGGAAAGCAAACTACTGGAGGTTCAGGTACCAGGGTGATAGATTTCAGAGGGGCAGGCTTTAACAAGATGGGGGAAATCCTGATATGACATCTGGAGGGAAGCCAACCCACCATGGATGCCAATCAAAAATGGGGCATTATTAAGGTAAGGCTGGCAGAGGCTACTGAGGCATGTACTAGGGTACACAGCAAGAAGGGGAAGGGCAAAGAAGCCCAGCTGACTGACCAAAGGCTCAAGAGATCATGGAGGGGGGAGATGGGGAGGAGTATACAAAGAAGTCCAGGGAGATTACAAGACTAGTCAGAGTCACCAAGGCATCCAGAGATCTAAGGCTGGCACAGGGCATTAAGGACAGAAAGAAAGACTTCTTCAGATACATAGGTGAAAGAATTAAGAACAGGGACCAGATAGTGAGAATTAAGAAAGACGGGGGGTAGGTAGAGAAGGGGGAGGAGCAGGCAGAGGAACTTAATGACTACTTCTGTTCTGTATTCATGGTGGGGGGGACAGATACCTCATGGGGTGGTGGGAAGGGGGTGACAGATGGAGAAATTATGATGGGCAGAGTACTGGAAGGGCTGCATTCACTGTGGGTGGACAAACCACCTGGACCAGACAGCATTCACCCTATGGTACTCAAGTAACTGGCAGGACCACTGGCTGACCTGATCAATACTTCTCTGCACATAGGATGCATCCCACATGACTGGAGGTTAGCCCATGTGGTGCCCATTCACAAAGGTGGCCCAAGGGATGATCCAGGCAACTACAGACCAGTGAGCCTCACATCAATTGTGGGTATGCTCATGGAGACAATCCTTAAGGAGAGACTGGTGACTTTTTTGGAGGACAGTAGGCTCCAAGACAGGCAGCAGCATGGGTTTATCTCAGGCAGGTCCTGCCAGACAAACCTGATTGAGTACTATGATTGGGTGACCAGGGAGCTGGACAAGGACCATGCAGTGGATGTCCTATATTTGGACTTCAGCAAAGCCTTCAGTTCAGTGCCACATGGGAGGCTAGGAGGGAAACAAGAAGATGCAGGGGTGGGTACTAAGATGGTCAAATGGATCACAAACTGGCTGAAGGGCAGGCAGCAAATGGTGGTGGTGGAGGGGAAACTCTCATCACCAACAACAGTAACAAATGGGGTGCCACATGGATTGGTACTGGGGCCAGTGCTGTTTGGGCTATTCATAGCAGATATTTCACACAGGACCCAGAGTAAGATCAGTCTGTTCACAGACTATGCCAAGATGGAGCTGTGGTGGATGACATCGAGGAGTGGAAAGGACTGCAGGGGACCTGACCAAACTACGGGAGTGGTCGGACAGATGGCAGTTGAGGTTCAGTGCCAAGAAGTGCAATGTAATGCACTTCAGAGCTAAGAACAAGAGGAGGAGCTATCAACGGGAGGGGTACAGTTGGGGAGCACAGAGAAGGAAACTGAGTTGGGGGTGATTATAATGGGGAATATGAACAACTCAGCCCAGTGCAGGAATAAGGCAGCAGCGAAAGCCAACAAGATGCTGGGCTGTATAGCTGTATTACATGGTGATCATAGCTTATACATCAGCTTTAAAAAGATCAATTGTGACAGTGCTGAAGAAATCAAATACTTCCTATAGTTTATATAACACCATACACAAAGACTGAAACACACTATAACCACACTGCAGTCTGCACTATTGAAGTTTACAAGTTGTAATGTAAACAGCTAAAAACACAATTAGTGTGTTATTGTCAGATAATGATTCAGATTTTATATCCAAGGGAATTGCATGCTGATGGATACTGCTCTGCATCAGTGTTTTCTGTAACAGTAATTAGCTCATCAAAAACCAACTTAATGGTGAATTCTGGTGCATAACAGTCAGGGTAATTCATTACAATTAATGGGCCATTAAGGCCCTGTACACACTTGTAGTTTTAAAATGTTTTAAGCATCTTAAAACATTTTAAAACTGCCTAACACGCTTAGCGTACACACTTATGCTGTAATTAAAATGTTTTAAAAAGACGTACTTAAACCCAGCTGGAAAGGTAGTCTTGAACCCGTTTTTTAAAATGCTTTTATTTAAGCTCAGTTGTGGTTCTGAGTGTGTATGCAAAGCATGTTATAGCCTAGTAACCCCGATCCTCCAATGGCCCAGAAATCCCGAGTGTCAGCCTGACTGGAAACGTGGAAGTGTAAGCGCGGTAAATTTGTGTAGCTGAGAGCCATCATGAGTGATTGAGCAGCAAGCTGGTCAGAGGAGGCCACTAAAATATTGCTTGATTGTTGGGCAACGGAGTCTGTTCAAGAAGAGCTTAATAGCTACTGCCGAAACAGTAGAATTTATGAACAGATCTCTGCTCACCTGATGGCCCGGGGGTACGACAGGTCTGCCAAGCAGTGCAGAGAGAAAATCAAACAGCTCAAAGTGAGATACCATAAAGTGAAGGATTCCAATCGGAAGTCTGGTGCTGGCAGAGTAACCTGCCCATTTTATGATCAATTAGACCATATTCTCGGAACTCGTCCCACCTCTGTGCCACCTGTTGTAATACAGAGTGGTGAAGTTAATGATGATGAAGATATTGCCAATGATGAAGATGTGACCTATGAGGTCCTGTACACTGATGGTATGTCCACAATGGTTTAAAAAAAAATTTAAATATTTGAAGATCCTCAATACATAGTGTGTGAAATTGATGGTGTACGACCTGTGGGCATGTTGTTGTGCCATCAATCCCTCGTAATTAATGTTATTTTTCCAAAGCCCTACATCTGTTAGCAGAATAACTAGTATATATTACCAATGCCACAGCGTGTATTTGCAGTTTCGTTTTCTCTTCTGTCCTTACCATATTTTAATGTACTTGCAGTCAGGATAGCACTTGATTCTGGGAATGACTGATGGCTTTCTGTGTTAATGGCAATTGGAATAATTACTGGTTTATTTATTACTGTGATTAGCACCTATGACATGATACAAACTGTTTTAAGTACTGCAAGGGAATGAACAAAGTCCAATAGGGTACTATCTTCAGAAAAGGAGGTGTGCAAAAACAAGGGGCACAGTTCTTAAAAGATAGAGGGGGGATGGATTAGAGGTAATGTGAGGAATTCTTGTTTCACATAGAGGGTGGTTGACACATGGAACAGCATTACTGAGGATGTTGTGGTAATTCAATAATGCATGGGTGAGACATAAGTCAATTCTATGGAGCGGGTGTAGGAAGAAGTAGGCTGTTGGTTAAGTAAGATCTGCAGTTTATCCATTATGTAGGTAAATGGGCAGACTGGGTATGCCAAGCAGTCCATACCTGCCATCAAATTGTACGTTTCTATGTCTCGATGGTAGAAGGCTATAACACAAATATGTCTCCCCACTGCATAAGTAGTCCTGGTAAACTGTTGCCTCCTGAATGATGCGCTTCTTAAAAGTACATGAAAACAATTTCTTAGTGGCATACAATAAAATATGGACTGTATATGAGCTTGACATTTAAACGTGGTATCAAAGTGAACATAGAATGCCACATACATTAGTGTCATCATGAATACATCACCCAGCATATAACCGACGTATTGTGATGTGCTTGCTGTTACAGAAAATGACCTGTCAATTTCAAGTGCAAGCACTGAAAATCAGCATACTGATGTAGCTGAAGGGGTACCAGCGGTGCCACAAAATGTGGATGAAGAGGAGCCAGGCCCTTCCACATCCCTCACTTCAACAGCAGAGGTCAATTGAGCACCCAAAAGAATTGCATCTGAACCCTTGAATAATCTGAGGAAAAAAGGTAAAATATCTCGAATCCAGGAAATCATTGAATGTGCGTTTGAACCCACTCGGAAGCTTATTGGTGAGCAGTATGACAAGATGTTACAGTTGGAGCATGAAAGAGTAGCCGCAGACAGAGAAATGGAGGAAAGAATGAGAAGGCATGAGACAGAGCAGAATGTAGCATTCTTCAAAACATTGCTACAAATTATGTGTCCTCAAAGCAATGTTATGCAGTCTGTTCCAACACCGTCTGAGGCAGCAATAGCTACTCAGTCAAGCAGCAGTATGTCACATCAGCAGCAAAATGTGCAGCAGCAGCACATGCATCTTGCTATGCAGCTTACACCAAATTATCAGACGACAGTTTCCAGCTGTAGCCAGTACACTGGGTACTTGGTGACTGGTCCATCAAGAACCATGACAGAAGAGCTTTTTTCTGAAGCAATGACTTGGACTGAGCTTTAAAACATCAGTTCAGCCATGACATCTTCATGATGCAGATATTTGCTTCAGTACCATTAATAGGTGTCATTTGCTGTTGCTGTTTGTGCAGTTATGCATCCGTTACTTAATTAAACTTAAACATTTGCAATGCTAAGTTACAGATAAAAACAGTTGACAGTTTTATAAGAGCATTGACTTTTTTTTTATTGTTCATGCTGCTTGGAAATTTTAATACTTTATATAACAAGTTTAACTTGATTCACTTGTTAAACACTGTAATGACTGAAATATTTTAAAGTGTAGACATATGGTATTAAATAGTTACATAACTCTGAAATAGATAACTGTAGTAAAAGCTGCAGATAACAAGCCGAACTTGGTTTTCATGTTGTTAATATTAACACATTTTAAAAAGAATGCTGAGCAGTTGGTCAAAATTACTTGCTGCAATAAATGAATGAAATTCTTAACAAAACTATATATATATATATATGTTTCATTTTCATTACTCAATGCATGAGTGCTGTAATGTGTGCACAATATGTGGGTGCAGTGCCATAACTGAGTGCCATCTGTGACATTTGTGAGGGAGGTGAAGATGCACCTATTCAGTGACAGGGTGGTGGACATTTCTGATGTGACACCAAAACCCTGTCCTTACTTTTACTAAACTGGGCAGCACTAAAACAGGCTGTGAGTGGCTGAGGTAGAGAGTGTAATTATCATGAATAGGGAGGAAGGGCCCGTGAAAATCTATTTATCAAATGATGTGACACCATACAGATAAACACCACATATTGAGGAAAACCTTCATTAAGTCATGTGTCTGCCACACTAAACACAAGGTCCATTTTCATGGGTGAAGTGCTGAGCAACAGCATCTCGTATCATCATGGCTTGCCTTGTTTGGGCAGCCACAGTCATGTCATCGGCGACATTAATCTCTTGATCCCACTGATGGGTAGGGTCAGGATCGTCCAACTCCATCCATGTAGAACTGAATTGTTCACCCTTTCGCTCACATATATTGTGTAAGACGCAGCATGTAGATATAACTATTGGTATGTTGTCAATGTGGAAATCATTGCGTTTCAAGAGACAATGCCATCTACCCTTTAATCAACCAAAGGCACACTCGACGACCATGTGAGCCTTACTCAGATGGTAGTTAAACAGTCTTTTTACTCTGTCTTCATAATCAGAGTATGGCTTCATAAGCCACGGCAACAGTGGATAAGCTGGATCACCAATTACCAGCATAGGCACCTGTACATCTTCAATCACTTGTTGCAATGTAGGGAATAGGCTACCCTTCTGCCTCTTGTCAAACAGTGCACTATTTTTATAGACTCGTGCATCATGCACCTTTCCTGGCCATCCCACATTTATATCCAGGAATTGATATCTGTGATTCACCAGTGCCTGCATGACAATGGAATAGAAACATTTCCGATTGTAATACTCTGTAGCATTGAATGGTGGACATCAAATCAGAAAATGAGTTGCATCCACTGCACCTCCACAATTAGGGAACCCCCACTCCTGCTCAAAGCCTGAAACAACATCTTACGTATGTTGTATACATATGACCCGTGGCATAAGAATCTTAACCAATGCTGGGCAGACATGCAAAACAATATGGCAAACAGTTGATCTTCCAACTCCAAAAAGATGGCTTGGAGTACAGTACTCTATGTTGGTAGCCAATCTCCACAAGGCTATTGCCATTCTCTTATTCACTTTAATGGCTTGCCTCAGCCTTGTGTTTTTCCTTTCTATACATGGTCCAATCTCTGTGCAAATCCAATTGAATGTGTCTCTAGACATCTGAAAATTAGACACCCATTGATCAGGGCTCCAAGTCATAAGAACAATCTCCTCCCACCAACTGTCATTGCGATCCACAATCCAAACTGTGCGTTGCACTGTGCCACCCATGTATGACCCTGACAAGAAATTCTGTATGTGGCACAAATGTTGAGCCACGCTGACTGTGAGTAGAACAAGGCTTCGTTGTCTGATTACCCTAGCTTTCTGAATCATGTTAAGTTTCTGTCTCATAATCCTTTGTCGTACAAGAAAGCGGAAAGATGCCAGAATTAAAGCCAGTCGAAGTGAGTTAATCATAATTGCTCGTAATCATGCAGAGGTGATCTGTAATATAATGTAATATGTCAGTAATAGTATTTCTGCAGTTGTGGTACAAATCAATATTTCCTATAAATAAAGTTAAACTCCTCCGTGTGAACCACACAGCAACCTTTGCCAGCATGTGCAAGACATGTAATGAAGCAATGGCAACAGTTACTGTTATGCATCACCACCCCCCCCCCAAAATGGAAATACACAAAATTGCACAATTGATCATGTACAATGCATATTTTTGCATTTTATCAACATATGTTTGCATGCAACAGAATCATGTATTTTTAAGAACTCCTGGATTGAATTCACTGTTCAGATCACACTGCTGGCATGCATGCCACAAATGTACGGTTATATATTCTCGTTTCTTCTTTTATTTTACTGTTTGGTAACTTGGCAAGTAAGCACCTGTTTTTCAGAGGCAACAAGGGAACACTGGGTGGTTCAGTGGCTTGCTCAGAATCACACAGCATGCAAGTGCAGGTTGTGAGAATCAAACCCAAGTCTGCTCTGCTGAATGCATCACTCTCGCCCCCCCCAACAGTGTCAGAGCAACAGTGTTCATGCAACTGTGATATTGTATGACTACTTTAGTGAACTGCCACTTGTTGCATTTCCCATGTACTGATTAGATCTGGCCACAGTATCATCCCTCACACAAAAAATAAAATAAACTATTCACTAGACCTGTTCATGTTGTTAGAGCACACCTCCTAATAACTACAATTCACCTTGTGTAAAAACGAGCCTGTACGCTGTTAGAACAAACTGACAGCTAGGTCTCCATGGCATTTTTCAACACTGCAAAGGACGCTGGGACCGCTGAGCAGTATGGGACACCTCGACCGTTGCGCTGTAACACCATGTTGTAAAATGGATGCGATTATCTGTAGTCTGAATACAATACCGTGCTAGAACACGCTTCTACAAGCAGAAATAACAGGCAAAAGATTTGAATGTGAACACAGTAGCACGGTAGGTTAAAAACGTTTTTAAAAACGGTTCAAGAAACTGATTACAAGTGTGTACAGGGCCTAAAATTTCTGGGTCATAATGGCATATTATGTTATTATTGGCACCATTAAAATCATGCAATATCATTAAAAGAAAAATGGCCATTAAAAAAGAGAGAAAAGTATAATGGTGCCATTATTTATGTAGCGATCAATGGGATATTAAGGTATCATTTAATGGGAAGGATGGCATTAATTATGCCATTAATATATAACTATGATTTAATGGCCATTAATACACACATTCAAAATACAGACTAAATTAATGGCTATATTAATGGTAAGATTAATGGCACATTCGATGGCCATTATCTTGCATTAATGGCCAGTAAAATTAATGGTTGAAATCCATTAAGAAAGACCATTAAACTAATTTAATGGCAGAAAATATTAATGGTCGACAGACCATTAAATTAATGGCACTTAACAAGTAATGGCCATTTATTTCATGGCTAACTAGCCATTAAATGTACACTTAACATTAATGGCCATTAAACATTTAATGGCATGCAACCACATGAAAAACCCATTAAATTTCATGGGATTTTAATGCTTTCACATAAATCACATTGTTAATTTGGCCATTATTTATGTACCGATTCATGGGAATTTAATGGGAAACTTTAATGGAAAATTTAATGGATATTTAATGGTGTTTTAATGCCACCTTAATGGCGTTTGATGCAATAGTATATCTTGGAGTCATCACAGACAGCAACCTATCATATGGGGTGCACATAGACAACTTTGCTAAAGCTGTAAATATTCATATTGGTCTACTCTACAGACACAGGTAATCTCTGACCCCTGAAGCCTTAAGGATAGCTTTACAGAGCTCTATTGCTTCTATAATTGACTATGGCCTGATCATCTATGGCTCTGCGGCTGATACCGCCCTCCGGCGTATCTCCACTGCTCTTAACAAGGAGCCCACCATCTCACCCACATGTGTGACCTCTATGCCCTAACCAGTTGGCTACAGCTTAAAAATTGCATCAAACACCAAATGTGCCTGATGGCCAAGAAAATAACATTAGGCCTCTTGCCACCTGGTGTACAAGATCTTCTAAGCCTCCCTCATAATCCACGCCACACCCTAGGTTCTGAATCTCAGCTCCTACAGGTCCCTCATTGCTGAACCACCCAGGGGTAAAGACTGTTCACCTACAGGGCCCCGCTGGATGAATGCTTTCAACAATGACATCACCTCCGAAACTAAGCTGGGCCCATTCAAATCCAAGCTTCAGTCACTACTCTCTACAGCTAACACCTGTGACTGTCTTCCTTAACCATGTTTTCCCCAAACCTCGACCTTAGCACTCAACCTCTTTCATAGCACTCTTGACTCCTACCCCTCCATCCTGCATCCCTCCTGCCTCCTTCCTCTCCACCCTTTCTCCCCTCCTTGTCCACCTCTCTTCCGTCCTCCTCCACCCCCCTCTCTTACTCTTCCCAGCCCACCCTCCCACATATCTTCCTACACCCTGTGCCCTGTTTGTCTTGACAAAGCCTGCTGGCGATATCAATGTACTGTATGCATTTTCCTGTGCCTGAAACTGATTAGCATAATGCGTTTCTGTTGTTTTACATTGATTGTCCATTATGATTTTGTGTCCATTATGATTTTTGTACCTCCTATTTACACTTTATTGTACCATACTTTACTGTCCTGTTTAATCTGCAGTCCTTTCTACCGACGTGGAACCTGTGTAAAAGAGCTTTTAACTCAAAGGTATATGTAATCCGAGACTTAAATTAATAAAAATAAATTAATTATCTAACTTTACCTCACAAACCACAGATTGTATCAGGCAGAAGCTGCAGGATGACTTTCAGATCCCCAGAATATCTGAGCAATGGGACATTTATAAAATCCTAGTACAGTATATCACTCCACTTCTCCCCACATCTGGAAATAATTCAGCTGGAAAACAGTAGTACACTTTTCCTGTACTCCCACTCAACATGTGAAATATCTTCTGCAGCTGGGAGCACAATACTAGCAAGCCTGTGGCAACCTGCATGCAGCACATCAATGCCCACATCTTTTGATTGTGTCCACTGTTGACACCCTTTTGAGATCAGTTTTTATCAACACAGAGGGAAATATTTGAAGATTTTAGTCTATAAGCTACTACCTTATTATTTATGGAAGTCCTTAGGGGTTATAGGCATAAGGCATCACCTTCACCTGGAAATTACTTAAAATCTGTCTAATCACTGCCATGAAAGTCATTACTAAGAACTGTCTGTGTTCTAACCCACCTACTTGGTATCTAGGGTCAGAATTAATGATTGATACATATAGAATGGAAACATTAACTGCCAGAGTCAACCACACCATTACTAAATGTGAACTTTTATGGCAAAAGTGGGTGGTATACACACACACACACACACACACACACATACACACACACACACACACACACACACACACACACACACACACACCATCTTGCATCACTACCCACTTTAGTGAGCATATGCCAATGTAACCCCCCACTGGCCCCTTATTTAACCAGTAGGCACACCTCCCATAGTCTAGGGGAAAAGAGAGGGGTGGGGGTTACATTGATTTGCCACCATTAGGCAAGGTGGGATACGCCAGATGGAGTAGACATTATAAAAATGCAAACACCAAGAGCGGCTACTACCTGGCACACACTTGGTGGGACTAATACCATGGCCACAACCCAGGTCCCAGGGAGAAAATGTTTGCTCAGGGCTATGCTAGGTTTACACTTCTGGACATGGGTACCCAAGTAACTCCACACATAGGAAGCAATATCATAAATGTCCAAACCAGGTTGGGATTCTAGAGTGTGGTTTTATTCCATAACACACGTAGGAACAACACAAAGCGAAGATGGACCCCCAAGGGTTACACACACTGTAAATGCAGACATCTGAGGTGCAGAGCAACAAATTCCCATATTGCATAGGATGTCTGAAAGACTCATGGCATAGCCACTTGTAAAACACACACTTTCTTCCTGGAAATGGCACACACGGCCAGTACTTGGTCACTTCCCATATTGCATAGGATTAGATGTGGTGCACAGAACACGACAGAGCACTAAAGGTTCAACACTCGCAGAACCCACATACATGGGGTAAATTGGAGAAAAAAACACTCACTGGGGTAGAACCAGAGAAAACCCACTCACTGGGGTAGAACTTTCTTCAGGCATTGGCCACATGCACTGACAGAAAAGAACAAAGGTGCCCTTCAGAACCCAGAGTGCTAAACTGGTCACTCCAGATGGGGTTTCCCACCTTTTGTTTCCAAGTTCATACTCTGTCATCCCTCTGGTAAATACACCTCACACTGTACCAAAATTAAAGATTCTCTCTAGAAATGTATTTCACACTTAACATCCTCACAGGACACCACAGGGCTGTCAAAGGTAAAAGTTCTGTTCACTTGGACGGTTACATACTGGACTCCACAGAGGACAGCCAACTTTTAAACTGTTTAGGGTGACAGGATCCCTTTGTTAGAGAATCCACCCTTAAAATGCAGGTGCTCCTGGGCAGACTCAAAGGAGACAAAAGTACTCACAGAAGATGTACACAAGGCAGCTTCACCAAATGTCCTGGTAGGATCAAGGAGCTTGCCGCTAACATCCTGGCAACCTGCTCCATCCCTCCTGGGATGAAACACTGGAAAGTCCCTTGGAATTGGTTTCCACCACTTCACACAAGCTGGAAGATTGCTGAACTCCACTAGAGTGAGAAAGAAAACAACACTGCATCTCCATGTCAGAGCTGTTGCTCCAGACTACTGCTCACTCCGAGCCCTGGAACAAAGCTGACTGCAAAATTCTATCTCCCTTCCTCACAACAGCTGGCTGTGTCTTATGCTGCTGCGAGAGTTCTAAATGACATCATCCCTCCAGCCCTCAGCTGAGACTGAGAACAGTGGGAGAGACAGAGTGAAATCCATTTACTGGAACATCACTACCTGCCTTCCCTGCCTACCACTAATTCTAATGGCATTCTTGTAACTCCTGGGAACAAGGGGGTTACACCAATATTCTGTACAGGCCAGGGGGTTGGGGGCCACCTAGGCCCCTAGAAGCTATCAGGTTTTAGATGCATCCTGGTGCATTTTGAGGGTCATTTTTAAACATTTTGGCTGCTTTTAAATATTTCTTTGACTTGCTGCAAACAACAGATATCACTACCAAAATGATTAAGTTCACTGCGGCTAAGGTCGTCACCACTGTTGCCCCGTTTGAGTAGGTGAGGGGCAAGCAAAATTTTTTTTTTTGTCACAGGCTGAATTTGGTCAAAGATCAGCTTACTTTCTGTCACTAACAATACATATTTTTTAACCACAAAGAACACTACAAGAGCTAGGGCATTCCCTGAGGAATAACTTGGGCCTGCTTGTAAAGCTGAGTGCCTGAGGCAATGTCAGGCTCAGGCACACTTCAACGCCCGAATACATCAGCAGCGCAGCAGGTTATTAATTCCACAGAAAATGCTCTGGACTGCATCTTTTTTCCCTTACAAACTGTTTTCAGTGCAAAAAATAAAATTACCTGTTTAAACACAAGTAAATGTGTGTGTTTTAAGCATAAACCATTAAAACTATGTTGCAGCCTTATTTGGAGCATAGGCACTTGAAGGCCTATGGAGCAAGTCACAAAGAGCTACCGCCCCCTTCCAACCAGAGGCAGAGATTACCCCAGAAAAAAAAACATACAGGGTGGGCAGTAGCTATCTCACTTTTTATTTTTCAGTCATAATTTATTTACCCAGTACAGCCCAGCTGAGATGCAATATCTAATTTCCAGTGGGTTCCTGCTTCTACTCCACTGCAGCAGCTGGGTGGATGGGACAGAACACTGTGGGAGATTATGTGAGTTGTCCAAGGTCACAAGGCAAGTCTCTTGCTCTAGTGAGGTCTGAATCTCAACTTGCAATTCCCTGGTTCCCATGTCCAACCACTAGACCCTGCAGAAAATACTACAGAATTAATGACCTGTAAGGCACCCAACCAAATTGCCTACTGCTACAGGTGCACTCAACTAGAATGCCTCTGCAGACAGGCTGTTGCTCAAAGGGTCTGTGATTATTCTGCAGCAGATCTTAGTACAGCAGGCTGCAAACTGCAGTGCCCCCTGACTATTTTTTCTTACAATGTTTTAGGTCTATTTTTCCTTTTTTTTTTTTTAACTACAAAAACTATTTTGCCTGTATTTGGTTTTCCAAATTTCTCTGCTGTCTCATATTCCATGCAAGATGTGAAGAGGTCAAGGATTTCAGATGACAGATCCTCTCACGCAAACAGTGTTTTTACAATGCCACATTCACTTTGTCATGTTCACCTGTGTAATATACTGTACATCTTTTTGGGATCATCGTGATCCTACACTTTAAACTGAAACATGACACTTGTGATCGGGATCTACACCCCACTATCCCCTGTATAGCTATATAGATCACACAGTGCAAACCACAGATTACAAGTTATACACGTTGCCAGATTACAGGATTCCACTACCAGATAAAATGTCCAAAAAATATCACTTTTACGTGTCCAAGTTTATAAGTCCAAATAGTTCCACAATCACCAAAATATAGACCCGCACTCCTTATTTAGTCCTGTGTCTGGATCCAAGCAGGCTAAGCAACCCGTAGTACTGTATGTTTATTTATCCAGTATACTTCCTGATTCCTGAATCCCATTTCAACAGTATATTGTCTCACTTCACACCTCTCCTTGGCTCCATGACATGTTCCAACTACATCACTTACGCCACATGATTGTGGTTGGGTACCAGTATGGGAGGCACTGTGTCTGGAGTGAATGCATTTTCAAAGGGAGTGAGAGTGTGGGGCTTGGAATAAAATGGCAGACTCTGTAGCCACAAATAAAAATAACTGCAGAGTCTGACCTGCCTAGACACTCAGACAACAAGACCACAAAACAATCTACCTTAACTTGTTGTTCCACTGCCACCTGCCAGATTGCCATATCAAGCTGCTGCAGACCATCAGACACTTCTGGCTGAACATTGATGCACGGCGCAACATTCATCCGGTCCCGACCCTCATCACAAACGGACACAACAAATAACATGGAGCCGTTACGCTTCTTGCTGGCACGCTCCAACAACTATTGCCGCTCGGGCACGAGTTTGACCCACCACGATTGACCACTTCAATTGGCTAATGAACTGAAGAAAAGTGATTACAGCCAATCAAGGGAAAATTTCTGGGCCAGAAATTTTCCCTTGATTGGCTGCAATAACTGTTCCTAATTCTGGGAACATTTAAAAACTGCAGTACAAAGTAGAGGATGGCAGACTGACACAGGTATGTCCTTAATTTCTGGAATGGAAATTTTCCCTTGATTGGCTGCAATCACTGTTCCTAATTCCAGAAACATTTAAAAAGTGCAGTACAAAACAGGGGACGGCAGACTGACACAGGCATGTCCTTATCGCACCCCCCTCCCAAACTCATGTTATGAGTCCCGATTCCTGCACCCAATACAAAAAAAAATCAAAAAACTCAGGGCTTTAAAAGTCCTACTCCGATTGTTGTGCACATCTGAGGGGGGCAACTTGCCCCCTCCCCCAAATCTATGCCACTGCCGGCTTGCCAAATGTCTGATTTGGTCTGTCATGCTGGCATGCTAGGAGGGCTTTTCAAGGGGACAGATGCAAACACTGCTGTGGTGTGGGAGGGCTTCAGCGGGGGAGAGATGCGACCAGTCCTACATGGGGTGTGTGCGGCTCTGTCGGCAACACACATGCGACCACTGTTATACACAGTCACTCGGTGGCTAGGTGGGTAAAGACAGATGTAAGGGACACTCAGTATTGATACTGGACACCATGGATGCATACAGAAACTGCTGACAGGGCCATTACTTGATCACCATGTGCTGTGACTGCCCATTATTGTTGCTGTCTCTCCCCAGGTGACAGTACAGGTAATGTGCTCTAGTTTTTCACTCTCTTCACACAGGATGGGCCTGCAGGTATCATCCGTGCACAGTGCTGTGTGGTCAGCTGGCCGGGTCGGTGGGAACAAACTCCCACATCGGGCAATAATGCACAGATTGAGGGCACACACACAACTGTGCATGGGGAGAGGGGTGCCATGGAGAACTGAGCTGTGCTGTCACATGCAGTGCTGGAGGACAGCAGGAGCTTGCCTGCTAGGGAGTCCGAGCCACATACACTGGAAACAGCTGGGAGCATACATATTATGAGGGTACTGGGCTGCACAGCCTGCTGCAATGCGTCCTCTACATGACCCACTGTGTGCCACTTAGGTATTTTTACAAAAAGACTACTGCTTACTTTCAGATGCAATGTCTGGAACAAGTGTCATTCTGCCCCTTGACTGTCTATGCCCTAGCAGGAGTCCAGGAGACAGCACTGGAGGTGGGGAGGTAACACTAAGGATGGAGGGTAGAAGGACTCAGGTAGTGAGCTTCATTGAAAAACAGTAAGGAGGGATGTGTAGCGAGAGTCAGGGACACAGAAATGTGGGTGGAGAGTTATCACTGAATAGGCAGGGTGGGAGGAGTCAGGGATAGCAGGACTTCAGCTGGCATTATGCAAATGAAAGGATGAAGCGCTCTCATTGGAGCGCTTCTTTTATTTGAACTAGAGAACAGCATCCAGCTGTGAAACTGTGACTAGTGTCACAGTCTGGTTGTGTTCTCATTGGTCTGCCAGGGATGATCCCATTGTAGATTGCTCTGCATTGGACTTGTCCCTGACACACCTCTGAAAGTCATTCTACTGCAAAATGTTTCTTGTGCAAGCACAAGGAGACATGAAAAATAGGTTGGTACAAAATTATGTAAATTCTGAATAGCAGGTGCAGAGAATGAGGTGCAGTATAATCACCTACACAAATGCAAAGTATCACTGGCAGCAAAAATACTGACAACAGGTGAGTGACCTGGAGGATGAGTTATTGCCTGGCCTCATCATGGATAAGGAAAACAAAGGAAGTGTGGTAGTGAGACCAGAAGGCAGGTAGCAGGGATCCAGCCAGCTGTCATACTAAGAACAATTGATGGTCAGGCCGGGGAGCTGTCAGGAGGAAGGGTAACAGGAGCAGGTGGGGTCGGGTTGGAGTTTTAATTGGTACCTGAGGGATCCAGGGGATGAAGACAGGCAGAGGAAGGAAGGAAGTTGGTTCTAGAGTGAGGGAAGTTGATAGGGGAAGACAGATTGCCCTGCAGAGGAGTGGGGGTGAGGAGAGGCAAAAGTGTGATAGTCTTTGGAATGGAAAGAACAGGCTGTGGGGAGTAGTTGGGAGGGGAGAGAAGAGAAATAGGAGGGAAGGGAGTCATACCAATATCTGGATATGAAAAAGGCACTGTGAACTTGATGACATGAGAGGAGAGGGAGGATGAATAGGGAGGAATAGAAGGAACAATGGTGGGTACAGTGGGAGTTTATGGCAAAGCAGCAGAAGGAGTTGCAGAGGGCATCCAGTCTGGTGAGGGAAGCAGAAGGTGCAGTGGCGCCATAGACCATGCCCGTGTACTTGAAGACAGGGAGCACCGTTTTGGTAACAAGCTCCCTGTGGACTCATGGAGATAAGTAATCTTTGTTGTGGTGCAGGTCGCCAAGCTTGCCATTTAGTTTTGTATAGATGGCATCAGTGTGGACTGAGAAGTTTGTCTTACTGTCTAGCTACACACCAAGGTACTTACATAACTGAACTGCTTCAAGAGGCGTCCTGTCCGGAGTGGTGAAAACTGGAGGAGAACCAAATCTGGCCAGTTTCTGACTGGTACCAAAAATGATGTGTAACCCCTAGGTGGCACTATCCCAAGGGCTACTACCCCTGCCTGCTTGGCTAGTAGCAGGTTAAGGGGCCTGAGTTCTGAAATGGGTGCCTCCACCCGGAGGTCAGGGTTGGTAGTGGTCAAGCTAACCTGGGCACAGCCCTCCAGGACACTGTAACTCCCCTCTTTCCTTACTAGTGGCCAGAACAATACACAATAATCACTTTCATAATACCCCTGATACACCACACAAGTACCCACACTGTTTGCACTTACCACCAGGGCTTTCCTCTGGCTCGACCCTGGGGACCCCCTGTAAAACAAGGTTATACACAGCAAATAACAGCAGTACAGTAATCTTGCACAAACTGGAACTGCAGTCAGGGTAAATGCAAAAAGAATTAGATTTGATTGATTTAAGGGACTTGAATAAGGGAAGGGCATAATCAGGTTAATTTGCTTAAGGACTGTATCAATCAAACAGTTATGCATGTACTTCAGGGTCCATAAACAGTCACACACTCGGGGTACCCAGATGAAGAATGGTGGGCTAGCCAGGAACATTGCAGCTGGTTGGGGCCCTGTGATGGAAGAAAACAACATGCACCACACACACTAATTATAATCCGGGGCCGGAGGGCTCAGTTCGTGAAAAGAAAACAACAAGACAATCAGATGACACACTTTTAGATTAGGCTGTTTTTGCAGGGAGCTACCCTGGTGATTACTCACAATACCCAAGACTGGAAACAGGCTGGACGAAAATTTAGACTGCAGGTGGTTGATCTGGAGTGCCAGGAGAAGCAGGGCTCACACGATTTGCTGAGGCGTCATTCCTGCTCAAGTGTGGAGCAGGGGGCTGATCCCCAGGCAGGTCTCTCATCAGTTGTTTTCTCTGTGCAGCGGGTAGTCTGGCTGGGCCAGTGTGGCAAGGCCCAGACCAAATGGAGACAAATTTGAATACAGTCCATTTTGGGCTGGATACAGCTTCCAGCAAGCAGAACACAGTTTACACAGTGGGGAACCAAATCACGACCCACTAACAACTCACAGTAAATTTACATGTAAGGAAATTCTACTGTACCAGGCAAACTGCTCTCCGGTCACGATTGCAAAGTCTCTGCACAAACTGAGGATTCAAAAGCAGCTGGAAATCCTGACGGCCGATCGCATTCAGCAAAATCTTTGGTCTTCTTCAGGTATGAGCCTGGTAAAAAATCAGTGGCTTACTTTGTTCTCACAAACTTGTATTTAGTCCAAAATAATTCTCTTCTCTCCCTCTCAGGGGCAGCAGGCAGAGATGCAGGCCACAACTCAGGCCTTTCACAGTTCTCCCATGCAAAACTACACAGAACTCTTGCACGAATCACTTGAGCTGTTACTTCTTCACTTCTCAGCCCAAAACTGAAACTAGCTGCAGCAGCCTGGGAAATTCCCCAAGATCCAAAAGGTTTGGTTGGCTGATCCTCCTGTCAGTCACAACAAAGGCTCCCCCTTCAGGTGCAAAAAGGCGCAAAAAGCACCAAACTACAATTCCTACAGATTTTGACTCCAGACAGCTCCTGTAGTCCGGCTCCATTTTAGGTCCCACCAGTACTGATTGGTCCAATTCGCAGTCCAGGACCAAGATAGTGGAGATAAACAAAACAGTCTTTGCTGCAAAGAAGGCAGGTTAGACAAACTACACTATCATTATCACTCTAAATGATTTTTAGCAAATAGTTACATCTTTCAACAGAGCTCCCTCTCAGATTTCCCATGACTGCAATCCAGGCAGCTCTTAAAGAGACAGTGCACAGAGACTATACAGGCACTTTCTGGCAATTACATTTAAACTGCTAAATGCAGGACACCAGCCTGGCAGTGAGCATTTAGGCAAGCTCAAGGAAGACTTTTCGGGAACCCCCATTTGTAGGGGGGTTACACATGAACACTGTTTTTTTAACATTGACTCTGAGTCAGTTGGATTGGAACCAGTGCAGAACATTGTTGAAGTCCTACTGGAGCAGCTCTTCCACAGCTGTGGAGGAGGGACTGGAGGTGAAGATGACTGTGTCACCTGCATACATGTGGATGTGTTAGTTGGCACAGGCAGAGGGAGATAATTTAGGAAAATGGAGAAAAGAATGGGACCCAGGATGGAGCCCTGTGAAATCCCAGCCTAGATAGGTAGTGTAGATGGCAGAACACCTCTTACCTCTACCCAGGGCTCCAGATAAGAGTTTTTGGGATGAGTACTATACTCCTAATTTTGAAAGTGAGGTGAGTAAAACCAAATTCAAATGTGCACAGATGTCTGGACAGAGTGGAATGAGGAGTACATTTTTTAAAAACAATGTCGTTTTTAGATAAGAATTGATCAAGTGCCAACAATACTCCAGATAATGTTGGAAGGTAGGAGTAATTTACTCACACGTTTTAAAATATAGTGGGTAAAACAAAACTGGGATGCAAGTGAGTGCAGTAAATTAGTAAAAAACTGTTCCTTTTGAATCAACAAGTACAAAGTTAGCACCCAGGTATGACTCAGGATATAACAGACTTTATTGTCAAAAAGTGCAGAAGTGCAAAATGTAGCTCCACATCAAAATGATATGGGCCAGCAGCAAAAAAAAATCTTACATTTCACCCAGTGTTAACTGGGCTTCATCAGAAATGACAGGCTAGTAACATAGCAAACATATATACAATTAAAACACATGCTAAAGCACACAAATTCATGCTCACCAATATATCATACAGGTACCAATAGTTAAAATCAAGAAGGGAATCAATTAAATATTCAGCATATTGATCAATTTATATTGTACATATCCATATAAATAAACAACTGACCAATGGGCTGTGTTAAGCACTAATTTATCTTATTCCCTAATTGGGAAGCTGTTAAATAAACCCAAGGTGCCTGAGGCACAAACTTAAGTAAATGCACACTGATAATAGAGCATATTGCTAAATAACAATTCAAAAAAAGAGGTGTATATATGTATAAAGATATCCCCAGAAAATTTATTATTAAAAATTCTACTTAGTTGATTGAATGCTCCATAAAACAGTGTGTAAATTACTTTAAAACCAGTGTAATTTGGCAGCCCATGTGGACACTAGCATTAAGACAGAAATCAAATAGTTTAGTTTCAATATACAGAAGCATATCCCTCATTTTACATAAAGGCTGGCAAGTCTATATTATCATTAAGACCCAGTCCTTCATGAGAGTTTAGGACAAAGATCCAAAAACTCTCTCTTTGTCCTATTATTTGTTTTATATTGCCTCACCTTGTTTCCACAGCCACTTTCTCCAAACCAATGAATTTAATGTCATGCCTTGTGTTATGATTTGTACAGTTATTGACATGTTGGACAATGGCATAAGACATGTCATTTTTATGTTTTGCACAGCCAACATCTTATGGTAGTGCAGATTTGAAGGTGCGGTCACTGTTGGGCGAATGCAGGGCACGCATCAGTAGATGCGTCCCTCATTCCCCAATCAGTCTGCATGCCAGCGCCACACCATGCATACATAATGTGGTGACCACATCTAAGGAAAGGTCCGTTGCAATCCGAGCAAAGCTCATCAGATGCAACGGACCTCCCGATGTGCTCGGCCACATTGTAAACATGGCGGCCGACCAACTGCTGACTGGGGTGCCCAATCCCCTGCCGCTTACCGCGGGTCCCAATCAGCAAAGGACGGGAGCTCACTCCCATCGTGGGCATAAAGCACTCCCCTATTTGTTATATGCGAGGGTGCTCCAGTCCCCTCAGTTCTTGCCCCTCCACTTTCCTTGTGTGCCGACGGAGGTGCCCAATCCCCGTCAGCATAAATTAACCCCCTCTTTTGTTGTGTGCCGATGAGGTGCCCCAATCCCCATCAGCTGCAGCACCCCCCTCCCAAACAGGTGGCACGCTGGGAGCCCACCCCAGCATGCCAAATCCCCTGAGAAAAAACAACCATCCCGTGATTTTTTTTTTTAACCCTGTAACACAAAAGCGGTCTTCGTAGTCTCCCACAACCCACACCCACCCTCACGCACTCCTGCCTCCCCACACCCTCACCCATACTTATTTCATGGAGTCCGGGTGCAACGACTGTGGACTGGAACACGCCTGCACTTTTCAAAGCCGACTCGCAACTGAGGAAATGCTGGTAAGCTGTATAATGGAATAAATAGGGTTTTTCAACTTTGATGCGTATCTCAGGCATTTTTTGGAATTTTGGCACCAAATTTTCAACATGGGGTTTTTGGGACCCCTCCTCATGAATTCTTGCACTGTCATGGCGTTATTTGGTCCCAAAAGGTGATTTCAAAGTCACTGCACAGAATCACCTTTCAGGGCGAGGAACAAAGCGACAGTGCGGTTTCCATGAGGGGGCTCTCAAAAACCTATTGTACAAATTGGGGGAAAAATATCAAAAATGACTGTTCTAGGTGTGTTGTGCAGTTACTACATGCCTTCGTAACAGCGAATTTGCAATATTTTCATGCCACATGTTCAGCATTGGCATTTTCCACCTTCTTGTGAACTGTACAGCTGTCATTTTTCACATCCTGCCCGAAATGTGTTTACGCACTTCTGGCGCAGAATAGCGCGGTCAATGTGGGAAATCAGTGTTCAGAACAAATTACAAAAATGACAGTTACACTGTTCATGAGCAGAAGTCCTAAAATGCCTATGCTGAAAATTTGGTGACGATACTCCATAACATGACTGTGTTACAAATGTGCGTTGTGCAGTTTGCACGCACACTCATAAGTTCACGAATTTATAATATTTTCACTCCAGATTTTCAACATTGCCATTGTTCTGTACCTCCTTATGAACAGTATAGTTGTCATTTTTTACATCCTGACCAAAATGTGTTTTCGCAGTTCCAGCGCAAAATAGCGCAGTTGCTGTGGAAAATCCATGTTCGAGACACATTATGAAAATGACAGTGATGCTGTTCTTTAGTAGTGGTCCTAAAATATCTATGTTGAAAATTTGGAGCCAAAAGTCCATAAAATTAGTGTTTCTGGCGCGTGCGTTTGCTGCGGACTCGTGACTTCATGCATTTGTAATATTTTAACTCCACATGTTCAAAATTGGCATTTTTCCACACCTTCTTATGAACAGTATAGCTGTCATTTTACATATCCTGGCTGAAATGTGTTTTCGCACGTCCAGTGCAGAATTGCACGGTCGCTTGCGAAATCAGTTTTCGGGACAGTTTGAGGAAATGATGATGACACTGTTCATGAGCAGAGGTCCTAAAATGCCAATGTTGAAAATTTCATGCCGAAAGTCCATAAACTGACTGTGCTGCAAGCGTGCATTGCCCAGTTTCCACGCAGCCTTGTACTGTAACTTTGTAAATTTGCAATATTTTCATGCCAGATTTTCACCACTGGCATTTGTGCACACCTCCTTATCAACAGTACAGCTGCCATTTTTCACAGCCTGCCCAAAACGCGTTTCCGCAACTGTGGCACACAATGGCGTGCTCGCTGTGGGAAATCACCTTTTGGGACACATTAACAAAATCACAGCACCACTGTTCATGAGGGGAGGTCCTAAAATACCTATGTTGAAAATGTGCCTAAAAAACTCCCACAAATAATTGGGTTGCGGACGTCTGTTGCGCAGTTTGTATGCATGTTCATTGCTTCACCAATATTTCATATTGCCACTCCAGATTTTCAACGTTGCCATTTTTTACGCCTCTTCATGAACAATACAGTTGTCATTCTCCACATCCTGCCCAAAACTGTGTTTTCGTCCCTCTGTCACTAAATGACATAAGCCGCTGTGCAAAACCACATTTCAGCTAACAAAGTGATTGTGCTGCTTTTCATGAGGTGGCCTGACAAGCAGCCCATGTTGAAAATGTGGAGTGAAACTACCACTACACGCCTACACGGTATTAGGGTTTCCAACTGTAGCACCCCACCCGGTACAGACTGACAGGCATTCGAGCTGTGACTTGGGATCATCAGATGTAATGCTCATGCCATTCCACCCCCCATGCCCACCCTGCAGCCACTGACAGGCATCGTGATGTGTCTTGCACTGTTCGGCCACAAACTTCACCCCACGCTTCTATACTGCACCCACGTCAGAGTATTTCTTTATGGAATGGGGTAAGTATAATGCCCAAAGACCCCAAAGCACACCACAACACTTGTCAGTGTCTACAGGGTAGGGTGAGGTACAATGGCATGAGCATTATAGCTGACGACCCAAAGGCACACCCCAATGCCTGTCGCTCTCTACAGGGTGGGGGGTGGGGTTGGCGTCACTTCAATACTTCACTGTCATTCCTCTTATGCGTCTCTAGCTCTGCCACTGCCAATGCCAACGTGACAACATTTGGCATTGACAAATGCTTGTTATCTAGTGCCCTGACATGCTAACTGATCCTTACTTCAAATTCTCTGACAGTCCTGCCAATATAAATAAATCCACATGAACATTCTAACATGTACACTACTGCTGGGGTATTATACACAATTGGATCTCTTATTTTGAAAGTCTGATGGGTTACTAGATTTTGAAAAAACATTAGTGGTATGTATAAAAGGACAGAATTTACAGTTGCCACATCTTTTCATGCCACTAGGTGGAGGTAAAGACCAAATAGCACTGTCTTCAATATTCAGTCTTCAGTTTTGTTTGGCAGGAAAGACTCCATTGAGCAGGTTCATTTACATGGAGGTCCTGATACACTCAATCTTGTTACATTGCGAACACACAGAAACAATAAAAATCTGCAAAATATGTACAGATATTTACAGGTTACACAGCAGTCATAGAAATAAAGAGGTACACTGTAATACATGTAGATACATAAGCCAAGGATTTGTTGGCAACATTGGGCAGTGATTAAGTGATTTGTAGACTGAGAGTGCCGTACTGGAGTGGTTGTTAACTGAAAGGTTGTAGGGTGGGGGGTGGAGTTCCCAGGGGTGAATTGGACCACTGATGGAGGGAAGTGGTGAGAGACTGGGTGGGAGAGGATGATAAAGGAGACAGGCAGGTTGCAGGACAGGCAGGTTGGAGATAAGGAAGGAGTGTGCAGGGAGGATGGATGGATAGTAGAGGCGGAGGATTGCTGGGAGTGGGGAGTTATTACTGATGGAAGAAAGAGATGAAATGGGTATGGATAGGCGAGGGTGAAAGGGAGTAGGCAGGTTGGGGATAAAAGTGGGGTGTATAGTAAGGGTAGCTGTTAATGGCGGGGGGGTAGCTGGGAGCAGGAGTGGGAGGGAGATGATAGAAGGTCCGAGTAGCTGGTAAGGTGGAGGCGAGATAGGGGTGAAAGTTGATGGAAGGGTGTGGGTGGGATGGAAATGGGGAGCCTAGCAGGAGTAGTGGGTGGCCTGAGATAGGCCAGAGAGGGGGTATAATTTGGGTGGGAGGCATGGATGGGAGTAACATGGGGAGCCTGTGCGGGCCGTTGGTGGTCTGGAATATTCAAGGTGCTTGGGAGAGCGATTCTTAATGGCAAGCACAGAATTTGTTGAACTTGCTGGTGATCAGTGTTTTGAAGTTGCTTAGGGGGATTAGATTTTGTAATTTAAGGCTAGATTGGGTTTTGTTTGAAACAATTTGGAGATCACGGCTTATGGTCATGTCGTAGAAACGGAATCAGACACTTGGAACATCCAACATAATGTACAAGTTTCTATGCAAGGGGTATTTGCCAACCGATCGCTGAAAGAGATTTAATATGTAAGGGGGGAGTTTCGACAGGAGAGCTTTATAGAGCCAGGTAAGGGAGTGGGTGAGATGTCTAGTGTGCAAGGAGGTCCATCCTATGGAGGTATAAAGGTTGCAATGGTGAGTCCGACGGTGGGCATTAGAAGTGAAACGTAGTGCTCTATGGTAAAGCGTATAAAGTTGCTGTAGCAAGACTTCTGAGCAGTGGCTATATAAAATGTCTGCATAGTCAAGGAGTACTGCATTTTGTTTCCACTGGCAAATAGGAGCTAGTTACCCTGTCACTTATCATGGGTGCATGTTTGTAAATCATTTGTGGAGCATTTCCTATGTGTTTCTTGAATGTTTCTTCAGTCATTAGGCCCCCCCCCAATTATTAGGCAAGATATTCCTAAGTTCAGTACTCCTAGTGCTAAAAGTAGTAACAAATCCTGTTTCCTGGTATTGATTTGTCCTTGCTTGATCTTTACATTTATGGACAAGTGTTGTGTCTCTGGACATCTGTTTCACCTCTAACGCTGCTTTATTTATTACAGTTCTACCATAATCTCGCTGTTGAAACCTCAAAATCTGTCCATCCACCTGTGTTTCAAAATCTTCTCTACTGGTGCAGGTCCTCAGTGTTCTAATCAGCTGACCCTTAAGAATTTTATCTGGGACATGTCTGGAATGGAAGCTACTGGACAACAATAAAGTGTTTCTATCTGTGAGTTTGGTATAAAGGGGGGGTACCAATATTACCATGACCCATTTTAAAAAGCTTTAAGTCCAGGAGATTAATTTCCTACACATCAAACTGAGCCTTAAACCGTAAGTTAGGATCAATAGTATTGATCTAAGCAACAAATTCAGTAAATGATTGTGCTGAACCTCTTCATATAATAAGCACATCATCAATAAAGTGACGCCACAAATCCAGACTATGAAACATAGATTTGTGGTGTCGCTCCTGATCCAATACTGTTCCCACTTGCCAACATAGATATTTACATAACTAGGGGCCATAGCGGCCCCCACAGCTGTCTCTTTAATTTGTTTGTAGTAGGTACCCTGAAACAAGCAAATGTTTGAATCCAACACTAGTTCTGTAAGATGCACTAAAAATTAAGTAGGTACATCTTGTGGACTGGCACACAAATTCAAAAAATGTTCCACTGCAGCCAAACTGCCTGCTAGAGGCACATTTGTGTATAGTGCCTCAACATCCAGTGTGGCAAAAAAACATCCGCCTGCCATTTCAAGGTTCTCCAAGATGTTAATAATTTGTGTGGAGTCCTTGAGATGTGATGGAAGTGCTTGTACAATTAGTTGTAAATAATAATCCACAAAGCATGGCAAAGGTTCAGTTAGTCAACGCTGCCCTGAAATTATAAGGCAGATGGGAGGATTCACTGGATCTTTGTGTACCTTCGGTAAATAATATATCGTTGATACTATGGGATGAGGAAAGGTTAGCGCTCTATGCTGAGTTTCTATGATATAACCATTAGTGAAACCATCTTCCAACACACTGTCAGTTTTAACCTTAAGATCCGTTGTTATGTTCCTGGAAAGTTTTATGTAAAAGGTTTCATCTCCCAGTTGTCTTTCAACTTCAGCTATATATTTTATTTTATCCAAAATCACTATTGCCCCACCCTTATTGGCACTTTTAATCACAATATTTTTATTTTCTGATACAACTTTCAGGGCCAAATATTCACTGTTAGAGCAGTTATTAAAACCACTGATTTTAGGAATAGACATAAGTTCTGACAAACCTTGATCACGTTTTTTAACAAACAATGTCATTGCTGGGCCGAGAGAAGGACAAAAACAATGACTTAGGTTGTAATGGTACACACACATCAGCATAAGAACTAATATTATTTGTATCACTGCCCTCAATAGTTGAATTGCTATCTTTACCATACATTGATTTCAAAGTGACTTTGTGTGCAAATCTACAACTGTTTGGAAATGGTTTAAATCTGTTCTAATTGAAAAAGAAAGTCCTTTATTCAGCACATTTTCTTTATCTGGAGTGAAAATATGTCCTGATAGATTAATAACTGCCGACTCTTGGGGCAGATGAGTTAATATTTTTGGCCCCCTTGACCTCTTCCACTGTCAGTCTAGACAGGGTGGGGCATTACGGTTGGAAACCCTAATGCCCCAGGTGTTTGTTGGTATTTTTGCTCCAAATTTTCAACATGGGCTTTTTGGGATGCCACCTCAGGAACAGTAGCAGTATCATTTCATTACTTAATCCCAAAGGGTGATTTCACACAACAAATGTGCCTTTCAGTCCAACAGGGCAAAAAGACATTTTGGGCAGAATGTGAAAAATAAAATCTATACTGTTCATGAGGAGGTGTGAAAAAATAGCAACGTTGAAAATCTGGAGTGAAAATATGAAAAATTGGCGAAGTTGCAAGCATGCGTAGAAATTGCATAACACACGCTCATAATGCAGTCATTTTTTGAAATTTTTTCACCAAACTTTCAACATGGCCTTTTTGGGAACTCCCCTCGTGAACTGTGGCACTGTGATTTCATTAATCTGCCCCAAAAGTTGATTTCGCACTGCGACTGCGCCATTCTGCGTCACAGGTGTGAAAACACATTTTGGGCAGAATGAAAAAAATGACACCCGTACTTTTCATAAGGAGGTAAAAAAAAATGACAATGTTGGAAATTCGGAGTGAAAACATTAAAAATTGGCGAAGTTTCGAGCGAGTGTATAAACTGCGCAACGCACGCTCATAATGCAGTCATTTTTTAAAATTTGTTCACCAAACTTGCAGCATGGGATTTTTGGGACCCCATGTCATGAATAGTGGCACTGTCATTTCATTAATCCATCCTGAAAGGTGATTACGTGCAGCAACCACGAAATTACATTTTGGAACCAAAAAACTAAATGACAGTGCCCATGTTCATGAGGTGGGGTCCCAAGAACCCCATGTTAAAAATGTGGGACCAACGCTCCTGTAAAATGAAAACGGTCCCTCATAGTCTCAATGCCCCTTCCCCCCACCCGCACCCACCCTCTGCGCACCCTGCCTCCCCTCATCCCCCCTCACCCCATGCTTACCTGCGGAGTGAGGCGCGATGATCTTCGGTGGACCGGGAACACGTCTGCACTCTTCAAAGCCGACCGCGAACTAAGAAATGCCGGTAAGCTGTATAATGGAATGAATAGGTGTTTTTCAACTTTAATGCATATCTCGGGCATTTTTGTGAATTTTGGCCCCAAATTTTCAACATGGGGTTTTTGGGACCCCTTCTCATGAATTCTTGCACTGTCATGGCTTTATTCAGTCCCGAAAGCTGATTTCGCAGTCACTGCGTGGAATCACCTTTCGGGACTGAGTAACGAAATGACAGTGCCACTGTTCATGAGACGGGCTCTCAAAAAGCCTATGTTGTAAGTTCGGTGGGAAAAATCCAAAAAATTTCTGTTTTACGAGCGTGCGTAGCAACTGCGCAATGCACGTTCATAAGTTAGCGCATTTGCAATATTTTCATCCCACATTCTCACATTGGCATTTTACCACACCTTCTTGTGAACCATACAGCTGCCATTTTTCATATCCTTGCCAAAATGTGCTTTCGCACTTCCGGCGCAGAATAGCGCAGTCGCTGTGCAAAATCACTGTTTGGGACACATTACGAAAATGACAGTGACACTGTTCATGAGCAGAGGTCCTAAAATGCCTGGGTTGAAAATTTGGTGACAATACTCCATAAAATGACATGTTATGAGCATGCGTTAGCGAAGTTTGCGCCGCGGCTAAATGCGTTCTAAACTTACAATATTTTCCTCCACATTTTCAACAGTGCCATTGTTCTACACCTCTAATGAACAATACAGTTGTCATTTTTCACATTCTGACCAAAATCTGTTTTCGCAGTTCCGGCGCACAATAGCATGGTAGCTGTGGAAAGCCCGTGTTCGAGACACTTTATGAAAATGGCAGTGACACTGTTCATTAGCAGATGTCCTAAAATGCCTATGTTGAAAATTTAGGGACGAAAGTCAATAAAGTTAGTGTTTTACGAGCGCGCTTTGCACAGTTTGCACGCACGCTCTTGACTTTGTGAATTTGTAATACTTTCACTCCAGCTGTTCATCATTGGCATTTTCCCATACCCCTTATGAACAGTACAGCTGGCTGAAATGTATTTTCACACGTCCGGTGCAGAATTCCATGGTCACTGTGCAAAATCACTTTTCAGGACACTTTGAGGAAATGATGGTGACCCTATTCAACAGCAGAGGTCCTAAAATGCATATGTTGAAAATTTGGTGGTGAAAGTCCAGACAATGACTGTGTTGCAAGTGTGCACTGTGCAGTTTCCATGCACCCTTGTAACTTCATCAATCTGCAAAATTTTCATGCCACATTTTCACCACTGCCATTTGTGCACACCTCATTATCAACAGTCCAGCTGCCATTTTCCACTGCCTTCCCAAAACACATTTCTGCAGCTCTGCCACACAGTGGCATACTCGCTGTGCAAAATCACCTTTTGGGACACATTCACAAACTCATAGCGCTATGCCTCTCCACTTCCGCTACTACCAGCGCAGCAACATTTGGCATTGACAAATGCTTGTTTGAATTGTCATTTAGCAACATGCTCTATTATCAGTTTGCATTTACTTAAGTTTGTGCCTCAGGTGCCTTTATTTACAAATACATGGACGTGAAGAGTTTTGAGTATAAGAATGGGTTTATTTAACAGCGTTCCAATTAGGGAATAGGATAATACATAACATGAGGGGGCGTAGTCTTAAGCTGGAGGGTGGAAGGTTTAGGAGGGAGGTCAGGAAGCACTTCTTCACAGAGAGGATGGTGGACATTTGGAATGCACTTCCGGAAGGGGTCATCTTGTTGAAGACAGTGGGCAGCTTTAAGAGAGGCTGGGATAGGCATGGGGGAAGGTAAGGATCATGGGTAGGGAGGATGGAAGGAGTGGGGAGGGAGGGCAGGGACATTAGCTCAATCTGTGGACCCTGCAATTCAAGCAGACTTGACAGACCAAATGGCCTTCTTCTGCTGGCTTCTTCGTATGTTCGTATGTTTGTAAATTAGTGTTTAACACAGCCCATTGGTCAGTTGTTTATTTATATGGATATGCACAATATAAATTGATCAATATGCTGAATATTTTATTGATTCCCTTCTTGTTTTTAATTACTCGCACCTGTATGATCTATTGGTGAGCACGAATTGTGTGCTTTTGCACATGTTTTAATTGTATATAGGTTTGCTGTGTTACTAGCCTGTCATCTCTGATGAAGCCCAGTTAACACTGGGCAAAACGTAAAATGTTTTTTCGCTGCCAGCCCATATCATTTTGATGTGGAGCCACATTTTGTACTTCTGCACTTTTTGACAATAAAGTCTGTTATATCCTAAATCCTGACTGGATGCTTACTTTGTCTGTACCTGTTGCTTCGAGTTGGTATAGCACCAATAATTTTCTCAGTGCATGTATTTCTTTGTTTTTTTCCATTTGAATCACCAGTTATGTTATGAAGTGCTATTCTATGGAGTGTGGGGTATTTACAAATGTTGGGTGAGTATTGGTACTCATTAAAATATTTTCTGAAGATTATTTCCTAAAATGAGGTGAGGTGAGTAAAACAGGTCATTACTCCCCTTATCTGGAGCCCTGCCTGTACCGATTGTTGATGGCCCGTGAGGCAGGATGGAACCAATCAACAGGGGGAGCTGAGAGTCCAGCAAAGCTCAGATTATCCAGGAGGAGTGCTTGGGACAGTGAATCGAAGGCTTTGGCCAGGTCAGTGAAAATGACAGCCCTTATGTGCCTCTGATCCATCTCAGAGAAGCTAGAATCAGTGACACACAGCGGGGAGAAGACAGTGGAATGGTGCTTCCAGAAACCAGACTGGGAGGGTGAGAGGAAGTTGGAGTATGAAAGAAAGTTGAGGAATCTGGAATGAACTAATTCCTCTTCCAGTGTAGGGAGGGGAGGAAGGACATGGTACAGAAGTTGCCAGAGGAGGAGGGGCCACCCCCTTTGTGAAATGCAATAACCATGGCCAACTTCCAGGACTGAGGAACAGCGCAGGTGAGGAAGGAAAGGTTGAGCAGGTGAGTAAGGGGAGCTGCAATGGCAGCAGCTGACAGGTGGAGGAGATTGGGGTCTAGAGTATCAGGACTGGACTTTGATGAGTTGAAAGAGAAGAAGGAAAGCAGGGTTTCCCAGATGGTGACAGGAAGAAGTGGAAACCCAGTAAGGGGTGAAGGGGGGCAGAAGGGAAAAGAGAGAGGAGCCAGAAGGGGGAGAGGAAGAGAGGGTGCAGGTTGTGAAGAACTTGCTGAAGTGAACGGCAACAGAGGTAGTCAGACACAGGTGAACTATTAACCATGAAGACTGGGGGACGGGGCGGAGGGTCAAAAGGGAATGGATAACCTTCCATAATTTAGCTGGGAAGTTAAGTTTTTTCTGGAGGTTGACCTTGAAATAGTGTGATTTTGTAGCCCAGCCAGCCTTAGTGCAGTTGTTCCTCAGAGCCCAGTATGAGATGAGGTCAGGAGAGGAGTGGAACAATGTATAGTGGGCCCTGGTGAGATCATGAGACTTGCACGGACTGATGATTTTGGAGGTAATCCACGGGTGGTGGGAAGTTTTGACTCTGGATTTCCTGGGGGGGGGGTTGGAGTACCTGTCCCAGACAGAAGAGAATTTAGGTGGACTAGAACATGGGCCATGTCAATATCAGAGGCAGAGTGGATGGCTGACCAGACTGTTGTAGTGTGGTCGCTAAGTACAGCATTGATGTTTAACGACCTGAGAGACCTGGAAGGATCAGATGTATTTTGGTGAGGAGGGGAGTACACTGGATTTTCCTGACACAGAAAGTCATGCAGTAGTCACTCAATGAATCTGGCAGTATACCTGCTGCAATGATGCGATGGGGACAGAAGGTTAGAACCCAGTCCAAGAATGTATGGTTGGAGGAGTGGGGTTTGAGCCGGGTGGGTTCCAAAATAACCAGGACAAATTATGGGACTCAGTCCTGTGAATGGTAGATTTGGAGCATGAGGAAAGCTACTGTATGTTTAAATCCCAAGGAGGATACGTTCACCTGTGACGGAATGAGCGGCAATGGAGGGAAGGGGGTTAAGCAGGGATTAATGAGAGATCTTAGGAGAGGCATAGAAAGCCTCAATGAATATGCAGTAGGTACATAGAAGGAGAAGGAAAGCCGGACTAGGAGAAATTTGTGATAGGTGGGTGTGGCTTCCCTGATGGCCATAGTCTATGAGATGCCCAGCTGGATGTAGATGGCAACATGTCCTCCACATTTCCCTCCATCCTGCCTGAAGAGATGATAATCAGGGAGTGTCAGCCTAGTACAGTCTAAAGTCCTGAAGGAAAGCAAGGCTTCAGTAATCAGGAGAGTGTAGTACAACCCAGACAGAGAGGAGGTTGAATTTATGGAGAAGGCTCCTAGTGTTCAGATAGTAAATGGTGTAATAGTGAAGGAGGGAGGGAGGAGGGAGGGAGGGGAAGATGCCAGGGCTGATTGCCACATCGCCAGACAGGAGAAGGAGGAGGAGCAGGAGAATGATTAAAGGATGGAGTGGAGCTTCCAGTTCCTACCCTTGGAGCTGATAGGAGAGCAGAGAGAAAAGAGGTGGTGAGGGGAGTGGAGGGCATGATGGAGATACTCCAGGCTGAGGAAGGGGGAGGAGAAGAGACCAGGGTGGATAAGGAGGGAGGAGGGGTAGAGATTGGATGGTTGGAGGGGGAAGGGAAGGGACAGTAGGACAGGGATGTAGCCAAAGAATTTTAAACTTATGCTCAAGAGCTGATAAAACTGTTGCTCCCCAAACACAAACCAAAAGATGTGCTGCCCCACTACACAAACATTGCCCCACCCCCCATTACATTTAACAGTATGTAGTAGGCCAACGATCCTAATAGATACACAGCATTTTCTTTTATCTAGCACTCACCACCAATCAGATAGAAGTTGGTTGTCTTTTAGTTAGAGTTTAGACCACTGTGATAAGCCTCTGTACCACATTCACCTGTAACCAGCCTCACAGAAGTCCATTCATACCAGTACTCATGTACTGTATATGTACTCGACTGGGTCACCCATACAATCATGGCCTCTAAGTTTAGCACCCACAATCTTCCAAAGATCATTCACAAACTCACACTAAAGCATCCAAGGAGGGGAAAAACAGTTCTTCAGCTACATCAGGCTCTGTTTGTGTTTGTTGCCCTGGCCTGAGGATCATGTTGTCCCTGGATTTTCCAGATTTTACTTTACTCAGCAAAGTACACTAAGTATATCTGCCAACACCCATGTAGTAAGAGAGTGGGAGGGGAAGGGAGGTGGAGAGAATAGGAGGAGGAGGGGGGAATGGAGCAGGCAGAGGAGTGCTAGTAACATCGCTGTCAGGAGGAGAGAGGCAAAAGCAAACAGCAGGCAGTAACCACAGTAATTTTGCAGTACACAATAGCAAGCTTGGTCAGTTAGCCACAAAATGAGACTAGCAATGAGTCTAGCAATGAGATAGATATTGCTGGTTAGACAAATAAACAGTGGCTCCAAATCATAATAGTGAAAATAAAACAGCGCTGACCACATAGGCTCACACACAATACCACCTACAACAACAGCCCATACCAATCACAACAACCGTCAAAACCGTGACTCCACTGGTAAAAAAACACACAAAAAAAAATCCAAAACAATCAGTTGCCACAGATCACACTTGCAACTGGAAATTATAGGCAAGCCCCCGCAGATAATCTTCATGTGTCTGAACATCGTATTCAGCAACACCACACATCACAATCAACTACACACACCTGGCCAGATCTCCTTAAAAAATAGAAACATAGAAAAATAGAATTTGATGGCAGATAAGGACCGCTTGGCCCACCTAGTCTGCCCATTTCCCTATCTAACGGATAAGCTGCAGATCCTAGTTAACCAACAGCCTACTTCCTCCTACCCCCCACTAGAATTGCCCTATGTCTGTCCCATGCATTCTTGAATTCTCCCACTGTTTTTGACTCTACAACCTCCTCAGGAAGGCTGTTCCATGTATCCACAACCCTCTCTGTGAAGAAATACTTCCTGACATTACCTCTGAGTCGTCCCCCCTCTATCTTCAAATTGTGCCACCTTGTTCTTGCACATCTCTTTTTCTGAAAGATGCTACCCTCTTGGACTTTATTGATTCCCCTGAGGTATTTGAAAGTTTCTATCATGTCCCCCCTCTCCCTCCTTTCCTCGAGGCTATATGTAACCCCTGGACCCCTGCCTTTTTGCAAAATGACAGGTGGCATGCTGTTGAAGCTGACAGCAGTACCTGGTGGGGCTAGGTTCGGGGAGGATGAGGTTACTCAGCGTAGGGGGCCTAGATTTGGCTACTCTGCACAGGGGCACCCAAGTAAATCCAAACACAGAAAGCAATAACTGTAATGTCCAAAACCAGGAATGGGATTCTACAGTGTGGCTTTTATTCACATCCAAGCTGAACAAACAAAGCATAGATGGACCCCCACGGGGCTACATTCCTGGTAATGCAGATTACAGACAACAGAACACTTCTTCACATTTCCAGCCCTCAGGCTCTGAAACCACCAGGCACACAGCCCAGATTTGCATGCAGCTTTGGGTACACAGCCCGACTTGTACACTACTTGGGTTTTCCCCACTGGTCCGGCTCCCCTGCCGGACACTTGATCCGTGGTCCATTTTGGGAAATGAACCAATTATCCTGTTGTGGCTCCCAAACCACCTTAGAGCCTTCGGACTCCTAGAGGAATTTTCCTTCCAATCCATCGCCCTCGCACTTCCTCATCACTGGCCAAGTGCATGAGGCAAAGTAGAAATCCACAGAGCAAATCTGTAGAGGTGGACCTGGTTACTAAAGATGGGGGGTCTCCCATCTCCAGCTCCCACAATCCATACCCGGTCATTTCTCTGGATACTAAGCAACTCTTTTACTGAAAGCTTGGCAATGTAGACTACTGGGTAGACGTATGTCACATCTCCTGTACATATCTTGAATTCCCATAAGTGCTGGACTTGAACATACTTTTACTTTTGGCTAAGCCTATTACTCTAGGCCTCCCACTATTTCAGCAGTCCAATCCCCACTATCACACAAGTCCCAGGGTGAAAACATAGGCCCTTTCAGAAACAGCAGAAACTCATCCTTAGGTTGCAGGTGCCCCACAGGCGATTCACAAATCTTCTTGTTTCCCGAAAACTCTGGAACAAATAGGCAGCTTCTCCACTAGTAGCAGAACCAGGGGGGTTGCCCCTGGAATATGCAGGAAACCCTTTCCTGCCCCCATCCCTGGAGGAAGGGGGCACTGAGACCTGAATCAGCGGTCTCCACCACTTACAAACTGCTTCTGTGTCTCTTTTTTGGTGGAGACACACACCCTTTTACCTAAATGTAGCCCTATGTCAGGGCTGAGGCTCCAAAAGCCTAACCAGAGCTGCTGTGCTGCTTTCACAGCAAGCTCCAAACACCAACTGACCTACAGACTACTGTTCAAACCTTCCAACATTCTATTTCAACTCCCCACTGCAGATTCCATTGTGGCTCATGCAGCTGCAACAGTTCTATGGTGATGTCATCACTCAGTCTCAGATGAGACTGAGAACAGAGTGAGACAGTGTGAAATCCATTTAACTGAAGTTTCACAAGCTGCCTTCCCTGCCTACCACTAGGTCTTACTGGGATTCTAGTAACCCTGGGTAACAAGGGAGTTACACTCGCCCTTGACCAGGAAAATGACTGTCCACAGTCATTGTTTACCTGGCTTTAGGCCATCCCACCCTATGTGCTACCTGCAGAGGGGGGTGATCAGGCCCCCTCCTACCATGTGCAAGCACAGGCAGGCAACACTAAGGGCCTAGAGGCCTTTAGCTGACATATCTCTAACTAATCTTGTACCCGTTACATAAAATGTTCTCTTCATGTGTAACTTCCATGTCCTATTGCCTGTATGTCTTCCGCTACCTGCCGCCTGTAATCCTATGAAGTCTTCTATTGTAAAAACATTACTATCACCTGACTGTACTGATCTGCTACCTGTATGTAATTGTTACACACAGGTCGCCCCTGAAAAAGGGACCTCCAGGGCCCAGTGGGCCTACCTGGTCATCAAAATTCAATAAATAAATAAATAACATCAGCCTCTACTCTACCCATTTACTATGGCCGCCTAGTGGCTCTGGTAGAACTGTCCAGAGCATAGCCCTAATAGATCAGCACTGTGGTCCCTATGGCCATTCAGGACCACAGCCTGTCTAGCCCCCCTAACCCTCTAGGAAAAACCTATCTGCCTTCAACTTAATACCCCAAAACAAAAACAACCCAGGAACCTCTCCGACCTTGGGCAACCTGCAACCACATACCAAGAATACTACCACATTATTACACCATTTTACTGCCTCCTACCTACCCCCACAACCACACCTGTGGAAGGAAAAGTGTTAATACAGTAACAACAACAATAACAACACCACAGTACTTTAAATTACTACACACTAAAGTACTAATGATGAACTCTGATGAGCCTCTCCTCCTCTTCTTGTCTTCTCTTGTCTTCTCCAGGAACACTTGCAAGAAAAAGAAAGACAACACACACTCCTAATCTGCATACACAGTCTACCTAAAGCCCTACCATCAAAACACTGAAGAACTCCAAAAGTTTTTTTTTTAGAAAAGGTAGAAAAACAGTATATACATTAGAAAACAATGACATTATTTACAATACACATTTGGGGGGATGGAGTGCCCTAAAAGTCCCAACTAGTGACCACAATGCCCGAAGGCTAGTCCAATAAAGAGTCTCTCCTGGGCCGGAGCCCGGTGAAGCACAGTTCTAACAGGCCAAAGTCCCGAATGCAAGAGTCTTTGAGGACAGTTCACACATTTTGGAGTCTGCTAGTGTAGGGTGTGTACTGCAATGTCATAAAGATAGAAAAGTTTGGACTTACCAGCCCCTTGTAGAATGGAAAATTCTGAACCGACCTGCACCGCTGATGAAGACTCTCCCTGGCAGCATTTCTTCCAATACAGCTGGGCGGACATCTTCCGGGAACCACAGGAGGGCACATCTGGGAACTGCTGGACTGATGTCATCTCTGGAGACGGAACCTTAGAACAGGAACAAAAAAAAGGAAAACAGCTGGTCCGACGTCATCCGACTAACAGGCGATGGCTCAGGATACAGCTGGGATGGTGTCCTCTCTGGATCTGAAGTCATCTGGTGGGCCAGTCGATGGATTCTGGAAAGGCCAGTACACTGTAGAACTGATGAATGTGGGGCACCTGAGTCCTGGATGTTCATATTGGTGGATCAATAAAGGCACTTCACAAGCTGGTGTGGCAGTATTGACTACCACTGCTCGACTTTCCTTTTTGTAGGCACAGGCACATTTGCTGGGAGGTCCTTGCACTGAGGCCAATAGTACCGGGGGTCAGGGCATGAATTATTACCCCATCTGGGCGCACATAATTCACACAGTGGGAGATTTCACATCCCTCTCCGTCCACTATTCTCACTCTGTCCATAAACAGTGTCCTGCCTCTCTTCCACTGGGTATATTTCTCATGAAACAGTCTGTTTTTTTACATGCTTGTTTGCCCCAGGATGCACACCTTTCATTGCTTCGGCCCAGATCCAGGATTTCCTGCTGTTCTCAATCTCCTCCCAGACTTTCCGAGGAAAGGTAGGAAAGGTCATACCATAGATCTCATTTGCCGTTCTACGAACCAGTCTCTCCTCTTTACTAGCTTTGGTCAACCTGAGACCGCTGGCCTGGCTTGGGGGTGGCCAGTCCTGGTTCTGCCAGCTTCGCATCCTTAAAGAAACTAAAAACGGATCCCTGACTTCTTCTTCCTGCATAGCCAGGGCATTGGCATCGCCACTGTCTTCCATGCATTCCTCTGAGGCAAGGTCTTGAGGCTGTGTACCCGTTCCTTTTTCACAAGGCCACATAGGTTCCCCCTCATCTTCCTCTTCACTGAGGATCTGAGCCCAGGAGTGAGCAGTCGTTCTCACTCCTGAGACTACCCACTCATCACTAGGTGTGAAGGTCGACACCTCCCACTCAAAGGCCTCCCGCATCTCATCTTCTCCTAAGAGACTTGGGCTAGGCCCCCCCCCTTCCAGGGGTCTACTGATGCTTTATCCGAACTTTCCTTCTGGGATCCAGCATCCGAAACTTCAACTTCTGGTTCCGTCTCTAACTCTGCACCCTCTAGCTTTGTGCCACACTCCCCCGAGGGGCCTTCTTCCACAGGCTCTGTCTGGTGCTGTGTGCTGCCAACTGCAGATTCCTGAACCTTTGTCCATGTTGGAGCCAAACGAATTTGAGGCGCTTTATACAAGCCATATTTTCCTAGGCATCTAGCACAGTGAGGAATCATGAAGACGTCCCTTCCAGATCTCAAGCATATTTGACATACATGCACTGGAAAACCAGGAATCGCCACATGAGGAGGCAGTTGTCCTCCATAGCACCACTTTTCAATATCCCTCAGTCTATTCACTGCTGCTGTTACTGCAACCCGGGCATGATCCAGATAGCGAGCTGGTCCTGAGGCCATAACTGCAGAAAAACAAACAAAACTTCACTGTAACTGAAAGTCCCACTTTACTGAACACTCTAGTTTTAAAATGGCTCCTCTGCTGCTGTGTTTACTTTACTACCCCACCCTGTAATGGCGGCGGCAGAACTCCTGTGCATCAACATTCAGAAATTTGAGTCAAGTCACTGTGCACCCGATTTAGACACACTACTGATAACTTTTGCTCAAACTGCACAAACTTGCTCTGTTCTTGTTTTAAACACATTTACATGATTTTCCACAGAATTTTCATGTGCTGGAAACATTTCTTTGACTCACAGTCCCTTAAAGCTTCAGGTTTTTAGCACAGGATTGCCTGTATAACTAGTGCTGCACATTTGGCTACAACACACAGTCTCTCTCTGGCTTCAAACTTTAAACTGAGGCTGAATTCATTACTATGCACACAGTCAATGGCTTAGAAGACTAGCACTTGCTGGCAGGGCTTGTCACAGTCATTACTTGCAAAGCGACTACACTGCTGCACACATATTTATATGGCATTGGGCAGAAAATCACTGTTTGAGCAGTTTCACTGGTGGTACTTACTATTATCAGTTGCAGTTTGCTGCGATGGGGAAAAACGGCCTGCAGCCAGTTCTTGGAGGCCTCAGGACAGAAACAGGCGGGCAGTCCTGCTGATCATCTCCTCGACCACTATACTTGCAATTCAGACGATCGATTAGCGGGTTGAGCCCGATTTTCAACAAACAAGTCTATTTTTAGAAGGTTTACAACATTTTTAACACTCCGCGACGCTCCTCCACAAGCCAGTACATGCACTCCACTCACACTCCCTCTCGAATGCTGGGGCAGTCACTGTAGAGCTGGCTGAGAGGCGGGACTGATTGCAGCCTTACCAATCACATGACGCCATGCAAATGAGCCTCTTCTTCCTCGCGAGTGCTCTTCTCCTCACGGTGATCGTCGAGCAGGCAAATTTAAACTGCAGAATGCATTTTGTTTTTCTCAACTGACTCCACGGCGGGAGCCCATTTCAGCCATTTAACATAGCCATTACACCTGCAAGTCTCTCAGTTCATTCAAAAAGCATTTCCAACGTCCAGGGCACAATTTTCCTATTGCTACCCCTAGTCTTCCACACTTTTCATTACCACAGTTCATTTTAAAAGCATTTCCAACGTCCAGGGCACAATTTTCCTATTGCTACCCCTAGTCTTCCACACTTTTCTTTACCACAGCTCATTTTAAAAGCAGGCAAAAACACTGTAAACAATTGATGCAGGACAAGGGCACACTTTTTGGCTTTACTGCTCCTTGGTAAACAGTTGGCATTTTAAACAGCAGCATAAGATCCACAGCACACAGCAACACACTAGTTAACTTGCTTCAGCGTTTTGGGCTATGCACTGCCAGATAGCCAAAACACTATCCCCTTGCCCGAGCACCTTCCTTCCCAGAATAAAATCCAAAGCAGTGCCTCCATTTTTGTAACCCCCGGACCCCTGCCTTTTTGCAAAATGACAGGTGGCATGCTGTTGAAGCTGACAGCAGTACCTGGTGGGGCTAGGTTCGGGGAGGATTAGGTTACTCGACGCAGGGGGCCTAGGTTTGGCTACTCTGCACAGTGGCACCCAAGTAAATCCGAACACAGAAAGCAATAACTGTAATGTCCAAAACCAGGAATGGGATTCTACAGTGAGGCTTTTATTCACATCCAAGCTGAACAAACAAAGCATAGAAGGATCCCAATGGGGCTACATTCCTGGTAATGCCGATTAGAGACAACAGAACACTTCTTCACATTTCCAGCCCTCAGGCTCTGAACCCACCAGGCACACAGCCCAGACTTGCATGCAGCTTTGGGTGCACAGCCCGACTTGTACACTACTTGGGTTTTCCCCACTGGCCCGGCTCCCCCGACAGCCACTTGATCCGCAGTCCATTTTGTGAAATGAACCAATTATCCTGTTGTGGCTCCCCAAACCACCTTAGAGCCTTCGACTCCTAGAGGGAATTTTCCTTCCAATCCCATGTCTGGGTACTTTCCTCATCACTGACCAAGTGCATGAGGAAAATTAGAAATCCACAGAGCAAATCCGTAGAGGTGGACCTGATGGGGGGGTCTCCCACCTCCAGCTCCCACAGTCCATACAGGGCCATTTCTCTGGATACTAAACAACTCTTTTACTGAAAGCTTGGCAATGTAGATTACTGGGTAGATGTATGTCACATCTCCTGTACATATCTTGAATTCCCATAAGTGCTGGACTTGAACATACTTTTACTTTTGGCTAAGCCTATTACTCTAGGCCTCCCACTATTTCAGTAGTCCAATCCCCACTATCACACAAGTCCCAGGGTGAAAACATAGGCCCTTTCAGAAACAGCAGAAACTCACCCTCTGGTTGCAGGTGCCTCACAGGCGATTCACAAATCTTCTTGTTTCCGGAAAACTCTGGAACAAATAGGCAGCTTCTCCACTAGTAGCAGAACCAGGGGGGTTGCCCCTGGAATATGCAGGAAACCCTTTCCTGCCCCATCCCTGGAGAGAGGGGGCACTGAGACCTGAATCAGCGGTCTCCACCACTTACAAACTGCTTCTGTGTCTCTTTTTTGGTGGAGACACACACCCTTTTACCTAAATGCAGCCCTATGTCAGGGCTGAGGCTCCAAGAGCCTAACCAGAGCTGCTGTGCTGCTTTCACAGCAAGCTCCAAACACCAACTGACCTATAGACTACTGCTCAAACCTCCCAATATTCTATTCCAACTCCCCGCTGCAGATTCCATTGCGGCTCATGCAGCTGCGACAGTTCTATGGTGATGTCATCACTCAGTCTCAGCTGAGACTGAGAACAGAGTGAGACAGTGTGAAATCCATTTAACTGGAGTTTCACAAGCTGCCTTCCCTGCCTACCACTAGGTCTTACTGGGATTCTAGTAACCCCAGGTAACAAGGGGGTTACATATACATCTTTAGTTCCTTTAGTCTTTCATCATATGTCTTCTGATGCAGACCCTGCATCATTTTGGTTGCCCTTCTCTGGACACTCTCCACCCTGTCTATGTCTTTGCGGAGATGGGGTCTCCAGAACTGTACACAGTACTCCAGATGTGGTCTTACCAACTGTCTGTACAGAGGGCCAACAACTTCCTGTTTTCTACTGGTGATGCCTCTCCCTATGCATCACAGTATCCCCCCAGCCCTCCTTACTGCTGTCTCACATTGTTTCCCCACCTTTAAGTCATCTGATATGACTACCCCAGGTCCCTTTCCATTTTTGTTGTTGTCAGTATCTCACCCCCCATTGTGTACTCTTCCCTTGGGTTTTTGTTTCCCAGGTGCATTACTTTGCACTTTTTGCATTGAATTTAAGCTGCCATACATCTGAACATTCCTCCAACCTTGCCAAGTGCTTTTTCATCCTTTCCACCCCATCTTGTGTATCAACCCTGTTGTAGATCTTTGTGTCATCTGCAAAGAGACATACTTTCCCTTCCAGTCCCTCTGCAATGTCACTTATAAAGACATTAAAAAGGACCAGCCCCAGTACTGAACCCTGCAGTACCCCACTAGTAACCCTCCTTTCTTCACTGTGGATTCCATTTACTATTACCCACTGTGTCCTGTTGTCCAACCAGTGTTTTACCCAGGCTACCACCCTAGGACCCACTCCCAGTCTGTCTAATTTGTTTATTAATCTTTTGTGCGGGACTGTGTCAAATGCCTTGCTAAAGTCTAGATAGGCCATGTCCACAGCCCCTCCCTCGTCTACTGCTTTAGTCACCCAGTCAAAAAAATCAATTAGATTTGTCTGACATGACCTTCCCACTGTGAATCCATGCTGCCTTGGGTCCTGTGCCCCACTGGCCTCTAGGTATTCAACAATTCTTTCCTTCAGAAGTGATTCCACCATTTTCCCTACCGCTGAGGTCAAACTGACAGGTCTGTAGTTTCCTGCCTCTGTCTTGCTCCCACTTTTGTGAAGGGGAATCACATCCACCCTCCTCCAGTCCTCAGGTACCACCCCATCCTCCCATGATTTATTAAAAAGGGTAGTCAGTGGTGTTACTAGTTCTTCCCTTAGTTCTTTTAAAATTCTGGGGTGAATTCCATCAGGCCCCATTGCTTTATTCACCTTCAGTTTTAAGAGTTCTTTCAGAACCCTTTCTTCTGTGAAAGGACTAATATTAAACCCCATATCCAGAGTGCTTCTATTGACCGGATTAGGTTTTTCCCCCTGCTTTTCCATTGTGAATACTGAGCAGAAGTATTCGTTCAGTATCCCTGCTTTTTCACTGTCACTCTCTGCCCAACCACCTTCCTCTTTGTTCAGCCTCAGTATCCCTGCCTTAGTCTTTCTTTGCTCCCTAATGTACCTATAAAAGGTTTTATCCCCCTTCTTAACTGAGTTGGCTATCTTTTTCTCGGTTTGGGCCTTTGCTATTCTGACTGCCTTACCCACTTCCTTCTGCTTTAACTGGTACAGTTCTCTGTCCTGCTCCTTCTGTGTTTCCTTATACTTCCTGAATGCTATCTTTTTTTCCCTTACCTTCCCCGCTACTCCTTTTGAGAACCATAGTGTTTTTTTCTTTCGTTTTGTTTATTTGTTTCACACAAAGACTTGTTGCCTCTGTGATGGTGGTTTTGATGTTTCCCCATTGTTGCTCCACCCCACCTTGCCTGTTTGCTAGTACTTTTCTGAGCCACTCTCCCATTTTGACAAAATCAGCCCTACTGAAGTCCAGTGCCTTCACTTTTGTGTGGCTTGACTCTACAGCTAAGTTTATCGTGAACCACACTGTTTGATGGTCGCTTGTTCCCAGACGGCTACCAACTTCAAGATCAGAGATCCTCTCTCCATCCCCATTTGAGAGTACCAGGTCTAAGATTGTTCTCTCCCGAGTGGGTTCCAAAACTAGCTGTCTGAGGCATGCCCCCTGTAGGGCATCGAGAATGGCCCTGTTCTTGGATGTGGCTGCAGCAAAGATGCTCCAGTCAACATCTGGCATATTCAGGTCCCCCATCAACAATATCTTACCTTTCTCTGCCATCCCAAAGATGCCTTCTATCATTTTCTTGTCCATTTCCTCCCCCTGAGATGGGGGTCTGTATACAACCCCTGTGCGTATTGTGGAGCCACTTCCAGTCTCCAGGGTGACCCACAGTGCCTCCTCTCCTCCCTGTTTACCCTTTAATTCTGTTGCTTTTATCCCTTACGTGACATAGAGAGCTACTCCTCCTCCTCCTGTTCTTCCCTACCTGTCCCTCCTGTAGATTGTGTACCCTGGTATGTTGATATCCCAGTCATGGTTCTCTGTGTACGCCACACAAACACATTCACACACACACACACCACCCACCCACCCCGGTAACACACAGTACAGTAACAGCATTTGCTTCACTTCACATGATAACCAGTACCAGTACTATCGAATGAATGGGTACATCACTACATAACGGTGACCAGGGAACTAGAACCCACAGCACGAATGTCACTACACACGTGCACACACCCTACATACCTAACAGACCACTCTACACACAATGACACAACGGCACCATGCTCTGAACCCATCCAACACAGCCCCACATACCCAACACACAGCACACAACATATTTCTCAACATTGTATCTTAAACATGTTTTATGTAGGGGGGGCTTCGCCCACCTCACCCTCCATTAGGAGACTGTGACCCCGAAACCTCCAACCTAAATATAACTAACTCCAAGACCACACATATAACATTATACATAATTGTCCCCCAGCACAAGCTGGCCCACCAGCGCAGCGGTTGGATTTCCTCTTGTGATGCCGGCGACCCAGGTCCGGGAGCGGACCCGGGTCACTGGAGGGCCAGGTGGGGGGAGTAGGATCGATCATCCCATGGACTGCTATCCTTCTCTGGGGGGAGGGTGTGGGTCATGCTCGGTGCTCGACAGGCCCCAGGCAGAAGCTGGGGGTTTGAGCAGCTACTGGCACCAAGATCTGAGGGGCAGGGCAGATGCTGGACATCCTTGCACATCCCCACCCCTGACAAAGCAAGAAAAACTCCTCGCAGCTGGCCACGCTTGTGAAGCCTGCCCCTGGCTTCGATTAGCCTCCGGGACCTGCTCTCCCGAGTCAGTTACTAGTCATGCGGCACTTGGGTGCCGCATCCCCACCCTCTAGGGGGGTAAGCCAGGGGTACAGGGGTGAAAAGCATAAGTGGCCCGGAGGTGGAAGCACAGGGGCGCCGTGACCAGGCTCATGTACGGCGGCTGGCTGTGGGGCCAAAAAGAGGGAAAAAATAAAATAAATAAATAATTGTCCCCCAGCACAAGATGTCTTCACTGAACACATTAGCTGACATTGCAACTGCTATTATGCAGCAGTCACTATTTTGACAGGCACTCAATTTGAGTCAGCCACTTAAAGGGTTACCATAAACAGCTAAGCAGAGTAGTAGTCAACTGTGCTAAACTAGTGAACAGCAGCAGTGCCTATGTGGAAAATACTATGTAGGGATGATCCAAATAGGGGTAAGCACAACAACACTAATGCAAACCAGGTGTTGGGCAAAGTAATATCAACTAAGCAGTGCAAATATAAGACACAGGTAAAGTCAAATACGAGGGTAAGGCGATGACTTTAAACTAAGCAGAGCAAATTCAACATGGATGAGCAACTTCAAATGCAGGGGTTGGACTATGTGAATTCAAGTAGCCAGTGCAAGTCCAATTGTGCTAGCAAGGTAAACAGCAGCTGGTGGCCAAGTCAAAAAGCTGCAGGTAGGGGTGATCCAGATGATGAGCAACCACTGAAGCAAATGTTTGCAGTAACTGGCAGGGTACTATTTAGCTACGTTATGTAGCTTAAAACAGCAGTGAACAGCTAGACAAACAAGGAGTTCAGTAGCAAGTGGCTATTAGCAGCAGTAACTTAGGGGTGACTCATGTAGGGAGTAACCACAGGTAAGAGTTAATAGGAGGTTCCAAAGCTGAAGGAATAAATAGGCAGTAGGAACTTACTATGTGCAGAGCGGTATGGCTGGCCGACAGTCGACTCCAGGCTAACTCTGGAGAGACTCCTCAGGGTGCTGTCCTTTGCACTTAGTCTTTAGCATGGAGGACCACAACACTGAAGGCTGCTGGTAGAAATCAGCTAAAGAAGGGAGTGTATACCCGCTCCATAACCTCTTGATTGGTCAGGAAATGTTGCAGAGGTGAAAGAGCAGGGCGGGGGGTCCAAGATGCAGATTGAAGTCATTGGCCAGGGAAGAGAGAGACAATGTTTATAAATGCCTCACACTCACCCCTGCTGCTGGATCTCTAGTATGAAGCAGGCAGCAGTTGTAGTTTGATGAAGGAGCCAGGAACGCTTTTGAAAATAGTGCGTTGCATTGTAGACCTGCCACAGAACCACTTGATTGGTCAGGAAACATTGCAGAAGTGGAAAAGCAGCAAGGAGGGTGTGAGATACAGGCTAAAGTCCTTGGCAAGGGGAAGGGAGACATAGAAACATAGACCACGATGGCAAAAAAAGACCAGAGGTCCATCCAGTCTGCCCATATTCCCTATAATCCCTGGAACCTTCCCTGGAACCTATTGCTCCTCTCTGTCCTATCCCCATTCTCCTCCCTGGTCCTGTCACCCCAGGCGACCACTATTCCCTTTATTCTTTCCCATGCCTGCTTGAATCCCCTGACTGTGTTTGCACCCACCACCTCAGCCAGCAGACTGGTCCAAGTTTCCACCACTCTTTCCATAGAGAAGTACTTCCTCACATCCTTCCTGTTAATTCCCACTCATGGCCACGTGACCTCGAGATGGTATTCAGGATAAATAATTCCCCACAGTTTACCTTGTTAATTCCTTTAAGGAACATGAAGGGCTCTATCATATCTCCCCTCTCCCTTCTGGTTTCCAGTGAATGCAAATCTAGTTCCTTGAGGCAGTGCTGATAAACACCTCACACTCAACCCTGTTGCTGGATTTCTAATAGGAAGCAGGCAGCAGCTGTAGTTTGACGAATGAGGCAGGAACGCTTTTGAAAATATCATGTTACATTATAGACCTGCCCCATAACCTCTCAATTGGTCAGGAAATGCTGCAGAAATGGAAGAGCAGTGAGTAGGGTGCTAGATACAGGCTGAAGTCCTTGGTAAGGGGGAAGGGAGACAGTGTTGATAAACATCCCACACTCACCTCTGTTGCTGGATCTCTAATAGGAAGCAGACAGTGGCCGGGAGCGGTTTTGAAAATAGTGCATTGTGCTGTAGATCCACCCTCAAACCACTCGATTAGTCAGGAAATGCTACAGAGATGGAAAAGCAGCGGGGGGGGGGGTCACAGATGCAGGCTGAAGTACTTGGCAAGGAGAGGAAGGGAGACAATGTTGATAAACACCTCATACTCATCCCTGTTGCTGAATCTCCAGTAGGAAGCAGGCAGTGAAGCCGGGAGCACTTTTGAAAGAAAATAAATTTTGAAGTTTTGGTAGTTCAGTATTGCTGATTAATAACCTAAGGACATAAATCAGAAAGCCTGAAGCTAAAACAAGGAAAAAAGGCTGATGAGAGATATCCCAGTGAGGTAGCTTCATTCAGACTTGAAGGAGGTTTCCTGAGCAATGTTCTGGTTGGTGATTCTTCTAAATTCATCAGGCACCTAGATTATTAGGCCTTTTCTGCAGTGAGAAAACCATTAAAAGGTCACCGACAATGGAAGTCTACCATGTCCTAAAAGCAAAGTCAATGATGGGTGAAAAGGCATGTAGCATTGCAGCACCCAAAAGCTGGACTACAGGGCCAGATGTTGTGAAGTGTGTGGACAGCCTCACCAATTCAAGTCCACTATGTATAAGCAGTTGAACAAAACATGCAACTGCCTAAGACATAAAAGGCAATCCTCTGCATCTTTAGTGAAGAGCTGCTGCCCAATTGCGACACCATTACTGTCATAGCATGTGGAAAATAATCTCAGATGAGGCAAGTTGTCAGGATTTAAAACACACTTTGTGATATTTATTTACAAAATTTACACACAAAAAAATAAATAATAAAAATAAAATAAATACTGCAATATAAACGACCACTTCTCCTTCAGTGGTTTCTTGCACAACACAGACATACAGTACAAGATATGTAGAATTGCTGCAGTCTTCACCAGCTGTAATACCAGTCGATCTGCACTGTAGACCTTCCTTCTCTCCAACCAAGGCTGATCTGCCTGAAGATCTGGGCAGGGAGCTTATATACCATCTAGGTGTGGTCACCTGACTAAAGCCCTTAACCTAAAATACAAAATATAAAAGCTCTTGGTTAGGCTGTCTAACATTTGTGACCCACCAGAGGTGCTCTGGAAGTTTAGCTTGCCATCCTAGGAATTATCAGTCAGTAACAGTAAGCAATAGATTGTTACTCTCATTTTCATATTAATTACTTGGCTAATGACCTAGTAACACACCTGGTGTTTCCTTAGTTATGCCATGAGTGACAGAGGACGCACTATATAACAGGGGCTTCAGAGGGCACTGTTTCCTAAAGGAAACCTGTTTAGAAATCAGCAGCCAGGTAAGGAGAAGGTTCTCTGTTTGTTTCTACCTGGCTACTTTGTGAATATGGGCCTGCACCCTCTCAGCACTTTATATGTGTATACAAATACTCTGGCAACCCTTTTATACTGTTACCTTAGGGTGCATAATACCTTGGGAGCATTTGCAGTCATGCAACCCTTTGTTTTACTTTAAACTGAAGCCTTTTTGTATTTGTTTATAATTTAGTTATTTTAAACTGTATGCCAAACTCATTCCTGTGGTGTCAGCATCCATGAGGGAGCTCTCTGTTAGATATATATATATATATAATATATATATATATATACACACACACACACATACATATACACATACACACATGCTCGAACCTTCTTAGAACATTTTATAGAATCATACAGTATTTTGCTTATTTTAACGGTAACCCTCTGTTACTGAAAATATAGTTACAATGTTAATAAGACAGTAAAAAACCTCTAAGCTACTCAACAGGAGAATTAAATGGCTCTATGTCCTTTTATGGCATGTTGAATTACTAAGCAAAGCTCAGGGAATGCTTAGTAATGCTAGGAGCAGTGGCTGAAATTTGCCAATAGTTCTTCAGCCACTGACTCTTATCTTTTATGACAGTCTATATTTGCAGATTCTAGAAGCCTACTACCTTTCTGCACTGTTCTTGGTAGTAGTTTCTCTATCGCAAAAGAAATAAACACAAAGATTTGCATGGTTTGCCTGCAGCACGAACCTTGCAGGAAAAGTTAAAGTTTCATATATTTTCACTTTTCAGGCGGGCGGTCGCAATTGCCAAATGCCACCATGTCCGAAACTACACTGTGTGTTTGTCTACAACTTCTGGAGGGGGGGTATCTATTTTTAATTCAGGCACCACATTGTGCCTTTCATTCATTTAACTTTGCTCGGTTCACTTTAACTGCTTGAACCGAGCGCATTTTAAATCGCATGATTTTTCTCTGGTCTCAGGACAGCCGAAATTGCACCTGCCACCCTGCTTCCTTTCACTGAGCGTGTGCTCCAGCTTCGGGGGAGTTCTAATCTACCCCTGTACAACGTCTTATAAACATACTGTACATATGTGTCTAAGGATCCTGTTTATTCATTTACCCAGGTATTTATACATTCTTTCCCCTAGTCCAATTTAGCTTTAAGGGACTTTATTCATTTCTATGCCTGAAGGCATAAAACCTTTTTGAACCTAGTTTACCATTACTAGGCACATCTTCTCAAGGTGCCATTTTTCTATTTAGTGTCTTACATGCTACCAGGATGGAAAGTAAGAGGAAGAAGTAAAGTATTAGGTATAGTCGGAGTTTATAGTAGATAATAAAGTAATATCCTAGGTGGCCTACGTAGAATAGTAGAAAAGAAAATATTAGAGATTAAGGGGTACTTTTGCAACAGAAGTTTTGACATAGGGTAGTGAAGCGAAAAAGGATAGGAAAGTGTCCAGTAGCCTAAATCCAGGGGGGTGTAGCCAATATCTATCACTATTACCTAATCCCACATACCTCACAGTTTGCCTAAATCCCAATGTTTTCTACTGGCAAGAAAACAATTTCCCCTAAATACTCTGTAATCGTATGTGTAAGATGTAATTGTACAACTCAGTGAAAAAAGTATTATGCCTTCATATCAGTGGAATCCTAACTATTGTAGCTGTGTAACCAGTTGTACATACTGTACATAAGCTAAATAATTTATATAACCTGCAGCTGCTACTGCTGTTCTATATACCAGCATCAGACTGTCTTGTAAATTAAGGGATACATTTAAGTGGGGCAGTTCTGGTGCTGCAAATTACAAATAAAAATAAATACAAAGAAAATACTAAGTGGGAAAAAAAAGACCACGCAGTCAAATCAATGAATGCAGTCTCTGACAGCATGCCAGTGTAACTCCTTACTTGGGAGGGGGCTTACCTGGACTCCTGTTATGCTGCCCTTGAACTCGGCCTGCTGTTTTTCCTGCTCACTCTGGCCTCAGGACTACAGCTGAAATGGGGACCAGAGTAGCCTGCTTGAAGATCACTGCACTGTTGCACAGACAATGTGTGCACATTTGAGCAGCCTCCTGCTCGAACATGTGAGCCGACACTGCAGCTTGAATGTTTTTGGTGCTAGAAGCACCTGCCCACCACAGGAATTTTTAAAGTGACATCAGAGGCCTGCCATAGCACCCCCTCTAGTGTGCTTCGGACCCAGGGACACTAGTGGGCATCAGAGTGGCTTGGAGACACTAACAGGGGGAAAGGGGAAAAAACTGGACTTGGCGACTTTGGTGTGCTGCATCTTTAAGAAAATAAAGAGACTGATGGCTGCACATGAATCTGCCTGCAAGGAGGGGAAGCAGATAATAGAGCTCCAGACTGGGAGCACAAAGCCCCACGTCACCACACAGCAGATAGTTAGGCATAAGTGTGCTGATCAGACCAGGGGACAGTTTAAATAAAAATCTATTCATTTTCTTTAAAATAAACTTTCAAGTGAAACCACTGTGTGTGTGCTGAAATGTGGCCATTATTTTGTTGATCCCTGACCTTGCTGCCAGCCTATCGGAGGTCAGGGTTTTCAGTAGCTGAATACCCTAGAAGAATGTTGGGATTGATGCAATAGGACCCTCCTCAATGCACTGACTTTTTTTTTGAGCTAGTCAGAGGGCAGGACAAGGCAGATGAACTGATGAACAGCCCTTCCTCTCTGATGAGACACTAAATGGAGGGAGAGAGGTTTCTGGGCTGTCGAGGAGCTGGGGCAGTCTGAGTAGGACCCAGAGGTGTTCAGACCTGCTGCTGGTGAGAGAAGGCGATAGGCCTAGCCAGGCCAAACTTGTTGTGAGCCCAATCCAGGGTTCAGTCTGAAGAAATTCCTTATGAACATTTCTCTGGGTTCACCCTTGTCAGAGACAGTTTCAGACTAGCCCTTGTGTGGAAGAACTTACTGAGAGTGTCAGCCATGCGCCATTTCTGCATTCCAAAGCTGCTGAGCTGTACCAAGTAGAGACCTGAATTTCTGTCTAGCCTGTTAAGAGCCAGGTAAAGAGCCTGCTAGCCCTTACCCAGTGTGGTGGATTGGGGAACAGGGAGTCACGTGGTATGTGCTTGAGTATGGGTGTACTCTTGATCCATTGAGGAGTCAGACCGTGAGGTCGTTTCTGGGGTCTGGGCTGCTTGGGAATTGGGAAGCTACTGCATAGTTCTCCTGCATCCAGAGAGTTGAGCCAGAAGGGCTGTAGCCAGAGGTGTTAACCAGAAGGATGGTGCTGCTGTAGAACATCTGAAAGTTCAAAGCTCCTGATTGTGGGTCATCCCATTGCTGTGTGCTGTTCTCCACCTCATCTGAACTGCGGCCTCCATGGGTCACATGAGTGCTGGCATTGCTGGTAGAGTCTTTGTACTTTTCCATCTGTGGATTACAATTTTGGGGGGTTTCAAGCCTTCTTCTGCTTTGTGCTAGCACACTATGGCCTGTTGGGGGATTAAATTGCAAGCTTGCTAACTTTTCTCAAATGCACCACTGACAGAACCAGGGCAACGTAGTTACCAAGCCTGCACCAGGGCTTTTAGTGTAACTCCTAGGTACAGAGAGTCTAGTTTAATTGTTCCATACTTGAATCTGTGGGTTTATTATTGATACCAGTTAAAGAGTTTATTATACCCAATGTAACTTGGTTCATCTCAGTGAGCGCGCCTTGCTTGTGTTGGTGCATCAGGCTTATGGTGTATTGAGGGAAGTGTTTATAGGGACTTGCAACTGCTTCATTTCTTCACTTTTTCCAGCTACCAGGCCAGTGTTCCAAAATAAAATCACTGTTAATTGTTTGAATTCCATTCCTCTGTATGCCCTCACTTGTATGTTGTAATTGAAGCATTTATTGGTGAAAGTAATAACTGTTGTGGTCCCCAGGGGGTGTTCCAGTCCAGTGTAAGGAGGAGGGTAAGTATTGCATCCAAGAGGGTGGTACTGCATGTCACAAACCCACTCAGCAGGTCATCCCTCTACTCCCAAAGTGCCAGCCTCTGAGCATAGAATTGTGAACAGTGAACAGAACAAGGTAACTCTCTTGTCTGTTTTGCGGGTTCGAGTCACCTTAGTCCCAAGTTCTGGAGGGATTCAAACTGATAACCTCTTGTTAGCATACCCAATTATCAGGCTCAGATAATTCTGTCTTCAGGGGGCCAGATATCTTTGCCTACGGGCACCTAACCAGGTATTTCAAAATGAACCCTTAGAACTCTATGTAGGACCTAGAGAACTCTTTTCTGTTTCCCAGTTTGGTATCACAATAAGCGAATGCACAATGTCAACTATAACCATCTAAGCTTCACTTATAAAAAAAGAAGTTTCAAGGCACACCAGGCAGTTTCTGTTTTTAAAATATATATCTTTACTTTAAAATAGATAAAAATAGCAAAACAGTAAATACAGAACAAGTTATCCCAACACATACAGCCTTAAAAACAAAACAGGTTTAAAAGTGCAAATTCCTACAATCCATACACTCAGACTGGTCTTAGCTAATTGTATTCTTACTTTCTTAATCTTTCAGTGCTTCAATGTTCCTCTCTCTCTCAGTCAGAAAATGAATGTCATTTCTGTAAGGTCTGCTCAGTATATTTACAAGCAATCTTGAGCCAGCCTTCTCTCTGAGGTCACCTAACTCTGCCTTGGTGTATTAAAATGTATATTTTATAACACAGGATGTCCTACTAAGATATTTAAAAAAATAATAGATGACATAATGAATCGCCTCTCTTTATGTGACTGGTCCAAACCGGTCTGTGATCTGCTTTACCCAGACATCAAAAGTCTCTTTGATGTAATTCACTGTATACTCCAAGCAAATGCTTATTGGACTTTCCTAATTTAGTCTGGGACCTACTTTACCCAGACATCAAAAGACTCTTTGATGTATTTACTGGCTATCTTGGGAGACAACCCAAACATGCATATTCTCCTTCTTTCATGACACCTAGTGCAAATCAAAGGATTTCTCTGAGGACGTCATGAATGGATATTTTATTTCTGGTGCTTCAAAGCAAATTTAGCAAGCTAATTGCACCTCAGATCTCTGTAGTTTGACCTACGTCCTGTCCTTTGAACATGCCTGGGGGTTGATGTGTAATTTCAGCCAGACAGTAAGTTCTTCCTGACAGACACTTCCCTACATATTTTATATTTAATTAAAAAAATGATACAGCACTCAGTACTGGCTGTCCACATCACACTGCACGCATCTGGCCCACTTATTCACTCTGAGTGCAGGCACCATGCTATTTATCTGTTCGTTGATGTGGGCTGGCCGACTGTTGGGGCCCTGAAACTTGATAAAAGTACTTTATGAAAATTAAATTTCCTTTACCCTTTCCAGGAGCCAGGTCCTGGTTACTCACTGTTAGTAGATCTCAGATGCCTGGAGTATGGAGCTCCTTGGTCAGTGCAGCACAGGGCAGGCAAAAGGCCAGCCTTGGTTCCCCTGGCAGGATAGAACTTGCTCGAGGATCTTGCAGCTGGTCACCTTGATTGTAGTTCTGGCCGCTTGTACCTTCAGTCGCTTCTGGCCTGCAGAGCTCTGTGGCAGGATCACACCAGCCACAGAAGGCCCAGACCCAGGAGTCTCTCCACAGCCCGGCTCCCCACAATGGATCCCAGGTGCCCTAGCACCCCAGCAAGGGCCAGTGACCTTCTGAGACAGTGAGTCCCACTTGGAAAGGGTTAGTGGATTCCTTCCCTGGCTCTGGGTGAGAACTCCCAAACAGTGGGGTCCTCCTACAGTTCCTGCACTGAGTTCAAAACCAGCAGAAATCACGGGCAGTTACTCAAGCAAAGTCCAGTGCCAGTTGGTGCGGGTGCAAGCCCTAGATCAATGAAGCACAGGTGCGATCAACAGGGGGATCCAAACACACTAGGCCCCAGCACACCAGTCCGCACTTTCCAGTTAGAAAATGTCCACAAGCTTTTCTTCAGCTGCAGCTGGGACACAGTTCTCAGCCACTTCAACCAGATCATTAAGCAAATGTATAGCACCTGGCTAGCACCTCAATGTCTAGAGACGCTTTGCCTCCTCACAATCCCAATTGCAGTCCCACACAGGTAAAACAAACTCTCAGCAGCAACTGTGGCACTCAAATAGAACATCTCAGTCCTCTCAGCTCAATTCAGTCCCACAGTGCAGGATTTCTGCAGCACTTAACTTCTCCAAAATAATCAACAGCTCACAGTACCAGGGGAATCAAGGTATCATTTTAGTCTCTCACTCTCTTTTCCTTGCTGAACTTTTCCAGAGCACAGCAATTTCCTCTGGAAGCCTGGGAAGGGCCGCCCTAGTCCAGGACTACTCACAGGAGTCTTCTGACTCATACAGAGCCCAGGAACAGACTGAAGAAACACAGAAAGTCCAGGGGTTTTCACCCAAGAATCCAGGGTTCTGATAGGCTGAATGAGCCCATCAATTGTCCATAAACATAGTGATCAACATTTCCCGGTGGTTTATTGGGGCATGGTTTAGGCACCTGAATTAGTCCCTTCCTTTTCCCAGGAATCCTTCTGGTTCAGTTTTAGGCACCTAACTATGTGATTGACTGCTCTGTGGGATCATAGTGTCATCAATATGTCTGCTCCCATTCAATCTGATGCAGTTCAACACAGTTCCCCACCTGTTCAGTCCTGGTGCAGCCCAGCAAAATATTTTATTTCAAACAAAACCCACTGTGGTGTGACTCCTTTTGTGCACTATTAAGCAACCACCACAGTTTCTATATATTCTCTGTACTTTCCCAGTCGCTGTCTCCGTAACACCATACCCCCAGAATCAGGCATCTCCCTCATTAATATGCATGAGGCTGCTCATGCATTATCCATTAGCCCCGGTTATGCCCCATTTCCAGACTTAATATTTATACTCCCCTGAGGCTTCTAAGCAGCCTTGTTCAGGTTGCTGGTCCCCATTTTGCTGAGGAGGGGCACCGGGATCATTGATAGACTCCCCACTTGAACACAAAACTGGCGATCAGCAACATCAAGCACTTTCCTGCACATGCGCGATAGCCGCTTGCACTGCAGTGCGAGACAAAGCAGTGGCAGATCACGATTCAAATTTTTAAGCCCAACTGGGCCAAAATTACACACAGGCCTGCTCTGGAGATATTGGGAGCACTGGAAGCACAAAAAGAACTCGGGCCGGGTGGTGACATTAATGGGGAAACAGGGACTTCAGACAGATAATGGGAGGCAAATGGGGCAATTAAGGTAAGCCCCAAGGGAGGGTTACATGTCTCCTCCCCTTAAATGCTTGGCTCCCACACCAAGCTTAAGGGTAAAATACTAAAGTTTAACAGCAACACATAACATTACTAACTATACACCTGAATCCTGTCTATTAAGTTGTAACTAGGTGTAGCCCCTCTCCAGCGCCATCCTGGACTGGGCCACAGCCCCCATCTTGCCGGCCATTGCCAGGTTAAGGGGCCTGGGTTCCCATACAGCTGTTACTGGGGGGTCCTTTCCCAAAAGCTAAAATACAATTGTGGTGCCTCCATCAAGAGTACATATTAGTGGGTCTGATTACCTGCAGTACAAACCCTTGGAATGTCGTACCAACCCCAACAGTTACCCAAGGCATGGACTCACCAAGATTCGAACCTCCCCACATTCAGTTACTATTTACCTTTTCCATCTCAGCCAATAACATGCTCACTAAAATTAGGCTCTGGATTCATCTCTGCTGCAAAACAATAACATCCAGTTTCTTTACAGAGGGGAGGGCTAGATTGGGGTAAGTGGAATAGAGTTTATGCAAGCATTTTAAAGATTGACATTTCCCCGAAATCACATTTTCCTTTCTGATTTCAATCCCATATTTCAATCATTTCAGCCACCAGATCAAACTAAACTACATAACTGCTGCAGATGTGACCCAAACCCAGACCCAAAGGTCCCAGTGTGCGTATTTTAACTATTTACAGTCCCCAGGTGCAGAGCAATGCCTGCGATTTACTCACAGTTCTGCAGAATCAGTTCTAGGATGGTACAGTTTGCTGGAGTACTGGGGTTGAATGGAAACACATGCAGAACTGGGCTCTGATGCTTGAAAACAAGGGGCACAGAGGCTGCAGTTTGCTCTTCCTTCCTCTTACTTGCAGATCTCACAGCTTGTCCCCTTCAGCCCTTTACAGGCCCATTACAGGGCATGTGTGCAATGCCTGCCAACTACAGAGGACTCAGACCCGGGAGTGGCCCCAGAGCCTGGTTCTCTCCAATCAGAGCACCCTAGCACTCGGGAGCAAGACCCGTGATCCCTTGCAGCAACAGACCCCACTTGATGGGGGTTGGCGAGTTCCCCACCTGGCCCTGGGTGTCAGAAGAAACATTCAGTACATTCTTCTGCTCTCTGCTCTTACTTTCTCTTTCCTGCCATGGGCTCCAATTCTAGAAGGGTGGTGCAAGTTGCTGCCGAATGCAACTTGCACCACCCACAACTACAACAATGACCCTGCGCCCTATTCTAGAAGGGCAGGGTCTCCTAACTAAAGACCTGCAACTTGTGACATGCGGCTAGGTAGCGCACAGAGGTGTACCTGGCAGCATGTGCATAAGCCGCAGGTTGCAAGTGCACCTCCACCCATGCCCTGACCCCTGGGTCGCCTGCCGCAAATTTTCAATGCCAAATGTTGTCGCTCTGGCATTGGCAGTGGCGGAGCTAGAGACACATAGTGCTGTGAGTTTGTTAACGTGTCCCAAAAGGTGATTTTCCACAGTGAGCACGCCATTGTGTGCCACAGCTGCCGAAACGCGTTTTGAGCAGGCTGTGAAAAATGGCAGCTGGACTGTTGATAAGGAGGTGTGCACAAATGCCAGTGGTGAAATTGTGACTTAAAAATATTGCAGATTTATGAAGTTACAAGGGTGCTTGGAAACTGTGCAATGCACACTTGCAACACCATCATTTTATGGACTTTCGGCACCAAATTTTCAACATAGGCATTTGAGGACCTCTGCTCATAAATAGTGTCACCGTCATTTCCTCAAACTGTCGCGAAAACTGATTTCGCACAACAACCGTGCAATTCTGAGTCGGACGTGCAAAAACACATTTCAGCCAGCTGTACTGTTCATAAGGAGGCATGGAAAAATGGCAATGATGAATAGCTGGAGTGAAACTATTACAGATTCACAAAGTCACCAGCGTGTGTGCAAACTGCGCAATGCACGCTCGTAAAACACTCATTTTATTGACTTTTGTCCCCAAATTTTCAACACAGGCATTTCAGGACATCTGCTAATGAACAGTGTCACTGTCATTTTCATAATGAGTCTCGAATATGGACTTTCCACAGCGGCCGTGCTATTCTGCACTGGAACTGCAAAAACAGATTTTGGTCAGGATGTGAAAAATGACAGCTGTACTGTTCATTAGGAGGTGCAGAACAATGGCACTGTTGAAAATCTGGAGTGAAAATATTGTAAGTTTGCGAACTTATGAGCTTGCATGCAAACTGCTCAACGCACGCTCGTAACACAGTCCTTTTATGGAGAATTGTCACCAAATTTTCAACACAGGCATTTTAGGACCTCTGCTCATGAACAGTGTCACTGTCATTTTTGTAATGTGTCCCGAACACTGATTTCCCACAGCGACTGCGCTATTCTGCACTGGAAGTGCGAAAACACATTTCGGCCAGGATGTTAAAAATGACAGCTGTACGGTTCATAAGAAGGTGTGGTAAAATGCCAATGTTGAGAATCTGGCATGAAAATATTGTGAATTCGCTAACTTACGAGTGTGTGTAGCAACTGCACAACGCACGCTCGTAAAACAGTCATTTTTGATTTTTCCCACCAAATTTGCAACATAGGCTTTTTGAGAGTCCCCCTCATAAACAGTGGCACTGTCATTTCATTACTCAGTCCTGAAAGATGATTCCGTGCAGTGACTGCGAAATCACCTTTTGGGACCGAATAATGCCATGACAGTGCAAGAATTTATGAGGAGGGGTCCCAAAAACCCCTTGTTGAAAATTTGGGGCCACAATTCCCACAAATGCCTGAGATATGCATCAAAGTTGAAAAAACAGTATTTATTCCATTACACAGCTTACCTGCATTTCCTCAGTTCATGGTCGGCTTTGAAGAGTGCAGACATGTTCCCGGTCCACTGAAGATCATCGTGCCAGACTCTGGAGGTAAGTATGGGGTGAGGGGGGGTGTGGGGAGGCAGGGTGCGCAGAAGGTGGGTCCGGGTGGTGGGCAGGGAGACTACGAGGGTCCGTTTTCATTTTGCAGGTAAAAAAAAAGTAAATAGAACATCATGGGACAGTTTTTTTCTTGTAGGGGATTTGGCACACTGGGGTGGCCTCCCAGCATGCCACCTAACTGTTTGAGGGATCTGTAGCTGACGGGGAATTGGGCACCCTCATTGGCACACAACACAAGGGAAGGGGGGAGGAATTTATGCCGATGGGGATTGAGCACCCCCGTTGGCACACAAAGAAAGCAGGGGGGGGCCGAGCTGAGGGGGATTGGGCACCCCCCATGGCATTTAACAATGGGGCGGTTCTTTATGCCAACAGGGAGTGAGCTCCCCCATCAGCACACAAGGAAAGGGGGATAAGAGCCGAGGGTGATTGGCCACCCCCCTTGGCATATAACAAATTGGGGGGTGCTTTATGCCGATGGGGAGTGGGCTCCCCCATCACCACACATACAGAGGGGCAGGGTAAACTGACAGGGGGATTGGGCACCCCCAAATTTGGCAGTTTGGTGGCCACTGTACCACCATGCTCATAATGTCGGCGAGTACATCAAGGGACGGTCCACTGCGTCTGACGAGCCTTGCTCGGATTGCAGTGGACCTTTTCTTAGATGTGCTCACCACATTATGTATGCATGATGTGGCGCCAGCATGCAGGCTGATTGGGGAATGAGGGATGCACCTACTGGTGCATGCCCTGCATTCACCCAACAGTGACTGCACCTCCAAAGCTGCACTACTGCAAGATGTTGGCTGTCCAAGTGCGCCAACATAAAAAAAGAATCCCCATTTCCCTGGTAGTCTAGTGGCCCTCCCCCCAAACTGTAAATTAATAAAAAAAGAATCCTGATTTCCCTGGTAGTCTAGTGCCCCCCGCGAACTGTAAATTAATAAAAAAGAATCCCGTTTCCCTGGTAGTCTAGTGCCCCCAAACTATAAATGAATAAAATAAGAATCTCTGTTTCCTGGTAGTCTAGTGACCCCCATCCCCCACCCAGCCGTGCCAGCCACCCAGCACCCCACCTGTCCCCAGCCAGCGACTGGCACAGCCACCTCTCACCTCCACAGCCAGCTGCCGTCTGAGTGCAGTATTAGGCGCTACTGCACAGACACGCTCAGAAATTAATTTCTGGTGGCGTCTATGCAATGGCGCTCTATCGATGGCTAACCATGAAGTGACTGGTGGGCTGTGCCCGATCACTGAGTGAGAAAGTGCTAGGTGAGCTCTTGTAACTGGGTAGAAATGAAGGCCACTAGACTACCGAAGCGAAGTTCTTTTTGATAATTTACGCCGGGGGGGGCCCTTAGACTACCGGAAAATGAAATTCTTTTCTGATACTTACAGTTTGGGGGACCACTAGACTACCAGGGATACAAGGCTCTTTCTGTATTATATTACAGTTGGGGGTCACTAGACTACCAGGGTTGGCTTATTGCTGCATATCCGGCGGGTGATTCGTGGTTCGGGGCACGGGTGGGTGGATGGCAGCGCCGCCCTGCAGGGCTTCTGCCAGCGGCTGTTTTGGGGGGCTGGGGGTATGGGTAGCCCTGTGAGGCCCTGCTGGGGTGTGCTGGGCATGGGGGGGAGGGTAATCGTGCACTGTCCGCTGGACAGCCGACAGGTCTACAGAACCCCCGGGGGTGTCCATAAGATATACCAACTAAATGCTGGTATAACTTACGTTGCCGGATCTCCTCCAGGGGTTTTTGTAGAATCCCGATGTGGGCACTTTGTGGCTGCCCTTCTAGAATGGGGCGCAACTGCTACCGTAACCCCCCCCAGCACCATGTCGCAGTGGGTTTATGCGACATAACATCTGTTTGGTGCAAGTGGCCTGCGACATGTCGCAGGCCACTTTGAAGAATCGTGCATGTCACAACTGCTGGCGTAAGTTGCTACATGTGCCATTCTGCTTGGCGCAACTGCTGTTACGCCAGGCATAACCCTTCTAGAATCTGGCCCATGGTGTGTAACCAAAGCAATCTGTTTCTTTCACTGAACTTCAGGCTCTCGGGGGACTGTTCAAAGTCTGAGAATCCAGGATTCACCACAACAGTCTCTTTTTCTCACTGTATCTTAGGAGCAGATAACAGGTACCCTACCCTGAAAGGTACCTGTCCATCCTTCTGCTTTCAGTCTCTTAACTTCAACACAGCCACATTCTCGCTCTGGCTCACACATATCTCCTGCACTCAAAGTCCCTTTTCTCACCGTGCAGGTACATAACAATTCTCCAAATGAAGAGGCTCACTCTTCTGTTTCTTCTCTCAGCACATTCATGTTCTCTGGTTCCTCGTCCTTCCTCTGTATTCCATCTTTTCCCAGGCTCAGGACACAACCTTTGTCTTTTCCCAGGCTCAGGACACAACCTTTGTCCTTTTCCCAGGCTCAGGACACAACCTTTGTCCTTTTCCCAGGCTCAGGACACAACCTTTGTCCTTTTCCCAGGCTCAGGACACAACCCTTGTCCTTTTACCAGGCTCAGGACATAACCTTTGTCCTTTTCCCAGGCTCAGGACACAACCTTTGTCTTTTCCCAGGTTCAGGACACAACCTTTGTCCTTTATCCAGGCTCAGGACACAACCTCTTTTCTCCTCTTCCCACCACTTGGGTGCATCTTCAATTCAACACAAATTCTTACAATCTGCAGCTTTCCCTTTTCCATTCGAGCTGCCTTTATCTCACTGCTGTGTTGCAACCTCAGAACAACACAACATTCAGCAACCTGCAGCTTTCCCTTATCCTCTTGAAAGCTGATTCTTTCTCACCTGCTTTCTCTTTTCCTGATGGGGCAGGCACTCACTGCCCTGGGGACAAATTGCTGGCAGCTCCCAGGCCGGCCCGTCCTGCACCCCATTCTCTCCAGGGGCAAGAGCCCCCCTCCTTCTAGAGGGGATCCCACTGAACTGACTCAAAACCCAACAGTTCTGTCGTCTTGGGAGCTTTCTGGCAGCTCCCCATTGGCTGGAGCCACAGTCCTTCAGAACAGTTAATATTTATGAAGCTCCCTCGATGCCTCATTGGTGCAGAAAAAGGTGCCTACATGTTCCCTGGTATTTTCCTCCAAAAGTCTGTTCACACAGTCAGTCCCAGAGTCTTTCACAAGAATCCTGGCTCGGTGGTTGGCTGGCTGGTGTCATGTGGCTGCTTAACATGGTGGCCGATGTAAACAGAGTCCACAGTTTACAAAGTGTCCAAAGATTTTAAGTGTCCCTGCAGCCAAATCCTTTACTTTTATTTATTTATTTTCCCACACAGCTGTAGCCACCGCTGTGCCCTGCTGAGCAACTGCAACCTTTAACCTGTTGCCATAACCCTCTTGCAGTCGCTGTTGCCATTATTGAATGTCTCAGGCACACACAGTCACATTACCATTCCTGCAGAGTCCCAACATTTCGTGCTTCTGGTAACCAGCATATACATTTATATTATTTAGTTTTCCCATGGACTGGAGGCAACCCCTTTTCCCTTGCCCACCAGTGCTTCATTTATTTAATTGATTTCTGTTTTCCTCTGTTGCTAGCACCACTAACCTGTGCCTCGCGTGCTGGACAGACCTCCCATACCGAAAAATACTGGTGAATTTCCAGTTGTTTTATTCTCAAAGTACCTTCATTTCTCAGTATTTGTACCATTCATTTTCCATTTTTTGTCTCTACCCTTCATTTTCTGCTCTCAGTATCCCTTCAAATACTCTTCAAATGACCCATCTTTTTGAGCAGTTTATTCTGAACCATTCATTTTCCATTTTTATTATTCTGAACCATTCATTTTCCATTTTTTATCTTTCATTGTCAACACTGCACCCAGTATCCATTCAAATAACCTTCAAATGAGCCATCTTGTAGCAGTTTAATTATTTTAAACACTACAGTTTTTTATTGTGCCTGCTTCAGTTATCTGCTTCACTTGAGGTACGGAGGAGTTGGAGAAGTCCTCTTCGCCCCATCTGGGGGGTATCCGGGATGCTTGAATTGTTCTGGGACCAGGGCACTTAATGGGAGCAGGCGTCCTCAGGTCCTCCCAGCACAGCCTGAGTGGTTGCACTGGGGACCCCAATTTAAGGGGAAGCCATGGTGATGGAAGGGCATACATAAAAAAAGTAAGTAGCTCCTGCAAACCTGGAGACCTTGGTTTGAATCCCACAGCCCCCAACTGCATACTGTATGACTCTGAGCAAGTCACTTCCTTGTGCTCCCAGCCCATACAGAAATGTGTGGTTGAGCATTCATCAATGCTTCACCCAAAGTATGTTGAGCCTCAACAAAAAATGCATTGAAATGATAAATTTAGTTGAGTGCTAGGTGTTGAGCACTTGAACTAAACCAGCACTCCACAAAAACTCAACTTGCGCAGTTGAATGCTTGTTGAGTATTTAAATTGGTAGTTGAGTACTGATTGAGGATTTTAGTTTTAGAAAATGATAGAGATGCAGTTGAGCATGGATTGAGAGCATAAAGTTTCAGAAAGCAACAAACTCAACATGCATTTCAATGTTTGCATTGTAAAGGTTTGATGCAGTTGAGCAGATCATTATAGAAAACTGACAGCAGAAAAGGACCACGAGGCTCACACAGTCTTCTGCACCCAAACTCCTGTCACGGACATCTGTGGCTGTTAGTGAGGTCAGCAAGGCCCTGGAGCAAGGGATTGCTAAGGGCAGATCTATTCAAATGTATTTAAAATAGCTCCAGCAAGGTAGCATAGGCAGGGTGAGATGGCAGCCCTATTCACAATTACCTAAATTTATTTAACTCACACTCCTACTTAGAGCATAGGTCAGGGTCGGGCAGCATTCAATTTAACTAGCTATTGGATGCAGTGCAGAGGGCAGATCAGTACGTGAATTAGATAGTAAACAAGACTCCAGAAGGAGCAAAAGTAAGGTAAAGCCCCAGGTATAGCCAAGCAAGCTAATGAGCAAGCCAGTTGGGCTAGTGAATAATGGCTATATATCCCAAAGGTTTTTTTTTATTTATTCAGAAGTAAGCACTGGGGGGCACTTAGCGAAAGTAAACCCCAGATTATAAAGTCAATCAGGATGATATAGGTGGCTAGTTGTCAAGTGGCCAAGCTAAGGCTAATGTTATAGGGGTCTTCAGGTCAGTTATTCAGGTTACTAGCTCTTGGGTTGTGACAACTATGCTGCTGGGGTGGTCAACTAGCTAGGGCTGAGGCAACTATGCTACTGGGGTGGCTAACTGGCTATGGCTGTGGCAAGTATGCTGCTGGGGTTGCTAACTAAATTCTACAACTAGCTTGGCTATTGTTTGCCACTTGGCTGTTAACCACCTTTATTACCCCGGCCGCTCTTACTTTATACTCTGAGTGTTATACCTCCCCCTGGCCACCATAGTGCTTATTAATTCTGACAACAATTTAAAAAAAAAGAACCTTTTGGGCCAGCATTATTCACTAGCCCAATTGGCTAGACTAGCTATAACTGGGGCTTTTACCCTGCCCCATACCTCTCAATCTCCTGCCCTGAAAAATCAGGAACAGCATGGGCTTAAAAATCTCAAAACAAATTGTTGCATTAGCCAGAAGCAAGACCCCCCTCCAGCAATGCGTGCAATATTGAAAGCATATATTTTATGATATAAGATAGTATGCACTCTTCGGTAAAAATAAACACCATTAAGGAGCAGAATTTCTGAGGCAAAATCATGGACATTGAGGTGGCATTCACTCCTGTTAATTTTCACATGCTGCCCGCTACTTAACTGTGAGCATTTGAATGCCACTTGCCTTGATCCAAGTAGGATTTATGCAATTCTGAATAAAACTACACACACTATGCTCCTTATAGGACAAATTTAAATACATCCATCCTCAGGAGGTCCTTTGCTCGGGTGGCCTTGCCGTCACTCTACTAATTGCTGCAGCTGTCCAGTATTGCGCCATAGGCGCAAAATTAACTTTTCTTTTTTTAAAGAAAGCAGCAGTTCAGGGGGATAGCACCTAGTTTTATGGCACTGTTGTTGAATAGCTGCCGTGAGCCAGGTGGGCAGTTGAGGAGAAAGAAGGTGGATTATGTGGGCTAGATGCCTGCCTGGTTGCAGGCAGATGGGAGGACTTCCTCGGGTCCTTCCTAGGCAGCTTCCTCCAGCTAGACGTTCGTTGCGTACCGTGGGCCTGCTTCGCGCTGTGTGACAGGAATTTACTTTTTTTTTCATTTAATAAAACATGAATTGAGAGAGTACACCCTGGGGCAGTGGAGCCCGCTATCTCCCACTGCTCCTTTCACTGCTGTCCATTCTCTCCCCATTTGCTTGCAGCTGTCCCTCTGACTCTCCGCCGCCAGTGCCCCCATCCCCAGATGTGTAGAACCTGAGTTTCTCAGTGGAAGAGGGGCTACCAGCAGGCACGCTGATAGGGGACCCATGGCTACCGGGCCCCTCAAAGCTCCCCTTTTTGTGTCGGGTTAGCAGCACTTGCCAGTGCTGGTGGACCCGGACATTGATGCCAACTATGGCCTCATTCAGCGTACCACACTGGATCGGAGCAGCGCCCATCTGTGAGTACACCGCTGTTGACTGCTGCTTCTGGACCATTGATATAGCTGGGACTGACACAGGGATGAGAGGAGGAGCAGGAAACTTTTTTCTGCCCCTTGTCTTCTCTCTCCCTGACCATTTAATCTCACCCGACCCCCAGTTCATGTTCTTTGTATTTTGGCACCAGTGACTTTGTGGCTCTATTGCCCAAATCCAATCTCATTTGTAATGTCCAAAGATATACCGCCTCAAGAGTTATACAGGAGAGCTTTCAGTAGCTACAGGGGTTGAAATGACTTTATTTCATTCCACTCCATTGTGCACCTTACAGGGCCATTTTTTACTGCTCAGCTACTAAGCTACGAAGTCACTGGTGCCAAAATACAAAGGACGTAAACTGGGGGTCGGGTGAGATTAAATACCATGAAAAGACTATAGCTTGCTTGTGACTGGTTATACTTTTGAAGCACATGGATGCATGGTTCTGGTATACACAGTAAAAAGATTTACACTGAAGATTAACTTGAGAGTGTGGCATTATTTAAAAGAATAGAATGCTTCCCGAATGTTTTCATTAGAACGCCTGAACTTTTTTGTAAATGTATCCCCTAATGGAGGAGCACCATGAATGGTTTACTGTGAGGCATTAAGAAAGTGATAAATTAAAATAATTGAATTTGCTGCAAAGAGCACAAGCAAAACTGTGTTTAAAGCTTTGAATTATCTTGTTACATTCAGCAGACAGACCTGTGTTTGATTCCCACAACCTCCACTTGCACTCTGAGTGACTGAGCATGTCACTTAACCTGTCTAGTGCTCCCAGGTCACCCCTGAAAACTGGCACCTGTGCTAGTGGGCCTTACCTTGTTACCCCCCCCTCCACCACCTACATTATAAGGGCACATGGGGTCACCTTACTATGGGGCTTAATTACAGGAACAGAGCTTAGTGGGGACCCCATCTTTGGGGGTATTTTAGGAGGGCCTGGGGAAGCAGAAGCAGTGGAGGGGCCCAAGAAGGCCAGAGCTGCAATCTCACACCAAAAGGGCCCAGCCACAGAAATCATAAAGTAGGACTAGAAATGGCAATGCCACCTTCTGAGGTATGTAAAGTGCACTGCCATATTTTGGATGGTGAAAATCACTGCCTCTGGGGGATCGCCATTAGTTTGCATGTGGGTTTGACAGCTTAGCTTGTAATGTTGTCTTGCCCCAAAACCACATGCGTCCAACGTTCTTGCTCTCCTGGCCCTTCATACTGCAGATTGTGGCCAGGGGAGCACTTCCAGCACCATAGCATCTGTTCTGCGTGGCTGTAATCCATATGTATGTTCCACTTTGCAACCCTATTCTGAGCTGCAGATAGTGACTAGAGAGCACACAGCTGTCTTTTCTGTGGCAGTGGGAGATCCAGCTGCAAGAGTACAGGCATCCCTACACAATTCTCCAGCAATCAGACTTGACTTTTAGTGATCACCCTGTGGCTGAGACAGAGGGAAATTCTGTCCCCATGCTGGGCTGCAGTTGACTGACGCTGAACAGAATGATACTGGTTGTTGAAAATTATTCTATTTTGTGGTGGTTTTAACAGTGTGAACAGATTTCAGTACCAGTTGTCCACTACCCCTTAAAAAAGCCTCATTCTCACTGTAATAATTAAAGGATTTTTTTTGGGGGGGGGTTATAATTAGCGTCATCTTCAGTTTCTTTTGCTTTAGTTTTTTTTTTTTGCCGTACATGTGCTCAAAGTGTTACCCCGCCATTGCTGTCTGCAGGATGGGACATGCACTGTTCCATCTCCGTGCATACAGTATGTACATTTTTTTGTAGTGCTTTGGTTCCCTTCCTTGCATTTCCCCTTCCAGCGATCTGTCGCAGTTTCTGGCACACTTGCTGTAAGCTTTCCTGCTCTGTGCTGGAGATGAAGATGAAGATCCCCACTGGGGGGAGGGGAGCAAGCAGGGAGCGATGGGCTGACCACAGAGGGCAGTCAGAGCAGTAAGCAGTAGCCTGATCACAGAGGGAAGTCTGAAGTGTTTACTGCTGATATGTTCTCACTCACACTTTCACAACAGGTAAGTCAGGTCCATGCCCGGTGTCCCATCCTGAGGCAGTAACTGGTGGAATTTAAATATGGGATCACCTGGTTCCTGTACATAGATAGATAGATAGATAGATAGATAGATAGATAGATAGATAGATACGTAGAAATTGTCAGCAGATAAGGACTGTGGGGCATAATATCTATGCTTGTTCTGCAGCTCTTATACCTCTCTGGAACTCTATTAGTACTCTTGTTATTTTTTTCCTTGTGGTAACAATTTTTTCTTTTTATTTTTACAGGTATGACAGGACAGCCGCTGACCCTAGTCTGACAGGATGCAGACCCTTGCATATTAGATAAGTATTGTTATACGTTTAACCGTCCTTGTCATTCAAGTTTTGTTTTTAGAGAACTATGGATCCTTTGTGACCCCTTTTTATGTTTGCTTGCACCCATGCGCAAGAAACATTATGCGGCAGCTTAGGAGAGAAGCGGGTTGTGGAGGCGCGGCACTGTGGCATCCAATGGAGACACTGCATTTTGGGGCTTGGCACTGGTGGACCAATGGAGGCACAGTGTGCTGATGACACTGGCTTCCAAAAGTGCCACCAAGTTGTAACATTTTCACCGCAGCAATCAGGGGCCACCTCATCATTACAGCATCAGCCATTCCGCTACAATGAGGGAGTGACCCGTCATTGCTGGGTGGAACATTGCCTAGTGTAATATTGTTTGTGAACGCAGCAGCAAGCCGTCTCCATGTTCACAAACAATATTAGATGCCCCTAGTGTCGAGGGGGTGCCCAATCCCCCTCGGCATCATGTGCCGCCCCCAAAAGAGTTTTTGTTTGCCGACAGAGCCCCAATCCCCATCAGCTTCATCCCCCCACCTGTAGATTTGCCAGCGGAGGCCCACTTCCCGTCGGCATAATCCCCCACCAAAAAGTAGTTTTTGCCGAGGGGGGTGCCCAATCCCCGTCGGCTCTTGCGCCCCCCCATATGCCGACAGGGGTGCCCAATCCTCCCTCAGTTACAGCGCCCCCCCAATTAGAACACTCCGGTAGCACACTGGGAGCCCACCCCAGCATGCCAAATGTCCCTGTTAGGGAAAAAAAAAGTCCTGCTGTGTTTTTTTTTTGTTTGTTTGTTTTACCTGTAAATTAGAAAACAGTCCCTCGTTGAGTCCGGTGGCCCCACCTCCCCAACCCGCGCCCACTCTCTGTGCACCCTGCCTCCCCATGCCCCCCCTCACCTCATACTTACCTCCAGAGCCCAGCGTGATGATCTTCGGTGGACCGGGAACACATCTGCACTCTTCAAAGCCGACAGCGAACTTAAGAAATGCCGGTAAGCTGTATAATGGCATAAAGAGGGTTTTTTCAACTTTGTTGCATATCTCAGGCCTTTTGGGGAATTTTGGCACCAAATGTTCAACATGGGGTTATTGGGACCCCTCCTCATGAATTCAGCCACTGTCATGAAGTTATTCAGTCCCAAAAGGTGATTTTGTAGTCACTGCGCGGAATCGCCTTTCGGGACCGATTAATGAAACGACAGTGCCAGTGTTCATGAGGTGGCCTCTGAAAAAGTCTATGTTGCAAATTTGGTGGAAAAAATCCAAGAAATTACTATTTTATGAGCGTGCATTAGGTTAGCTACAGACGCCGTGAATTTAGTTTAATTTACACATTTTCACTCCAGATTTCCAACATTGCCTTTTTTCCACACCTCCTTACGAACAGTACAGCTGTCATTTTTCACATCCTGGCTGAAATGTGCTTTTGCCCTTCCGGTGCAGAATAGCACTGTCGCAGTAGGAAATCAGTGTTCAGGACACATTAAGAAAATCACAGTGACACTGTTCATTAGCAGAGGTCCTAAAATGCCTACGTTGAAAATTTTGTGATGAAAGTCCATAAAATTACTGTGTTACGAGCGTGCGTTGCGCAGTTTCCACGCACACTCATAACTTTGCACATGTGTAATATTTTCACTCCAGATTTTCAACATTGTCATTTTTTCACACCTCCTTATGGAGAGTACAGCTGTCATTTTTCACATCCTGGCAGAAATGTGTTTTTGCACTTCCGGCGCAGAATAGTGCTGTCGCTTTGGGAAATCAGTGTTCGGGACACATTAAGAAAATCCCATTGGCACTGTTCATGAACAGAGGTCCTAAAATGCCTATGTTGAAAATTTGGTGATGAAAGTCCATAAAATGACTGTGTTACGCGCATGTGTTGCGCAGTTTCCACACATGCTCGGAAGTGCAAGCATTTTTAATATTCCCACTACAGATTTTCAACATTGCCATCTCTTCACACTGCCCTATGGATGATACAGCTGTCATTCATCACTTCCTGCCCGATCTGTGTTTTCGTACATGTGGCGCAGAATGGCACGGTCGCTGTTGGAACTCAAAGTTCTGGACACATTGACAAAATCACACTGCCACTCTTCATGAGAAGAGGTCCCAAATACTTTCAAGAGGTGGGGGTCACAAAAAGGCCATGTTGAAAATTTGTAGTGCAAATACCAACAAACGCCTGGGGCGTTAGGGTTTCTACCCATAATGTCCCACCCTGTACAGACTGACAGGCATCAGGGTGTGCCTTTGCATTGCTGACTGTACTGCTCATGCCATCCAACCCCCACCCCCCAGCCACTGACAGGCATCGAGGTGTACCTTGGACTCTTCCGCCCCAGACTTCACCCCACTGTCCTATACTGCACCCATTTCAGCGTATGTCATTATGGATTGGGGTGACTGTAAAGTCAAACACTCCAAGGCACACCTCAACACGTGTCGGTGTCTGCAGAATAGGGTGAGGTGACATGGCATGGTCGTCATGGGTGACGACCCAAACACTTACCCCAAAGCCTGTCCATCTCTACAGGATGGAGGTGGGGTTGACGTGAAGTTCGATACATCACTGCCATTCCTATTCTGCATCTGTCTAACTCTTGCATTTCCAGTGCTAATACCAGCAAGTGAACATTCGGCATTGACAAATGCTTGTTATATTTTACTTTACAGGTCCCTTGGACATCGTCCCTTAAAGACCCACCTCTGGCTCCTTAGTACTCAGGTAAAAGACTATCGATGTGTACCTATACATGGGCTGGTTGTAATGGTGGAGCTGCACCCATTACAGTGCAAGTCAAAGTTGGGCATGTGGGAGGGAGCTGACAGAGTGTGTCTGTGTCAAGGGCCTTGGAGGGAGTGGATTAGTATTGCTGCTGTGAAGGAAGCAGAGTAGTTTTGGGGACTGAAGGTGGGATATTGGTGGTTGTCATGGAGGGTAGAGTACAGTCTGGGGCAGTGGAGGAAGGTGGCTAGTGCTGGATGCTGTACAGGGAGGAGCTATTGTTGGATACTAACATACTAAAAGCCAGCAAAATAGGCCTAATGATCTGTCATGTCTGCTCGGTAGCTGGCCACCTAGTGGGTGCTCGCTTTTCTGCCCCCCCCAGCCCCTGAGAGGGTCTTCTTTGGCATCAGTTTCCCCTTGTACCTGTTCCACCCCTTCTTGAAGCCCTCCACTGTGCCCTCCTCCACCAGCCTCCCAGGCAGCGCATTTCATGGCTCCACCATCCTCTCAGTGAAGTAATGTCTCATACGTTCCCCCCTGTAATTTCCCCCCTCCAACTTCCACTCGTGCACCCTGGTTGCTCCCCCCTTCTTTAACCTGAACAGCTCATTGGTTCTGCCCTTAGTTATTCCTTTTATATATTTGAAGACCCTTATCGTGTCTCTCCTGTCTCTCCTCTCCTCCAGTGTGTACAGCCCGAGCTCTTCCAATCTCTCCTCATAAGGTCTCACCCCTGTGTCCTGAATCATCCTGATCGCCCTCCTCTGGATCCCCTCCAGCAGTGCTATGTCCTTCTTCAGATGAGGTCTCCAGAACTGTACACAGTACTTGAGCTGTGGCCTGACCAAGGCATTATACAAAGGGAGGATCACCTCCCCTCCTCCTGGACATAATCTTCCTGGCTATGCAGCTCAGTATCCTATTTGCTTTGGCTGCAGTTCTTCTACAGTTTTCAGAGTTATTTATTTTGACGTCTACCACCACTCCTAGATCCCTCTCGCCCAATGTGGCTTGCAGTGCCCCAACCTTTCCAGCTGCTTCCCAAGCTTCTCCTTGATAATGCCCTCCATTACTTTGCCTACCACAGACATTAGGCTGACAGGCCTATAATTTCCCATCTCCTCTCTAGACCCCCCTTTGTGGATAGACACAACATGATCCACCCTCCAGTCCTGAGGCATCCATCCTGTCTGCAGAGAGGTGTTAAAGAGTACTGCCAGTGGAGCTGCCAGCTCATCCGCCAGTTCCTTCATAACCCTTGCATACAGCCCATCAGGCCCCAGCGCCTTATCAGTTTTTCATTTCCGAAGGGCCTCTCTCACTCTATTCACTGTGATTTCTCCTCCCAGCCCTCCCCTCATGTAGCCCCATCCCTTCTAGGTCTGGCCCATCCTGTACCCTAACCTCTTTCAGTCCTCTAGACTCCTTCTGACCTCTCAATTTTGTTGGCTTCCCTTCCCTCCCATCGGGCTGGAGGGATCCCCTGTCTCCCTCTGTAAAGATCAAGGCAAAGACCTCATTTAGCACCTCTGCCTGTTCCCCGGCTTCCTGAGCCCATCTCCCCCAATCCTAATCTTGCTGACCCATGTACTCGCTTTTCTCTTCTCTGCTATGTATCTATAGAATCCCTCCCCCCTCCCCCAGATATCCCTAGCCAGGTTTTGCTCCATCCCTGCCTTAGGGTTACCACCTTTTAAGAAGCCCAAAGTGGGACATTTCTTACTGAAACAGGATTTTTCGCAGGACAATATGTCATCTCGACCAATGCAACAGACATTCTTTCTCTAAATAATCAGAATTAAGACTAAGTGTTGTAGTTTTGTAGTTGTTTCTAGTGTTTTTTGTATTATTTTAAGGTATTTGAATTAAGGTATTATAGTTTTTTGAAACATTTAGAGGAAAATCAGAAAATATTTTTTCTACTATAATGTCAGGACATTTAGTATTTTTCATGTTTTTCTGCAGGACACAGCTGCCCAAATCAGGACTGTCCTGCGCAAATAGGGACAGGTGGGAACCCTACCCTGCCTTGGCTCCCCTCGCCACTCTGGTGACCCTCCTGGCCATCAGTGCGTGCTCTCCCCGCTCCCTATCGCCCCTTGAGTGCTTAAAACGCTCGGAGGCGGTGTTTCTTCCCTCACCATCTCCTGCACCTCCCTGGTCCACCAACATGGCTTACTGGCTCCACCATGCTTTTGCCTTACTTTTGTACAGGACCTAGTAGCCTCCTGCACCCCTTTCTTAATGGTCTCTCACAAGCTTCCAGCATCCATGTCTGGCCTAATCTTGTCCAAGCTCCCCTGTAGAATCCTACCCATGCCCACGAAGTCCGCTTCCCTGAAGTCCACTACTACTGTATTAGTGCAGTTTTCCTCCCCCCCTAGATATAGCAGAGACCAGACCGTGGCGTGGTCACCACCTGCCAGCGGGTTGCACACCTCCAGGCCCCTTATCTGGTTACTGTCTACTAGGACAACGTCCAATATCCGCCCCTCCCTATTAGGTTCCCCCAATACTGTGGAGGAAGGTGGCATAGTTTCGGGTGCTTTGGAGGGAGGGGCTCATGTTGGGTTCATAACACTGTGGGAATGATTAAAAACCAAAAGCATGAGTGAATAACGTTTTCAGATCCTGCTTAAAAGCCTTTACCTCGGGATACAATGTTCCACCTCTTGGTCGTGTGCTGTTAGACTCACTTCCTTCCCTGTGCCCCTCATTAGGGAATCCTTTGAAAAGAATAAACAAGGTGAACTGCAGAGAACTATTTAGCGTTAGCAACAATTAAGACATGGGTGGTATGAATGGAAAATGATGAAAAAGAGGTTCAAGAAGGATATGAGAGAGATTTATTTTGTAGAAAGGGTAGTACAGTCTGCCAGTCAAGGTGGTGGGTGCCAAAACCATAAATGATTCAAATATGGTTGGGACTGAGTGAAGTAACTAGTGGTTACTCATGATGGCTGTGGTATGTAGGGTAACAGTGGGGAAGATAGTGAGGGCTAATCCCCTGTAAGGAAAATTGGTCCTGGGGTTTAATGGGGAACTACAGACAGACTGGATGAACCTTTGGTCTTCTGTTATCTTTGTCTATGTTTATATTGCATCACATGTATTTTCCTGTTGCCCACTATGTGAATCTTCTCCATCTTTGGTCTGTGTCCCAGTGTCCACTATGATTCTAGTGATGCACCCTCCGTCAGTGGACCTCCTCCCTTCCCAGGTGCCTGGCATTGTCCGCATCATCATGGAGGTCCTCCAGTCCTTGGGTCATGGTCAGGCTTCGGACCCACCACCGGATCCTACACCGCACCATTCCCCCTCACCTCTGCCCAAGTGGCTTCACCTGGATCCAGTAGTCTCTACCTGGGTCCCCCCTTCACGTTTATGAGGAGTCCTTTTATGGGGAATCAGACATGGAGGATCCCTTCGTGGAGGATGCCTCTGATGGGGGCTTCCTGGATTATGGGGACCCTGGTTCCCCATTGTCCATGTCCTCATTCCTGGATGCCGCCCCCCTGCCCCTCTAGACACCTCCACTTCCACAGACACTTCCTTCAAGGATCTGATGCTGCAGATCCAGGATGTGTTCCACTTTCCCGCTGCAGAGCAGGATAGCCTTCGCCGGGACATGGCTGACTATCTCAACTTGCCCAAGGAACCTGTCCTGGTTGTCCCCCCCCTTGATTCCTGCATATTCCAATGCCATGTCTCAAGCTTGGTGCCATCCTGCTTCTACTTTGCCCACCTCGCGTGGGCCTATCACCTTTACCAAGCCCCATTGGGCCATCCTTGTTTGTCTGCCTCTCCCTCGGCTGACTCGATAATCATTATGGCGACTCTCGACCGTGCTGCTTGGCCCCGCCACACTAGTTCAGTGCCGCCGGATAAGGAATCTGGGCATCTTGACTTCCTTGGCAAGAAGGTTTATGCCTCTAGTACTTTGCTGCTTTGCAGCCTTAACTATCTGTGACATATGGTCCAGTACCTCAGCATGTTGAGTGCCTCAGCTATGGATGTGCTGTCCTCCTTGCCACCCTCCCAGGAATCGGCCCGTTGGCTCAGCCCATATCCACTTTATCCTCTCTCTCTCTCTCTCCCATCACCTGCTGCAGGTAGGCTGTGACACGGTCGATGCCACTGCCCACTTGTCTACCACAGGCACCACCTTGTGATGCCATGCCTAGCTCCAGGTGTCAGAATTGGCTCCCGAGGTCCAATTGTCAGTTGCCACTGCCCCTTTCTGTGGGGACCAGTTATTTGGTCCTGGTACCCAGGCCAATCTGGAGTCCCTCCAGACTTTGGGGCATACCCTACAGTTGGTACAGGATCTCTACTGTGCCCCCTGGACCCTGTCCTCCACTTTTGCAGGTGGCCCATCACATTCCCAGCCTCCTTCTTGTGGTGCTGCTCAGATCAGTGGTACAGCTTCTAGAGGGGCTGCCCTGTCTTGCTTTCTGTCCAGGCCAACCCCTGCACCTTAACTGCACTTCAGGGCTTTCCCCCCACCTCCTCCTGCAAGCTTCTGAGGCACCCAGGGGTCTATCATTCCTTTTTATGGAGACTTGCTTCCCAATACTGGATGCTTCACTCCTCCTTGAGGATTTGTTGGGAACTTCTGCTACTTTCCCTACTGGAGCCCTTCAGTTGTTTCTTGCTGTGAGATTCCCGGTGCGTGCTGCCCTGGTACACTAAACCTTCTCCTGTGCTCTCCATGCTATAGGAGCTCTACTGGAGTTACTGCACGCCATGGCCTCTCGACCTGACCCCTGCTCAGCAAGTTGAATCATTGGTATGGCCCTATTCCTACTCTCACTTCGTGAAGTACTCATTTCCTCACTAACCCTTGGCTTCTCTGCCCTACTGGGTGTGGTTTGAGATGACCTACCTTCGACTTTTTGTGATGCCGTCCTTTTTCCAAGATCACACGGCCATCTCTTGGATGTTTCCACTGCTCCTCCACAGCTTCCGCCTTGTTTGTGCTTGCCGCTCCTTTTCCATTTTTATGGAGCTGTTTTCTTGGCTTTGCTTGTTGCTGTGGCTTATATCCTGGCTTCCTGCTCTGCCTGTCCTCCCTTTGGTTATAACTGTTTGGTACTCTCCCAAGTGTAATAACCTACTGCAAGAGACCAGTCAGTAGAAGATAGTATCATTAAGTAAGAACTTACCTTAACAGTAGCTCTTCAAGGAACTGTCTCTTGCAGTAGGTACAATCCTGCCCTCCATCCCCCTGCCTTTTTTGTTCAGGGCCCCTGGATCTCAGGACATTGGGATGTTTTTTTCCTTGGTCCCTTGGTTCCCCTCAGTCCTTGCCCGGAGGGGAACAGTGGGTACCTGGGGCCGCCCCCTTTTATACACAGCCTGAGGAAGTGGTGTAAGATGGGTGGCCCCATAGAAGACTGCTGGATGAAGCTACCGTGTGACAGCTCCACCTGGTGGACTCCCAAATGTAGTAACCTACTGCAAAAGACAGTTCCTCGAAGATCTACTGTTATGATAAGTTCTTACATAATGATACTGTCATGTTTTTTAGCTGGTCTGTAATTGAAATGTATAGATTTTGTATGCTGCACTAGTTCTTAACTATCTACTGCTTGTAATATCTATGATTCTGTTCTCTGTTTATTGTAAATGATTGTCCCATGCTTCTTCCTATATAATTCCCTCCCCCCAGGACGCTTATGGAAATGAGCTTCTTACAGTTCATGTTGCTTTCCTGGTGAATCTCTTCTAAATAAATAAACACCTGCTGCTGCTACAGCTGCTATCCTCTCTTCTCCCATTTTTACAACCCCCCTCTGGCTTCACTATTGCCATGGAAGTAGTGTTGTGCGAAATTTGAATATTTTGGCAAGCTAAATATTTTGCATAATTAACGCTAAGACGTGAAATATTTCGCCAGGAAATGTGAATTTTCATCAGTGGTTGTGGCTGAAATTTCATCCCCAAGCCAGTGAGATTTTTGTGCCCAGATGTGAAATTTACGCACCGGCAGCCACCTGCAAGTAATTTTTGCCTCCTCTGGTAATTTCTGTTCAAATTCCTGGTGCCTAGTGGTCATCCCCGGCTGTCACTGGCTAAACATTAATAAGCACCCCCTCCCAAAGGTTACCCTACTGCCTCCATTTTTTTTAGATATATAAAAGGATATGCAGCGGTTCAGTGTGTGATAATGCATTTATCTTGTACAGTTTCCAGTGACCTCAAGTAACTCCACGAGTGCGAAGGCACGAGTGAGGAAGAGTCACTGAAGACTGTACAAAATAAGCATTATCACACACTGAACCACTGCATATTCCATTTATGAACAGGTTTAGATGTTGTGTGAACATTTTGATTTTGTAGGTGTAAATAATTTGTCAAAAGGAAAAGAAATTGAATTTTATGCTGTTTTTGCTAATTATAAAAACAAAATGGTATCTATATATGAAACACCACTCATTTTGTAGATATTTTGAGCTGAACATTTTCATGCTCACAGTACCATGCTATCATTTTTGTTTTAAAGTTATTTATATTTGTTTGTCAAAAGTAAACAAAAATTACATTTTCTTCTGTTTTCTTGCTAACCATATACAATATACAGGGTTTATATAAATGAAACAGTATTCATTTTGTAGATAATTTTGTGCTGAACAATTTTTCGTGCTCACAGTACCATGTTATCTTTTTCGTTTTTAAGTTATTGACATTTAAATATGGTTAGTACTGGTTCTGAGGCGAACATTCTAAATGAATTCTGAAGAGAACTGTGTAGATAAATGAGCTAGTGATGTAGTTACTGTGTGGATAAATGGGTGATGATGTAGTTACTATGTGGATAAATACATTTATTACCATAGTAGCGAAGATAAATGGTTTTATTCTACAGTTTTTATCCTGACCCCTGTTGCATAAATATATATATATATATATATATATATATATATATATATATATATATATATCCTTCACTCCTGGTGTCTAGTAGACCCCCACCCCATCAGTATATAGCAGCACCACCCAGTACCCAATAGGGCAGCTGCACACCTCCATGCATCTCCATGGCCGGCAGCCCAACTGAGCACCACTAAGTGCATGAATGAATGAACGAGCACATGTGCTAATTCATTCAAGTGCTCAGTGGTACTCAGTTGGGCTGCTGGCCATGGAGGTAAGTGGAGGGCTGTGCCGGTGGCACGATCGGGTACTGGGGGCAGAAGGGTTGCTGCTATATACTGATGGGGTGGGGGTCCACTAGACACTAGGGAGTGAAGGGTGTGTAGATATATTTTTTTGAAACAAACAATGGAGGTGGCAGGGTAACTTGGGGGGGAGAGAGTGCTTATTAATGTTTACAGCCAGTGATGGCTAGGGGGGCCACTAGACACCAGGGAGTGGAGGAGGTGGGTGAATGTTTTTAAATAAAACAAATGGGGTGGTGTACAGCAACATGTGTGTGTGTGTGTGTGTGCATGTTTGTGTTCAAGTTACGTTGTGTCGACGGGCAAAATTGCAAGATTTCGCTACAATTTCGTGAAACATTTCGCCCGGCGAAACTGCTGGAATTCATGGCAATTTCACTGGTGAAATGTTATTTAGCTGCATCTCTACATGGGAGTGGTTTTACTCCCTGGCAGCTCCTGCCACCTCTGCACTCCCTTCCTAACTTCAGCATTACTGTGTGAGTAGTTTCACTCAGTGGCAGCTCCTGCCACCTTCCAGCCCCAACTTCCAAACTGCTGTTGCTCTTCCATGGCCTCTTACTTGCTGTTTCTACTGCCCCTTGGGGCATAATTAAACCTGGCTGCTGAAGTGGTTGTTTGGGAAGGTGGGGGGGGTGGCACTTCTATTATTGCCTCCTATACTTCAGCTGGGAGCTACAAGTGCCCACAGGCACTTTCACTGTAGCGCAATTGTGCTATGTGGTTGGCTGCAGGTGCAACCCAAGTGTATCCTCCTCCTGCCACTGTTCCACATCAGCAGCACCTACACACAGAGCCCCCATTAGACCCCAGAGAAGGGTACTAATTCATTTCAAAGAAAAATTGACCTTGGCCACAAGGTACTAGACAGTCAGGGCTACCATTTTATTTAGTAGCCCTCCATGGCATTCCTAGCCCATAAGACCACAAGTACCCTTCTTTTATTTACCAACAGGCCTACTAGCCCCTGAAAAGCCTCCACTAGCCCACCTGGCTATTGGGTACAACACTGGTCACAGGGCCACCAACAGAAGCACAGGGATTTTGGCTGAGCCCCATCCCAAGCCACACCTCCTTTTCTCTCAGTTTCTACTCCTCTATTTTTCCCCCAGCTCACCTAATTTTATTTGACACGTCTGACAGGACATGGACCCCTCACCATTAAATAAGTATATTGCTATGCCTAACCTGTCCTTTACATCCTTGCTGTACCATCTAAGAACTATGGACCCTTTGTTGATCCCCTTTTTTATTTTTTATTTTATTTTTTTACACAGGTGTGGTGGACAACATCCCTTCGAGATTCCTACCTCTGGCTCCTATAGTGCTCCAGTAAGACCCTCTACTTAATCTGTATTGGGTGGGTTGATTGTAATTGTGTGCCCACACCCATTACATGCTGAAGGTGGGGCCACTAGCTCTTGAGGCCCCCCCGCCATGGTGTCATGGTCACTGTCATACCCTTCTTAGCCCTGTCAGCAGGCTCTCAAGTCCCATCCCCAGCTTCAGGTTTCCCCACCCCATAGCAATGTTGTTAGGCTTCTAACTGCCACCCATCATTGCAATAGGTTTCCAATCCCCCAGTGTTCTGGGTGGGGGCCGCATGGTTCTGGTGGTCCCCTAGGTGGTGCAGATGGGAGAAGAGAGTAAGCATATGTGGGGGAGTCTGTTATGTGGGTCCCCTGGGAGGACCAGATGGGGGAAGAGGAGACCATAGCTGGGAAGCCATGTGGGGGGTGGTCCCTTTGGTGATTCAGATGAGTAAATAGGCTCTGTGGGGGTTATAGGTCTGAGGGAGTAGAATATGGTGGTTGTTGAATCCTGGTTCTGGGGTTCTAGGAATGGTACGAAAGAAGGTGCAGGTGGTTTCAGAATCCTAGTATGATGACTGTAAGGGTAGTCTAAGTGGAAGATGAAGGAAGAGTATTATGACATACTGAATTGCCAAATCCCAATACCCAGGAGCCCCAGAATTATAGCCCAACAATCGTTTCCTAACAATCTGGAATTGCCTACAGCAGAGTTGGCAATCATAAATAAGGGGGCGAGAGTGGCGAAGCCCCACGAGACACAGAAAAAAACTCAACTGTAGTCAATTCCAGACTTACAGGATACCGACTATCGGGCTATAATGTTTGGGCTTTTGGGTGTCCAGATTTGGCATTTTGGTATACCGTAGTAAATCTGATGATGATGGTACATGAGGGTATCTGGCCCCCTGTTTTAGGGTCATAAGGATGGTACAAGTGGAAGAAGTGGATGCAGATGTGTTTTGGACCCAAATTCTATGAACATATGGTTGTTACAGGTGAGAGATGGGGGTGGAGGTGGGGGTGGGTGTGGGACCCTTGTATAGGAGCCCTATGGCTGGTCCAACTAGAAAATAAGGGAAAAGTTGTGAGTTGAACACCCTTCCATGAGTCCTTTGTCTGGCCCTGCTAGAAGCAGAGGGTTGAGGTGAGTTTAGGACACCTGACTGGGAGTTTAAGTGCTGGACAGCATGGGAGACGAATGTGGAGGTTAGTGTCAAATACTCTTCTGGCGTTTACAGAACTGGACCTGGTAGGCAGAACAATGGACATACAGTAGGTGAGGAATGCCAGTTTGAGACTCCAGAGCTGGTCTGGGTGGGGGAAGACAAGGGCCGTAAATGAGGGAGGACAGTACAGTGGTTTCAGGGCTGGTCCAGGTTGAAGGATATTGGGACAGAGGTGGATACCCCTGGCACTGTGTCCAGTCTTTTTTAATGTCTTTATAAGTGACATTGCAGAGCGACTGGAAGAAAAAATATGCCTCTTTGCAGATGACTCAAAGATTTGCAACAGAGTTGATGCACAAGGGGGTGGTGGAAAGGATGAGAAGGGACTTGACAATGTTGGAGGAATGGTCAGAAGTATGGCAGCTTGGATTCAGTGCAAAGAAGGGCAAAATAATGCACCTGGGAAACGAAAACCCAGGGGAAGAGTACACAATGGGGGGGTAGTAACAAAAATGGAAAGGGACCTGGGGTAATAATATCAGATGACCTTAAGGTTAGCAAGCAATGTGAGAAGGCAGTAGGGAGGGCTGGGGGGATACTGGCATGTATAGGGAGAGGCATCACCAGCAGAAAACAGGAAGTTGTTATCCCTCTGTACAAACAGCTGGTGAGACCCCATCTGGAGTACTGCGTCCAGTTCTGGAGACCCCATCTCCGCAAGGACATAGACAGGATGGAGGCAGTCCATGCATCCAGTTCTGGAGACCCCATCTCTGCAAGGACATAGACAGGATGGAGACAGTCCAGAGGAGGGCAACTAAAATGGTGTAGGGTCTGCAAGAGAAGCCATATGAGGAGAGACTAAAGGAGCTTAATATGTATACCCTAGAGGAAAGGAGGGAGAGGAGGGGCATGATAGAAACTTCTAAGTACCTCAGTGGAATCCACAAAGTCCAAGAGGGTAGCATCTTTCAGAAAAAGAGATGTGTAAGAACAAGGGGACACAATTTGAAGATAGAGGGGGACAGCACAGGGGCAATGTGAGTGTAACCCCCCTGCAAATGGGGGTTCTCCAAAGTCTTCCAGGAGCTTACCTGAATGCTCCAAGCCTGGGTGGTGTTCGGTGTCTGAGCTGCTTAACTGTGGTTGCAAGTGAGTGCTATTTGAGCCTCCACATACTGTCTCTTTAAGAGCTGTCTGCTTGCAGACTTAATTAGTTTGTATGGGGGGACTGTGTATTTAATGCTCGAATCCCACCCAAGCTGCGGAGTAATCACTCCATTTTGCGGTCGCTGAAGGTGCAAAGGGAGCCCATCTGAAAGCTGTAACTGTTTGCCTGTAATCATTTAAAGCATTAGCAAAATTGTAGTTTGTCTAACCTGCCTTTATTGCAGCTGGGACTCTGTGTGTGTTACCTCTCCATTTTGGACCTAAACTGCTGTGCTGGGCCAATTGGGTTAAAGGAGCCCTAAAATGGAGCCTGTGGACGAATCAGAACTTGGACTCTTAATTTGAGCCAGCCACAAGGGGATTGTATGGGCAGTGACTCTGGGAAATGTAGTTTTGACCTTGGCGCCTTTTTCTACCAACAGAGGGAGTCTTATTGTGAGTGACAGCTGAATCAGCCAACAAAATAGTGTGGAGCTACAGGAAATGTCCTGCTCTGTGACTGGAAAGATCAGATCAGTTGTGGCAGTGAAGAGAGAAGGAGCTGTGTGCTTCTGCGGTGTATAGTTTCTCACGGGAAGCACGTGTGAGGCCCTGAGTTTCGGTCTGCAGCCTTTGTGAGTTCCAGTTTGGACTGAATCTGAGTTGTGAGGAGAAAGAAGCACTAGAAGTGTGGAAACCAGGTTCACCCTGTAGAAGACTGGAGAAATTGCTGAATCGCACTCGGTCTGCCAGGAAGTGAAGCTGCTGTGTGTGCTTCTGGGTATTTTGCAGTAATTGCGATAGGGATCAAGGAACAGCCCGCCTGGTATAGTACTTTCCTTTTACATATAAATGTGCATAGTGCTTGTGGGGAATTGCTATTTCCAATCCCCTGTGCTGTGTGCTGTGTGTTGAAGCTGGAAGCAAACCCCAGCTTGTCTCGAACTAAATCTGCTTGCTATAAACTGCAGTGGGGTCCAGTCACAAGGACCTTGTCTCCATGCCCTGCTGTTTCTGACAATCCAGAAGAACATCCACCATCCGGTTCTCAGCTTAGGTATTGTGAGTATAAATAAGGGTATTCCCCTGCAGCCTGTTTTCAATCACGTGTGTCATCTAATTTTTCTTGTTTCTTTGCTTCATGGACTGAGCCATCAGGCTCCGGATTACAATTGGGTGTTGTGTATATATTTTCTTCTACAGAGCCCTATCCATCTGCACCTGCCGGCCACCCCGGGCAACAGACCTGGCTAGCCCCCCCCCCCAACCTGGGTACCCAGAGTGTGACTTTTCAGACCCTGTTTGTGTGCACAGTACTGTGATTTAATGCCACTAATTAACCTGATTTCCCCTTCCCGTGTTACTGTTCCCTAAATAAATCAGATTTGTTATTGTTGTTAAACTTTAAACTGTCTGAAGTGTCAGTACCTTCATGCCAAGTACTGTATTGGTTTGTGTATGCTGCTTAACCTTATTTTTCAGGGGGTCCTCAGAGACGAACCTGCGAATCAGTCTCGAGGGTAAGTGGTACCTTATGAATAAACAGTGTATACATGTGGGGTATTGGTACTGCAACTCCTGTGCATCATGTGGGCCAGTAGAGGGATTAGAAGGGAGTCTCAGTGTCCCAGAGGGCTGTGACGAAACTAGACCAACCATTACAAACCCTGACCTCTGGGTGGAGGCACCCGCCATAGAACCTAGGCCCCTCATCCTGTCAGTAGTCAAGCAGGCAGGGGTAGTAGCCCTTGGGATAGCACCACCTGGGGGTTACATCTTGGAGGCTCACCACTGGGATTTTGTGTCCGCTAGTGGCCACATTTATGAACCACTGTTAAATAAAATAAATGGGTACCCTGACAGAAGTGGCTATGCACCGGTTGGTGGATTGGTGTACTGGGAAGGAGATCGACCCCCAAAATGCTATGCTTATCCTGGACATCCCCCTGGGTATCAGTATGGACACTGTACAGGGAGTACTTTCCAAGGTGGGAGGTTTAAAAAACCCTGTGGTGGTGAGTCGACATGCTGATCTGCTCACCCATACTTTCATGGCCCTAGTAGAGTATAAGGATCCCAAAAATAGCTCCAAAGTGCCACAGACTATTACCCCAGAGGGAGCCCTCACTGTCTGGAGAGTGATAATTAAGGTCAGTAGAGACCCCGGGGAATGACTTTTGAGGAGAAATTTGCTAAATTGTTGCTGGAGGAAGGGAAAACTGTGGAGGACTTGAAGAAACTATTCTTGCCACCTAGGGGTGTTCCTCCTCCAACACGCTCTCCTGCTCCAGTACCCGTTATGGTGGCTGAACCAATGCAGGCTCCTATTTCTGCACCTGCCATTAGTCATGACTCTTACCAAAGGTTGAGGATCTTCTCTGGCACCCTCCCTACCCCCAAGGGGGAAGATGACTGGGACACCTGGATAGATTGTGTTGCCCCCTGATACCTGAATGGCAGTGTGTGGAGGCTGAGAAACAAAAAAGAATCATAGAAAGTCTGAGGGGTCCTGACCTAGAGGCCATTACATTTTTGAGGTCCACAAATCCTGATGCATCTGCCCAGAAGTACCTATCTGTGCTTGAAGGCAATTTTGGGAGCATTGAGTCAGGGGAGAGCTTGATGTGGAAATTTCAAGGTATAAAACAGTGGGCAGGGGAAAGTTTTTCTGCGTATGTTACTCGTCTGGAAAGAGCTCTGCAGAAGGCTTACGGAAAAGGTGGGATAGCCGCCAGTGACTTAAATCGTGTAAGGTTAGAGCACCTACTGCAGCATGCAAAGCATTCTAAATTGCAGCTCCTTCAATTAAGGCTCCCAGACAGAAGGGGTAACCCACCGGACTATTGTGACTTAATAAAAGAACTTCGAGAGGTTGAAGATGAGGAGGAGGATTCTAATTCTGGGGTGAGCGCAGCCCAAGTGATCACAGCATTGGAAGGTCCTTGTGAAGTGGGGACCAATGAGGGTATGCCACCATGGGATGAACTGCTGAGAGAGATCAGAGAATTCAAAAACAGTCTCTTTATGAAGGCCGCACCTGCAAGTACAGGCCCCGACCTATATCCGACTGCATCTGCTATGGGGGTGGAGATACACACCCAGGCATCTCCTGCTGACAACAGCTCAAAACTCAATGTCTTGACCATGGAAGTGGGGAAATTCATGAGATGCTTCCAAATGCTTATCATGCTGCAGACAGAGATGGCACCAAGGTGTCCAGTTAGTAGTACCCCCATCCTGGCTCCCAGTGTGACGCCTTGGCCAGCTCAAACTCCAGAAAGTATGTTTTGCTAAAATTGTGGGAAGGATGGGTACATAAAGAGAGAATGCCGGTCCCCAAAAGACACAGACAAAGTTGTATATAGGCTACAAGGAGAGCTTCGGAGAACAAATCAGTGGTTAAGAGGCGCATGAAATGATCCCAGTGAGGGTCCCAAAAATGCTAACTCACATCCCTTTGTGGCAAGATCAGTTGCCCAGGCCCCCACTACCGCCTCTCCAGACTGGTCCAGAATAGTGGGTCCCTCCATGGAGACCACTGTAAAGGTGAATGGAGTGTCTACAAGAGCTGTATTAGACAGTGGCTCCCAAGTGACAATTATGTTCCAGGATTGGTATCAGAAGCATTTGTCAGACGTACCCTTACAACCACTGGAAGGACTACATGTATGGGGGTTAAGTGAGAAGGCCTGCCCCTACTCCGGGTATATCCGAATTTGGCTGTCTTTCCCCACCTCCATGGCTGGAGTGGCACAGCAAGTAGAGACCCTGGTCTTAGTGTGTCCCCCTACTGGACTGTATGATGGGGTTCCACTACTAATTGGGATGAATGCGCATATGTTTGGACGGTTGGCGCAGTTGTGTTATGAGAAACAGGGGTCACAGACTGGTAGAGCTTTAAGAATTCCGGCATTGATCAATAAGGCCTATGATGCCCAGAGAGATGCTGACAAAGTGGAACCAGAGGAACCGGTTGGAATTGTCTGGAAAAAGGATCCTGAGTCTCTGATCCTGGCGCCAAATGCCCAGTGTACCTTACAGGGAGAGGTCTGTATCAGAAAGGATGTCAAGAATAAAATCCTCATGCTGGTGCACCAGGCAATGGGAAATTGCCAGAGGGACTGCTGGTCAAGCCAAGTATTTTGCCTGCCAGAGCCCATGCTTATGCCAGAAGGGTAATGGTCCAAGTTCATAATGTGTCTGTTAGAGAGATTCGAGTAAATAGAGGTTGCACCCTGGCTAATGTGCATTGTGTGGATACTGCAGTGTTGCCTAGTAACAAGTGTTCAGGGGAGAATGACAGAGTGAATCCCAACTTGTTTGATTTTGGTGACTCCCTGTTACCAGCCGAATGGAAGATGAGAATCAGTAGAAAGCTTGCCCAGAGAGACCGGGTGTTTTCTTTCAAAGAATGGGACATAGGATGTGTGCAAGGAGCTGAGCACCACATCTGGCTGCATGATGAAAGGCCATTTTGTGAGAGATCTCGATGATTGGCACCTGCTGACATAGATGATGTGAGACGGCAGCTGCAAGAGATGCTTGCTGCTGGTGTAATACAATAATCCAGAAGCCCATATGCTTCACCTATTGTGGTAGTGAGAAGAAAGAATGAGACAGTAAGGATGTGCGTGGATTATCGCACCTTGAACCTGTGGACTATCCCTGATCAGTATACAATGCCCTGCATCCAGGGTGCTTTAGACTGCCTGAATGGTAGCAAGTGGTTCTCTGTGCTGGATCTTCACAGTGGGTACTACCAGATCCCGATGGCCCTGGAAGACCATGAGAAGACAGCCTTTATCTGTCCGCTTGGCTTTTATGAATTCATGAGGATGCTTCAAGGGATTTCAGGTGCCCCAGCCACTTTTCAATGACTGATGGAGCATGCAGTGGGGGACATGAACTTGTTAGAGTGCCTGGTGTACCTGGATGATGTTATTATGTTTGGTAGGTCACTGGAGGAACATGAGAGCAGAAATTGTTTAAGGTGTTGGACTGACTGGAAGACTTTGGCCTAAAACTGTCCGTCGATAAATGTCAATTCTTCCAAACATCTGTAAAGTATGTGGGACACATAGTCTCCACCGAAGGAATAGAGACCGACACAAGTAAAGTTGAGGCCTTGACCACCTGGCCACAGCCCCACAATCTAAAAGAACTGCAAAGATTCCTGGGATTCTGTGGTTACTATTGCCGTTTCATCAAGGGCTAGTCAAGAGTGATCCGTCCTTTACTTAATCTTACTCAAGGTTACCCTCCTACCCACAAAAAATACAAGAGGTTAGTTTCTTCTGAGGTTGAGAGAGTGTATTTCCATCCCAATGAAGTATTTGGCGCCAGATAGACACCTGAGTGTGAAGCTGCTTTTCATGAGATTATATATCAATTTACCCATGCTCCTGTCCTTGCCTATGCAGATCCAGCGAAGCCCTATGTCTTGCATACTGATGCTAGCCTGCAAGGCTTGGGGGCTGTATTGTACCAAGAGCATGAGAATGGCCTGAGACCAGTGGCCTTTGCCAGTAGAAGCCTGACCCCATCCGAAAAGAACTATCTTGTACATAAGTTAGAGTTCCTAGCTTTGAAGTGAGCTATTGTTGACCAGTTCCACGAGTACTTGTATGGGGCTAAGATACTAGTAAAAACTGGCAATAATCCTTTGACCTATGTGCAGACTTCAGCTAAATTGGATGCCACTGGCCATAGGGGACTTTCTGCATTATCTACATATGACTATGCTTTTGAATACAGAGCAGGCCTGAACCACATAGATGCTGATACTCTCTCCCAGATGTCTGTTTCCCGGAATGACTGGGTCAGACTGTCAGAACCTGATATTCGAGCACTCTGCCAGAAGTTTGACAGAGAGGAACAAATGTTCACGGACACAGGGGACTGTATGGTGGATTGTTTGGGACCCTCTGAGAATTGCATACCTGCTGCTTATTGCCACTTTTCTGCAATAGACATTGGTGCACTGCCTCAGCTGGACAATGACAGTATTCAGCGGGCTCAATCCCGAGATCCCATGATCAAATTAGATTTAGAAGCCCTCTATGCAGGGAAAGATGTGTCCAAATTACACTCCACTGATTTGAGAACTGCATTGTTATACAAGGAAGGTCCTAAGTTGAAACTGATCAATAGACTGTTATACAGAGAAACAGTAGACAGAGGAGAACAAATAGACAAACAACAACTAGTGCTGCCCACTGCCTTTCGAGACGCAGTACTGAGGTCCTTACACAACCACATGGGGCACCTTGGTATAGACAGAACACTTGACTTGGTGAGATTCAGATTCTATTGGCCTAAGATGGGGGCTGATGTTGAGCAACACATTTAAACTTGTAGTCGCTGCTTACAGAGGAAAGCGTTGCCCCAGAGGGCTGCCCCGCTTGTTAACATCAAAACCAGTGCACCCATGGAGCTGGTCTATATTGATTTTCTGAATTTGGAGTCAGATCAAAGAAACATTAGTAATGTGTTGGTAGTCACTGACCATTTTACGAGATATTCCCAAGCTTTCCCCACCAAGGACCAGAAGGCATCCACTATGGCAAAAGTACTTGTAGAAAACTTTTTTGTTCACTATGGGGCTCCACAAAGAATCCATTCAGATCAAGGGAGAGACTTTGAGAGTCGTCTGATCAAAGAGATGCTTTCTCTGTGGGGAGTGCGAAAGTCCAGAACCACCCCTTACCACCCCAAGGGGGACCCACAGCCTGAACGTTTCAACCGTACTTTGCTAGATATGTTAGGCACCCTCCACCCAAAGTACAAGCCTAGATGGAGCCAACAAATTAGCACCCTGGTACATGCCTACAACTGCACCAAAAGTGATGCCACTGGGTTCTACCCCTACCGCCAGATGTTTGGAAGAGAAGCTTGACTGCCAGTAGATGTATATTTTGGAGTTTCTCCTGATGGGGTTCGAGCTGACAACTATTTACAGTATGTGCAGGAGTTAAAGGCCCAGCTAAATCATGCTTACCAACCGGCTCAAACCATGGCTGCCAAAAGAAATCTGGCCAACAAAGAAAGGTATGATGAAAAGGTGAAAGCACAGGAACTCCAGGAGGGAGATCGGGTATTGCTAAGAAATCTGGGACAGCATGGCAAACATAAGATTGCTGACAGATGGCACCATCTCCCTCACATTGTAGTAGGCAAACTAGATGATCTGCCTGTGTACAGAGTAAGGCCTGAGAATAATTCAAAAGATGTTAAAACAATGCATAGAAAGCATTTACTGCCCATTGGACAAATCTTGATTGAGTCTGAGCCCCCAGAAAATGCCCCCTCTGGACCAGTGACTAGAGCTGCTGCTAAGAAAAAATCAAGAAAGTCTGCACCTACAGAAGCTGAGTTAAAGTGTTCCCCTCCACAAGTCCCAGTTGAACATGACTGTCAGTCCATGTCATTGGAAAATGAGTGTGGCTTTGAATACTACCCTCCTTATGAACTGAGTCAATTGTTTCAGGGCAATCCCCTAGTCAATCCTGGAGATGAAGCTGGGCCTTCCGGACTGTCTAAGCCCCCAGCTTTGTCCCTGGAGCCAATGATCCCAGAAAATGAAGTGCAAAGCATCAAGTCAGATGATATGAATCATTGTGTATGGTTGAACTGTTTGCACTTTCAAAGGAGGAAAATGATGGACTGGAACAGACTGGTGATATACCAGAACAAGAAGAGTATTTTGAGTGCCCTGACAGTCCACTGCCAGTGTCCAAAAGCTGTCCATGTGAGCCAAGTGTTGTGGTCTCAGAGATTGTAGCTCCTGGAGCTGAAAGTGCCCCAAGTTCTAGCCTCTCTACCCCAATGGAGACTCCCCTGACAAGTGAGGACAAATGCTGAAAATGAGGCTCAGAGTGCAGAGACTGCAACAGTTCCCCCTAGAAACACTGGTTGAGCTGTAAAGCCTGTGGTGCACCTCAGTTATAATTCCCTTGGGAGGACTGTGGACTTGCCTCTCAATGTTGTCCATAAAGGAGTGTATGTGTCCCCGAGCTCATTGCCCAAACTGGCCCAAACTGAACATCAGTGCCAACTCCAAGTTACTTGTGTTGCCCTCTAGGTATGGTGCCCCTGCCCCATCCAGCCCCAAGGTAGCTGATAGGGAAGGGCCCCCTCTCTTCAGGTTTCATGTGCAGGAGGTAATAACCTCAGTTATGCTACAATGTGTGTATAATACTGTGAAAAAGTGATGTACTGAAAAGTTTCAGAAATGTGTTTCTGGTAAGGTGATATGTTGACTGATAATTACATGTATAAGCCTAATGTGATACTGATGTAAATATATATGGTTTTATTGAAACTTATGGGGGTACTTACTTGATGTGGACACCGAGTTTTTCCAGGCCAGGAAGGGTGTAACCCCCCTACAAATGGGGGTTTTCAAAAGTCTTCCAGGAGCTTGCCTGAATGCTCCAAGCCTGGGTGGTGTTCGGCGTCTGAGCTGCTTAACTGTGGTTGCAAGTGAGTGCTATTTGAGCCTCCACGTACTGTCTCTTTAAGAGCTGTCTGCTTGCAGACTTAATTAGTTTGTATGGGGGGACTGTGTATTTAATGCTCGAATCTCGCCCGAGCTGCGGAGTAATCGCTCCATTTTGTGGTCGCTGAAGGTGCAAAGGGAGCCCATCTAAAAGCTGTAACTGTTTGCCTGTAATCATTTAAAGCATTAGCAAAATTGTAGTTTGTCTAACCTGCTTTTATTGCAGCCAGGACTCTGTGTGTGTTACCTCTCCATTTTGGACCTAAACTGCTGTGCTGGGCCAATTGGGTTAAGGGAGCCCTAAAATGGAGCCTGTGGATGAATCAGAACTTGGACTCTTATTTTGAGCCAGCCACAAGAGGATTGTATGGGCAGTGACTCTGGGAAATGTAGTTTTGACCATGGCGCCTTTTTCTACCAACAGAGGGAGTCTTATTGTGAGTGACAGCTGAATCAGCCAACAAAATAGTGTGGAGCTACAGGAAATGCCCTGCTCTGTGACTGGAAAGATCAGATCAGTTGTGGCAGTGAGGAGAGAAGGAGCTGTGTGCTTCTGCGGTGTATAGTTTTGCACGGGAAGCGCATATGAGGCATTGAGTTTCGGTCTGCAGCCTTTGTGAGTGCCAGTTTGGACTGAATCTGAGTTGTGAGGAGAAAGAAGCACTAGAAGTGTGGAAACCAGGTTCACCCTGTAGAAGACTGGAGAAATTGCTGAATCGCACTCGGTCTGTCAGGAATTGAAGCTGCTGTGTGTGCTCCCAGGTATTTTGCAGTAATTGCGATCGAGATTGAGGAGCAGCCTGCCTGGTATAGTACTTTCCTTTTACATATAAATGTGCATAGTGCTTGTGGGGAATCGTTATTTCCAATCCCCTGCGCTGTGTGCTGTGTGTTGAAGCTGGAAGCAAACCCCAGTTTGTCTTGAACTAAATCCGTTTGTTATAAACTGCAGTGGGGTCCAGTCACAAGGACCTTGTCTCCATGCCCTGCAGTTTCTGACAATCCAGAAGAACATCCACCATCCAGTTCTCAGCTTGGGTATTGTGAGTACAAATCTGGGTATTCCCCTGCAGCCTGTTTTCAATCACAAGTGTGTCATCTAATTCTTCCTGTTTCTTTGCTTCATGGACTGAGCCATCAGGCTCCGGATTATAATTGGGTGTTGTGCATATATTTTCTTCTACAGAGCCATATCTATCTGCACCTGCCGGCCAACCCCGGGCAACGGACCTGGCTAGCCCCCCCTCCAACCTGGGTACCCAGAGTGTGACTTTTCAGACCCTGTATGTGTGCACAGTACTGTGATTTAATGCCACTAATTAACCTGATTTCCCCCTCCCATGTTACTGTTCCCTAAATAAATCAGATTTGTTGTTGTTGTTAAACTTTAAACTGTCTGAAGTGTCAGTACCTTCATGCCAAGTGCTGTATTGGTTTGTGTATGCTGCTTAACCTTATTTTTCAGGGGGTCCTCAGAGACAAACCTGCGAATCAGTCTCAAGGGTAAGTGGTACCTTATGAATGAACAGTGTGTACATGTGGGGTATTGGTACTGTAGCTCCTGTGCATTGTGTGGGCCATTAGAGGGATTAGAAGGGGGTCTCAGTGTCCCAGAGGGCTGTGGCTAAACTAGACCAACCATTACAAACCCTGACCTCTGGGTGGAGGCACCCGCCATAGAACCTAGACCACTCAACCTGTCAGTAGTCAAGCAGGCAGGGGTAGTAGCCCTTGGGATGGCGCCACCTGGGGGTTACATGAGGAAATATTTTTTCATAGAGAGGGTGGTAGATGCATGGAACCGCCTTCCTGAGGATGTTGTGGAGTCTAAAACTGTGGGAGAATTCAAGAATACATGAGACCGACATAAGGTAATTCTTGTGGGGGGTGGGGTAAGAAGAAACAAGCTGTTGGTTAACAAGGATCTGCAGCTTATCCAGTAGGTAGAGAAATGGGCAGACTAGGTGGGCCAAGCTGTTCTTATCTGCCGTCAAAGTCTATGTTTCTATGGAAAAGCTGATCAAGGGGTCCCACAGCGGGTCTCTGTGGGCAGGCAGGGAAGTCATAGATGTGGAAGGCTAGTCTCATGGTCCAAGGGATTATCTGAGTGAAGGAACATGGTGATATACATACGGACAGCCAGTATGGGTTCCCAGAGATAGTCCATGTTGGCAAAAAGGGGAGATTTCCCTAGGGAAAGCAAGACCTTGGATCCCAACACTGATCCAGATCGAGGGACATGGAGGATGTACAGTGAAGCCTGCCAGGATGAAGCGCAGTGCCAGTTTTCTGTATGACAAAAGGGACTGACTACCATTGTAATTGCATTATTTACTATAGTAACTCTGCTGCAGCATGCTACAGAATTGAGTTTCATCCTGGCAAGCTTCACGTGTAGGTGTAATGGCAGATCCAGTACTGCCAGGCCTGGTCCAAGTGGGTGGGCAATGGAAACGTAGACGGAGGAGGCCATTCCAGTCATCCCAAGGCTGGTCCATTTGAGGATACCATAGAGACATAGGTGAGACTGGGCCAGCCCAGCAGTCCCTTGGCTGATTCAAGGTAGCGGGCAGGGAGAAAGTAGGTGGGGAAGACTGGTTTGGGTTCCAGTTGCTGGTCAGGGTGGGCAGAGAGGGGACATATATATAGGGGATGCTAGTCCGAGGTCCTAGGGTTGGTCTGGATGGAAGAAAATGGGGTCCATAGATGAGAGGGATAGTTTTTCTGATTTGATGGCCATTTGATTCTTATGTTTTAGGACTGTGTGAAATTTCCACTTTAAAGGGTATTTCAGGCACAGTTGAAGGTCTTGTTCATAACAGTTTATTACCATTATTTCAGTTTTCTTTTTAAAGTCTAACTAGCATTTTCGTGCACTTTTTGAAGGGCATTTGAGAACAAATTGAGGCGTTTTTCAATAAATAAAAACTGGTGTTTGAGGTACAAACGAAGCCAATTTGAATTGCTTCAAAAACTGAAGTATATTTGAAGGCATTCATTTTAGGTGGAAAAGAAGGGTGTTCTGGGTGCAATTGAAGGGCTTTTTCATAACAGTTTTTTACCAGTCTTTTAACCTTCTTTTTGAAGGTTAATTAGCATTTTTCGTGCACTTTTTGAAGGGCATTTGAGAACAACTTGAGATGTTTTTCAATGGATACAAACTGGTGTTTGAGGTACAATTGAAGTCAATTTGAATTACTTCAAAAATATGAAAATAACTGGATCAGTTTTTAAAAAAATGAAGAATACTTCAACTGAATTTGAAGGCCTTCTTTTTCTGTATGGGCTGGCTCATCTTTATTCATGAGTTGCCCTAATGAATATTAATGAGGTAGATTCTATATCTTGAGCATGATTGGCCCTCACAAAAAGTAAGCTTTCCACCTCCTGCTGCCTCCATGGTCCTGCTAACAGTCCCTCTCCTTCTCTTGTCTTTCCCTGGGACCAGGGTCACCAGAGAGACAGCACGAAATGGCTGCAGAGTGGGCAAAAGAAAATGCGCTACTGTGCATGCGCGGAGCTTGCCAGCACCGCAATGCCATTTCTAAAAACTGGTGGCTCCACAAACTTGCTCCTCCGGCCTTGCTCTTTCCAAAAAAACATGCGGGGCAGTCAAGAGAAGACAAAACACAGGGGGAATTCCAGGAAACCTGGGACCCAGCAAAAAAAAGAATGGGGAGTGGAAGCAAAACCCAGTGGAAACAAGCCTTTTTTGGGGGCTCACAGGTAAGCCCTTGACAGGGGGGTTAAATAGGTGTTCAGAACAAGAAAGCATGCAAATGAAACATTATGTGCATTTCAACCAGATTCCTTTCTAATGATGAGCTTCTAGCCACTTAAAAGTGATTCCCATAGGTTCAACCCATTTGCCATAGGACATTGAAACCCCACAGAGTACACTTTTTTTGTTTTTCTCAGCCCTCCTAAGTACCCTTTTCACCTCCCTCTACTTCCCCTGGTCATCTTTCTCTTGGATCTAGGGGGTTTAGCATCAGCAGGGCAAATAATCACTTTCTGTAGGGACATAGGAGTAATGTACACTTCCTTGTGTACTACAAACAGGGGTAAATCTATAAGAACTCCTAGGGCATAAGTCAGTTTAAAGATAGGCCATATTGTCCTCCCTGACCTTCGTGGGGGTCTCCTGAACTTCGGGACCACTAACCACCTCTTGAGCAAAGGTAGATTCCTCATCATTAGCACATTCCCCCTGATCATTCTCTTCCTCAGCTATTGGGGCAAAGGATTCCAGCATTTCCCCAGCATCACCTGTCGCTCAAGGGGGAAGATCCTGTGACCTTTCAGAGGACACATTCGGACCAGTGATCAGTTTCAATGTGAACCCTCCAAAAGACACTTCCTAACCTTCTCTTTCCTGATCCTCAGGCCATTCTGAGGACCCAGGCGGACTAGTATACTAGTCTGCTGTGGATCCTCCAAAGAGCATATCTGCAGAGGAGTTGCTCTGGTACCACTCACAGGACTCATCCGGACCAGTATACAGGTCCAAAGTAATTCCTCCGAGAGGCCTAGTGGGAGCAGCCGCCCCATCTCCACCCTGTTTCCTACATACAGCTGTGTGCACCAAATTTGAGGGTGATCCCTGAAACAATCTGGCTAGCTCTGGAGTAGGGTAAAAACCTCTGGGAGGGTCTTTCATCTTCGCCATCAGCCTCATCATCTGTACTGTCTTCACCTGAGGCTCCCCAACCCTGGGCAGGCCCAGTCCCCACGGCATCACTGTCTCAATGCCTCTGTCTCCTGCGTGCAGCAGCTCGAGTGGTGGGGGGTGAAGGAGAATCTTCCTCATGAACCTCTTCATTCATAATTCGGTCACCGATGGGCAGAAGAAGATTTCAGTGAATGACCTTATGGCCTCAAGTTTCTCCTTTAGGCTGAATCTTGTATACCGGGAGGCCTTCCAACTTTTCCAATACAATGTATGGAGTGCTTCCCCATCGGTCTGCAGTCTTGTGCTTTCCTGGTATGCCCAGTCTATGCAGCAGCACTTGATCCCCTGCTTCAAGATCTTGGACTTGCACCTTTTTATCATATCTCTCCTTGCTGGCCTGGTTTCCCTTGGTGGCCATCTCAGTAGCGAGGCAATAGGCTTTGTGGAGTTGCTGTCTCAGCTTCTTCACGTATTGCAATTAGTCTCTTGCTCCAAGACCATTGGTGGACACCCCAAAACACATATCCGCTGGCAAATGGGCTTCCCTCCCAAACATAAGCTGGTAGGGAGAGAACTCTATAGCATCATTGCAGGTGCAGTTGTACGCATGGCTCAGTGTGCTTACCCACTGGCTCCAGCCCAACATATCTAATAAAGTCTGGTTAAATTGTTCAGGTTGAGGGTCACCTTGGGGATGGTACAGGGCAGTCTGTGATTTTCTGATGCACCACAGTGACAGAAGCTCTTTAATGAGGCGGCTTTCGAAGTCACAACACTGGTCTAAGTGAATCCTTTGAGGAGCCCCATAATGCACAAAGAATTTTTCCACCAGGATCTTGGCCACTGTGGAAGCCTTTCGTGGGATAGGCTTAGGCATATCTGGTAAAGTGATTGGTGACTACTAGGATGTTTGAGATGTTGCGTGAGACAGATTTCAACGTAAGGAAGTCGACACACACCAGCTCCATGGGGGCATGCATCCGGATGTTTACCAGTGGGGCTGCATTTTGGGGAAGTGCTTTCTGTTGTATGCATCTCCTGCGACTCTTACAATAGGTCTCTACATTGGCTCCCATTCTTGCCCAGTAGAATCTGCTTTTTTTTTTATTTTGTAATTAAATTTTTATTAATTTTCCAACAATATATAATTATTATCAACACTGATACTTAAATATTCCAGGTTAATATAACATTTTGTTTCAACTTCTTGCAAGCTTATCAAAATTACATGGAGAGAGTTTTTCAGAAAAATTAAAAAGTACTCTACAATATAAGTGGCTCAGCAAAAGTCCCACTCCTAAGCTGATGTAAGTTAACTATAGCATGCAAGGATCTCTAATATATCCACCCCCTCTATTCCAGCCAAATAATTAAAAAAAGGGAGCCATCTGCTCTTAAATTTTTCCATCTGCAGCCTGTGAGAGGCAGTTATTTTTTCCAAACATAAAAGATTGAGATTATTCTTAAGCCAATAATTCTGGTTCGGTACCAAATTAGATAGCCAGAATTGTGTGATTGTTTTCTGCCCTGCCCCAATTAAAATATAACATAGATATAAGGCTGCCTTTCCTCTTATTTCGGGGGAGAGCCCCAAGATCCAAATCTGGAAAAGGGGGTGGATATCAGTCTCAAAAATGTTTTGAAATCCTCTCACCAAGTCCTGCCAGAATTATCTTACTTTAGGGCAGTTCCAGAATATGTGTGCATGGATTCCTGTGCTTATACATCTCCTCCAACACACACTAGATCTTGTCTGATCAAAGTGCTTGGTACTCTCTGGGGTGTAAAAATATCGAACAGCCACTTGCTACCAAAATTCCCTCCATCTTGGGGAGGAAGAGGTGAGGTGAATCCCTTCCCAGATCTTATCCCATTTTGCATCTGTTGAAGTTATCCCTGCTTCTATTGTCAATTTCTGTTTAATTGAAAATAGTGGATCCCTTTCACACCTTTAGAGAAGCTTATATATTTGCGAGATCACCCGCTTTACTTTTGTTTGCGTCCCTAAAGTTTGAAGCAAGGACTGAATAGGATTTTCCTTCCCCCCAAAAAAATCCTGTTTCTTTAAGGCTTCTACCACATAATGCCATATTTTAAAATATCTAAATTGGTCCCTGGAGGGTAACCCAAAATCATCTTTGAGTTGCGTAAATTATTTAACAATCCCCCTTCAAATAATTGACCTATTTGTTTCAAGCCCTTCAACTCCCAGTTCCAGAATTCTCTCTCTCCGTAACCATGAATGAGCCTAAGACATGTTGAGATGGAGGTGTTTGACCAATTCCATTCCACATTTTATAAAACTTACATACCATCCTCCATGTTCTTACTGTAAGCCCTACCCAGGGGTTAGTGATCTTTGCAGTTAATCTTTTTATTGAAATCTTTGCAGTTTACATACATAGAACTAGCCGTATACATACGGTGAAAAATTGCATATGCAACAGGGCACAGTTACATATTATACTGGTCTGACACACATGTCATAGTCAGCAAACTCTAAGCATTGTAACACATGAGGCCTACATGGTGAACAGTGAATAGTGATCACTATATAAGATAAGGTCTTTATGGGAAGCAGATCCATAGGGAGGAGGGGGAAGTGACAGTCTAACCTGTAAATATATCTGGACATACAGGTCTTATGGCCGGGGGTAGTTTATGGAGGTTGCCAAACTGTATTGGGGCAGGGGCATGGTGTAGACACTATTTGTTGCTGCACAAAGCACTGATATGGAGCCCATATGGTGTGGAATTTCACCATCTGATAGCTAATCTGGTAGGATAATCTGGTATTCATTGCCAGAGTTTCTACAGATGATATCCACTCTTGAATGGTCAAGACCTCTGGGGATCTCCATTTAGTGAGGATTAACCTCTTGGCCTCCACAGACGCAGCCATCAGCCACCTTAAGCCTGCCAGTGGTAACTTGAGGTTTTAGGGCTTGCAGCCTAATAATATGAGGTTGGGTGAGGCCAGAAGCTCTAGGCCCAGGATGTCTGAACATTTGCCAACTACCTGTTGCCAGAATGTCCTGAGACACAGGCAGGCCCACATAATGTGTAGAAGGTCAGCTCCTGGGGCATCACATCTCCAGCAGAGATCTTGGGGAATTAGCCCCAGCAGTTTTAGCTGGGCTGGGGGTTCTGTACCAGTGATGCAGGATCATTTTTTTGATCAGGCAACTTTTTTGATCCATGCATGCCTGTTGAGAAAGTCTCCAGCATGTGTGCCATTCTTCCTCAGCTATATGACCTTGTAAGGCAGACTGCCATTTAGCTTTGGCCACCTCAGTGGGGTCTGGCTGAGCCTCTCTCATCATCTGGTACAAGGAGCCTGCTTTGGCCTTGTGAGGTGTAAACCAATCATCTCAGGGTAGTTGGGTTGCAGGCAAGGGTCTGGAGACTCTACAGGCCTTACATTTACAGGGGGATTTTGCCCATTGGGTAGCGACAGACCTAATCTGCAGGTATTGCCAAAACTCCCCCTTAGGCAGTTTAAATTATTCTTGGCAGTTCTGAAAGGATTCAAAATACCTCTTGTCAGGGGTTGGTAAATCCAGCATCCTACAAATATAGCTTTTTTCCTATGTAGCCCAATGAAAGGGACTACCATCAATACAAAGTTCTGGTTCCCCATAAGTAAGTTAAAGACCCCAATCTAGAACAGCGTTTGGAGATACTGGCTATGAAAACCCAGGCTTTGCGAGCTGAGGAAATAGTGAGCCACCGAACCACATTGGGCTTGAGGGGAGTGGTTAAGCAAAGAGAGGGATGCGCTACTCCTAGTATGTCTTTTTCTATGAGACACCAGGGTGGGAGTGGGGATCCCTGGGAATGAATGGGTAATAAAGATCTAGCAGTCAGAAAATGTACATATAGTGTCAAACATTTGGCAGATTCCAACTCCCTTGTCTCCAATGAGCTCTATGTTTGGTCCTACTAAATCTGGGGGGGGAGGTACCCCAGAGGTAGTGATCTATAAGAGAGTCCAACTTTTTTAACTATCTGTCCTGAACTGTAATGGGTAGGTGTGCCAGGAGGTAGTATAGTCTAGGGGCTAGCATCATTTTTATTGAGCCAGTTTTCCCTGGGAGAGAGTGGCTTAGGTTTTACCATCTATTAAGTTCTTTTTGGAAGGTATTAAACAGTGGCAACATGTTCAGGGGGCCCAGCTTATGTAGTTCAGGAGATAAAATAATTCTCAGATACTTGATATGTGTGTAAGCCCAAAACATGATGGCCATGCTCATAACTCTTGTTGAATGCTTGTTAAGGGGAAGGATTTCAGACTCAGTTCTGTTGATTTCTAGCCCAGACAGCTGTTCAAACTAAGAGAAGGTCTCTAACATGTGGGGCAGGCTCTGCGATATGTCACTCATCAGGATGAGGCAATCATCTGCATAAAGTTTGGTTTTAAGAATCCGCTTTTTACTAGGTCCAGGGTACGCTCAATGCCCAGGTGGGCCATATCGTCATGCAAGGCCCTTAGTACAGTCTTGATACACTTCTCTGGTAACACCAATTGTTCACAGGGTGCCTCCTGCCGGTCCTGCATCTCTCTGTAAAGCAACTCTTTCCTTAACTGCAGCTTGGGTCATTCTCGTAACAAGAGCCTGGCAGGGGGATAAATGGTTTCCACTTGAGTCTGATCCCCACTGTGTTGCAGCACTTGAATTATTTCTCTGGTGACAGGGATAGCTCTCTGGTCTCTGTTTAAATCCTGGATAGTTGGCTGGGGAAGGGATCTCACATCTAAGGCAGTCAGCCAGCAGTAGACAACTGGGAGACAGCTTCCTGATGCCCACAAGCACTCCACTAAATGAGAGGCATCATCTTCAGAGATTCTCTTCACCATCATGCTTTTTACACAGGACATTCTCTGTTTGCTCTGATATCTTTTCCCAGGCACAGTGTTCAGCACAGTAAGCAAAAGGGCGCCTGGATGGGGCATCCACATCCACATGGTTCAAGCCTGGCTTGTACTCCACACAATAATCATATGTGGAGAAAGCTGATAGCCACCGGTAGCCTGCGGCATCCAGTTTGGCAGTGGTCTGCACATATGTAAACGGGTTATTTGTCTTCACTGTAATCTTAGCCCTATACAAGTAGTCATGGAACTGGTCCATAATAGCCCACTTCAATGCCAAAAATTCTAGTTTATGGACTGGATACCTGTGTTCTGACAGGTTCAAACTTCTGCTAGTGAAAGCCAGGGACGCAGGCCCTCCAGATACTCTTGATAGAGGACTGCACCCAGACCACTGAAACTGACATCGTTGTGGAGTACATAAGGTTTCTGCGGGTCCGCATAAGCCAGTACCAGAGCATGTGTCAGGCAATAGATGATGTCTTCGAAGGCCCGATCACACTCTTCATCCCACCAGGAGCCAAAGGGTTCTGAAGGCCGGATATAGCTGGTCTTATTAGATCTGGCCCCAAGTGAGGTGGCTTTCTTGCTTTTATTGGTTGGCGGATACCCCTGCAGCAGGTTCAGTAGGGGCCGGCCACCCTGGTATAGTCCTTTATGAATCTCTGGTAATACCTGCAGAAACCAAGCAATCACTGGAGCTCTTTTAAGGTCTGGGACTTAGACCAAGTGGTGAGGGCTTCAATCTTGTTCAGATCCATCTGGATGCCCTTTGAGAGACTATGTGCCCAACATTTTTAACCAAAGCCTGGAAGAATTGACACATCAATTGACAGTTTCAATCCAAATTCTTCCAAACTATCCAACACTTTGAGCAGCTGGGCTTCGTATTCCTCCAAGGTCTTCTCAAACACAATATTGTCATCCAAATACATCAGACACTCAAGTAAATTCATATCACCCATGGCTTTCTCCATCAGGTGCTGGAAGGCGGCAGGGGCGCCCGAGATCCCCTGAGGCATCCGGAGGAATAAATAGAATCCTAATGGGCATATGAAAGCCGTCTTCTCTCAGTCCTGGGGGGCCATCGGAATCTGGTAATAGCTACTCCACAAATCTAGGACTGAGAACCACTGGCTAACATTCAGACAATCCACGGCATCTTGTATTCGAGGCATAGTGTACTGGTCAGGCACTGTCCATTTGTTCAAGGTGCAGTAGTCCACTCACATCCTTATTGCCCCACTTTTCTTCCTCACCACGATGATTGGGAATGCACAGTGGCTTCTCAACTCCTGAATAATCCCCACAGCCAGCACTTTCTAAAGGTGCCGACGAACTTCATCAATGTCTGCTGGTGCCAATTGCCTGGCTGTCTCTCAAAAAGGCCTCTCGTCATTGAGATGTATGTGATGCTGCTCTTTACTTACACACCCCACATCCCAGTCATGTAGGGAAAATACCTTCGTTAAAGCCACCAGTTTCTCCCATATCCTCTCTTTCCATTCTTCCAGGATTGGGGAACCACTTAAGTCAAAAAGCACTGGATCAAGTCCCTTGGGGGTGCCACCCCTCTTGGCAGCAGGTTGCACTGCTGTGTCTGCACAATAAACTCTTGCTAAAGTCCATCCCTTCCTCATCACCACTTCCTGGTTGGTGACGTTCTTTACTTGTACCGTAACCCTTCTAACATAGGCATGTGCTCTGGCAAGCAAAATAATTACCAGCAGTCCCATGAGTAATCCGTGGTCCTCCAGGGTACCCACCATCAGCAACTGATTTGTCACATCCTTTTTTAGCCTCACTACCCCGGCAATGTTACATTCCGCGTTAGATGGTAGCACAATCTCCTCCCCATCTCGCCTCCACACTATGCCAACAGAGTCGTCCAGCTCCTCGTCAGGGGGCTGTCCTCTCTTCCTATAGGCCTCTTTAATCAAGGGATAAATAGAGAGCTTGCTGTCTTTTCTCTCTGCCTCTAGGGCTTGGCACAACTTGGCTAGTCGTCCAAACATATGGGCATTCGTGCCCACCAGCATAGGCACTCCATCATATATGCCAGATTCAGGGCAAATCAGAGCCAGGGTCTCCACTGCATCTCCTATGCCAGCTACTTTTGTTGGAAATGCCTGCCAAATCTTCACATATCCTAGATAGGGGAATGACTTCTCACTGAGTCCTCACACATGTAAACCCTCAAGCGGTTGCAGCTCAACATTGGACAGGTGCTGGTCATACCATGACTTGAAAATGATGGTGGCTTGCGAACTGCTATCCAGGGTGGTTCTGGTGGAGATCCCATTGATGGTGACTGTGGTTTTTGTTGATGGACCCACAAGCTGGTTCATGTCAATGGGGACTGATGGGGTGGTATTAGCTGTAAAGGCTCTGCCACGAGCCATGGAGCTGGACCTGCCATGGACCCCAGTGCCCTCCTTTACTCGACCCCTCCGTAGTTTCCCTGAAGATTTCCTTCCCTGCCCAACAGTCGGGTAGCCACTCTAAGGTAATCCACTGGTGACCGGCACCCTCTCCAGTAGTGGCCATTTCTTCCACACCGGTAGCAGAATCTCTCTTCTCGCTTAGATTGTCCAGGGTACTAATCCTCAGGAAGCAGTTGGGGTGATGTACAGCTTGGAGCCCCTGGATACATTAAGGGAGCAGGACAGAAAAATGGGGTGATTGCTTGGGCCATAGCTACTAATTTGGGGTCCCCTGCCCTTACCATCCCCTAGGTCTTTAGCTCATTAACAGCCTGACTTAGATACTGCAAATAGGCTTCTATCTGGGGGACTATAGGTGGCAGTGCAGGTGACACCTCCAGGCCCATTACTAGGAGGGTGGCTGAGGCTGCCTGGGTAGGCAGTTCAGAGGAAGCTTCAAGGGTCCTAGTAGAAACAGCACTAACCCTATCCAACATTTCCCTACATTCCCTCAATAGTTGTTTCTTTTCAGAAATTCCTGTACCTAGGCCATAGCTACCATAGTGGGCCGGGCCCCCCATAGGGTGTCCCTCTCCTCCACCTCTCTCACTTCCCAAAGCAGAACCCGGAGTGGGGGTGGGTTACTCAATCTGTCTTTTAGACCCAACTTTAGTAACAACTTCGAATACCATGTGCCCCTTAGTACTCGTTCTAACCTGGTCTTGTTTAAGTCAGAGGCCTGCATCCCCCCTTTTTGGTATACCTTTTGCAGGGCCTTCTCCAGCCTCTGAACATAATTAGACAATGGTTCCCCTTTCTGCTGGCAGGTTGTCCAGAACCCCCACCACAAGTCTTCACTGGTCTCTGTGCTTCCAAAAGCACTATCCAGGGCTGCTACATAATCTTCTACCTTGGTGTCATGGTCTGTGGTCCAGAGGGACCAAATGGCATCGAGAGTGGGGCTCTGCAAACTCTCCATCAGCCTTTTCTGTTTTTCCCCTTCCCTGGACTACTAGTCTTGCAGCAGTGGTAACACATAATTTATCCAAGACTCATAATCTTCCTCCCCCACTGGGGTAGGTTTTACCCCCCCAAAACATCTTTAGCTTCCTATATGAATCCATGGGGCCGGGTACATACCTGAGCCCAGGTCTCGCCTCTGGTGCTGGGACCCATAAAGGGGCAGGCTCCCTTCCCCCAGAGGAAACCACACTGAACATTATTACTATAGTCCAAGCCTCTGTCTTGCCCTCTATCTCTATGGCCTTGGGCACCCAGGCAGCCTCTATGACATTTAAGCATTCAATCAACATGGTTAATGTCCCAGTGCCTGAATCAAGCATCTGTCCCCGCACTTTCACCTTACCCAAATTCTTTACAGGGGACAGGTGCTTTTCTATTTCACCCTCATCCATCACGGGGGTACCCATAGCAACAGGAGCGACCTCTGGGGGTCCCTTCTCATATCTCTGCTCCTTTCCACCAACCTTACTTTATCCTTCTCTTTAGGCCCAAACTTTGATGGGGGAGAGTAGACTTTGGTGCTGGAGATCCCATGGAGGCCATTACAGAAGGGTCCTCAATGGTGGGCTTGGCTGGCGAACAGGAGATCCCAGTGGTGCCTCCAAAGATGTAGCCCAGGCGCCATGTGCCAGTGAGCTACTACCCCTGCCTGTTGGCCCTCTAACAGGTTAAAGGGCCTGGGTTCTGTTACAGTGGTGTCCGGGGGTTCTATCCCAAAGATAATAAAAATAGCGTGGCACCTGCACCCAGAGAAAAGTAGAAGTGGGTCAGGTGACTGGCTGGCACAGCCCCCTGGGATGCTGCACCTACCCACCTCCCCTACCAACCATTTCACACTCTGAATATCCAGCTGGTCAGTAACACCATAAACCATGAACAGTAATGATCTGACAGACTCAGAGAATTCCTGCACACACAATTTCAAATGATAAATCACAGCTTTGTTTGGGGGTAAGCACTAGGGAAGGGATACGGGGACAAAGGATGGCTGTGAATAAAAAGACGGTTAGAGAAAACAAGTAACAATACCTATATGGGCCCGTAGGCCAAGCCTACCCCCGGAGGCCCACCCCCACTGATACCAGTGTCTACCTGATAGTCCTTAGGGGTACCCACAAGGTGCAGATCTGTTCATTGCCACTGGCTGGCTGGCTGTTGGGGCCCTGAAACTTGATAAAAGTGCTTTGTTAATAAAAATTAAATTTCCCTTTACCCTTTCCAGGAGCCGGATCCTGGGTACTCACTGTTCATAGCTTTCAGATGCCTGGAGCATGGAGCTCCTTGGTCAGTGCAGCACAGGGCAGAAGAAAGGCCAGCCTCGGTTCCCCTGGCAGGATGGAACTTGCTCAAGGATCTTGCAACTGTTCACCTTGATTGTAATTCTGGCCACTTGTCATCTTCAGCTGCTTCTGGCGCATTGCAGAGCTCTATGGCAGGACCACACCAACCCCAAAAGGCCAAGACACGGGAGTGACTCCACAGCCCGGCTCCCCACAATGGACCCCAGGTGACCTAGCACCTCAGCAAGTGCTGGTGGCCTCCTGAGACAGTGAGTCCCACTTGGAAGGGGTTAGCAGATTCCCTCCCTGGCTCTGAGTGAGAACTCCCAAATGGTGGAGATCCTCCTGCAGTCCCTACACTGAGTTCAAAACCAGCCGAAATCACAGGTAGTTACTCAAACAAAATCCAGTGCCAGTTGGTGTGGGTGCTAGCCCTAGATCAGTGAAGCACAGGTGTGATCAACAGGAGGATCCAAACACAACAGGCCCCAGCACACCAGTCCGCACTTTCCAGTTAGAAAATGTCCACAAGCTTTTCTTCAGCTGCAGCTGGTACACAGCTCTCAGCCACTTCAACCAGTTAATTCAGCAAATGTACGGCACCTGACTAGCACACGGATGTCCAGAGATGCTTTGCCTCCTCAGAATCCCAATCGCAGTCCCACACAGGTAAAACGAACTCTCAGCAGCAACTGTGGCACTCAAATAAAACAGTTCAGACCTCTGAGCTCAATTCAGTTCCCCAGTGCAGGGTTTCTACAGCACTTAACAAAAGATGTGTGGCACTCTCACCAGACAAATGCAGGAATGCACAAATGCACAGTTGCACAATTAGAGCAAAAAATCAGAATATACTTTAATAAGGCTCCAGGCACACTCAAAGACATGCCAACTGACCACTTGCAACTGTGCATCTGTGCATTTGTCTGGTGAGAGTGCCACAAATCTTTTGTTTAATTGTACATATTTACGAGCTGGCTGCTTGTTTGTGTGCACCAGACTGCCTGACTTTATCGCAGCTTTATGTTTGTCCTTTCATTTCTACAACACTTAACTTCTCCAAAATAATCAACAGCTTACAGTATCTGGGGAATCAAGGTATCAGTTCAGTCTGTCACTCTCTTTACCTTGCTGAACTTTTCTTGAGCACAGCAATTTCCTCTGGAAGCCTGGGAAGGGCCTCCCTAGTCCCGTTCAACTGTCACAGGAGTCTTCTGACTCATACAGAGCCCAGGAAGAGACTGAAGAAACACAGAAAGTCCAGGGGTTTTCACCCAAGAATCCAGGGTTCTGATAGGCTGAATGAGCCCATTAATTGTCCATAACCATAGTGATCAATATTTCCCGGTGGCTTATTGGAGCATGGTTTAGGCGCCTGAATTAGTCCCCTCCTTTTCCCAGGAGTCCCTCTGGTTCAGTTTAGGTGCCTAACTATGTGATTGGCTGCTCTATGGGGTCATAGTGTCATCAATATGGCTGCTCCCATTCAGTCTGATGCAGTCCAACACAGTTCCCCACCTGTTCAGCCCTGGTGCAGCCCAGGAAAACACTTTATTTCGAACAAAACCCCACTGTGGTGTAACCCCTTTTGCACACTATTAAGTAACCACTACTGTTTCTATATATTCTTTGTACTTTCCCAGTCGTTGTCTCCATAACACCATACCCCAGAATCAGGCATCTTCCTCATTAATATGTATGAGGCTGCTCATGCATAATGCATTAGTCCTGATTATGTCCGACTTTCAGACTTAATATTTACACTTCCCTGAAGCCTCTGAGTGGCCTTCTCAAGGTCACCAGTCACCATTTTGCTGAAGAGGGGCACCGGGACCACTGACAGATTCTCTGATTGACCACAAAACCGGCGGTCAGCAACATCAAGCTCTTCCCTGCACATGTGCACTCGCCACTTGCACCATAGTGTGAGGCAAAGCAGCAGTGGATTGTGATTCAAGTTTTTAAGCCCAGCTGGGTCAAATTACACCCAGGCCTGCTCTGGGGATATTGGGAGCAACAGAGGCACTAAAAGAACTTGGGCCAGGTGGTGACATTAACTGGGAAATGGGGGCTCCAGACAGATAATGGGAGGCAAACGAAGCAATTAAGGTAAGCCCCAAGAGGGGGGTTACATATGTATCGGAGAAGTCAGTTACCTGAGCAGACACCACTTTTTCAAGGAGTTTGTTTAATACGAGTAGAATGGCAATGGGCAGGTAATTATTTAGGATCCACGACTGGTCATCGACAAAATATTTGTCAAATGACCCGACAGTGAAACCAGCAGGTCAACTGCTTTTTGCAGCTGGCTGCTGGTTTGCAAAAGCCACAAGTGTCTTCGTAGCTGCTCGAACCCTCCATGCAGGGGGCTGCACCCTCCGCACCTCCCCTCTTAGGATTTTTAACTCCGAGTCGAAGCTGAGTCGGGGGTGCAGGACCCCTGACAGACAGTGCCAGCTTCCAGCGTGTTCCCTATAGGTACGTGCTGCTGTTGTAGCTGTATGAGACTCTGCTGTCGACATGTTGACGTCGGGGATGTATAACATTATTTATATCTGCAGGGTAGTTCTTTTTGTTGACAGACACCATTAAGCTAGTTTCCATAGATCATTAACCTTACCTGTAGTGAGCAATAAATTGCAAAGCCTCTGTACAGGTACGGATAAGTTATATTACTGAAACATAGAAACATGGAATTTGTCAATGGAAAAGGACTGTTTAGCCCTTCCAGTCTGCCCAGATGCTCCCTGTCTAGTCTGCCTCCACAGACTCTAACTGGTCTCTGGTGACCCTCCCTTCACCCCGCCTATTTATTAATATTCCCCTATGTCTATCCCTTACATGCTTGAAGCCTTCTACTGTTTTTCCCCACCACTTCCACTGGCAGTCGATTCCAGGCATCCACCACTCTTTCTGCATAATAGTACTTCTTCACATCCCTCTTAACTCCCTCTCCTGCCCTCCAGCTTCATCACATGACCTCTAGCCCTGGTGCTGTTTCTCATTTAAAAGAGACTCCCTTCCTGCTCCATGTTCATCCCCAGGTGGTACTTGTAGGTCTCTATCATGTCCCCTCTATCAACAAGTTTAAAAGAGCTAGTGTACTGCCTTGAATTAATAGTGACTTTCAGAAGTATTCAGCTATCACTTCTTATATCGAAAGTATTTTTTTCTGTTTTGTTAATTAAAAGATTTTCTACCTGACAGTACTAGGTGTGAAGTGTGGAACAGCACTCTACTGAGGCTGACATAGTCAGTTCTGTGTTCCTTCCCATCTGTCATCAGAAATGTGACCTCTCTGGCTGTGCCATCACGAGTAATCAAGAAGAGACAATCTCTTGCTGATTGATTGGTAACTTGTGACACATGTTACCAATCAGGCAGCAGAGCTTGTAATGTAACAGTGAGTGAGGTCAAATGTTGATGAGGTAGTGGGAGAAACAGAACTAGCTACATCTGCTTACAGATAAAGCACTTGTAACCCCTAAGTGGTGCTATCCCAAGGGCTACTACCCCTGCCTGCTTGGCCAGTAGCAGGTTAAGGGGCCTGAGTTCTGAAACGGATGCCTCCACCCGGAGGTCAGGGTTGGTAGTGGTAAAGCTAACCTGGGCACAGCCCTTCAGGACACTGTAACCCCCCTCTTTCCCCTCTAGTGGCCTGAACACTGTACAATAATCACTTTCACAATACCCCTGGTACACCATACAAGTACCCACACTGTTTGCACTTACCACCAGGGCTGGTTCCTCTGGCTCGACCCTGGGGACCCACTGTAAAACAAGGTTATGCACAGCAAATAGCAACAGTACAGTACTTTGAGCACAAACTGGAACCACAGTCAGATTACATGCAGAAAAAGTAAGATCTGATTTATTTAGGGGACTTGAACAAGGGAGGGGCAAAATCAGTTTAATTAGCTTAAAGGTTATATCAATCAAGCAGTTATGGATGTGCTTTGAGTTCCCCCATACAGTCACACCTCTGGGTACCCAGGTGGAGAAGAGATGGTCTAGCCAGGACTGTTGCCCGGGGTAGGCTGGCGTTGCAGTTGGTTGGGGCCCTGTGATGGAAAACACAACATGCTCAGTACACAATATTTGTAATCCGAAACCAGTGAGCTCAGTTCGTAAAGGAAACAAAACAACAAGACAATCAGATGACACACTCAGATTAAGCTGTTGTTTCAGGGAGCTACCCTGGTATTTACTCACGATACTCAAGACTGGACACAGGCTGGATGAAAATCGAGACTGCAGGTGGTTGATCTGGAAGGCTAGGAGAAGCAGGGCCCACACGAGTCACAGAGGCGTTGTTCCTGTTCAAGCGTGGAGCAGGGGGCTGATCCCCAGGCAGGTCTATTGTCAATGGCTTCTCTGTGCAGTGGGTAGTCTGGCTGGGCCAGTCTGGCAAGGCCCAGACCGCATGAAGACAAATTCGGATGCAGTCCGTTTTGGGCTGGATACAGCTTCCAGCAAGCAGAACACAGTTTACATAGTGGGGAACTAACTCATGTCCCACTAGCAGCTCATAGCACATTTACATGTAAGGGAATCCTACTGTACCAGGCAAAGCGCTCCCTGGTCACAATCGCAAAGTCTCTGCACACACCGGGAGCTTAGGGGTAGCTGCAACTCCTGACAGGCCGATCGCATTCAGCAAAATTTGCGGTCTTCTTCAGGTTGAGCCTGGCCCACTTCAGAAGCTTACTTTAGTCACACAAACTTGGATTTAGTCCAAAATAATTCTCTTCGCTCTCTCTCAGGAGCAGCAGGCAGACATGCAAGCCAAAAACTCAGCCTTTTCACAGTTCTCCCATGCGAATCCACTCAGGATTGCTGCTCAAAATTACTTTAGCTGTTTCTTCTTCAGCTTCCAGCTTAGATCTAACTGAAAACTGCAAGCAGCCCGGGACTTCCCCAAGATCCAAAAGATTTGGTTGGCTGATTTGGCTGTCAGTCAAAGCAAGAGCTCCCCCTTCAGTTGCAAAAAAGGTGCAAAAAGCTCAAAACCACAATTCCTACAGATTTTGACTTCAGACAGCTCCTATAGTCAGGCTACATTTTAGGTCCCACCAGAACTGATTGGTCCAATTTGCAGTCCAGGACCAAGATAGTGGAGACAAACAAAACAGTCCTTGCTGCAAAGAAAGCATGTTAGACAAACTACATTATCATTATCACTCTAAATGATTTTCAGCAAATAGTTATATCTTTCAACAGAGCTCCCTCTCAGATTACTCATGCTGCAATCAGGCAGCTCTTAAAGAGACAGTACACAGAGGCTATACAGGCTCTGGTAATCACATTTAAACTGCTAAAACGCAGGACACCAGTCTGGCAGTGCGCAGTTAGGAAAGCTCAAGGAAGACTTTTTGGGAACCTCCATTTGTAGTGGGGTTACACATTACTTTTCACATCTTACCCAATACTATTTCATAGAAAATCATCTAATGATTACATAGAAAGGCACTTTAAAAATAAAAAGTAAAGGACTAATTTTAAAACTTACTAAAATTTACTGCTGGCTATTTGGTGGTACTACTATTTCTTTAAGAGCCTTGGCACAATGCTGTCTGAGGCAGCACTTTTGCTCACAGGTAGACATTTTAACAACTTTTTTTATTTTATTTTATTTATTAAACTCTAGGATTACAAATACCTTTGAGCAGGAACTGCTCATTTACAAAGGTTCCATGTCAAAGGATGTAGGGTAACATTCATACAAAAGTTAACAACAGTTACATTCTTAACACACATAGATGACTAAACATTATATATATGGTCAATAGTGGAGAGAGACAACATAAGCCAGCTTGAAACAGTTTTCAGGATGAACTGTATATGGGATAGGAGGGAGTCATGAAGGAGTCGGCAGGCTAAAGGGCCATTGTCGGAGGGTAGTGGCGGATGGCAACAGTATGGTGTGGGTGGGCTGGAGGCCCCATGAAAGAAAGTGCCAGCTGAGAGGGGAGAGTTGGGTGAGGGGGGGGAATAATGGGTGAGGGGGAGAGGCTGGTGCAAATAGAGTGAGGCAGTATGGCCGGTTACAGATCACCAACGACTATGGTAAAAGGAGATGATCGTTGCTTAGGAGAGGCAGTCACATTGTGTGGTAGAGGCGAGTGATAGTCGTAGTTGCCTCCTTAGGCTGCTGGAAGATTTAGAATGCATAGGTTTTTTAGGACAAGATATCTTGTTGGCGGCAGCCTAAGGGTTAAAGGAACCTAGCATCACAGCTGCAAGTGTTTCTTTGTTAAGGGTATTGTACCTCTGAGGAGCCCTGTGCGTGAATGACCTCTGACCCATAGTGCTCCGGCATCTGGTGACCTGGAAGGTCTGTTGTTGAGCATTCCATGTAAGCTGGGTGCTGCTGTAGGCAATAAGAAGTTTTGCAACTCCCGATGGCATGAGCCCAAGGAGAACTTTTTTTGTGAGCAGACAGATCTGGTATTGTATTCTACTAAGGAGTGGTTGCCATCCAGCCTGGGCATATAGGTCACAGGTGTGCGTTAGGTAGGCGACACCCGCTAGGAGTCTACAGGCCTTGTTGAGTCACAGATATCCTCCAGAGAGCAGTAGGGGAGGCAGAGCTGTAGATGACTAAGAAACTTGCAGACCTCTACAGGGTTAACAGGGTAGACTAATTAAGCAGGACATTATGATATTCATAATACACTAAGGTAGGTTTGATAGGATACAAAAACGCAATATAATTGTACATGAACATTCATGGCAACAATGGTGGCAGGTACTCTTACAGCAGATAGGAGATGATTGTTACAGGTATTGAGGGCTGCCTCTTTATAGACACCAAAGTACATCCAGGTCAGGTGGGCTCCCTTCAAATATATTTACTAAAGTTATTGCGGGCTGGTGACAGAATCATAAAAATGCAAAAATGTACAAGAACCAGCCACACTCAAAAGTATTCTAAAAAATCTTGAATATTATTTTGTTCACTGCACGAAAAAAAACAAAACTGGACAAAGGTTCCAAAATAGAATACTTTCCAGAAACTATTGGTCTTGCTGGTGGTTTTCTAACGTCTTTAGGGACTTTGGGAAGGGAAGTCCATAGATGACTGGTATCTTTGAAAAGGATTTTCAAGGAGGCCTTGCTGCCAGTCTGGAAGGTGACCCAATTCTGTTTCCATGTCTAGAATGTGTTTAATACTCGCTGATAATCTAGGAGTAGGGTCATCAGACAGTAATCCATAGTTCTCTGATACATTTAATAAGTCATAACACATCTTAACATAATCCTCTTTCTCCATAATGACCACCCTTCCCCCCTTATCTGCTTGTTTGATAATATTTGCATCCAAATCTAAATTCTTAAGAGCTGGAAATTCAGATTTAGAGAGAATAAAGTCTGGTTTAGAGCATTTAGTATTTTTAAGGAGAGTATTAAACAAATTCTAGACATGGAAACAGAACTGGGTCAACTTCCAGAATGGCAGTGAGGCCTCCTTGGAAAACCTCTTCCAAAGATTTTGTTAATTTTTTTGTGCAGTCAATAGTAAGTAAAACGAATAGCTACATCAAGGACTCTGGTGATGTCATATTATTAATTAATGCAGTGAATAATGAACATAGTGATTGCAGTTTTTTGCTATGCACTATGGACATAAAAGACTTGTACACCTCTATTCCACATGACGAAGGATTAGTCCAGCTGATGGACTTATAAAATCTGAGACAGACAATGTGCCTCCCCTTAGTACATTGATTGAACTAACTAAAGCAGTTTTGTATGAAAACTACTTAAGATTTAAGGGAGAATATTTTAGACAGAAACAGGGAACTGCCATGGGAAGCACTTTGGCTCTCCAACACACACCAATCTGTACATGAATTAATTTGAGACACAATATATATTGAATCCCATGTATGACCCATTTTTCAAGTATGTTAAAACTTATAAATGCATTATTGATGATATTCTAATCTTCCAGACAGGCACGGAAATTGATTTACATATGTAAGTCCCCCCTCCCGGTGTCTAGGGGTATGCCACATGATAAAAGGGGAGGAGGTACTGTACAGCCAGAGAACACAGTCCCGAAATAAGACAGGAAAACAGTACTTGGATTCCTTTGGGTGTTGCAGGTGATGGATTAACTCTATTGGGGTGCCCATGGACCTGCAGGGATTGCAGAGATGGTACACTGGTAGGATGATACTGACCTTGACCTGCCTTGACAACTTCACCTGCAGGCCTTTGTAGACTGTCTTCACCTGGCAGGCCTCTCAATGTCTTCCACGATGGTGTGTTGGTTAGGATCATACCTTGGAACACACTGGGAACATGGCTGTGGAGGCAAACTTCTTTTAGAGGCAAACAGTTTCTCCTACAAATGAGGCAAATATCAAACTGCAGAAATGGGATCCCATTTAGTGAACAGTTGATAAAGCAAAAACAGTCACTCCGTGGAGTAGTAAGGCACAGATAGGTTGCTTAGGACTGTGTGGTCACATTAGAAGTTTTAATAGTCACTCTGGACCAAAAAGGTCACATTGCAGCTAGTGGTGCTTTGGATCAAGGAGATCACAACTGGAGCAATTTAGTCCCTTTGGGCGGGGTAGCCAGCAGTCCAAACACAGGCAACAAACATGTGGCCCAATTAGGCCTTTGGCACACTAGCAGCAAATTTTCCTTTCTTCAATTTTTCAAAACTCCCAGTGAGGAGCACAGACCTCCAGGGGATGGCCGATCCTGCCCTGGCCACCCTATTCATCCTTTCCTCCTTCTATGTCCACTGAGCCACCTTCACCGCAGACTCTTTTAGGGTACAGAGCCCTTAACTCAACAGTCCTACAAGAGGGGCAGACTAGGGCCAGGGACTTGCTCAAGACCCTTAGCCTCCTAACAAACCCCCTCACCTCATGTCTCTGTCTCCTCACACTTGCTCCCTTGCAAGCAGTAACCTTTTCTTCTATCCCTTGCAGGGCACCTAATCTGTAGGCTAGCCCAAAATAGGGCTCAGCGAATTAACGGCCACCACCAAGTCCTTCTCCCTAACTGACTGTGCTGCCCAACAGAAAAAAATCAAACAGGCGGCCGCATTGCCGAGTGGGTGAGCACCCCACTCAACCTCCTTCCACCTGTCTCCCCTCTCGAAATCTCTCATCTCCCACCTGCCTTTTCCTTTTATCTCTTCTCCTACACTCGCACCAAAATCCAAGGCCCAATCCAGGACAAGGCTCAATGGCGCCAAAATACCTTGCCTCTCTGAAGCCCAGTGGGACATGTAGTCCCAATTTCAACTATTTACGTTGTACCTCACGGTGCCAGTCGGCACCAAAACTACTCAGACCAAAAAGAGAAGCTGCTCCTTTAAATTTTACAAAGCTGGAGGTTGCGCATGCATGCGGGTCTGCCATTTTCACTTACACTTTGGATCACTTTGGATTTTAGGAGCAAAAAAGGCTGAGGCCCAACTTCTAGCTCCTAATACAATCATTATAATACTTCGTATTCCCTTTATTGCTAATATAGCTGTCCAGTCTATTCTTAAATATATCTTTATTCTCACTTATAATAATATGCTCAGGTAGTTTATTCCAAAGACTAACTGCTCTCTGTGTAAAATGATATTTTCTTTTCTTTGTCCTAAAGTGATCTATTTTTATTTGTAGTGGGTGGCCTCTTGTAATGGAATTTATGTTTTTATATTCGATATTTAGATCAGTGGTTAAATGAATGTCATTCATGATATTATAGTAGAATAACATGTCTCTTTTCTTTCTTCTTAATTATTTATTTATTGGTTTCAATATGTGGTCCCGATCCTGGCTGACCCAAAACCGGACCCGGGACCACCACCCCCGATCCCAGAGGCACAGCACACATCCCAGTGCTCGGTCTGGCCCCAAACAGGCCAAGACACTAGGAACTGGTGGCCAGAGCCACAAACTGTACCGCTGGAGCCACGATGTACGACTTCCACCAAAGCTACTGGCATGCAAGCAGCGCCAAGGGGAGGTCATGAAGCATGGAGCTCCCAAAGGTAAGCTCATTTGAGGGGCTTACACAATCCTGCCACCAAACACTCACTGTACTGGTGAGCCAAGACTCGCCCTAATATTTACACTACTCTCATCCTAATTCTAAACTATCATTACCTATCCTAACACTAACCCGCCTCTCTAAACCACCCGGGAATCACTGTTCCTACTGCGTCACCCACTGACCAGACCTATAAAAGATGCAAAACTCAGTCTGCCCAATGGCGTCTCCAGTCCCTTGACTAATCCCTACCTGGTCACCTGCCAAGCAGACCTACAAAGACCAAAAGCTCAGCCTGGCTGACGGCATCCCAGGTTCTCCTCCCCTGGTGACCCACCACTAAACCTACAGACGGATTGCTTTTAGTTCTTACAACGGTGTCCCAAGTTCCCAAATTCTAACACAAATCCAACACTTAAACCCTTGTACTGCTGCCAGCTGCCTTAATTGGACTGCCTGGACATTTTGATAGAAAACCCTACATTTTGGCAAAAGCAGAAATTTTAGCAATAGTTAACAAACCACCCAAAAGTAACAGTTTGGTAACATTTGCTTACTCTCTGCCATTCCATACTAAATCATTAAGCTAGTGAAAATAGTTAACTGATTGGCATCATTTTTGACAGGAACATTTTTTAAATTCCTCAAAATAAAAATATTTCCCTTCAAAACAGTAACTCATTTTAAAGAGCATGCAACTGATCCTTGATACGGCATGGCATAAGTACAACAATAAATAACTGTTATACACTATACCAACAGTGCAGAACATTGAGTCACCTTTTTTCTTTTTTCAATTTTTTTTTCTTCAAGGCACAATTTTTCCCCAAAAGCCCATTGTCTGCAAAACAGTTTATTAGTCTCTGAATAAAGCTAGATTTTCAGTTCAGATTCGTGGGGTGCCGAATGTTTGTTGAGCAAACCATTTTCAATACAAAAGGCAATGCCCACGGTGCAGTCTCTGCTCCCACAAAGTCCATTCTTGCACCAGTCTCCACTGCAGACAGAAACAAGGCACACGGAGCTCTCACAGAAAAGGTGCAAAATGTCCCAGTCTCACGTGCCATTTTGATTGCACAATAAATAGTCCAGCAAACAGGGGACTTCCACAGCCTGTCCAGCACCACAATTCTGAGTTTGCAAAGGCCTGGGCAACCCAAAATCAAATCCCAGATGAGCCCCCACATTGTAGTACCCCCCCTCCCGGTGCCTAGGGGTGTGCCAGATGGTAACTTGGAGGGAGGGGTGGCTGTACGGCCCAGAAAACACAGTCCAAGAAAATAAATTTGCTCATTACCTGGTTCATCAGATGTTGTGAGATGGCTTCTCATGCAGGGGAAGTAGGCACTTCCCTTCCCTTCAGTGAGAATAGCTGCAGGGGACAATGTTCGTTAACAGCCAAAAGCATGAGACAGTTCTCATTAATTAACTCCAATGTCCACTCTGGAATCAAAAGTGCAAAAACTAATTTAATGCAAAAAATTAAATTAATGATCCACTCCATGGAGCGTGGGGTACAGAACAACGGTGGGAACAACTTTGCAGGCACAGAACTTGAAGTAAGTCTGCAGCAATCTCTTTTTCCAACAGATGGACTTTCATTCATGTAGCTATTCCCCTTGAGCCAAAAAGGCTATGTGACAGCAGCACTTTAAATGGTGGGCTGAAAAGGCCACACAAGAGTATATTTTGTCACAGCAGCACTTCCCTTACCTCTTCCTTGCACTTTACAACTTTCCATCCACCAGCACATTTACTTTAACTTCTTCCGCTAATCTCTTAAATACTTGATCAGAGGTAGCAAACTGAGACAGCACAAGATGTTTCTACTGCCCTAATCGCATTTCTTGTCTACCTTCTTAAAACAGGGGGCACTTTTAAAACAAGGTGCATGTTTCTTTCGATGGTGGTGTTACTTCTAGCATGAAGAGTACCACCAAAAATCCTCCTGCCACCCAATCACTGATGCCACATGCCTGTTCTGAGCATCACAGGGAGTTTCATATATCCCTGGTGATCCCAAAGACCCGAGGCACTTTCCGCTCATGCAGCGATTCCAATTCAGGATTGCCTTCACCCAAGGGACCCAGCTGAAGTGCCACATGGAGCACCCAGGTGGTCTGCCACCCCACCTGGGGTGCCAAATTTAATTTATTTTTATTTAGTTTTTGTTGACCTGGTAAGTGCACTAGACAGCGACTCCCCACGGAGAACTCCTCATGCCTTCTCAGGCTGCACTACCTTGAGAGCTCTAACCACTGCAGTGACACTCAGTCCTGGGAAAATGGAATAGGCTGCCAGCACTAACCCCCCAATGATCCAGGCTACCACTACTGGACCATGCCCCAGACCCCTTCTGCCATAACGGGCCCAGCCAGAGACAACACACAGGCTGTCAGTCTGCACTCACCCACAGGTGAGAACGTTACTATTACAGGATCCTCTCCAGTGCCTAACCCCAACCAAGGTGCCGGAGATCACCTGACGAGCTCCAGTATCTCTCTTACCCAGGCTCCAGCTCCCACAAACTGACACCAGAGGGACCCCATTGCTTGCTCCACTTCCCACTCTTGGCCTGAACTGCCACACTTCACTGATCTTTAAGGGAGGAGGACTGGGGTGGTGGACAATCCACCCCGGCCCCGCCGCAGCCCTCACAGCTGAACTCATGGGCTGACTCCAACATTCTCCTTCCTATTCTTTCTCTCTCTCCTTATTGGCACCGAAATCTCCTATTTATACCCTATGGGATGGGTCCCTCTGCTGTCAGTAGGCAGGCCCACATCCCAGACCTACCAACACCATAGCTTTTCCTACCTAACTACACCTAGCTACCAAAATTTAACTAGTAAGCTCCCAAAGGGGTGCTTACACTTCCCCCCCCCACACAAAACGTTCACCTCCTGGTGAGCGCCTACCAGACCACGCCACTGACCCCCCTAGAAGAGAGATAAGGCCACTCTCCTTCCCCCCCATGGGCCAGGGTACTAACAGGCTGCACCGCCTGAACAGTGGAATCTCATTTACCTCAACCCAGGGTTCTACATTACCTAACACTGTACCATTCTACGGAGCATTCCGGCAACCCATCCGATGGGTCCCATGGATGGATTGCCAGGTACTGCAATGTGGGCAGCATCCCTCCCCCCACTAACACTCTAAACAACCCCCAAAATATTGTTCTTTTTTCAATAAAAGGAGTGCTTCTGCCAAGAAGGGTATAAAGTATACATACCCCATCTAAAACATTGCAGAACCAGAACATTATAACACTAAAACAGCTCAGCAAAACTTTTTTCTTCTCTAGAAGCAAGCACAAACATGCTGCTACTTTAAAGGCATAAACACATTGAAACATTTCAGTAGTTCTATTAGAATTAGCTAACCACATGCACCCAGACTCATACCCATGCACACACTACTTCATACCTACCAACATCGCTCACCCCATGCACACCAGCCACTCACACACTCAACACAACATTAAGGCCAGGCCCGATGCCAGCTGGGGTTCGTGAGGTTTGCACGAACCCCCCCTGGTTTGACATCTCCTTTTTTAAAGTTTAATATTTGTGCATGTTTTGTGTGCCGTCTCTTTAAAAATGTACTGGAGGACTGTGTTCATTTAAGAAGACTGAGCCGGCCGGTGCATGGCCCCCACTCCCCGCCAATCTTTGCTCCACTAGTACCAAAGATGTGGAGCTCAGCTGCCCCATCAAACTGGGTAAGACATGCTTCTCACCTGATCTGCAGCCCAATCAGCTCCTTAACACCCGAGCTGCTGCCTGAGTCTTTTGCGCTGAGGTCCTCCCCCCCCCTTCATCGGCTGGCCAGTCAGAATGTGGGCATGCCATAGTGCATCACAGATGGCACTGCCTACAATTCACACTTCCATTTCTAGCAGGAATGGAGCATTGTGGCTGCGATGTGAGTCTAGAGGAAACAGGCCAAGAAAACAAAAGGATGCAGGTAATTTTTACATAGTTATAGCTAAAAAGACAATCCCCAACTCCACTGGCCGCCATCGCCGATGAATTGAAGCCTCTTCATGCTTGCAGAACTGGGCTGATCCCCTGGCATCTCTTTTGACCAAATGACTGCTTTGGCTACTGGTAGGCCTGTTGCTGGTAGATCGGCGTCTGAAGGGGGTGGGCTGATTTCAGCTGAGGGGTGCAACTGAACACAAGGCAAAACCCTGCGACTTAAGTAGTTTTTGGAAAAACTACTTACGTTATAGGATTTTGCCTCGTGTTCAAAGTCTGAAAACAGTCTGTGCTGTGCATTGTCTCCCTTAATAATCAGCCGAACAAGGGCATTAGTAGCTAGATATTGACCTGGAAGAATAAAGTTCTTGGATCTCACCTGACACAAACAAACAAACATGATGCGACTGTTATCATTGGGAGGCAAGTCAGCACAATAGTTGTCAATACAATACTTTAGGACTGACTTACCTTGGAGAGTCAGGGGCACTGTGAACTTGATTTACTATTTCTGTCACTCTCAACTCCTAGGGGATCAGCCGCTAAATGTATATTTTCCATGGATTCAATCATTTTCTTGAAGTTAAAATATTGATTGGCTCCAGATCTGGAAGTTGTTACAAGTTTGTGGATGTCAAAATGATAACTTTATTCCAAGTTTTCTGGTGTTCTGTCATGATACCACATTTTGTGAACTCTTGACTCCAGAGCCTGGCTAGGACCTTCCTCCACCTCTGCTGGTGTCCCCAAGACTACACTTACTGATCTCCCATCACCCCACTGCATGCCCCCTTGGTGTGCCCCCTTCGAGGTCAGTTGTTAGCTTGGTGGTACCCCCCGAGGTCAGTTGTTAGCTCGTTGATACCAACCACTTCATCCAGTGGCCTCAGGAGTGCAGAGGAAGCCCTTGTGTGGATGTGAGGCGCAGGCAAGGTTTCATCTATCTGGCCAGCACCATTTTTTCCCCATTAGAGCCCTTCTGCCAAGAGAGTGGTAGCGTCATAAGGTGCTGGCAAGAGCAAGCCAGATACACTAATGATACACACACACACACACACACACACCTCCAGAAGCTATGAATGCATTTCTCTGCACCACCACCTGTGGTCACCTAGCTTGTGGTAAAGTAATGAGATGTGCAGCCTTCCCTTCGCAGAACAGGAGGGTGTCTGCTGTGATACTTAATTCTTCTCTGCCCAGCTATCCTTTCAGTGGCCCTGGCTCAGTGCCAAGCCTGGGTAGTCAGTGTCACAAATCGTAGCATTACCAATGGGCTGGCTAGATCACACATTTTGGATCTTGGAACTTTTGGGAGACCCATTTTTGCAGTTCATTATAAAATTGCTGGTAGAATACCTCATATTTCACAAAATGTCATGTATGACTTCCATGTCTACAAAATAAGACATGGTCTAATTTTTTTGTAAACTGTAGTCAGAAACACTCTTTCTTTCACACAGCATGAGATTAGAGGGGGGGCCGATTAAAGGGGAATGTGAGGAAATTATTTTTCACAGAAAGAGTGGTGGATGCATGGAATGGCTTACCACAAGAAGTGGTGGCTATGAATACAGTGCAGGTCTTCAAACAGGCATGGGATAGGCATAAGGGAGCAATACAAATGACTATGAATAGATAGGCCACTGACAGAGCAAAGGCCGATGGCACATTTATAAGGTAGAAAAACAAATGGGCAGACTGGATGGGCCTTGCGGTCCTTATCTGCCGTCAACTTCTATGTTTCTATGTTTATTTTGGTAGTTTGTGCCTTTAGTTTGGAAATCAAATACTTGCACAGTGGAGTTAGTAGAAGCCATGGTAGCAGAATCACTAGATCTCTGTTGTCCTTTTATTCTCTGAAACGGTTGTTGGTGCAGGGTACAGGGTAGCAGGTAACAACCTTGTGCTTGGGGGCACTCCACTGATGTTAGTCCCAAGCTCTGTAACTCCCTAGATGGTTGCCATGTTTTCTGTTTGGCAAGCACCACAGTTGTCAGCATTATTATTGCAAATTGAATTGCTTTTCCCCAGAAGTTGTTTAGGAACTCATAAACATTAAAACAGTGTATTCCAGGTCGGATGTAGTCTGTATATCCAGCAGTGTGCTGACTGACAGGTACATTAGCACAGTTCAGATGCAGGTAGGTTTAAATAGGACCTTAGTGTGGGCTGTAGGAGAACAGCAGCGGTATGCAAAAAATAGCTTTAAAGGTAAATCTGTTTAAGCATGTTAGTAACTGGCAAATGCAACACTCTGTATCCTTCTGCATTACTGAAGTGTGACTGACTGAACTGAACTGAAGCCTCTCCCTGCCTCCCTGATTCAGTGTCTCCTGCAAGGGCCTATTAGAGCTGCACTCAGAGGGTGTTGTGACGAGGAGCTGTGTTTGGGGAATGGGGGTGCACTGCTGATGGTCTCCAGACCAAACTAAACAAAGTATGGAGTAGAGCAAATTGAGGCTTGTGGAATATAAGACCTAAATGTATCTGTGTAGATACAGCGGGCAAATGGCAATTGAGGGCTCAGCATACTGATGTCTGGTAGTAAGTAAAGCTTGTGACAGCTGGGGCAGTCAGTATAGCCTAGAGGTTAGAGTAATGTTAAATATGGGAGCTACAACACACTTTCTAGTACCGCATTAGCCGTCATTAAAAAAAAAATTGCCTGCATCTCCACACTCAGAACATTTTGTTGAAAAAATTATCTACATACTAAACTACTGTGTATTTTATTTTATACTTTAGTAACCGAGTAAGGTCCACTAGGCACAGATGCCTGTTTTCAGGGGCAACCCAGGAGCACTGGGGAGGTTAAGTGACTTGCTCAGAGTCATACAAGTATACAGGTGGAGGTTGTGGGAATCAAACCCAGGTTCATCTGCTAGATGCACCAATCTTATATGACTTTCACCTGAATACTTGTATGACTCTGAGCAAGTCACTTAACCTCCCCAGTGCTCCTGTGTCGTCCCTGAACACAGGCACCTGTGTCTAGTGGGCCTTACCCGGTTACCAATGAACAAAATTAAATTAAATACACAGTAATTTTGTATGTACTGTACAATGGATCATTTTTGCAACAAAAGGTTCTGTGTGTGGAGATGCAGGCATTTTTTTTAGATAATGGTTCATGTAGTACTAGAAAGTGTCATAGCTCCCATATTTAATATGTGTCGATCCACAACACTATACTGGCTGCTAGAAAGGGGAACAGTCAGTAATAAGAGCCCCACACCCAGATGTCAAATTGCAAAACTGCAAATTGGGACCAGCCCCACACTCAGGGGTGTGGCTCTTCAGTGTTGTTTCCATTTATGAGGCACAATGATTGTGCTTAACCTTTGTGGTTGTTTCGGCTAGGAATGTTGTTTGGCATGTGTTGACTAAAGAAATGGGGGTAGACATTGAGTGTGGGCAGTAGAGAGTACAGTAACTTCAGTGGTGTGGCATTATACTGATATGTTATCAGCTCCACCCATCCCACAATCTGCATTTCCAGCATCTGGTGATCAACATGTTATGAACTCTGTAACATACCCACCAGATTTGGGGGTTTTTTTTGGGGGGGGGGACAAGTGGGTTGCCCAGTACTGAACCAGAATTTGTTTTAATTATTACTAATGGGTGTCCATATGTGAGAATGGTTGTGGAGGGGGGGGTATGGTGGACATTGAGGGTGGGCCGAGAAGGTAATTTTGCACTGGGATTTAACTTCACGGTCAAGATACCTTTTCCCTCACTGACTTACATGCCTACCATATTGTTGGGAACAGGAGGCAACAAGTATGGTGCCCAGTACTGAAGACATTTCTGTCACATTCTTTTTTCCAAGTGGGGTGCCCAGTTTACCCAGATGGGGGTAGACATTGGGGGCGAGTTGGAGATGACTTTGCACTGGGATGTCACACCACTGTCAAAGTTACCATCTCCCCACTCACTGTTCAGGTTCATAATAAGCCACAAAATGCACCATAGAGCATCTAGTACCCCAGGGCGTTTGGGGACCTAGCGGCCCCCAGACCCCAGACTTAGAGACAGCAGGCACAGCAGCAAGGAGCAGCTGTAGTTGGCTGTGTATTGCACTACATAAGATAGTAAAATACCCAGCCAACTACAGCTACAGACTCTGTGCCTCAGGTGCAGTACATTATCAGCATCTTGCTTGCTTCAGGTACTAAATACTACATGTATTCACCCTGTGTAGCCAGCCAGATAATGATAATTCTTCTTAGAGTAAAGGGTGGAGGGGAGCTCAGATATGAGATATTTAAGTTCACAATAAGCCACAAAATGCACCACAGAGCACACAGTACCCCAGGGCATCTGGCTGCCTAGTGGCCCCCAGACCCCTGGCCTACAGGCCAGCAGGCACAGCAGCAAGAAGCATCTCTGGTTGGCCGTGTATTGTATTACACAAAGTAGTACAATACGCAGCCAACTACAGCTACAGACTCTGTGCTTCAGGTGAAGTACGTTATCAGCATCTTGCTTGTTTCCGGTACTAAATACATACATGTATTCACCCTTTAGCCAGCCAGATAATGATAATTTTCCTTAGAGTAAGGGGTGGAAGGGAGCTCAGACATGAGTTATTTAGGTTCAAAATAAGCCACAAAATGCACCACAGAGCATATACAGTAGGACCCCAGGGCTTCTGAGGACCTGGTGGCCACAGACCCCCGCCTTTTATGGAAAAGTCACAGACTGCCAAAAAAGAACTCCCCTTTCAAAAATCCTGGCAATGGCCCTGAAGGCTCAACTATAGGCTCAGAGGGGCATATTCCAGTCCAGGCACCTCCTGGTAAACATTACTAACCAGAAACATATTTTTGTTTTAAAAAAACAGGGAAACATCGTTATTTTAATTCAAAACAGGAAAATGTCATTCATTTAACTTACTGGGGTGTCAACTCCTTAAAACATTTAAAACATTTTGACATCAATTAACAAATAAAAGGTGTTGATCTTACCCAGCTTTCAGCGGTGGGGGTCCATATGTTCTCAGTCCTATCCTGTACCTGATGCCAAAGCCTGCATCAGTGGGAAGAGGAGATTAGTCAAGACATAAATATTTTAAGGCAGTCTTTCTGCAGTCTAAGGAAGCAGTGTTGCATCTAGGGTTCTGTGGCAAAATACAGTTTTGGATCAGGCTTGGTACATTTCTCCCTGAAGAGTCCTCACAGATGATTTAGTACTTGGTCCTCTGTCCCTCTCCATCCTGGACCATACAAAAGTTTTAAACAAAGTCACTTCAGTCCACACCATGGAAAGGTACATCTGTCTTGCTTTCTTTATAGCTTGCTGCTCATGCCCTCTCAGATACAGGGCACTACTTCTGCTTTGCTGTTTGACCTTGTTCAGGACTCCTTGGAAAACCTACTCCTCTCTCCTTTCCTTGTTGATGTCCCAGATTCTCTCGCACACATAGGGTAGTTCTTTCCAGGATACTCCTTCTTGAAACTCTGTCTTACTCAGTGCTCAGCCTGTGACCAGCTGGGTATGCTTCTCACACTGGTTCTAAGAGCAGCACCCTTTAGTAGCCAACTCCCGAGGTGTGCTGCAAGTAACGGGGGTCAGTTAGGTGGAGAGTGTCCATGTCCTTCCTGTGATTCAGGCAGACCTGCTGCAGTCATGGGACAGTGTCGGGTATCTCAGACTGGGGAAATGGTAAGGCCTCGGAATATCTCGCTCCCACAGAGGATCATCAAAAGTGTAGGACTTGGCCCAGACATCCAGAGCAGGGAGTACTGTGCCATTCCCTCGGTGTCTTCCACTGTGCTGGAATCTCCCTTGGACATGATTTCCTCCACTTCCACATCAGGTCGTTGAGTGGCTGCAGCTCCCGCAGTGGTGGGGGGAGGTCCTCTGGTGCTCTTCTGGGTACCTGCCACCAAGGGGTGAGGCCCTCAACAGGGGGCTCCATTGACTTGAGCCTCCCTGCCACCCCATGGCCTCTCCCTCTGCCATGGGAAGGGTCAGGCACTGATGGGGGAGAAAAGCTAGGTAGACGGCTAGCGCCCCTCTCCCCAGGAACCACATCACAGGCTGCAGCTCCCACCTGTTCCCAGTTTTCCAAACTGGATGCATCCATGCTCACTACAGCAGAAGTGGTGGTCCAACTCCAGACAGGCTGATATTGCAGGGTGGGCCAAACTGGAAGAGGTGCTCCACTACTAACCCAGTCCAAACAAACAGGCAACACCTTCACTGGTCCTCCAGAGTGGTGGCAGATCAGACATCTCTCCAGTGTTCCACCCTTCTAAGCCACCTCTCAAACCCATTCCTTTGTCATGCAACATGACCTCTGGCCCCAGCCAGGTCACTTTCAGCCAATGGCATACGATCCCCTAAGTTCTGCATACATTAATGGTATGCTAAACAGTCTATGCTGGCAGAAAATAGCACTGCACAGAAGAAGCAAAGTTTCATGAGTCCAAAATGGTGCCACAATGTCCAGCAGTTCCTCCTGCAGCTCTGAAAATGCTGTCCAGGCATAATTTTTGTGCTTCCCACAGCAATATCAAATCCCAGATGAGTCCCCACATTGTAACCCCTCCCTCCCAGTGTCTAGGGGTATGACAGATGGTAAAGGGGAAGGGGCTGCTGTACAGCCAGAGAACACAGTCCTGAAATAAGACAGGAAAACAGTACCTGGATTCCTTCGGGTGTTGCTGGTGATGCATTAACTCCATCGGGGTGCCCACAGAACTGCAATGGATGCAGAGATGGTACACTGGCAGGATGGTGCTGACATTCACCTGCCTGGCCTTGCCAACTTTGCCCACAGGACTTTGTAGACTATCTTCACCAGGCAGGTCTCCCAATGTCTTCACTGATGGTGCATTGGTTCTCTGCAATCACACCTTGGAACACACTGGAAACATGGCTGTGGAGGCAAACTTCTTTTAGCCACAAACAGTTTCTCCAAAAAAAAAGGCAATCACCAAACTGCAGAAACAGGGGATCCTATTTAATGAACAGTTGATAAAACAAGAACAGTCACTCCATGGAGAAGTAAGACAGAAGTAGGTTGCTTGGGACCGTGTGGTCACATTAGAAGCTCAATAGTCACTCTGGACCAAAAAGGTCACATTGCAGCTAGTGGTGCTCTGGACCAAGGTGGTCACAATTGGAGCAATTTAGTTCAGATGACTACCTTTTAGGCTGGGTCACCAGCAGTCCAAACACAGGCAGCATATACATGGCTGAATCAGGCCTTTGGCATGCTGACAGCAAACTTTTCTTTCTTCAATTTTTTCAAACTCCCAGCAAGAAGCATGGACCTCCAGGGGATGGCTGACTATGCCCTGGCCACCATCTTCATCCTTTCCTCCTTCTATATGTAACCTCCTTGTTACCCGGGGTTACTAGAATCCCAGTAAGGCCTAATGGTAGGCAGGGAAGGCAGCTTGTGAAACTCCAGTTAAATGGGTTTCACACTGTCTCAATCTGTTCTCAGTCACAGCTGAGACTTGAGAGATGACATCACCATAAAACTATCACAGCTGCATAAGCCACATTGGAATCTGCAGCTCAGGGAGTGAGTTTAGAACTTTGGGAGTTTTCAAAGTCAGTCTTCTGTTTGTCTTAAAGCAAGAAGGAAGTGTGTTCCTGTTTACCTTTTGAAAGTGGTGGAGACCGCTGTCCAGGTCTCAGTGCCCTCTCCCTCCGGGGGGGGCTCCGGGGGGGGGGGTGGAAGAAAAGTTCCTCTGTGGATTCCAGGGGCAATCCCCTATTTCCACTATAGAAGAAAGCTGTCTGTTTACATTTTCTGTTCTTGTATAACAGTGAAAGAAGTTGCACTTCTCCTGTGGGGCACCTGCAACGAAAGGGTGAGTGTTTTGCTCCATTTGAAGGGGCAAACCAATTGTTTCATCAGTTTGGAAATATAAAGAAAGCTGGGATGTGGACTGCTATTTGGGAGGACTATTTTACTAGGACAAACAAGTGGAGCAGTCAAAAAAGTCTAAAGTTTTAATGAATTTCAAGTAATGCTGTAGAGGGGGGGTGCTTCAGGTCATCCACCGTTTAATCTAGATTTCAAAGTTTAAGTTTATGTTTGTCCAGAGAAATGGCCGGGTATGGGTTGTGGGAGCTGGAGGTGGGAACACCCCCCATCTTTAGTAACCAGGTCCACCTCTACGGATTTCTACTGTGAATTGCTACTTGCCTCATGCACTTGGCCAGTGATGAGGTGGGTACCCAGACATGGGTCGCAACTTGAAAATCTCTCTAGGAGTTGCAGACTCTAAGTGGTGTGGGGAGCCACAGCTTGGGAAAATATACTCCTTGTGTGATGGGAGTCTCTCCAAGTAAAGTTGGGTTCATTCCTCAAATGGACCATCAGTCCAGTGGCCGGCAGGGGGGCCGGGCCAGTTGGGCTGTGTGTCCAAAGTGCATGCAAGTCCCGGCTGAGTGTCTGGTGGGTCCAGAGCCAGACAATAGCAAAAATGGGTTCATTCCTCAAGTGGACCACCTTGTAGTCTCTATCTGCATATACAGTGAACGTAGCCCCTTGGGGGACCATCTATGCTTTGTCATGTTTCAGCTAGTTTTGAATAAAGCCACACTGAAAAATCCCAGTCCTGGTTCTGGACATTACAGTTATTGCTTCCTGTAGTTGGATTTACTTGGGTGCCCCTGTGCAGAGTAGACAAACCTAGGTCCCTTGTGCCAGGGAACCTCATCCTCCCCGAACCCAGGTCCCCACCAGGTATTGCTGCCAACGCCAACAGCATGCCACCTGTCATTTTAGTAAAAAGGCAGGGGTGAGGGGTTACATATATCCACTGAGCCACCCTCACCACAGGCTCCTTTAGGGCATAGAGCCTTTAACTAAACAGTCCTGCAAGAGGGGCAGGCTAGGGCCAGGAGTTTGCCCAAGACCTCTAGCCCCCTAACATACCCCCTCACCTCATGTCTCTGTTTCCACATGCTTGCTCCCTTGCAAGCAGTAACCTTTTCTTCTGTCCCTTCCAGGAGACCAGATCTGTAGGCTAGCCCAAAACAGGGCTCAGCAAATCAATGGCTGTTGTCACGTCCTTTTCCCTGACTGACTGCGGCCCAAAAAAAAAAAAAAACACGCTTCGGCATGGCAGAGTGGGTGAGTGCCCCACTCAACCTACTTCCACCTCTCTCCCCTCTTGAAATCTCTCATCTCCTGCCTGTCTCTTCCTTTTATCTCCTTTCCTGCACTCATGCCAAAAATCCAAGGCCCAATCCTGGACCTGCTCAAGGGCGCCAAAATACCTTGCCTCCCTGATGCCCAGTGGGACATGTAGTCCCAATTTCCACTATTTACATTGTGCCCCATGGTACCAGCTGGCACCAAAACTACTCAAACCAAAAGGAGTAGCCTCTCCTTTAAATTTTACAAAGCCAGTGGAAGTGCATGCACATTGCACACAGGTCCACTATTTTATTTACATTTATTTATTTATTTCAATATACAGTCCTGAGCCCAGCCGACCCAAAATTGGACCCTGGACCACCACCCCTGATCCCAGAGGAGCGGCATACATCCCAGTGCTTGGCCTGGCTCCAAACAGGCAGAGACACCAAGAACTGGAATCCAGAGCTGCAAACTGCACCACTAGAGCCACAAGGTGTAACTCCCACCAAAGCCACTAGGATGCAAGCAGCACCAAAGGGAGGTCATGGAGCAAGGCGCTCCCTAAAGTAAGCCCATTTAGGGGGCTTACACATAATTTTCTTTTTTTTTTTTAAACTCTTTATTTAAAAAGATTTTTAGATATAACACAAACAATACAATACAGAGGGTCACACAGATCATGTAACATATTTCATGTAGTTAAATCATTAAAGTAGAGGCTGGTCAAATCCTCATATCTTAAGACAGATTGCACATTTCATACTGCAAGAAATCATAGACTTTCTTAAAATAGGTTTGATCCATACCTCTCAACCTTTTGTCCCCCAAATGTGGAACATTGCCTGTCAAAATGTGGAACAAATTGGCAAAATGTGGAACACTTAATCAAATCTTTACCTAAGAAGCTCCAAACACTGTTAAAATGTAGCATTTGTGTTCAGAAAGTCTGTTATTAATTGAATAATATCTTTATTGCATTATTTACTCTGGATTTTTGCTTTAAAATGCTGACTTTGAATGTGGAACAAGTCCTCACAATGTGGAACAGGGAGCTTTTGTGAAGTAAAATGAGGAACGTTCCTCATAATGTGGTACAGTTGAGAGGTATGGTTTGATCTCATATAGTGATTAATATAAAAAAGTTCTAAAGAACACATAATATGCTTTTCAGAAAATTATAAATTAGAGAGGATGGTATATATCTACTAATAGACCTATACTTCCCTTATTCGTTTCCCGGGGTACATGAGCCCTGGGGGAGGTAGCATATAGTAACAATGCTATCATAATAATTGTTCTCTATGTATAGACTTATGAATGAGGTGGTGAATTCTGAGATAATCTCTGTTCTAATGGTTAACTTGATTTTACTCCCACAGGTGACATTGTCTCCCCAATGATAGGGGGATCCTTCCAGTTTCTAAAGTTCCCAGTGTGACAGCATCCTTAAGGGACAAAATATTATCTATAGGCCATGATATAAAATGCCCACTTTCTCCACTGGATTTCAAAATTCTCTATACAATGGTTAACTAAGGCTGTGAGTTTTTCCATCTTATATACCTGAGTCATAAGGTCTTGCCATTCCCTCATTGAAGGGGGCTTCGGAGAAAGTCACCTCCTAGTTATTGATTTCTTAATGGTGAGAAGACACATCTGAATATAGAAACATAGAATTTGACGGCAGATAAGGACCGCTTGGCCCACCCAGTCTGCCCAGTTCCCTACCTAATGGATAAGCTGCAGATCCTAGTTAACCAGCAGCCTACTTCTTTCTACCCCAACCCCCTAGAATTGCCTTATGGCTGTCCCATGAGCTTCTACTGGAGGCATCCCTCATCCCCCTCTCTAGTTTAAAAAAAATGAAAGTTCTGGCATTAGTTGAACTGGTGACTCCACCAATTCCCCTATTGCTCCCTCTAGTTCTGCCAGAAAGGGCCGAAGAATTGGGCACTTCCAGAATATATGAGCATGAGTAGCTGGAGCGTGCTCACACCCTCGCCAACATGTTGATCCTCTAGCAGGGCAATGTTTGACTTGCATCGCCGGGGTCCAGAAGTATCTCAGGGACATCTTCCAGGAAAATTCCTTCCAGATATGTGATCCTGTACCTAAGTGTAGAAAATGGATATGGGTTTCCCATGTCTGTGAGTCTATATTAATACTCAGATCTTTCTCCCATGAAAGTTTTACAGAGTTCAGTTTATGTTTGTTAAAACGGGATAGTGCATTATAAATATAAGATATCATATGTTGCTGTGGAGTAGACCCCTGAAGTGTAATCTAAAGATCTCTTGGGGGGGGGGTGTTCTTCTCCAGCAATAAAGGGGCTGGGAGTGTTTTAATGTAATTAGTGACCTGCAAATGCATAAATCTGTCTCGTGGTGTCAGAGCATGGTGACGTACCATATCATCAAAGGATAGTAAGATTCCCTGCTGATAAAACTGAATGAGTATTTGAATACCCCGTCTTAACTAGTTCTGAAAGCCTTGGTCTAGTCTAGCAGGGTGGAAGGCCTGTAAATATGGTAAGAATTACAAAAGATGTTTATATGGTGCAAGTTGCTTGAATGTCCAAAATTTCCTCCAACACTACAATGTGTTTCTTGTATATGGATTGTCCGTCATCAACTCTAGGGGGATGGGGGATTGGTTTAAGAGTATTTTCTCTAGGTTAAATAAGTCCTCTTCCCATTTTTTCAGCTCACACCATTTCGCTGCATAACCATGGTGTAGCCACAGGAAGATTACCCTGATTTGAGAGGCCACATAGTAATTTTAGAGACATGGCAATGCTAAGCCTCCGGCTCTAGAGGGTAGCTATAAGACTGAGAATTTTATTCTAGGGGGGTGGGACTCCCAAATATAGTATGATATCTTTTGGTTTATCTCTCTAAAAAAGGATTGTGGGGGTGCTATCGGTAGTGATTGTGCCAGATATAGAAATCTCGGTAATAGGTTTATGCAAACTGTTTCTACCCCTTGGATCAATGTGAGTGGGATAGTATCCCACCTCTCCAGATCTGCTGTGGCCTGTAGTAATAAGGAGGCATAATTGTGTTGATATAAATGTGTCAGGTCAATGATTAGCTGTATTCCTACATATTTCAGGTGCGAAAAATCCCACTGGAAAGGGAAGTCCCGTCTGATAGTGCCTGTGGGGGTGTAGTTCACCCGTAGCACCTCCGTCTTGGTCGCATTAATTTTATATCCCACCACCTCCCCAAAACCTTCAGGTAAAGTCCAAAGAGGGTGTAAGGAATGTTCCAGAAGTGTGAGATAAATAAATTAATCGTCTGCATATACCGCAAGCTTGTGATGTTCTCCTCCTGCCATCAACACAGAAATGGCGTCCATTTGCATGATGGCTTGTGCTAAAGGCTCTAAATGTATCGCAAACTGCAGGAGTGAAAGAGGACACTCCTGCCTGCTGCCTCTCTTTAATGCAATTGGGGGGGAGATAGCCTCATTAATTTTGATATATGCCATTGGGTGATGATACAGCCACATTACTAGCTGTTGAAATTGTGCAGAGAAGCCAAATGAATCTAGGGATGCCATCAAAAACAGCCACACCACCCAGTCAAAGGCCTTCTCTATGTCAAGGCTTAAAAGTAACAAACTCTAGCCAGAGCCGATAGGGCTGTGAAGAGCTACCAAATGACAAAAGTAATTTTCTTGTTGGTGCTATATAGTGCTGTTTAGTCACAATCAACACAGTTCTCCCAGATCCAAATAACCATTTTCCTGTAACAAGCCCCCATTTTTCCTGTATTTTCCCTGTAGAGGCAACATCAAATCCCTATATACATCCCTGTAGAATTTTCCATAGGCCACTAGTTCCTTATTTGTGACTTTGTTGTTTATTTAAATGTAATCTGTTGGCAGCCTTTTATCAGGAAAAGGGCTCTGATTTGCTATGAGGTGTTAAAATTATATGTCAAGATGGCCTTTGAATGATTTGGATTTATATGGAATCCATAAGGCATAATGGGGGAATTTATTTATTCATTGAATTTTGTTGACTGGGTAGGCCCACTAAGACTAGAAGTCCCTTTATCAGAGGTGTGTGTGGGGGGTGGGGGGGTACCGATGACAACCAACTGAAATTGTAAACATGGCATAAATCCTTATTTGAACCAGATTAAGCTGTTGGTGGTATTTTTAGTGAATGGGGAAAACTTGGCCAGGACACCATGGAAATTCCCCTACTCTTGCCAGTAGGGGGATCTCTGGTCACCGACACAGAGACCCCCAGTTGATGTTCAGCTTTGCTCGGAGAAGGTCATGGATTGCACTACCGTGCTGCCATCTGCGGCAGCTCCTGTTATGATTCAGGGACAGAGGAGTCCCATTTTATGCCAGTTGTGGAGGATAGACCGCTTTTTCAGCCTGTGCTATGAGATCCTACCTTGCCTGCACATCAGTATCATCCTGTGCCTTCTATGGTGATTCCTCTCTGTGAAACGGAACCAAGTAAGGAGAAAGCAGGATGTGTTCACAGTGTTCTTCCCCCTGCTGCATCCAGCGTGGGGTTCGGGATAGCTAGCGCGCCTCCAGAGTCGCATTTGGGAGTTACTGACTTGCCCTCTACAGCGGTGCCTATGCCGATGATTTCTCAGGCTGCCACTACTACTGCCACACTAATCAGCATGCGCTTTGGTTTGCGGGATGCCCCGGAGTTTACTGCACTATCCTGGACTGCCTCGGAAGCACTGTTTCGCGCGGGTTGGACACGGACTGCATCGGGCACCTGGACACCGGATTTGTCCTGGGATGAGGACAAACATGGAGTACTGTTTTCACCACACAGGCCTGAAACGCCCAGCAAGAGCTCCACCGAGGTACCTAATTCTGGGGACCATGCATCCCCTGCAGACTCTGTTGTTGATACCACTACTGCTGTTTCTGGGACTAGCTGGGGGGATATTGTTGATAATGCAGAATTGGTGGATAATATACATGTCTCCACTATGGAGGGGACTGTGGCTTCTCATGTGGGGGTGGATGTTTGCACCATACCTAGGGAAACTGTGGTTTCAATGATTCTCCCCTTCTGACCAACTCCCCAGTTGACTGTGCCTATTAGGGAGTTGCCTGTTTCTTGCTCTGTTTTGCCCCCTTCCCCTATAGCTCCTACTGTACTGGGTACTGTTTCCCCTGCTACACCCAAGCAGACTTCTGCTTCCTGTTCCAGTCTACCTACGCCTCTCCCTAATACTGTTCAGGCATCCTCGACTCCACTGGATGATCCTGGGGAAGGCCCCTCAGCTCTACCCCTGCCCCCAGCCCTACCTCCACCCTTAGCTCTGCCTCCACCCTCAGGTATGGGTCCTGTTCTTTCTGATCTCTTTAAAAACAAATTGGAGCAGGCCCCCAGACATAATGCTGTCCGCCTTCACTATAGTGGGGGGCTTAATGACGTCCCGGACCGACATTACGTTGCTAGGACTTTATTGAAAGGTTCTATGCATTTTCAGGCCTCAGACATCTATGCATTGATTCACATATTAGGTGAAGAAACCTTTGATATTAGCTTAAAAACTAATGTAGGTTTGGACAGGTTTTGGCACAAATATGCAACTTTGAAACACACTCCTTTATGGATACCCTTTTATGTGATCCCCCTGACTAAACCCACAGTACGCACTGTCACTATTGTGTTTTGTAATGAAGGTGTGAGTGTTGGTGATATTTACCACTGGTTACAAAATAGGTGTACAGTCTTGTCCCCCCAAAGCTATTATTGATGAGGAAGGTCTGTGGACTGGTGGATGGAAATTTCGTGTTAAACTTTTCCAAGTTAACTCAGAGGTGGTACATAGAAACAATGAAACATAGAATTTGACGGCAGATAAGGACCGCTTGGCCCACCCAGTCTGCCCATTTCCCTACCTACTGGATAAGCTGCAGATCCTAGTTAACCAGCAGCCTACTTCTTCCTACCCCCACCCCCAGAATTGCCTTATGACTATCCCATGCATGCTTGAATTCCACCACTGATTTTGACTCCACAACCTCCTCCGGAAGGTGCTCCATGCATCCACAACCCTCTCTGTGAAAAAATACTTCCTTAAATTACCTCTGAGCCGCCCCCCTCTATCTTCAAATTGTGCCCTTGTTCTTGCACACCTCTTTTTTTGAAAGATGCTACCCTCTTGGACTTTGTTGATTCCCTTGAGATACTTGAAAGTTTCTATCATGTCCCCTCTCTCTCCTTTCCTCGAGGCTATACATATTAAGCTCCTTAAGTCTCTCTTCATATGTCTTCGGTGCAGACCCTGCACCATTTGAATTACCCTCCTCTGGACAGCTTCCATCCTGTCTATGTCTTTGCAGAGATTGGGTCTCCAGAACTGCACACAGTACTCAGATGGGGTCTCACCAGCTGTCTGTACAGAGGATAATAACTTCCTGTTTTCTACTGGTGATGCCTCTCCTATGCATCCCAGTATCCCCAGCCCTCCTTGCTGCCATCTCACATTGCTTGCCCATCTTTAGGTCATCTGATATGACTACCCCCAGGTCCCTTTCCATTTTTGTTGTTGTTAGTATCTCACCCCCCATTGTGTACTCTTCCCCTGGGTTTTTGTTTCCCAGGTGCATTACCTTGCACTTCTTAGTATTGAATCTAAGCTGCCATGCATTTGACTATTCCTCTAACCTTGCCAAGTCCCTTCTCATCCTTTCCACCCCACCCTGTGCATCAACTCTGTTGCAGATCTTAGTGTCATCTGCAAAGAGACATACTTTTCCTTCCAGTCCTTCTGCAATGTCGCTTATAAAGACATTGAAGAGGACCGGTCCTATTACTGAACCCTGCGGTACCCCACTAGTAACCCTCCTTTCTTCTGAGTGGACTCCATTTACTATTACTCTCTGTGTCCTATTCTCCAGCCAATTCTTTACCCAGGCTGTCATCTTGGGACCCACTCCCAGGCTGGCTAAGTTGTATATTAATCTTTTGTGTGGGACTGTGTCAAATGCCTTGCTAAAGTCTAGGTAGGCCATGTCCACAGCCCCTCCTTGATCTACTATTTTGGTCACCCAGTCAAAGAAATCTATCAGATTCATCTGGCATGACCTTCCTGCTGTGAATCCATGCTGCCTAGGGTCCTGTGCCCCTCTGGCCTCTAGATACTCGACAATTCTTTCCTTTAGAAGTGATTCCATCATTTCCCTATCACTGAGGTTAAACTAACAGGTCTATAGTTTCCTGCTTCTGCCTTGCTCCACTTTTGTGAAGGGAATCACATCTGCCCTCCTCCAGTCCTCGGTACCACCCATCCTCCCATGATTTGTTAAAAGGGTAGTCAGTGGTGTCACTAGTTCTACCCTTAGTTCTTTAAATTCTGGGATGAATCCCATCAGGCCCCATTGCTTTGTCCACCTTCAGTTTTAAGAGTTCTTTCAGAACCTTTCTTCTGCAAATGGGCGGTATCAACTTCTGTATCCAGAGTGTTACTACTGTTTGTTTTATGTACCTCCCTCTTCCTTTGTAAATACTGAGCAAAATATTTGTTTAGTATCTCTGCCTTTCACAGTTTCCCTCTGCCCACCCTCCTCCCATTTATTAAGCCTCACTATCCCTCCTTGGTCTTCCTTCACTCCTGATGTACCTGTAAAGGTTTTATCCCCTTCTTAACTGAGTTGGCTATCTTTTCCTCGGTTTGGGCCTTTGCTGTTCTGACTGCCTTCCAGCCTCCTTTTGCTTTAACTGATACAGTTCTCTGTCCTGCTCCTTCTGCGATTCCTTGTACTTCCTGAATGCTTTCTTTTTCTCTTGAACCTTCACTGCCACTTCCTTTGAGAACCATAGTGGTTTCTTACATTGTCTTGTTTTGTTTATTTGCTTCACACAAGGCTCGTTACCTCTGTGATGGCAGTTTTTATTATTCCCCATTGTTCTTCCACCCCTCCTTCCTGCCCATTTGCTAGTGCATTCCTTAGGCACTCACCCATTTTGGCAAAGTCAGCCCTCCTAGAGTCCAGTACTTTTGTCTTTATATGGCTTGACTCTATTGCTGTGTTTATTGTGAACTATACTGTTCGATGGTCGCTAGTTCCCAGATGGCTACCCACTTCTACATCTGTGATCCTCTCTCCATCTCCATTTGAGAGTATCAAGTCTAATATTGCTCCCTCTCGAGTGGGCTCCAGTACTAGTTGTCTAAGGCATGCCCCCTGTAGGGCATCTAGAATAACTGCACTCTTCAAAGTGGCAGCTGCAACTGCACTCCAGTTAACATCTGGCATATTCAGATCACCCATCAGCAATATCTCCCCTTTTTCTGCCATTCTAAGTATACTTTCTATCATTTCCTTGTCCATTTCCTCCCCCTGAGAAGGGGGTCTGTATACAACCCCTGTGTGGATTGTGGTGCCATTGCCTGTCTCCAAATTTACCCACAGTGCTTCTTCTCCTCCCCCCTGTTTACCATTTTGTTCTGTTGCTTTTATTCCTTCCCTTATGTAAAGAACTACTCCTCCTCCTCCTCTTTTACCCTCCCTGTCCCTCCTGTAGATAGTGTATCCTGGTATGTTTATGTCCCAGTCATGGTTTTGTGTGTACCATATTTCTGTGACTGCCATGATATCCAGATGTTCCTCCTCCATCAAGGCCACTAATTCAGGAAGCTTGTTACCTAGACTATGGGCATTGGTACTCATTGTTCTCCATTTTTGATGGCTTTACCTTCTGTTGCAGCATCCCCACTGACCTTTCTACCTTGGTCTTTTTCTCATTTAGTACCCTGTTTTGTAGGGAGAGGCTGGATTTTTCTGCTGCTTGTCAGTGCCTCCCCCTTTGACTAGTTTAAAAGCTTGCCAATGAAGCATTTAAACCGATTGCTCAAAAGACTTGTTCCCTTCCTGGACTGATGCAGACCATCCTGCCAGTATAGGCTGGTGTCCTTCCAGGTGGAACCCCAGTCCCCAATGAAGCCAAACCCCTGTGCTCTGCACCATTATTTCAACCATTCATTAAACTGCATGGCACCAATTACCCTCGCCTCACCCATGCCTTTGACAGGCAGCACCTCTGAGAAGGATACTGTGTGTGCTACTTGCCTTAGGCCCCTCCCCAACTCTGCAATGTCCTCCTGCACTGCTCTAACCTCATGATGAGCCAAGTCATTTGTCCCTAGGTGGACAATTATGTCCAGCTTAGAATCCCTTGCAGCTGTTGTTGTGATCCTGAGGATGCGCTTCCTGTCCCTCCAAGCCATGGCATCAGGCAGATACCTTACTTCAGTTTTCCCAGCTCCACCCAGTTCTATCCACCTAGTAATTGAGTCCCCCACCAGGAGCTGCTTCCTTTCCTTGTGGTGTCCTCTGCCTCCTTCCTGTGGGCCTCCCTTGTGACAGCTGTCCTCAGCCTCCTTAGTCTCTTCTGTGGGTGCATCCATAGGGGAACTATGCTCCCCCAGAATGGTGTATGGATTGTGGAGTGGAACAACTGACTGGGTGTGCCTCCGTTCCACTATCCTCACCCTTCCTGAGCCCACTGTGGTCCAACTGTTGTGTTTTCTTCACAACCTCTGAGGTAGTGGTGGTGGCTGTGGTGCTCCCTGGATGGGGGAGGTTCCCTTCCTACTGTCCAGTGTGGCCTGGGGGAAGGTCCCGTACTACTGTCCAGTGTGGCCTGAAGATGGGCAACTTCCTCCCTCAGGGCAGAGAGTTGTCTGCAAATAGGGCAGAATCTCAGCCTCCAGAAAGACTCCTGGAAGACTGCTGCCCCACAGACATTACATTGCACTACACCCCACATTTGTTTTGTTTTTTTTGTGTGTGTGATTGGTTTGTAATATAGAAATATATATTTATAATATACAATGTGTATGCTTATATTGTCAGTGCAGTGTGCTAGAGAGGATATGACAGTAACATGCACCTTGCACTCTTGAGGATGATGTCAGAACCCCAGGTATAAAGGAACTATTTCCAGGGGTTGGTGGGGTGAGGGTGGGAAGGGTTGGGCTCAAACTGTGCCCTTGCAAAACAATCAGCTAAAAGCTCTGACCGCTGCTGCAATGAGTGCCTTCCTGTCAGCAAGGTGCCCTACACAACAATTTGATAGAGAAATACCCTGCTAATCAAACAGAGAAAAATCCACACATCCAAGTCAGACACAGGTGAACCTTCCAGCCCCAAACAGGCCTGGTGGTTTGTGCTCCGAGCTGTCAGCCCAAAAATAAGTCAGCTGTGCTTTAAACTCTTCCTGCACTGAAAATCTTAAGAATTGTAACAAACAAATGTAAACCTAGATCCACCACCCTCTGTTGCTTGAAAGACTGTCTTTTCCTGTTTCACACTGCAGGTTTTCTGTGACCACTCCTTAACCCCAGTAACTCTGTTAAAAGAGTTTAACTATCACAAACTCCTACGCACCAGTAAATTATTTAAAATAGTTTCTGTCCCAAAATCCTAGTAGTCAATCCAGATACCCCAAGGGACAACCAGAATGCAGTATTCAAACACTTATGAGGTTACTTCCAAGATTTGCAGAGTTTGCAAGTTTCTTTTCAACTCCTCAGCCAACTGTAATTCATTTAAAAATAGTTTAACTGTCAGCAAATCCTAGTAGACAATCTAGCTACCTCAAGGACCTACCCAAATGCAGTATTTAAATCCTTCTGAAGTTACTAACAAGATAAACAGAGTTTACACGCCCCTTCTTGGTTAAACACTAAATAAATGTGAATAAAAAGCAATTACCAAGGGTGGTTAGTTTCACCTCCCACAGAATTAAGCAAAAGTGCACGTTTGTTGCAGATATCAAGTGCAATATAAAATTTCTCACACAGCTCGCAGTTGAAGAAAGTAGTGTCCTTCCAGCTCCAGAAAATGTGCTTTGTGCATCTCCCTAATAGTTTTTTCTTGGGCAAAGATAGAGGCGTTGGTTTTTATGGGGGGCAGCCTAGGGCCTGCTACAAGTGTGGCGCTCACACACACCTCAGTAGCACTTTTGATATGTTGAAATGTGGTTTATGTGGGGGATATGGACACCCTAGCATGGCCTGTGACAATGTTTTTCAATGCAATCTCTGTGACGAGAAGGGACATGCCTACCATCAATGCCTCTGGGCCAGTAAGAACCATAGTGAGGGTTGGAATCCTGACATTTTAGTCCAGAAAGCACAAGACAAGGCACAGGAACAGGTTACTACCCCTGTCACTGTTTTGGACCCCACGGAAGCCTCTTCGCCTCCCTCCCCCCAAACTCCTCCCATAGTGACAGTAGCTCCCCAGGTAGAGTTTGAACCCCCTACTGCCATGGATGCCCCTCTCCATACTCAGGATGAAGTAGTCACCACCCTACACCCTACCACCACACAGACCACTGACCCACCTCTTGCGGATTTGGATGGTTTTACATAAAGCAGATGGATTACTAGGGCGACCACTCACAAATCACAAAAAGTTAGCGAGGTGCCCCTTTCCAATGCTTTTGAATGTTTAAAAGGGGTTGGGGAGGACTCAGATGGCGATTCGGAAGCCTCTGTTCTACCATTGGATATGGAAGTCACTGGTTTCAGACCTCCGGATATTGTCCGTAAAAAAGTTACCAGAACAAAGAAGGGGAGTAAAAAGTGTAAAAACATGGCTGTCACAGATGGGAGTGGTTGATTGATTTTTAACTCTGGCTACCATTCGACTTTCCTCATTTAATGTTTGTAGTCTGAAGAACTACAAAAGATGGATAGCTTTTTTCATTTTGCTGCCTCCCTCCATACTGATGTTCTCTTACTCCAAGAAACCCGCCTGACATCTCTTTTTGACATTCAGCAAGCTAAGAGGGGTTGGGTCTGGGGTCCCTCATATTGGACTTTTGGGGAGGATCTGGCAGATGGTGTGGCTATCCTGTTTATATCTACAGCCTTTTCCATCTCACGTATTATAGACATTTTTCCAGGTAGAGCTTTGATTCTTGACTGTACTTTTCAAGGCCATTCCCTTCGTATTATCAACCTCTATGCTCCTGAAACCAAAGCTGCCAGAATCAGTTTACTTGATCTCATTAAACCTTATCTCATTAAACCTTATCTCTGTACCCGTAAACATATTATCTGGGATGGTGATTTCAACTGCTCAATAGATGTTTCCTGCAGAACAGCTGCGGAAAAAAAATACATTGTGACTCCCATGCTTTATGTACTTTGGTGAAAGATGCTAACTTAACTGATGCATATCGTACACTGAAATCTGATGCTGGATGTACTTATTATAGATCCATTTACCATGCTAGCATTGACTATTTCTTTTCCTCATGTTATTGTATCCTGCACCAGATTTCACTTCATCCCACGGAGCTTTCGGACCATCACTTGTTAACTGGAACATTTTCTTTGGGATCGGCCCCTCCTTTTTTTTTCTCGACCTCAACCCTGTGGAAACTTAACAATTCCCTGTTTTCCCATCTTCCTGTTCATGCACAAGTCCGATCCCTCTTCCGGGCCTGGATTTCTGTCCTTTGTTGTTATGATTCCGTATGGACATGGTGGAAGGATACAAAAATGGACTTATGGATGTTTTTCAGACTATGGGAAAACGTATGGCCAGGGATAAATATCTTACTTATTTGAATTATAGGAATCAATTATATAAACTCTTGTCACATTCCGTTTCCTCCCCTATTGATTATTCCACACAAATCAAAAAAGTCTGACGCTGCATGTTTGCACATCAATATAATAACGCCCATACCTTAGAATTTTTAATGAGAGTGGGTACTCCGGTTTCCCCCTCCGCAATTCCGTTTTTTGCCTATAAAGATCAGATGCATGCTACGGTTATGCAGGGTCTCTATGATCCAGCGGGTAACATTGATTGCTCTATTTCAGGCATGCTCTCCATTGCAACCTCCAATTTAAAGACTCAATTTTGCAATCCACCCTGTAGTCTGACTGTCTTGTCAGACGTTTTTATGGCGCCCGTTCTACAGGTCTCTGCACATCATACAAGAGATGTAGTATTCCTCATTACACAAGAGGAAGTGGCTCATGCCATTTCTCAACTTAAGTTAGGAGTAGCCCCCTGGTCCGGATGGCCTTACCCATGAATTTTATAAAACATTTCGGGATGATTTGGTGGAAACATTAAGCCAAGTATATAATTATGTTTACAGGGAAGGGATGAGATTTCTGACTTGGATTATCCTTTATGAAATTTATCTATAAAAAAGGGGATAAATGCTCACTACAGAATTGGAGACCTCTTCACCTTCTTAATACTGACTATAAAATTTTGGCTAAACTACTTGGTACCCGGTCGCAACAACTGGCACCTGATATTGCTGACCTTTCACAATCTTGTGCTGTTCCTGGTCACTCGATCCAAACTAATCTGTTCCTGCTTAGAGAAATTTTTGAAGCAAAACAGACAAATCACATTATGGGTTTTGTCCTCTCCTTGGATCAAGCAAAAGCATTTGATTCAGCTCATCACTCATACTTGTTTCAAATCATGAAGCGGTATGGTATTCCGGATGTCTTTCTCACATGGCTTGCTCGTATATTTTCCATAGCTAGTTTTACTCCTTTAAACAACGGATTTTGGGGGATAATTTGCTCCAGAAAGTTGGAATATGACAGGGGTGTCCATTAAGCCCTTTATTATATACTTTTGCTTTAGACCCCCTTATTAGACAAATTAAATGGGATTCACAAATTGTAGAGTTAGCACCCAGTTCTACTTTATTCCCGGTAAAGATTTCAGCATATGCGGATGATGTTATTTTATTTGTCCATAATAAAGAGTCTGGAGACTGGGTGGTCTGGATCTTTCAGAATTTTACTTTGGTTTCAGGTGGGACCCTTAACCTCCAGAAGATCGTATCCATCCCTTTAGATATGGATTCCGCATTTATCCCAGAGGTGGGTGGCATTCGGACATGCACCTCTCCGCAACGAATATTGGGTATATGGTTCAATGTTGCGGATGCGGCGACATATAATTGGGAAAAGTGACTTCTTATTGGGGAGACTAAGGTACACTTATGGAAAACTTGGAAATTGGGGAAGAAGAAGCGAGTTTTGGTAATCAAAAAATTTTTACTTCCCATTTTTTTATTTCTCAGTTATGTTTATGCCCCCCTCAGCATTTAGAGATGAGACTCTTTAGTATTTTTTTCCAGATGATATGGGGCAGTCAACTTAATCCTGTAAAAAGAGACATCACTTACTTACCAGTACAACAAGGAGGGCTTGGGATGGTTCACCCCATGGCTTTTTTTCTTTCTTTCTTTCTTTTTCATCTTTTTCACAGCATACGTTACACATCCCACACTTGTGATACTTGGGTCAGCAGTGCTATCCACTTCATTATAGATAAATGGGATACTCTCCCACCCAGACATTCTCGTACTTTCAATATCCCATCCTATGCCATAGACAGTTTCCGTAAATTACGATTCTGGAAACTGAGCAAATCATCCATCCTGACGCTCACTAGAAGACAGCTCTATAACACCTTTGTAAATGTTACGAAACCAGTGTTACTGTTTCCAGAATGCACCCCTTCTCATATGGAATATGCTTTATTATTTCTTCATGATAAACGAATCCCACAGCATATGTGGGATGTCACCTGGCTCTGTTGTCATGGCAGGTTAAATGTCCGAGGAAATTTGAAACATAAGGCCTCTCAAGAACGGTATTGTCCTAAGCCTTCTTGTTCTCACATAGAAGAAACAATGACTCATTTCTTTTTTGAATGTATGGACGCTCTTTTGTTTTGGAAAACATTAGCTAATAAGTGGCAATGGCTGTTTCTCAGTAGAATCACATATCAAACACTGATACTAGGTGACTTTTCTGGACCATGGAATAGGTTTCATCATAGTACTTTACGGGTTATTTTAGCCATATGTAAATATTATCTGTGGCAAGCACGGTGTCAATATGTTTTACAGCAACTTCAAACCTTACCACATTCTATTATACTGCAGATGAAAACAGTTTTGTTGAATATAATGGAATAGGAACTTCGACAACTTTCTTTACAACGCTTTCGGTTATTGTGGAAACATATTGATTTTTTGCATTAGTATCATATGTCTACTGTTATACTATGAAGACTGTGCTTCTTTTCTTTTTTTTCCTTTTCTGATTTGTGTACAGTGGATGTATGAATACTGCATGTTTTTGTAGCTATTTTCTTTCTGTTTGACTTGCTTATTTATGCCTGATGTTATGTTTTCTTTGCACAATAAAATTCCCCTACTCTTTTTGAGAAGTGCCATAGGATCTTTAACATCCACCTGAACAGGTAGACAGAAAAGACAGGAGCATCCCCTCCCCCCAATGCTGCACTACAGTATTGGGATTTAAAGAGCTAGTGGAGCCAAACCAGGCAGACAGGAACATAATATAAATTTTAAGAAGTAGTCAGTTGTAAAATTTTATTTCTGAAGTACCTTTCTTTTACCTTTTGCCCATCAGAGAGTCTTCTATGTCATAATGTTGTGGTGGATGTGTGGAACAATTCTTAGCCTAGCAGCTGACATATCTGGCTCTACTGTCCCCCACTACATCATCAGCATTGTGATTTCACTGACAGTGAAATCACATATGAATGACCTGGCAGTCACTGAATTGCTGTTTCTAGGTAGCAGTGATGTCACAGTCAGTGAGGTCACGATGCTGGTGATGTAGTGGGGGCAGTATAGCTAGCTTTGTCAGCTGCTTCACAGAGTGCTGTTCCACACATCACACATATTAACATCAGGTAAACAATCTTCTAATTAAACAAAGGGAAAAGATAAAGTACCTCAAATATAAAAGGTAATGGTTAACTGCTTTTAAAATCTAATATTAGTTTTAGGCAGTACACAAGCTCTTTAACCCACATGCCTAGTGTGGGGACAGAACCCACAGCCTTCTGATCTTCCAATCTCAGAGGCCAGTGTGCATGCTATTTTTTTCATCTTTCATTTGTTAGTTTTTACACAAATTCTCTCAGATTTTTTTCTGACCACCTGATGAAATCTTGAATGAGTTACATAAATGTCATTTTCTTCAAGGCCCTGACCCTGCAACTAAACACACACTCAGTACATCATATTACAAAATGAGAAAAAAGTCTTCTGTTTCCATTGCTTGCCTCCAATCTGTCTTGTGGAAAGGAATTTCAGGTAGCTAGCAATCTGCATTCCACTGTATGTAATCTGACACTGAGTCTGACTTTCGTTTTTACAAAATCCAAGAGGAAATGAGTCCACTAGGTTGCTGAAAGAAATCGAACAAATCTGTTAGACTGAGCTGGACAGATGATAGAAACAGCAGTTTTAAAGGTTTTTTTTGTTAATATCCTGAGAAGTTCTGAGGTACAGTACATTAGCATCCTCCTCTCCCCTTCAGATGCCTTTAACACAGAGCAACAAATAGCAACAAATAGCAAATATCGGGGGGGGGTGCACTACTTTGCAGTTGTGGAGAAATGCATACAAATGTCTAAAATGGAAGTTCCAAGAAAAGCCATTTTAGAGCTACAGATGACAGAAGGGCTGTAGGCTCTGCACACAGCCCTAAAAAGGGGTCTTTTACCAGGAGGTGTGGTACAAAAGATGGAGTGTTCTTTTAATGTTGTCCTGTGTTTGTCGAGATGTTATAACTCCACTCTGATCTGGGTTGATCAACAATGGCGTAACTCCCTCTAGCCTTTTAGCCAGGATAGATGTGCATATTTTATAATCAATATTTAAAACAGATGTTGGAGAGAATGAGCCACAGGAGCTAGGGTCTTTCCCTGCCTTCGGTATACTTGAGATAACAGCATATCTCCATGATGGGGGATAAGGACCCCTCCCACCACCTCCTGACAGGCTTGTTGTAGGGGGGCAACAGAAGGTTCTTAAAAGGTTTATACAATTTTCTTGTGAGGCCATCAGGTCCTGGGGATTTACCCATTTTCAAATTCTCTACTATCCCTCCAGCTCTGCCTGTGTAATAGGGGCTTCCACGTTTTCCATTTGCTCCTGAGTAAGCTGCGGAAGTCTCAAATTTGTTAAAAATGGAGTGGTGGCCTGGGGATCCCCAATACTCTCCAGGGTGCACAGTGTCTTGTAGTGCTCCTCAAAGGCCTCTGCGATCTCCAGGGGTGTCTTACAGAGGCTCCCCATTTGCAGTGAGTGAATCTGAGTAATTGTATTTTGTGTCACTCGTTATCTTAGTCTATGTGCTAAGAACTGGGTAGCCTGTGGGCCACCCTTATAATATTTTTGTCTCAGGAATTGTAAGGCCTGCTCAGTTTTGACATCTAGCAGTGTTGTATTTGCTGTTTTGTGGTGTCTAGGAGGGGAAAAATGGAGTTATCCCCAGCAGCGTGTTGCTGCTGTATATCCCTAAGTTGCTGCTGCAGCGTATTCAACTGAGCCGTCTGTTGTTGCCTGTATTGGGAGGCAAAACTCACTCTCCCTGGATCACCACTTTTAAGGTGTCCCATAAAGTTGCATGGCTAACTCCCTGAGTATCATTCTTTATTAGTATTTGAAGGATTCTAGTTTTTATCATGTCTTGAAAGTTTTAAATATTTAATAAGAAGTTATTGAGGCTCCATAAAGTAGACTTATGTTCGGATACCCATTTTAATGTGAGAAGAACCTGCAAGTGGTCCGAGGGGACAAAGGGGAGAATCTCTAATTTTTTCACTAAATGTCCATGCTCATTTGATATGTGACACAGGTCTATGCAGGATCAATTGTTGCTTGTCTACGTTGCCACTATGATCTACTGTCTCTGTATACAACAATTGATTGAGCAACTTCAATCTGGGATCTTCTTTAAATAATAAAGCAGTTTGCAAGTCAGTGGAACGCAACTTAGACACATCTTTCCCCGCACACAGGGCATCAAGCACTGGCTGAATCACAGGATCTTGGGATTGAGCCCACTGAATGCTGTCATTGACAAATTGAGGTAGTGCACTAATATCTAGAGCAGAGAAGTGGCAATAAGCAGCTAGTATGCAGGTGCCAGAAGGGCCCAAGCAATCTACTAAACAGTCTACTGTGTCCGCAGACATCTGTTCATCTCTATCAAACTTTTGGCACAATGCTTGAATGTCAGGTTCAGACAGCCTGACCCAATCACTCTTGGAAGTGGGCCTTCGTGATAGGGTGTCGGCATCAATATGGTTCGGATCCGTTCTGTATTCGACAGCATAGTCATAGGTTGATAATGCAGAAAGCCACTGGTGCCCAGTGGCATCTAACTTAGCTGAAGTCTGTACATAGGTCAATGGGTCACTGTCAGTTTTCACCAATACCTTTGCCCCATAGAGATATTCATGAAACTGGTCAATGATGGTCCATTTTAGTGCAAGGAACTCCAACTTATGCACAGGGTAGTATCGTTCAGATGGAGTCAAGTTCCTACTGGCGAAAGCTGCTGATCTCAGGCCATCCTCATAGTCTTGATACAGCACTGCTCCTAGACCCTTCAGGCTAGTGTCTGTATGCAGCACATAGGGATTGGTGGGGTCAGCATAGGCGAGGATGGAGGCGTCGGTGAGCTGGTATATGATCTCATGGAAGGCTGCTTCACAGTCAGGCATCCAGCAGGGCCCGAAGAGTTCACCTGGGTGAAAATGTACTTTTTCTGGTTCTTTAACGGCCCCTTTTTTGTATTTATGATTGGAAGGAGGGTAACCGTGTGTAAGGTTCAAGAGTAGGTGAATCACCGTGGAATAGACTTTTATGAACCTGTGGTAGTAGCTACAGAACCCCAGGAAACATTGTAGTTCTTTCAGATTATGGGGCTGGGGTCAAGTAGTCAGTGCTTCAACCTTACTGGGATCAGTCTCTGTCCCTTTTGTAGATACTATGTGCCTCACATACTTCACTGAGGTTTGGAAAAACTGGCACTTGTCAATGGACAGCTTGAGGCCGAAGTCTTCAAGTCAGCCTAGGACTTTAAGCAGTCAGTTCTCATGCTCCTTTAAGGTGCTCCCAAACACAGTGATATTGTGCAAGAACACCAGGCATTCCAGCAAATTCATATCTCCCACCACACATTCCATTAGTCGCTGAAAGGTGGCTGGGGCGCCCGATATCCCCTGTGGCATCCTCAGAAACTCATGGAACCCCAATGGACAGATGAAGGCTGTTTTCTCACAGTCTTCTGGGGCCATCAGGATCTGGTAGTATCTGCTGTGAAGATCCAACACCGAGAACCATTTGCTCCCATTCAAGCAGTCCAGGGCATCTTGTATAGAAGGCATAGTGTATTGGTCTGGGATGGTCCGCCGGTTCAGGGTTCGATAATCAACACACATCTTCACAGACCCATTCTTCTTATGCACAACCACAATGGGAGACTTGTATGGGCTCCTGGATTCTTGTATCATGCCAGCAGCGAGCATTTCCTGCAGGTTGTCTTCTCACATCATCTATGTCTGCTGGGGCTAGGCGTCGAGACTCTCTCGAAATGGCCATTCATCGTGCAGGCTCATGTGATGCTCCACACCCTGGACACATCCCACATCCCATTCCTTCAATGAAAACACTTGGTCTCTCTGGGCAAGTCTCTTACTAATTTTAGCCTTCCATTCAGCTGGCAATGGGGAGTCACTGAAGTCAAACAAGTCTGGGGTCACTCTCTCCTTCTCACCAGGGTGCTTGTTGCTGGGCAATACTGCAGTGTCTGCACAGTGTACCATAGCTAGGGTGCACCCTCTGTTCACCCAGATCTCCCGATCTGACACATTGTGAATCTGAACCATCACCTGTCATGCATAGGCGTGGGCATGAGCAGGCAAGATGCTGGGCTTGACCAATAATCCTTCTGGAAATTTTCTATTACCTGGCACATACTACATCAGTATTTTGTTCTTGACATCTTTCCAGAGGCGGACCTTCCCTTGAATGGTACACTGGGCGTTAGGGGCCAGTACCATTGAATCGGGATCCTTCTTCCACACAATCCCCTCCGGTTCATCCTGGTCTATTTCCTCGGGTTTTTGTTGCAAATCATAGGCCCTCTTGATCAGAGCCAGAATTCTCAGGGCCCTACCAGTCTGTCGTCTTTGTTTCTCATGACAGAGTTGTGCCAGTCTCCCAAACATATGGGAGTTTGTCCCAATTAACAAGGGGACCCCATCATACAGTCTGGTGGGGGGGGACACTAGGGCCAATGTCTCTACTTGCTCCTCTACACCAGTTACAGTTGCAGGAAAAGAAAATCAGAGGCAGACATACCCTAGGTAGGGGTAAGACTTGTCGCTCAGGCCCCACACATGTAGGCCTTCCAGAGATTGCAAAGGCGCATCAGATAAGTATTTGTCATACCAGTCCTGGAATACAATTGTCACTTTCGACCCACTGTCAAGCACAGCCTGAGTATGAATACCATTCACAGTCACCGTAGTCTTCATTGAAGGGCCCACTATTTTGGACCAGTCTGGAGAGGCAGTAGCAGAGGCCTGGACAGACAATTTAGCCACAAAAAAATTTGAGTTAGGGTTTCTCGACCCCTCACTGCGGTCATTTTGGACACCCTTTGGCCACTGATTTGCTTTTTGGAGCTTCCCTTGGAGTCTGTTTACTACTTTTTCTAAGTCCTTCTGTGACCAGCATTCTCTTCTCATGTGGCCATCCTTTCCACAGTTGTGACAAATGATAGATTCCTGGGTCATCCTGGGAGAGAACATCATATGAGGAACTGAAGCAGTAGTAAGAGATTAGCATCTAGTATCTGCTTGCTGCAGTGAGAGTGGTGCAATGTGTCTTAACAGTTCCTTTTGAGTGGCAGTCAATCTGGTGATCTCAGCCTTGGAGCCACCCTCGGTAGCAGATGCCTGAGGGTGCAACCCAACCCCCGTGGTAGTCACATCCTGAAAGGGACCAGAATCTTGCTTCATTGGGGAAACCCTTGCAGAGCACCTGTCTTCAACTCTAGGACTTACTTTAGTAGCTCATCTCTCCAATGATGGGCCCAGGGCAGGAAATCCTTTGCATCCTCAGAGTGCTCGTTAAGTGCTGACATTTGCCCCTGAGCCTCACTTGGCTGATCACTGTCAGTCACTTGTGCAGCAGCAGCAGATATGGGTGCAATTCCCCCATGAGGTCGCTTTTGATCAGCCCCCCGAATTTCTTTCATTAGCTCGTCATAGGAGGGGGGTGAGTCCAGTCGGGTGGAAAAGCGCAACTAAAGCAGTAACAATTCTGAAAATGGAGCAGACTTAACTATCCGGTCCAGCCTAGTTCGATCTAATTCATTTGACGACAGCTACCCTTTCTGAGGCACTCTTGTAGTAGCTTTTCAAGCCGAGGTACATACACAGACAATGGTTCCCCTGGGTACTGCTGAACGTTTCTTACTCTCCACCACAGATCCTCATCTGAATCCGGGCTCACATACACATTTTCCAATGCATCAAGGTAGCTCTGTGCAGTTGCTTCGGGGATTATTGGCCCGCTTGGCATGGATGGTAGCCAGGGCAGGACCTCGGAGGCTGTCATTCAACCTCTTTTGTTTCTCAGCTTCTGAGCATTGCCATTCAAGTACTATAGGAGCAACATAGTCTATCTAGGTCTCCCAGTCATCATCCTACTATGGGATGGGGAGGGTGCCCAAGAAGATTCTCAGCCTTCAGTAGGGGTCGTGACTACTGGCAGGTACAGATATAGGGGCCAGCATTGGTATGGGCACAAAAGGTGGGGCAGTAACAGGTGCTGGAGTGGGAGGGGATATTGGGGAAGGAACACTCCCAGGTGGCATGAATAGTTTCTTAAAGTCCTCTATGGTTTTCCCTTGCTCCAGCAACAACTTAGCAAATTTCTCCTCAGAAGTCTCAGATAATGGTGGGAGCTCATCCTCCCCAGGGTCTTACTGTCTTTTGGTATCACTCTCCAGGCAGCTGGAACCACTTCTGGGGCAATAGTCTGTGGCGCTTTAGAGCTGTCCACGAGGTCACTACACTGTACCAAGGCTATGAAAGTTTGGGGTATCAAATCAGCCTGTCGACCCACCACCACAGCGTTTTTTAAACATTCAACTTTGGAGAGAGCTCCCTCTACAGTGTCTTTACTGGTACCCAGGCAAATATCCAGTATAAGTAGAGCATTTTGGGGGTCGATCTCCTGCCCTGTACACCACTCCACCAACTGATGAACAGCCATTTCTACTGGGGTAGCCATTAATCTTTAACAATAATTTGTAATTTTTGGCCACTAGAAGGAACAAAATCCCAGCGTTGAGCCTCCACAATGTAACCATTAGGTGGCACTATCCCAAGAGCTACTACCCCTGCCTGCTTGGCTAGTAGCAGGTTAAGGGGCCTGAGTTCTGAAATGGGTGCCTCCACCCAGAGATCAGGGTTGGTAGCGGTCAAGCTAATCTGGGCACAGCTGTCCGGGACACTTTAACCCCCCCTTCCCTTACTAGTGGCCAGAACAATACACAATAATCACTTTCACAATACCCCTGATACACCACACAAGTACCCACACTGTTTGCACTTACCACCAGGTCTTTCTTCTGGCCCGGCCCTGGGAACCCTCTGTAAAACAAGGTTATACACAGCAAATAACAGCAGTACAGTACTCTTGCACAAACTGGAACCACAGTCAGGGTAAATGCAAAAAAGAGTTAGATCTGATTTATTTAAGGGGCTTGAACAAGGGAGGGGCATAATCAGGTTAATTTGCTTAAAGGCTCTATCAGTCAAACAGTTATGCATGCACTTCAGGGTCCATAAACAGTCACACACTCTGGGTACCCAAATGGAGAATGGTGGGCTAGCCAGGAATGTTGCAGTTGGTTGGGACCCTGTGGTGAAAGAAAACAACATTCAGAAGACACTATTTGTAATCCTGAGCTGGAGGGCTCAGTTCCTGAAAAGAAAACAACAAGATAATCAGATGACACACTTTTAGATTAGGCTGTTGTTGCAGGGAGCTACCCTGATGATTACTCATGATACCCAAGACTGGACACAGGCTGGATGAAAATTGAGACAGCAGGTGGTTAATCTAGAGTGCCAGGAAAAGCAGAGCCCACATGATTCGCCGAGGCATCATTCCTGTTCAAGCGTGGAGCAGGGGGCTGATTCCCAGGCAGGTCTCTCGTCGGTGGCTTTCTCTGTGCAGTGGGGTAGTCTGGCACGGCCAGTGTGGCATGGCCCAGGCCGAATGGAGAGGAACGCGGATTCAGTCCAATTAGGCTGGATAAAGCTTCCAGCAAGCAGAACACAGTTCACACAGTGGGGACTCCAAATCACGACCCACTTTCAATACACAGCACATTTACATGTAAGGAAATTCCATTGTACCAGGCAAACCACTCTCCGGTTACTATCTCAAAGTCTCTGCACAAACCGGGGATTCAAAAGCAGCTGGAAATCCTGACAGTCTGATCGCATTCAGCAAATCTTCGGTCTTCTTCAGGTTAAAGCCTGGTCAGAGTCCAGTGGCTTAAATAGTCCTCACAACTCGGATTCAGTCCGAATAAACCTTATTTCCCCCTCTCAGGCAGGCAGACAGGCAGGCCAAAACTCAGACCTTTCACAGTTCTCCCATGCAAAACTACACAGAACTGCTGCTCAAAATCCCTTGAGCTGGTATTTCTTCACTTCTCAGCTCAAAACTGAAACTAGCTGCAGCAGCCTGTGAAATTCCCCAAGATCCAAAAGATTTGGTTGGCTGATCCTCCTGTCAGTCGCAACAAAGGTTCCCCCTTCAGGTGCAAAAAAGGCACAAAAAGCCCATTACTACAATTCCTACAGATTTTGACTCCAGACAGCTCCTGTAGCCCGGCTCCATTTTAGGTCCCACCAGGACTGATTGGTCCAATTCGCTGTCCCGGGACAAATGGTGGAGATAAACAAAACAGTCCTTGCTGCAAAGAAGGCAGGTTAGACAAACTACATTATCATTATCACTCCAAATGATTTTCAGCAAATAGTTACATCTTTCAACAGAGCTCCCTCTCAGATTACTTATGACTGCAATCCAGGCAGCTCTTAAAGAGGCAGTGCACAGAGGCTATACAGGCACTGTCTGGCAATCACATTTAAACTGCTAAAACGCAGAACACCAGCCTGGCAGTGAACATTTAGGCAAGCTCGAGGAAGACTTTTCAGGAACCCCCATTTGTAGGGTGGTTACATGGGTACCAATGACCTAGCTGTGGAGGAGGTGGAGGTAGTGCAAATTAGATTCAGGGCATAAGGGAAGACCTGCAGGGAGGAAGAAAGATCACTGGTTTTCTCAGAGGTGATACGAGTACCAAAAGCCAGCACAGTCAGGAAGAAAAAGATAGAACAATTCAATGTCTGACTGAGGAAATGGTGAAGGAGGGAAAAGATCATCTATATTGGGGACTGGTGGGAGACCTGGTCAAATAAAACACTTTTTCACCAGACAGGCTACATCTCAGTAGAGAGGGTTTGAGGGTACTCAGGGACAAATTGGGGGTACATAACCAACAAACTTAATTTAAACTATTGGGGAGGGGTGGGCCTGCAGGCCCAAAGACTCTGGGAGGAAGAGGTCAATGGACTTCCTCCATGCCAGTAAAAGGGGTCTGGAGGGTGGTAGTGGAGGAGGAGTGGAGCAATTAGCAACAGTGGTTAGGGGTAACACACATAGGAATGATAAAAAAAGAGAGGAAAGGGAAAGAGGCTCAGATTCTAGGTAGAAAGTGGTGTCTCTGAATGTGCAAAGTCTTGGAAACAATATGGAAAACCTGCATGCACTATTAGCAGAAGGAGGGTGGACATAGTGGCAGTAACTGAGGCTTGGGCTGTATTGCACCATGACTGGGACCTCTCATTCCTGGATATAAACTGTACAGAAGGGTCATGGCAGTTGGGAAAGGAGGGGGTGGTGGTTTATATCAGTAAGGGTATAACATGCACAAGGGAGGAGAAGGAGGATGGGAGGGTGAAAGCATTGTGGGTCCAGTTATGGTCCAATAGAGGGAGAAAGGTGAGGTAGGTGGGGGTCAATAGACCACTCAACCAGGAAGAGGAAGGGGACAGGGAACTGAGCTCACAAATATTTAAAGCTGCAGGGAAAGGAGAGATGTTAGTAGTGGGAGATTTCAACCTGCCCAGGGTAGACTGGAGCATACCATGCACAACATGTGCCAAGAGTCAGGTGATTCTAGAAGTGTTGCAGGGTGAGTTGCTGACTCCGAGCATCACAGAACCTAGCAGGAAGGGGGAAATTCTAACTCTAGTGCTTACAAATGGGAAGCATGTACAAGAAATAACGTTCAAGGAGCCCCTGGGTGGAAGTGACCATCACACAGTGTGGTTCCTGTTGGATATGGGCAGGGAAAACATCTCCACAAAGACCAAAATCCTGGATTTTAGGAGGCAAACCGCAAAAGGATGGGTCTTGCCTAACAACTAACATACTACTATTACTGACTGACTTACTGTTATAAAACATGAAAAAATCAACAATTACATTACTGGCAAGTGTGATGCTTAACACCATATAACGTGGTGAATGTAACAAGTGACACCACACATTTATTTCAAGTTATAAAAAATTTACTGAACATGCCTCATGGCTATCATGCCACTACCAATAACTGACATAGTGTTACAAAACCTGGAGCAATTTAACAATAATAACAGTACTGGCAGGTATGATGGTTGACGCCATATATCGTGGTGAATGAAATGAGTGATACCACAAAGGAAATCCATTTTAACTCTCCACCCCACATACACTGAATAATCCCTATTACAATTTATGCTCAGCACTTTCCTTAGACATGCAGTTGTCACTGAAATATGCTCTCTGAAAATTTGCCCAACAATCAGTGAATGATGGTAACCAAAGTCTACCTATGGTGAATGTAACTGCAACCCTCGTTGTTGCATGCAGTGCTTATCTTCATGGAATGTAGCCCTACAAATGGAGGAGTCACGTGCAAACAATGGGTTTTAAACCACAACTCAGCTCCTCCCTCTATGGTTGCTCCTTGGTTCTGATGGGCAGGTTATGACTTTGCAACTGTCACAGACTGACGGGTAAACATTGGGCCTGATGTGACCCCAAGTACAGTGAGGGTCAAAGGTTGCTGTCCCTTCTGTGGGAAAGATAGATCAGGCAGTAACACAGTCAGTTATCACAAGGAGGCAAACTAGGAGAGAAGTCAGAAAATCTTTTAAAGTGCTAATAACACAATTACAGATTTGGGGGCCATGTGGGTGAATGTAACGTGCTGTGACACCAACTGTTATATTCACCACACTAAATACAAAGCTGCATAAATTAAAAATGGAGCATTACAATGGGCTAAAGAGTACAGATAATAAAAAACACAACTCCAGATTAGTAAGTGGACTTACTTTAATAATGGAAAACAGTAAATAAAGCTTGCAAAAACAATTAATAAAATGTGTTTTTGCATGTCACCCTTTTTCAGATAAAAAAAGCAGCAAAATGGAGCAGGATACCCCATCAACAAAAATATGGATACCCTAGAATTCTATAGTTATGTTATCTATCTGCCCATATAGCCAGCATTCAGATTTAGTCAAAAACATGTGCCTGACAGTTCTTGATTTTTTTAAATGTGGTATGCACTGTATGGTGGGCATTAGTAACCCCTTTTCATGAACAGACCCTTTTCAAAGTTTTTTTTGCAGCACCAGCAGCTCTTTAAGGGCAAAATGTGCCTATTCACAGGTGACACCAAGCTGTGAGGGAGGGTGGAAACAGCTGAAGAGATGCAGCACCTACAGGATGATCTGAATAATCTTGAGAGGTGGCCCAAATTTTGGCAGCTTGGCTTCAATGTAAAGAAAGGCAAAGTTATGCACATTGGAGCCAAGAACCCCAGGACAGAGTACAACCTGAGAAGGGTCAAGGTATCTGCAACAGAGGATCTGGGAGTGATGATCACTAGCAACTTGAAGCACTCCATGCAGTACAGGAAAGCAGCAGCATGGGCAAATAAAATGTTGGGCTGCATAGCCAGGGGGATCAGAAGTAGGTGAGAAGAGGTTATACTGCCCCTATACAGGTCACTAGCGAGGCCACACCTGGAGTACGGAATACAGTACTGGTGCCCACACCTTAAAAAGGACATTAACTACTGGAGACTGTCCAGAGGAGGGCAACTAAGATGATCGGTGCCAGCAGGGTAGAGCTAATGAGGAAAGGCTGGAGACCTTGAACATGTACTCCCTGGAGGAGAGGGGAGAGAGAGAGAGAGAGAGCGAGAGAAAGAGAGAGGGAGCGAGAGAGACTTGATTGAGACCTTCAAGTACTTGGGGTGAATAATGTGGGTCTTTTTAAGCTACACAGCAACCAAAATGTGAGGGGATACAGTCTTATGGTGGAGGGTAGGAGGTTTAAGAGGGAGGCTAGAAAGCAATTCTTCACAGAGAGGGTGATGGTCATTTGGAATGCACTGATGGAAGAGGTGGTCTCGATGAAGACAGTGGGCAGCTTCAAGAAAGGCTGGGACAGACTTAAGTGGAAGTAAGAGTCAGGGAAGGGGCAGATGAAGAAGATGGCAGGATTGGGAAGGGGGCGCAGCTTAAGCTGCTGACCCTGCAATATGCGCAGACTGGATAGACCAAATGGCCTTATTCTGCTGGCTTCTTTGTATATTCATATATTTCTGTCTTGATCGCACTAAGGACTTCACAAAGGTTCTCTCAACTTTTTGTTTTGTTTGACCTTAGAAAAGAATCTGCCCCTGTGTGTAAACAGTGTCTGTCTTAATGGTTTTCTAACTGTATTACAGTAGGTTTTGTTATAGGAAGTATGGTAAGGAACCTGCTGGTGCTGTGCGTGGCCACTCTACACGTGGTATGACCACTTCTATTCACTGCTTTCAGAACGTTTCTGCAGCTGACATCATGTGATGCTGCCACGATCAATGTGCACACTTTCACTAAACACTTTAGTGTAGACATGCTGGATTTGGTCCTGCAGTGTTGCAAACCTTCTGTCCTGATTGCATATCAGACTTTGCTATCCTCTCTTGCTTCCTCGTGTACTGACCCCACAACCTCCTCAGGAAGGCTGTTCCATGCGTCCACCATCCTCTCTGTGAAAAAATACTTCCTCACATTGCCTCCGAGCCATCCTCTCTCCATCCTCAAATTGTGTCCCCTTGTTCTTGCACATCCCTTTTTCTGAAAGATGCTACCCTCTTGGATTTTGTTGAGTCTACTGAGGTACATAAAAGTTTCTATTCTGTCCCCCTCTCCCTCCTTTCCTCAAGGGTATACATATTAAGCTCCTTTAGTCTCTCCTCATATGGCTTCTGTTGCAGCCCCTGCACCATTTTAGTTGCCTTCTTCTGGACTGCCTCCATCCTGTCTATGTCCTTGCAGAGATGTGGTCTCCAGAACTGGACGCAGTCCTCCAGATGGGGTCTCACCAACTGTCTGTACATATAGAATAGTGCATGGTTGACCATCCACAACAAGGCTGTGTTTCCATCGAGGGAGTCGATGGTGTCACAGAAACCTTGAGAGCGAAGCTTGAGAGGTTACCATGACGCCATCGACTCCTGAGATGGAAACATAGCTTTAATTGTGGATGGTTAACCATCCACTATTTTATACAGTATATGGTTCCTCATCATTTAATGAGGTTCATACCCTGTGTTCACATTCCCGCATCAAAACTCGGAATTTTGTCATTCTCTGCAGTTCCCTACCTAAAGATTGCAGTCCTCCGCGATGCGGTCCTGCCCCAGAAGTTACCAGTTCTCCTGACTCCTTGCTGCAAATCCCACTCTGCTTTGGTATCTGTAACTGTGCCAGTAGATTTTAAAAAGGAAAAACACTGAAAACTGACAGTTTGGGCACACGGAGCTGACAATATAGTCCGTGTCCAAACTGTACTTATGAGCTGCTCGCCTGACCGCTCGCTAAGTGATGCCGCCATTTTCTGCTGCATTTTTTGAATCCCCAGTCTGAATCAGCCAATCAGGTGATAGAGTAAATCAGAAAAGTTGTTGTACTATTGATGTGACTTCAGAACGATAGTTCAACAACTTTTTTGACCTTTGAACTGTTCTACAACAAGATTTTGAAAGCCACTGCTTTCTATTCATAATAAGCCCTAACCATGTACTATAGAGGGATAACAACTTCCTGTTTTCTGTTGGCGATGCCTCTCCCTATATATCCCGGTATTCCCCCCAGTCTTCCCTACTGCCTTCTCACATTGATTGCCAACCTTAAGGTCATTGGATATGATTACCCCCAGGTCCCTTTCCATTTTTGTTGTTGTTACTACTACGTCCCCCCACACTGTGTATTCTTCCCTTGTGTTTTTGTTTCCCAGGTGCATTATTTTGTACTTCTTTGCATTGAATCCAAGCTGCCATACTTTTGACCATTTCTCCAGCCTTGCCAAGTCCCTTCTCATCCTTTCCATGCCTCCTTGTGTATCAAACCTGTTGCAGATCTTTGTGTCATCTGCAAAGAGGCATTCATTTCCTTGCAGTCCCTCTGTAATGTCACTTATAAAGACATTAAAAAGGACTGGACCCAGTACTGAACCCTGTAGTACCCAACTAGTAACCCGCCTTTCTTCAGAGTGGACTCCATTTACTATTACCTGCTGTGTCATGTTGTGCAGCCAATGTTTTACCCAGGCTACCATCCTGGGACCCACTCCCAGGCTGGTTAATTTGTTTATTAATTTTTTTGTGTGGGACTTTGTCAAATGCCTTGCTAAAGTCTAGGTAGGTCATGTCCATAGCCCCTCCCTGGTCTACTACTTTGGTCACCCAGTCAATGAAGTCGATTAGATTCATCTGACATGACCTTCCTGCTGTGAACCCATGCTGCCTTGGGTCCTTTGCCTCACTGGCCTCTAGGTACTCAACAATTCTTTCCTTCAGAAGTGATCCCATCACGTTCCCTACCACAGAGGTCAAACTGACAGGTCTGTAGTTTCCTGCCTCTGTCTTGCTCCCACTTTTGTGAAGGGGAATCACATCCGCCTTCCTCCAGTCCTCAGGTGCTATACCATCCTCCCATGATTTGTTAAAAAAGGTAGTCAGTGGTGTCACTAGTTCTCCACTTAATTCTTTTAGAATTCTGGGCTGAATCCCATCAGGCCCTATTGCTTTGTCCACCTTCAGTTTTAGGAGTTCTTTCAGAACCCTTTCTTCTGTGAAAGGACTGGGATCGACCCCCCCCCATCCAGAGTGCTACTGTTAATTGGATTAGGTACTTCCCTCTCCTGCTTTTTTGTGAATACTGAGCAGAAGTATTCATTCATTATCCCTGTCTTTTCACTGTCCCTCTCTGCCCACCCACCATCCATTCTACTCAGCCTCACTATCCCTCCCTTTGTTTTTCTATGCTGCCTGATGTACCTATAAAAGGTTTTATCCCCCTTCTTAACCGAGTTGGCTATCTTTTCCTCAGTTTGGGCCTTTGCAATTCTGACTTCCCTCCCTGCTTCCTTCTACCTTAACTGGTACAGTTCTCTGTCCTGCTCCTTCTGTGTTTCCTTATACTTCCTAAATCCTATCATGCTTTCCCTAACTTCCCCGCCACCTCTTTTGAGAACCATAGTGGCTTTTTCTTTCATTTTGATTTGTTAATTTGCTTCACACAAAGGCTTGTTGCCTCTGTGATGACAGTTCTGATGTTTCCCCATTGTTGCTCCACCCTTCCTTCTTGCATGTTTGCTAGTGCTTTTCTAAGGCACTGTCCCATCTTGCCAAAGTCAGCCCTCCTAAAGTCCAGTGCCCTCACTTTTGTATGGCTTGACTCTCTAACTGAGTTTATCATGAACCACACTGTTTGGTGGTCACTTGTTCCCAGATGGCTACCCACTTCTGGATCTGAGATCCTCTCACTGTCCGCATTTGAGAGTATGAGGTCTAAGATTGCTCCCTCATGAGTGAGTTCCAAAACTAGCTGTCTAAGGCATGCCCCATATAGGGCATCGAGAATGGTCCTGCTCTTGGATGTGGCTGCAGCAATCGTGCTCCAGTTAACATCCGACATATTCAGGTCCCCCAGCAACAGTATCTCCCATTTCTCTGCCATCCTAAGGATGCCTTCTATCATATTCTTATCCATTCCTTCCCCGTGAGATGAGGTCTGTATACAACCCCTATGCAGATTGTGGTGCCCTTTCCAGTCTCTAAGGTGACCCACAGTGCCTCCTCTCCTCCCTGTTTATTCTTTTGTTCCGTTGCTTTTATCCATTCCTTTACATAGAGGGCTACTCCTTCCCCTCTTCTCTCCTCCCTGTCTCTTCTGTAGGTTGTGTATCCTGGTATGTTAACATCCCAGTCATGGTTCTCTTTGTACCATGTTTCAGTGACTGCCACAATATCCAAGCATCCCTCTTCCGTCAAGGCCACCAGTTCAGGGAGCAGGATTAGTTACTGTTCTTTATGTTTGTGTAATTTAAAATATATTCATACAAATTGCACCACATTTGGTATGATGAATTTACCAATACCATGGAAAGAAAGTGTACCATGTTTCAACTTTTTTTTTGTTTTACATTAAAAATTTTATTGAATTTAAACATTTTTGAAAATATATTTTTTGCAATCAAATCATAAAAGCATTTGTTAAGATTTCTTACTGAAAAATGAAGACAGGATTCCATTGTTAACTTGACAGGCTAGCAAGATAACACAACTGGTAATCTAAAATATTAAAACTAAAACTCCTAACAGCCTAACTCTAAATCAGACACTAAAGGATAATACAAATACGTCAAAACCTACTGATAATAAACCAGTTTAGGCTGCTTCTGTTTAAGATTTCACATAAAAACCTTTCAAAAATATTATCAGATTTAATCAGACATGGATTAAAACAATTATTAAAACAACTATCACAGTCAACAGTATATTCTAACGTTGCACATGCAGACTATAATAACTATTGAGACTTTTCTAAAAATATGATACAGCCCTTGGTAAGTTAGACCAAAAGACTTGGGGCCTGATTCTCAAAACCTTTAGACTGACGCAAGGGACTTGTGTCAGAACAGGTTGATGCAAGTGGTGACTTGCGTCCCAACTTGTGAGAAATACAATTCTGTAAAGCAGCCTGCATCAAATACAGCACTGTTGCACCAAAGCCCCCTTGCACCATGCTTGCAGCAACCAACCAGGTGCTCCAGGTCACAAGGGGGCTTGCATCACAGCAGGGCTACAACATCCCCTTATTTGGGATTCTGCAAGCCCTGACATGGATGCAGCAAGGGACTCCACTTACACCAGCCAGGAGCTAGTCTATGTGGCTTGTGCCAGTGGGAGGGGATCTCACAATGTGCTGCTGGCTGCAGAGGGTACATGGTGTCATGGGGGGGTCCAGCTGGGCAGTAGTGGTAGTGACAGCACCCGGCGGGGTGCATTTGCAGTGAACATTATGCACAGTATAGTGCATGTACTGTATGTACAGTGCAGTGAGCGTCCCTGGTAGTCTAGCGGCTCCCCTGATCTCCTGCTGAATTATTGATCAGTCATTCCTGGTAATCTAGTGGCCCCCCCCCAATCCCCAATGTCCCACTGAATTATTGAGAAATCATCCCTGGTATTCTAGCCACCCACGCGATCCCCGATGTCCCTCAGAATTATTGATCAATCATCCCTGGTAGTCTAACAGTGCTTCTGATCCCAAACGTCCCATTGAATTATTGAGCAATTGTCCCTGGTAGTCTAGTAGTCCCACCATCCCCGATCACCCGCAAATCCATTTATGTTCATTCCCTGGTGGTCTAGTGTTTCCCCCCACTCTGGCAGGCACTGTCCAACCACACCACTCCCCCACATCCTGAACCCCAGCTGGTGACCGGCACGGCCCTCCTCTGACCACCATGGCTGGCTGCCAACTGAACTGTCACTGAGTGCATACTTACAGTACCCACTCAGTGACAGTTCAGTTGGCAGCCGGTAATGGTGATGAGTGGAGAGCTGTGATGGGTGCCGGCTTAGGGTTTGGGATGGGGGAATGGGGTGGTTGGGCACTGCCTTCTGGGGTGGAGGGAACACTAGATCACCATGGAATGAACAGAAATGGATTTGGGGGAGATCAGGGATTGAGGGGTGCTAGACTACCAGGGACGATTGATCAATAATTCAGTGGGACATCAGGGATGGGGTGCTAGACTACCAGGGAAGATTGATCAATAAGTCAGAGGGATAGCAGAGATGGGGGGGCACTAGACAAACTGGGTAGATAAATATACAGAACAAAACCTCTTACAGTAATGCATTACACTACAGACACACCCTGCTGGGTGGCATCATTCCCACTACTGCCAGCTGCCCCCACTCCCCCATGGCACCTCCCATTCCCCTTCTAATGCTGCCCCCCTCCTGTTCAGTGGCCCCCCAAACAACAACACAGCCCCATTAGTGTTGCTTCAGTTGAAGGGAGGCTGATCCCTGTGGCAAGTCCTGAAGGTGTGCCATCTGTTTGGCACAATGGGCAACATGTGGGAAACCTATGGTATTTGGCACCGGGACCCTAGTTTTTATAGAACTGGGCACAAGGTCCCTGGCACACCTGGAGTTTGCCATAGCCCTAGATCACTGCAAATTGTGGAGACCTAAGGGCTTTTTGAGAATCGAACCCTTGGTGTACAGACTCGTTAACCTACCTAGGGATTAAAATACCAAGAGATTTAAAAAAAATAGGAGATGCAAATCTTTCCTCATTAATCCAGGAAATAGAAAAAGATCTTCAGAAATGGAAGAAATTAAACTTGTTCCTATGGGGGAAAATCTATAAAAATGATTGTGGTCCCTAAACTTTTTTCTTTACCATAATGTTCTGTTTAAATTAGAGAGATCAACATTTAAAAGATTACATACTATAATCGTATTAGGAAGTTCCTCTAGGGGGATGCTCCCCTTTGGCTGTCTCTAAGCAAACTGACAGCCAATAAAATGGAGCAAGGCTTCAGTTTACCTCAGTGGGAGAAGTATTTCTTAGCTTTTAGATTCAAACAAGTTGCACTCTTTCTAGCTTTAAAAGATGAAACCAAACAGTGTGGTTCACGATAAACTTAGCTGTAGAGTCAAGCCACACAAAAGTGAAGGTACTGGACTTCAGGAGGGCTGATTTTGTCAAAATGGGAGAGTGCCTAAGAAAAGTACTAGCAAACAGGCAAGAAGGTGGGGTGGAGCAACAATGGGGAAACATCAAAATCGCCATCACAGAGGCAACAAGCCTTTGTGTGAAGCAAATAAACAAATCAAAATGAAAGAAAAAAAACACTATGGTTCTCAAACGAAGTGTCAGGGAAGGTAAGGGAGAAAAAGATAGCATTTAGAAAGTATAAGGAAACACAGAAGGAGCAGGACAGAGAACTGTACTAGTTAAAGCAGAAGGAAGCGGGGAAGACAGTCAGAATAGCAAAGGCCCAAACCAAGGAAAAGATAGCCAACTCAGTTAAGAAGGGGGGTAAAACCTTTTATAGGTACATTAGGGAGCAAAGAAAGACTAAGGCAGGAATACTGAGGCTGAATAAAGAGGAAGGTGGTTGGGCGAGAGCAACAGTGAAAAAGCAGAGATACTAAATTAATACTTCTGCTCAGTATTCACAATGGAAAAGCAGGGGAGATACCTAATCCAGTCAATAGAAGCACTCTGGATAGAGGAGTTGATATTAGTCCTTTCACAGAAGAAAGGGTTCTGAAAGAACTCTTAAAACTGAAGGTGGATAAAGCAATGGGGCCTGATGGGATTCACCCCTGAATTCTAAAAGAACTAAGGGAGGAACTAGTAACACCACTGACTACCCTTTTTAATAAATCACATGAGGATGGTGTGGTACCTGAGGGCTGGAGGAGGGCGGATGTGACTCCCCTTCACAAAAGTGGGAGCAAGACAGAGGCAAGAAACTACAGACCTGTCAGTTTGACCTCAGTGGTAGGGAAAATGATGGCATCACTTCTGAAGGAAAGAACTGTTGAGTTCCTTGAGGCCAGTGGGGCACAGGACCCAAGGTAGCATGGATTCTCAGCAGGAAGGTCATGTCAGACAAATCTAATTGAGTTCTTTGACTGGGTAACCAAAGTTGTAGACCAGGGAGGGGCTGTGGACATGGCCTACCTAGACTTTAGCAAGGCATTTGACACAGTCCTGCATGAAAGATTAATAAACAAATTAGCCAGCCTGGGGGTGGGTCCCAGGGTGGTAGCCTAGGTAAAACGCTGGCTGAACAACAGGACACAGCAGGTAATAGTAAATGGAATCCACAGTGAAGAAAGGGGGGTTACTAGTGGGGTACCACAGGGTTCAGTACCGGGGCCGGTCCATTTTAATGTCTTTATAAGTGATATTGCAGAGGGACTGGAAGGGAAAGTATGTTTCTTTGCAGATGACACAAAGATCTGCAACAGGATTGATACACAAGGTGGGGTGGAAAGGATGAAAAGGGACTTGGCAAGGTTGGAGGAATGGTCAAACGTATGACAGGTTAGATTTAGCACAAAGAAGTGCAAAGTAATGTACCTGGGAAACAAAAACCCCGGGGAAGAGTACACAATGGGGGGATGAGATACTGAAAACAACAAAAATGGAAAGGGACCTGGGGTTAGTCATATCAGATGACCTAAAGGTGGGCCAGCAATGTGAGAAGGCAGTAAGGAGGGCTGGGGGATATTGGGATGCATAGGGAAGAGGCATCACCAGTAGAAAATGAGAAGTTGTTGGCCCTACATACAGACAGTTGGTAAGACCACATCTGGAGTACTGTGTACAGTTCTGGAGACCCCATCTCTTCAAATACATAGGGTGGAGGCTGTCCACAGGAGGGCAACCAAAATCGTGCAGGGTCTGCACCAGAAGACATATGAAGAAAGACTGAAGGAGCTTAAGATGTATAGCCTCAAGGAAAGGAGGGAGAGGGGGATCTTGATAGAAACTTTCAAATACCTCAAGGGAATCAACAAAGTCCAAGAGGGTAGCATCTTTCAGAAAAAGAGATGTGCAAGAACAAGGGGGCACAATTTGAAGATAGAGGGGATGGCTCAGAGGTAATGTGAGGAAGTATTTCTTCACAGAGGGGGTTGTAGATGCATGAAACAGCCTTCCTGAAGAGGTTGTAGAGTCAAAAACAGTGGGGGAATTCAAAAATGCATGGGACAGGCATAAGACAATTCTAGTGGGGTGTAGGAGGAAGTAGGCTGTTGGTTAACTAAGATCTGCAGCTTATCCATTAGGTAGGGAAATGGGCAGACTAGGTGGGCCAAGAGGTCCTTATCTGCCATCAAATTCTACATTTCTATGTTTCTATGAAGAGAATGCTCTACTCTGGTTAAGAGTGGAAAGTCAAATATTCTGGCCTTACAAATTGTCTGACTTTCTGTTTAGACGTTTGACTAGAAACTTAAAAGAGAACATATGTATAGCTAACTTTGTCTCAGAGATTCAAAAAACCAAGTCTTGCCTAACAATCAAGGACCCCTTTCAGTGTGACAACAATTTGGAATAACAGTCTTGTTTCATTTAAGAGTAGGTCATTGGAGGATCCCAGGTGGAGTCATTTAGGTACTGTATTATTAATCTAAATGACTTGTTGGACTCCTCTGGAAATCTCTTATCATTTATAACTTTGAAAATAAAATTTAAACTCCATAGAGTCCAATTTGCTAACTACTTGCAACTTAGGAAAGCTCTGCAAGGCTCTATCTTGGGTCCTAAACTTTGTTTTTCATGGTACACTGAGTGGGATCAAATTCTTCTAGTAGCAAAAATTAAAAAGGGGCGAGTCAAGTTTGTAGACTTCTTTTAGATTCCTTGGACCAATCTCCCATTACCTTATCAGCAACATAAAAATGGGAGCAGGACCTAGGAACCAGAATGGGCTTCTTCATGGAAAAATGCCTGTCTTTCCAGTAAAGAGATTTTGGGGAGAGGAGAACTATTCCGTACAGGATCCTGCATTATTACTACAACTCTACTCAGAGATTAGAGCTAATGGGTTACTTGCCTGAAAGCCCTTTCTGGACAAAAAATGCCAAAAGAAACATGTAAGTTTGCTGCATATGCTCAGGAACTGCACACTGATTATGTTTTTATGGCAAAAAAATTCACCAGATTTGTGGAACAGTTTCTAGCATCAAAATACCCTTTTCCCCAAATGTTCTGATTCTGGGAATCGATTCAGAAAATAAGATTATGAATGACCCCCCCCCCCAACATAAGGAGTAGGGGTGGCAGCCTCACCCTTAAAAGATTAATTTTATCTAGCTGGAACTCTCAATCCCCCAGGAATGGAACACTTAATAGGAGAGATTATCAACAATGAGCGTATTACATTCTTTTGCTGGAAACATGCCTCTGTTCTGTGATACATGTTTCAGATCTCTGTCTTTAAAGGTGACTAAGTTATAAGCCTCCAAAATTTGATATTTTAAAATTACATGTTGAAAGTATATAAAACGCAGAATTTTAAGCCCCTATAGTTTTAAACTAGAGAACAGAATATCACCAATTTTGTTAGCTTCATTGACACCATTTATCAGCCTCAGAACAACCTAATAGCCAGGAAAATGCATTATTTGAGTCTCTTAATATCAGTATTACTTTGAGGTTTAACAAAATTCTAACCATTAACAATGTTTATAGTCCTCCAAGTAATACTAAACATGGTATAGTTTATTTTTTCAAAATATTCACTCTCTACAACCGAATAGAGAATTAATAATTGTTGGTGACTTTAACATAAATTGGATTACACCTCAAGCTATTGAAGCAAATAATCTAATTACTGGACTGACCTGGGCTTTTGTCAGATAATCTCTGATGTAAACTGTACCAACTACAGAACTGGATATGAATCCATTTTGGACTGGGTGATCACTAATAATCCATCCCACATTGTTCTGTCTGATGTTTTACCAGATTGTACTAATGATCACAGTGCAGTATTTTGTTACTGGTCTACTAAACTGTGTAGGAAGGAACCCAAGATCATAACATATCATAGTTTAAAGGATTTGGATGTACAGAGATTTTCTAAGGAAATATTAACAACTGATTGGTCATATTTGGATATAATCTGTAACATAGTTGAAGCCTTTAACTTGTTCTGCTCACAGCTTCTAGCAATCTGTGACAAGTTACTACCCCCAAAGAGAGCTAGAGTTAGAGGTGATACTAATGAATGGATTACACCCATTTTGCTTAAATTGATCAGGTCCAGAAATAAATTAAGGAATAAATATAGAAAAAACAAACATAACTCATATTTATTTGAGTATAAAAATTTATGCAATAAATGAAAATCTGCAATCAGAACAGTTAAAATAGATTTTTTTCCAAAAGGAAACTGAATGAAAAAATAGGGAATCACAAAGCAACTTGGAGCACTCTGAATTCATTGATGGGAAGATCAAAACAATCTGAAACATTTTCAATTGATTTGGAAGGCTCTCTTATTTATGATCCCATTAAAGTTGCTGACACCTTTAACTTACATTTCTCTAATTTCGATAGGTATCGATCTATGTCACAAACTCCTTCTGATGCTTTTAAAGATAGATGTGACTTGGAACAGGAACATTTTCTTTCTAAATCTACATGTTTCAGAGTACGTAAATTTCACTTTTGTGCCCTCTCCCCCAGTGATGTATCCCAGTATATTATCAAAATGAATCCTAGACCATATATTGGCCCTGACAATATTGACTTTAGGATACTTAAAAGAGTTAGCAATTCAATCTCTCTGCCGTTAGCAAAATTATTTAACCATTCTCTTTGTTACAGTGTTTTTCAAACAAAGTGGAAATGTGCCATAGTCAGGCCAATTTTTGAATCAGGAACAAGATCTAATTTAAATAATTATATGCTTATTTCCCTTTAAACACTGTTATCAAAAATTTTGGAAAAGATGGGACCTGATCAGATTACTGAATCTCTTAACAAGTACAATCTCTGGACAGATTCTCACATGGCTTTAAATCCAAACATAACACTGAAACTGCCTTGATGAGGTTCACTAGCCGAACATATAAAGCCTTGGATGATGGCAAATATATTGCCTTATATTTTGTGGACCTCACCAAGGCACTTGATTTAGTGGATCATGGGGAAGTACTAAATATGTTGTCTAAAGCTTACATATCAGATGAAGTCATTATATGGTTTGAACATTATTTACAAAATAGGTCACAAAGAACCTTACTGATTGCCAATCTTCCAAACAGTCTTTTTTGAGTTGCGGAGTCCCACAGGGGTCCATTCTTGGATCCCTTTTGTTTTCAACTTTTGTAACCTCTCTCAAATATTTGTCAACATACTGAACTTACATTGTATGCAGATGATACTCTTTTGTTTTGCTCAGGGAACAACATCTCAACCCTTCAAAAAAACCTACAAAAGCATTTTAGTTCTCTACAGACTTGGTTTGATACACATAAACTGGTCTTGAATTTTCTTAAAACAAAATCAGTGTTTTTTTCAGGTGTAAGAAAACTTCCTGTTAATGACTTTGTGCTCTTAGATAATGCTGGAAATCAAATTGAACAGGTTACTGAATTTAAATATCTAGGCCTGATTCTTGACTTTCACTTGGCTTTTGAGCAACATATAATACATTTAATTGGTAAGAGTCATAAAAGATTAGGGTTGTTATAGCGAATCAACAAATATCTTACCACTGAAACCAGGTGAATCCTTACTCATAGTTTATTAGTTTCAATTATGGATTATGGTTTAATAATATATTCTTATTCATCTGAAAGAATGCTTACCAGGTTTAGGTCTACATTTAATAACATTGTTAGCTTTGCTACTGGTCTTCCACGAATGATGCACCACTGCAACTCTATAGGTCTTTTGGTTGCTTATCTATGTCTGAAACATTTAGTTTTAAATCACTGATTTTTCTACACAAGGTTTACTTAGGTTATTTAACTGAATGTATTATCAGATTATTTCCTAAACAATGCTGGTACTGTTAACACAAGAATACAAAGTAGAAATTATTTTCAAATTCCTTTGCACCACACATCATTTACTCAGAACTCAATGAATTTCATGGTCATAACACTTTATAATAAGTTACCAAGTTGCACAGTCAATTGTACAACGATATCAATCTTTAAGATGTCCCTCATACATTATTTACTGACTAGTTCTGCATGTCAGTGTTTTAATTGATCTTACTTTTTCTATTTGAATGTTTATTGATATTGTATTTTTATTATTGTAATTGTAAGTTTTGTTTGATCTAAACTGGACGCTTGTGAAAATGAGCATTCTTGCTCATAGGCTTTTTAGTATAAAATAAAAACAAAACACAACACTAAATATGAGGCTGTGTGCATATGGATCAAATCTAATCTCTTTGCAAAATAACATTAATTATTAAAGTTGAATTTCATGAGCTTTTGTGAAATTGTGGAATTTTGTGATAATTTTGTCAAAGCCATATCCATGCATTTTGCCTAGCCATGCACTTGAGCTGCCATTATGGAGGAAATAAACATCTGGGTTGAGTGGTAATAAGATAATAGTCACAGGGGGCTCCATAATAAACTTATGAAAAGGGCTTAAGATTTTGAGTCCTCTGATTGGTTGATAGCCGTGCACTGAAAGTGTCTAGTGCACAGCTATAATCAGTCCTGGCAAGCAGGATGCAGTACCCATTCTTAAATCCTTGCGCCACCACTGTGATTCATTTACAATCAGCCACCCTCTTTATTTTTGAATACAAAGTTAAAACTCCCAATACTCTTCACATGTTGCCCTCCAAATGTACTGGCAGCTCAAATGAACAAAACCTTCACATCAGCAGCTTGATTTTTAATCACTATTCACTTCTGTCGAAGTTACTGATACAGTTTTGTAGCTTGCATCTCCACTGCCCCAGCAACCCCTCCACTTGCCCACCAGCTGGTTCACTCACTTGCTCCCTCTCTCACCCAGTTGCCAGACAAAAAAGCACCAGCACCACACTCTGTTTAAACACCCCCCCCACCTCAAAGTCAGTTTAAATAATAAAATGCTGGCATTTCCAGAACTTAATTGTTCAAGTTTCCACTTTAGTTTTTACCTTTTAGACTGCTCTGTTCTCACAGCATGCACGCTCACTTCATGACACTTAGAAAATGGCAACAATCAATTCTTAAACCTGATTGGCTGAGACAGGCTCCAAGCTGGGCATTTATTTTTCAATAGATGCCCAGCTAAAAATAAGAGCCAGTCCAAGGGCCTCTTCACAGAGTAACATTCTCCGATGGGCCATTTTCTAAGCACAATAATACTCTCCAGGGTGGGCATTATTGGGAAATACTGGAGCTTTCAGGGGCTATAAGGTCCTCCGCCTGTGGCGTCGGGCCTCATTATGCCCTGGGTGGTCAATATTTCCCAATATCTGAACTGAATTCTTATTTACTACTGTGCCTCTTTGTATACTCACTCACTCATTCACTCCTTGCTGTCTCGGTCCAACAAGAGAAAAAATGAAAACACAAATGAGGGCTCTATTAAGAGAAAGATGTAATAGGGATTAAATAATGGAAATGTGTGTGTGTGTGTGGGGGGGGGGCAGGAAAACCACCACAAAAAAAAAAAACTATTGAAGCCAAAAGTCCTTCAGTACAAAATAAAAAAAAAATACACCAAAGTCATGCAGGTGGAGTGTTAGGCCAGGCCACCCTCATAATCCAATACTTATTCTATATTTAGTGCAGCATATAGTATATATGTGTGTGTGTGTACTGATGCATTAAACATTGTTTTCTGCCATATATATATATATATATATATATATAGTTAGGTACCCCATTTAAGGTTAAAGTGTGAACATTTGCAGCATAATAACTTTACCACCATATAATGGATTTTCCTGAAATTTGGCAAGCATGGAGCAGTATCATAGGTCTCTGGATGTGCCAAGTTTCGTACCAGTCGGATGTACGGTTGTGGAGCCATAAAGCACAATATAAAGTCATATTTACGCTTTTTTGCGCATTCTTTGCTCGAACCTACAGGTTGCGTGGTTTGCGCGACCGGTCTGAAGACTTCAGGGACCATGTGGCCAGGGTCTCCAATGTGCCTTTCAGATATTTTGTGAAAAAATATTAAATGGTTCAAAAGTTATTCAAAAAACAAGTTTCCCATTATAGTCAATGGGAAAAGTTGACAAAAAGTTTGACAGTGTCGCAAATGCAGTTTTTAGTGTCGCAAATGACCCCTGTAGTGTCGTGAGTCAGCCTTTTGTTTTTCATTTACTAGTCACAGAAATGCTTGGCATTTAAATTTGGAACCCTCTAGGGACACAATTTTTTTTGTGTTCACCTAGTCGAGCCCTGAGAATGCTAGCCATGTCTTTTTTTTGGGGGGGGTTAAACACCCCAGAAATATGTTTTTCAAATTTTTGTAAACTGTAGTGTCGCAAAGTAGTGTCACACTTGCGACACTTTCGTGATTTTTTTTGCAGAAGTGTCATAATTTGTGACATTACTTTGCGACACTATGCCCAAAAGAATAGGAAATCTTTGCCACCCTGCTGCAAAAGAACGGTTTAGTCTTGTGGGGTGAAATTTGGAGGGAAGAAAGCCAACATCCCACAGATGTGACCTTTTGTGGTTTGGTGACAAAATATTAGAGAGCTGCAAAGTTACGGTACTCTGAAGTTGACAATTTTTCCCATAGACTAACATTACGGCGTCCTCTGCGCCTTTCGGGGCCCGTATCTCGGAAACGCTTTGAGATACGGACTTTTCATCAGAAAAATGCTTAGCACTCTGTTAGGTGGCTAAGTGCAAAACTAGCCAGCAAAGTCTTAAATTATATGAAATTTTAATTTTCTTTCTCCGTCGTACAGTTCCTGAGATATAAATAATTTAGTATTCCAAGTGCTCATTTTCTGCTCTGAGGCCCATTATTATGCATACATTCTTTATATTCACTGGCAGGGATATTCATAAGGGTTGCGCATGGTGCAACAGGGCTGTGCCATGTGCAACCCACCATTGCGCCCCAGCACAATATTCAAAGGGGCAAGTTGCGATGCGCAACTCCCGATGCACCAGAGTGCATCAGTAATGTATGCGGAGCAAGTGCGGAGGGCATGTCATGTATGTGTGGCACATTCCGCTATTCAGCCAGGGATGTGCGGTGCATATGCTGGCACAACTCTGCCTTTCACCACTCAGGGGGGTGCAAAGATGTGCCTGGCAAAACCAGGAACAGGTCCTGGCCACCCACAGGTGAGCTGCCATATTGAAGGGTGCAACACAGCAGCCGCCAGCCGTGGGTGGCCACTCGCCCACCCAGAACACTGTCCATAACCTCCCTGCCCTGGGAACATTGTGCCTCCCATCCTGTCACCCGATCGCAGGCATATGTATCAAAAGCCTCCCTGGTGGTCCAGTGGAACCCCCCCATCACCTGATCATGGGCATAAGTTTAAAGAAGTTCCCTGGTGGTCCAGTGAAACCCCCCCATCACCTGATTATGGGCGTAAATAGAAATAGAAACCCTAGTGGTTCATGGACCAATAGGCGTACAGACTGTACGGTATGCTGTCATTTGGCGGGTGGCCAGGCGGCGTGCTGCCACCCGCCGATGATGGGGGGTGCTGGGTGGTGGGGGACCTCAGTGGGCAGGTGGGAAGGGGGGGTACCACTGGACCACCAGGGTTTCTTTTGCTATTTCCACCCATGATCAGGTGATGGGGGGTTCCACTGGACCACCAGGGAACTTCTTTAAATTTATGCCCACGATCAGGTGATGGGGGGGTTTCCACTGGACCACCAGGGAACTTCTTTAAACTTATGACCATGATTGGGTGATAGGGGTTTCCACTGGACCATCTGGGAGTCTGATTTTACTTATGCCCACGATCAGGCGTATGGGAGTGGGGGACCACCATGGGACTGCAGGGCGTCAGTCCCCAACGGCTGAAGCCTGGCAGGGCGCCAGGCGCAAGTCGCCAGGGATTGGCACACCGCATGGAAATGGGGCCATAATGACATGCAAATAGCCCCATTTGTGCTTTGCATGCTTAATAGCCTCATTTGTATGCCCAGTGCTGAACATCAGGGGTGATGCATCTAGTGCAACTGCACTTGTGCTGGAGTATCCCCCTGCTCCCATTCTGCCATTTGCGCTGGTGCAGTGCCACTGCACCATGCACAGTGCATGTGCCCTTAGTGCCATATTCAATGGTGCTGAGCCATGGCGCAGCACCGTTGAATATCACCTGGTCCATGCCCTGGTGCAACCCAGTAGCACTGCACCCAGGCTTGCGTCCCTGACCGGCAGAGTCTGAATATCCAGCCCCCTGTGTTTCTCAATGCAGCTTTTGGGGAAAAAAAAGGATGTGCGCTTTCGTTACTGTTACAGTTAGCATTTCCACTTGTGTTTCCATAACCGTTTGCATTAGCGTTCCCGTCTAAGCCACCATGTGCGTTACTTTTGCATTTTCATTTGCACTTGCATTTGCGTTACTGTTACAATTTGCGTTTCCATTACTGTTTCTGTTTGTGTTTCATTTTGCGTCACCGTGTGCATTACCATTTGCGTTTGTGTATGTGCTTCTGTTTATGTTTCCTTTTGCGTCATCGTTGGTGTTATCATTAGCATTTACATTTCCAATTGCAGTACTGTGGCAGTGCACGTTACCATTTGTGTTTCCATATGTGCTTGCAATTCCTTTTGTGTTACTGTTCGCTTTGGTATCATCGTTGCTGTTACTGTAACTGTTTGCATTTCCAGTTGCGTTACCGTTACTGTTTGCATGTTCGTCACCGTTTGTGTTTCTGTTGGCCTTAGCATTTGCATTTTTGGTTATGTTTCTGTTGTCGATTGCGTTACTGTTTCCTTCTGCAGTGCCGTTGCCTTTGCCGTTTGCATTTCTGTTTGCGTTTGTGTTACCGTTTGCATTTTTCTTACCGTTTGCATTTCCATTGGCATTAGTGTTTACGTTACTGTTTTTGTTACCGTTTGCATTTCTGTTGCCGTTAGCATTTGCGTTACCATTTATATTTTCATTAACGTTTGCATTTGCATTTCTTTTACCTTTTGCGTTATCATTTACATTTGCATCACCATGTGCATTACTATTTGCACTTGCATTTGTGTTTGTGTTACCGTTAATGTTACTATGTGAAAAAACATCACATGGTGCGCGGTCCCACCACCACATTCCATTCACTATTTATAGTGCTCATTCTCCAAAAGAAGGGAAATTCATGGCAAAAAACCCAGTTTAATGCATGAGTTAGGGTTGTTCCACAGTGACAAAAGTGAGGAAATTCGGTGTTAGGGTTGCCACCCCTTGCACCTCAAGCCCACCCCATCCCCACAAACAGGCATCGGGGTGTGCGTTGGGGTCTTTGGTCCTAACTCTCACCCCATTATCCTATACTGCACCACCTCAGCTTGTTTACACATGGGATGGGGTGAGAGTTAGGACCGATGACCCCAACGCACACCCCAATGGGTTGCAAGGGGTGGCAACCCTAACACTGAATTTCCTCACTTTTGTCACTATGGAACAACCCTAACTGATGCATTAAATTGAGTTTTTTTGCCATGAATATATCTATAGATATATATAGTGGCAAGGTAGTGCCACTATAGTTAGGGTTGAGTACCCCATTTAAGGTTAAATCTGAAATTTGGCAGCTTAATAACTTTGCAACCGTATGATGGATTTGCCTGAAAGTTGAAATGCACAGTCTGGTACCATAGGTCTCTGCACCTGCCAAGTTTCGTTATGGTCGGATATACGATTTCAGAACTACAGAGCACCAAACAATGCATAAATTACAAGGTTTTGCATGTTTTTTGCTCTAGCTTACAGCCCTCACATTTTGCGCGGTTGGTCTGAAAACTTTAGGGATCGTGCAGCCAGGGTCCCCGATGTGCCTTTCAATGATTTCATGAAAAAATATTAAACGGTTCAAACGTTATTCAGAAAACACTGAATTCCATAATAGTCTATGGGAAAAGTTAACAAAATATGAGAAAGTGTCGCAAATGCAGTTTTTAGTGTTGCAAATTACCCTTTTACTTTCGTGATTCAGCCATTTTTTTTTCAGCTGGTGGTCAGAGAAATGCTTGACATTTAAATTTGGGATCCTCTAGGGACACAATTCTTGTTGTGCTCATCTAGTCGAGCCCAGAGGATGCTCCCCATGTCTTTTTTGGGGGTAAAACACCCCAGAAATATGTTTTTTAAATTTTTGTAAAAAGTAGTGTCGCAAAGTACTTTTGTATATGCGACACTTTCATAATTTTTTTTTTGTGAGAGTGTTGTGATTTGCGAAAGTACTTTGTGACACTATGCTCAAAACAATAGGACATTTTCGCCACCCTGCTGCGAAACAACAGTTTGGTCTTTTGTGATGAAATGTGCAGGGAAGAAAGCCAACATCACACAGATGTGGCTTTTGGTGGTTTGGTGCCAAAATATAATAGGGCTGCACAGTTATGGCACTCTGAAGTTGATGGTTTTTCCCATCGGATAACATTACGGCGTCTGCCGTGCCTTTTGGGTCCCGTATCTCAAAAACAGTTTGAGATGCAAACTTTTTATCGTGAGCAAAACTAGCCTGGAAAGTCATAAATAATATGAGATTTTTTATTTTCTATGGCGTGCGATTCCTGAGATATAAGCAATTTAGCATTCCAAGTACTCATTTTCTGGTCCAAGGGTCATTATTGTGCCCACATTCTTTGTATTCACTGTGCTTCTCAATGCACCTTTTTGGGACACAAAGCGTGTGCGTTTGTGTTACTTTTACTGTTAGCGTTTGCGTTCACGTTTCTGCTTGCATTCCCGTTACAGTTTGCGTTAGTGTTTCCATTTCTATCACTGTGTGTGTTACCATTTGTGTTTGCATTTTTGCTTGCATTTGCATTTCCATTTGTGTTACTATTTCCTTTGGTGTCACCATTGCCATTACTGTTACCATTTGCATTTGCGTTTCCATTTATGTTACCATTACAGTTTGTGTTTTCGTTACCGTTTGAGTTACCATTTGCGTTTGTGTTTCCATTGCCATTAGCACTCGCGTTTGTGCTTGCATTTCCATTGTCCCTTGCGTTACTGTTTCCATGTGCGTCGCCATTGCCATTACCATTTGCATTTGCGTTTGCGTTACCATCACCGTTTGCGTTTCCATTACCGTTTGCATTACCATTACTGTTTACATTTATGTTTGCACTTGTGTTTCTATTACTGTTTGCGTAATTGTTTGCATCACCGTGTGCATTACCGTTTGCATTTATGTTTGCGTTACCGTTAGCATTGCTGTTTGCTTTTGAGTCACTGTTGGCGTTACCCTTTGCGTTTACTTTACCGATATCATTTGCAGTTCTGGTACCATTTTTAATTAGCGTTTTCATTTATGTCACCATGCGCATTTACTGTTTGCGTTTGTATTTGCACTTGCAGTTGTGTTTCAGTGTGTGTTACCATTACCATTTTGGTTTTTTTTGCCATTTGCATTACCATCTGTGTGCTCACATTTGCTCTTGCGTTTCCGTTACCATTTGCGTTACCATTTTCATTTGCTTTTGCGCTTGCATTTAAATTACCATTTATGTTACAGTTTCCTTTTTCATCACCATTGGCATTACCCTTTCCGCTTGCGTTTGCATTACCATTACCATTTGCATTTTCGTTACCATTTGCGTTACCATTTGCGTGTGCATTTTTGTTACCATTACTGTTCTTGTTACTGTTACCATTAGCATTGGTGTTACTGTTAGTGTTAACGTTCCCATTAGGATTACCATTACCATTGCCGTTACCATTACTATTAGCGTTACAGTTAGTGTAAGGGTTATTACACACAAATGGGAAGCATGGTGGAAGCGTGCTCCCACCACATACCATTCACTATTTATAGTGCACATTCTCAAAAAGAAAGAAAATTCATGGCAAAAAAAATCCATTTAATGCATCAGTTTGGGTAGTTCCACAGCAACAAAAGTGAGGAAATTCGGTGTTAGGGTTGCCATCCCTACCATCCTACCCCCACCAACAGCCATCAGGGTGTGCATTGGGGTTCTCGTGCCTAACTCTCACCCCATTCTCCTATACTGCATCACCTCAGCTTCTTTACACATGGAATGGGGTGATAGTTAAGGTCGGCGACCCCAATGCACGCAGCTGCTGGTGGGGGTGGGATGAGGTGGGATGGTAGGGGTGGCAACCCTAACACCGAATTTCCTGGCTTTTGTTGCTGCAGAACAACCCTAACTGATGCATTAAACAGGGTTTTTTGCCGTGAAAATATATATTATAGTGGCAAGGTAGTGCCACAATAGTTAGGGCTGAGTACTCCACTTAAGGTTAAATCTCAGATTTTGCACCTTAATAACTTTGCAACCATACAACAGATTTGCCTGGAATTCGGAATGCGTAGTCTTGTACTATTGCTCCCTGGATCTGATAAGTTGTGTTACAGTCGGATATACGGTTGTGGAGCTACAGTGCACCAAAAAAATGCATAATTTATGGATTTTTGCACGTTCCTTTGCTCTCGCCTACAACCCTCATGGTTTGCGTGATTGATCTGAAAACTTCAGGGAACATGCAGCCGGCTCCCTGATGTGCCTTTCAAAGATTTCGTGAAAAGATATTAAATTGTTCAAAAGTTATAAAAAAAAAACTGAATCCCTTTATAGTCTATGGGAAAAGTTAACAATTGCAACAGTGTCGCAAATGCTGTTTTTACTGTCACAAATGAACCTTTTACTTTCATGAGTCAGACATTTTTTTTCAGTTACTGCTCAGAAAAATGCTTGGCATTTAAATTTAGGACCCTCTAGGGACACAATTCTTGTTGTGTTCACCTAGTCGAGTCCTGAGGATGCCAGCCATGCCTTTTTTTGGGGGGGTTAAACCACCCAGAAATATGTTTTTAAAATTTTTGCAAAAAGCAGTGTCGCAAAGTACTTTTGCAAATGCGACAGTTTCGTGATTTTTTTGCGAAAATGTCATAATTTGCAAAAGTAATTTGCGAAAGTATAGCCAAAAAAACAGGAAATTTTTGCCACCCTGCTGCAAAACAACAGTTTGGTCTTTTTGGGCTGAAATTTGCAGGGAAGAAAGCCAACATCCAACAGATGCACTTTTTGGTTGTTTGGTGCCAGAATATTACAGGGCTGCAAAGTTATGGCACTTCGAAGTTGATGATTTTTCCCATAGGATAACATTACGGCATCCGCTGCGCCTTTCGGGTCCCGTATCTCAAAAACGATTCAAGATACAGATTTTTCATTTAAAAAATGCTTACAAAACTAGCCTGGAAAGTCATAAATAATATGAGATTTTAATTTTTTTCTCCATCGTACGGTTCCTGAGATATAAGCAATTTAGTATTCCAAGTGCTCATTTTCCAGTCTGAGGGCCATCATTATGCCCACATTCTTTGTATTCACTGTGCTTCTGAATTAACCTTTTTGTGCGTTTGTGTTACTGTTACCATTAGCATTTGCGTTTGATTTCCGCTTGTGTTTCTGTTACCATTTGCATTACCATTTCCGTTTGCGTCACCGTTAGCATTACAATTTACACTTGCGTTTAAGTTACTGTTACTGTTTGCATTAACATTTACATTACCATTTGCGTTTGCGGTACCATAACCATTAGCGTTTGCATTTGCGCTTGCATTTCTGTTACCGTTTGCATTAGCGTTTCCTTTTGCATCACCATTACCGTTACCATTTGCATTTGCACTTGCATTTGCGGTACCATTACTGTTTCTGTTTTCACTACCGTTTGCATTACCATTTGCATTTGCATTTCCATAACTGTTACCATTTGCACTTCTGTTCATGTTTGCATTGGTGTTACTGTTACTGTTTGCGTTACCATTATCATTACCATTACCATTTGTGTTTATGTTTGTACTTGTGTTTCCATTATCGTTTGCGTTACCATTTCCATTTGCATCACCATTACTGTTACTGTTAATGTTTGCATTTGCGTTTGTGTTTGCATTAACGTTACTGTTTGCATTTCTGCTACCATTTGTGTTTGCGTTACCATACCCGTTAGCATTTGCATTTGCGCTTGCATTTCCATTACCATTTGCATTACCGTTTCCTTTGCATCACTGTTAGCATTACCATTACCATTTGTATTTGCGCTTGCATTTGCACTACTGTTACTGTTTCTGTTTTCACCACCGTTTGCGTTACCATTTGCGTTTCTGTAACTGTTACCTTTTCTGTTTCTGTTCACATTTGCGCTGGTGTTACTGTTACGGTTTACGTTACCATTACCATTACCATTTGCATTTACATTTGCACTTGCATTTCCATTACCGTTTGCATTAGCATGTCTGTCACTGTTATCATTACCGTTACCATTTGCATTTACACTTGCACTTGCATTTGCGTTACCATTTATATTTGCATTTATGTTTCATCACCATTACCATTACTGTTAGTGCTTCAGTTTGCATTTCTGTCAATGTTAGCGTTACGGTTAGCATTATCGGTTACTTTTACTGTTCCACTTGCATTCCAATTTTCATTTGCATCAACATTACCATTACCGTTTGCATTTCCACTTCCATTTGCATTATCATTTCCATTTACGCTTGCATTTCCATCACCATTTGCGCTTCCATTACCATTTGTGTTTGCATTTACATTTGTGTCACTGTTACAGTTACCATTAGCATTCGTGTTACCATTTGTGTTACCATTTCCATTTCCATTTGTGTTACCATAACAGTTAGCATATGTGTATGACTTCATGTTTGCGTTCCCGTTACACTTACCATTAGCGTTTGTGTTTCAGTCACTGTTACCGTTACCGTAAGCATTACTGTCATGGTTACTATGCAGAAATGAGCAGCATGGTGGGAGTGCGATGCCCAAAGGGCCCTGCACTCCCACCAACACGTACCATTAATTATTTACAGTGCACATTCTCAAAAAGAAGGGAAATTCATGGGAAAAAACTCCATTAATGCATCAGTTAGGGTTGTTCCACAGCAATAAAAGCAAGGAAATTCGGTGTTAGGGTTGCCACCCCTTGTCCCCCACACCCACCCGGCCCCCTCCAACAGGCATTGGGGTGAGCATTGGGGTTTTCAGGCCTAAGTCTTACCCCATTCTCCTATACTGCACCACCTCAGCTTCTTTACGCATGGGATGGAGTGAGAGTTAGGCTGATGACCCAACACACACCCTGATGGCTGTTGGTGAGGGTGGAGTGGGTGTGGGGTACAGGGATGGTAACTCTTTCCATGCTGCTATCATTGTGGAACAACCCTAACTTATGCATTGACAGAGTTTTTTTGCCATGAATATTTATTTATATAATGCATAGCAAGATAGAATGTAATGTAATATATTTGTTAGTATTTGCTTCACACGAGCCTTAGCAACAGATCTGTGTGCTAAGCTACTGTTGACCTACATGTGCTAGTATTTGCTTCACGCAGGTCTCAGCATACAGCTGACACCGCTGTTTACAATGCCTAACTGAACATTTTCTATATTGTAATTCTTATCAGTAGCTACATCCTTGGTTTTACTAAGTATCTTTGTTTCATAACTTTGGCACATTATGTGCATAGCCACTAACAAATATGTTGGGTGTTGTCCCATCTGCAGGCAACTCTCTGGGCTGAAGGAAAAGGTTGCTCATCTCCAGGCTCAGTTGGCCAGGATTTGGGGGACCTCTTCTACCACCCAAGGATCACCAGGGCCACCGTTGTTGCCTCAGAGGTTACCAAGAAAGAGGAGTGGTTGGACCACAGTGGGCTCAGGGAGGGTGAGGGTGGTGGAACAGAGGCACATGCCCCCAGTTGTACCTCTCCACAAATCATATGCCATTCTGGCAAAGTGTGGTTCCTCTATCTAGGAATCCACAGTGGAGACCAAGAAGGATGCTGGGAACCTCCACATAAGAGACCCATAGGAGGGTGGCATGGGACCCCACAGGGGAAGTAAACAACTCCTGGAGGGGGAATCCATTGTTAGGAGGGTAGAACTGGGGGAGGAAGGGGAGATGGAGGTAAGGTGCCTGCCTGACACCATGGCTTGGAGGGACAGGGAGTGAATCCTCAGGATTGCGGAAGCAGCCTCACGGGGGAGGGAGCCGGATGTCATTTTCCACATAGGGACAAATGACCTGACTGGGAAAGGGATCAGAGCAGTGCAGAAAGAGTTTGTAGAGTTGGGGAGGGGCCTTAGACAAGCAGCACGCATGGTAACCTTCTCGGAGGTGCTGCCTGTCTACAGTATGGGTGAGACTAGGGTGCTCCACACCATGGGATTCAATTAGTGGTTGAAAAACTGGTGCAGAGCTCAGGGGTTTCACTTCATTGGGGACTGGGGTGAATCTGGAGTGATGCAGGCCTATATTGACATGATGGTCTGCATCTGTCCAGGAGTGGAACCAGGATCCTAGGTGATAGGTTTAAATGCTTCATTGGCAAGCATTTAAACTAGCCAAGGGGGGAGGCACTGGAAAGAAGCAGGGAATTCCTAGCCCCCCCCAAAAAAATCAAGGTAGTTAGTGAGGTAAACACCAAGATAGAGACGTCGATAGGGAGAAGGCCAGGGGTAAATGGAGGAAATGACAAACGCAGTAAGGACAGGGATTGGGCAAAAATGGGAAGGCCATCAAGAAATGGAGGGTAATGAGTTCCAATGCCCGTAGTCTGGGCAACAAGCTCCCTGAACTGGTGGCCTTGATGGAAGAGGGATGCCTGGATATTGTGGCAGTCACAGAAACATGGTACACAGAGAACCATGACTGGGATATTAACATACCAGGGTACACAACCTACAGGAGGGACAGGGAGGGTAGAAGAGGGGGAGGAGTAGCTCTCTATGTAAGGGAAGGAATAAAAGCAATGGAATAAAAGAGTAAACAGGGAGGAGAGGCGGCACTGTTGGTCACCTTAGAGACAGGAAATGGCACCACAGTCTGCACAGGGATTGTATACAGACCCCCATCTCAGGGAGAGGGAATGGATAAGGATATGATAGAAGGCAACCTTAGGATGGCAGAGAAAGGGGAGATATTGTTGATGGGGGACCTGAATATGCCAGATGTTAACTGGATCACCTTTGCTGTAGCCTCATCCAGGAGCAGGGCCATTCTTGATGCCCTACAGGGGACATGCCTCAGACAGCTAGTGTTGGAACCCACTCGGGAGGGAGCAATCTTAGCCCTCATGCTCTCAAATGGGGACAGTGAGAGGATCTCAGATCTAGAAGTGGGTATCCATCTGGGAAAAAGTGACCACCAAACAGTGTGGTTCATGATAAACTCAGCTGCAGAGTCAAACCATACAAAAGTGAGGGTACTGGAGGGCTGACTTTGGCAAAATGGGAGAGTGCCTTAGAAAAGCACTAGCAAACAGGCAAGAAGGAGGAGTGGAGCAACAATGGGGAAACATCAAAACTGCTATCACAGATGAAACAAGCCTGTGTGTGAAGCAAATAAACAAATCAAAATGGAAAAAAGTCACTATGGTTCTCAAAAGAGATGGTGGGGAAGATTAGGGAGAAGAAGATAGCATTTAGGAAGTATAAGGAAACACAGAAGGAGCAGGACTGAGAACTGTACCAGTTAAGGCAGTAGGAAGCAGGAAAGGCCGTCAGAATAGCAAAGGCCCAAACTGAGGAAAAGATAGCCAATTCAGTTTAGAAGGGGGATAAAAACTTTTATAGGTACATTAGGGATCGTAAAAAGACAAAGAGAGGGATAGTGAGGCTGAATAGCATCGACAGCGGGTGGGCAGAGGGGGACAGTGAAAAAGCAGGGATACTGAATGAATACTTCTGCTCAGTATTCACAAAAGAGCAGGAGGGGGAGGTACCTAATCCAATTAACAGAAGCACTCTGGATAGGGGGGTTGATCCCAGTCCTTTCACAGAAGAAAGTGTTCTGAAAGAACTCCTAAAACTGAAGGTGTACAAAGCAATGAGGCCTGATGGGATTCACCCCAGAATTCTAAAAGAATTAAGGGGAGAACTAGTGACACCACTGACTACCGTTTTTAACAAATCATGGGAGCATGGTGTGGTACCTGAGGACTGGAGGAGGGCAGGTGTGGTTCCCCTTCCCAAAAGTGGGAGCAAGACAGAGGCAGGAAACAACAGACCTGTCAGTTTGATCTCTGTGGTAGGGAAAATGATAGAATCACTTCTGAAAGAAAGAATTGTTGAGTACCTAGAGGCCAGTGGGGCACAGGACCCAAGGCAGCACAAATTCACATCGGGAAGGTCATGTCAGACGAATCTAATCGATTCCTTTGACTGGGTGACCAAAGTAGTAGACCAGCGAGGGGCTATGGACATGGCCTACCTAGACTTTAGCAAGGTATTTGACACAGTCCCACACAAAAGATTAATAAACAAATTAGATGACCTGGGAGTAGGTCCCAGGGTGGTAGCCTGGGTACAACATTGGCTGGACAACATGACACAGAAGGTAATAGTAAACAGAGTCCACTCTGATGAAAGGGGGGTTACTAGTGGGGTACCGCAGGGTTCAGTACTGGGTCCAGTCCTTTTTAATGTCTTTATAAGTTGCATTGCAGATGGACTGGAAGGTAAAGTATGCCTCTTTGCAGATGACACAAAGATCTGCAACAGGGTTGATACACAAGGGGGTATGGAAAGGATAAGAAGGGACTTGGCAAGGTTGGAGGAATGGTCAGAAGTATGGCAGCTTGAATTCAAGGCAAAGAAGTGCAAAACAATGCACCTGGGAAACAAAAACCCAGGGGAAGAGTACACAATGGGGGGGTAGTAACAACAACAAAAATGGAAAGGGACCTGTGGAGGTAATCATATCAGATGACCTTAAGTTTGGCAAGCAATGTGAGAAGGCAGTAGGGAGGGCTGGGGGGATACTGGGCTGTATAGGGAGAGGCATCACCAGCAGAAAACAAGAAGTTGTTATCCCTCTGTACAGACAGTTGGAGAGACCCCATCTGGAGTACTGTATCCAGTCCTGGAGACCCCATCTCCACAAGGACATAGACAGGATGGAGGCAGTCCAGAGGAGGGCAACTAAAATGGTGCAGGGTCTGCAAGAGAAGTCATACGAGGAGAGACTAAAGGAGCTTAATATGTATACCCTAAAGGAAAGGAGGGAGAGGGGGGACATGATAGAAACTTTAAAGTACCTCAGTGGAATCAACAAAGTCCAAGAGGGTAGCATCTTTCAGAAAAAGAGATGTGCAAGAACAAGGGGACACAATTTGAAGATGGGGGGATGGCCCAGGGGCAATGTGAGGAAGTATTTTTTCACAGAGAGGGTGGTGGATGCATGGAACCACCTTCCTGAGAAGGTTGTGGGGTCTAAAACTGTGGGAGAATTCAAGAATGCATGGGACAGACATAAGGCAATTCTTGTAGGGGGGTAGGAAGAAATAGGCTGTTGGTTAACTAGGATCTGTAGCTTATCCAGTAGGTAGGGAAATGGGCAGACTAGGTGGACCAAATGGTCCTTATCTGCCGTCAAAGTCTAAGTTTCTATGTCTCTATGTTAGACCTGCCTGGTGTTATGATTTGGTCCCTGACATGGAGTATTATGTTTAGTTAGGATTTACTGTATAATGTACTAGATTTTTTTTTGCCTATGTTTCATTCTGATTATGCTAAGAAACAGCCATCCCATATTCTAAGAGAAACCATTTCAGCCAAGAGTGATAATTGTCTGAAATGTTCTGAGAAAACTACTGATCATGTTTACACATCTGTGGCCTTAGAGCGCCATCTGCTGCAAAGAGATATGTTTGTAATTATTAGTATATTTTTGATATGTTTATAATGCTTATGATATATTTGTGGTCTTACAGTGCCACCTACTGCCAAAGTGTAGACTGCTTGAATCAACATATTTGTGACTGTGCTATTGTTCTAATGCAATAGTTATGATACAACAAATGTGTTACACCAAATATGTTACATACAATGTGTTATAGACCCAAATGCCAAGGCTGCATCCATGAGCTGCCCACCATTTGGGCAATAGAAATCTTTTGTATAATGTATTAAGTACGTACATGAGCCTGATGTTATCTAACTATAAGATCTTGTTGTTCATGCAAGCTCACTGAGATTTTATGATGATGCAATGATGCACCTGGTGTAGAGAGTTCCGGGCTCCTGGTAATGTCTGTTTATGCTTACTGTCCTTATGTACATTGCTATCAGGGAATAAACCCTTAGTATGCAACAACTGTCTTCTGAGCTGTGTATTGTCTGACCATCTGGTCTAGAACCCAAAAGATGCAAATGTTACAGGAGAAACTATTGTATTTCAAATAAACACACAAATATAACTTTTTTTTACTCAATGCAATTAATTTTGAATTTAACATGCATGTGCAATTCACATGCCCATTTCATAAGCACAATCAGACACTCCAGAGGTGTGCGCTAGACACTTCTAGTGCATGGCCAGGGGCTGAAGGCACTTGGTCTGTGGCCTTGTGCCTTACTAAACCCCTAGCCATGTGCTTGAAGTGTCTAGTGCACACCCATCATGTCTTATTGCTTACATATAGTGGTGCCAAGCGTCAGATCAGAATCTTGAGTGAAGAAGCATAAAGAATAATCCTGGACATTACTGTGCACTAGCCTGTCTCGTTGCATTACGCCAGCTAACCTCTAGAGTTCAATGACTAAATGACTTGTGGACGCACATGCACATACAGTATTGTTTCTCTACACTGCCACTTGCTGACTCTTCAACAAGCCTGAAGATAAGAATGTATATTTTTAGCATTTAAAAACAGTGGCATCAAGTGATGCCAAGTCTTACAACTAGTTGTGATACATGCCATTGTGACAGAAGAACCTGGATGTCTTTCGTCATGATGGAGCATGATGCTGGGCTTCATTGTCAGAGGAGTGTTGGAGTGGCATTGCAGGGACATGATGTTAGTGCAGGTAAGGTGATTTACTTGCCTGCAGTACAAGTCAAATGAATGTGATCAATTGCCAACCCAAGATGGACTGCAGTTCTGCAAAGAGGGATGTCAAAGGGATTTGAACTATAGGATAGGGGAGGTAGCTGGTGCAGGGGTCACCAGTGGCAGGAGTTACATGCATGGTTTCACCAAGGGAATGGCTGCTAGTCTAAGCAGCAACAGAATAGTAGCCCGCCAGTTAGCACAACAAAACATACAGGTGCATTTATCACTTGAATGCAGGACGTTTGAGAATCACCCCCCTTCAAAACTGACAGGTCTGAGCACCAAATACACTTGGAGGTCCAGAACTTAGAGAGAAATTCACAGAGTTATGGTGGGAGAAGAAAACGACCGGGGAACCATGATGGAGAAATTTTGACTATTCCAAAGAGATATATCATACATGAAAAGGGGTAGGTGGATCTCTTCTGAAGACAGCTTCTCTGTGAAGAACAAGGAGGAAATTAATGTGAGAAGAGGGTTCACAGAGTCCATCTGATCAAACTCAGAGAAAAAAGCGGGGGGGGGGGATAATCACCCAGAAGGGAACTACAGGAATGCAAACAGCTCAACACAGTGAAATGGATTCAGCGGTGATAAATGCTTTGTGAAAGCTAAACTCCACAAGCGGAATTCTAGCAGCACTACCGTTATGTATCGATGAATTTTTTGAGCAAATGTTGCCAATTAGAAGGGCTGTGTGGAATGTGAAATTCCACCATCGGAATTGATGCGGAGTGGGAATTCCACTTCTGAAATGCTTTACGGAATTTCTTTTCAATTTCCACAGAATTTTAAAAAGCATACCTATGCAAACTGAGGAATAATTTTCCACAGATCATGTAAACCGTGAAATAATTTTCCACAGATTGCAGAAAAAGAATCTGTACTTTATATAAACTGCAGATTATTATTCCACAAAAAACATGTTGCATTTGGAATATTGAAATTCCACAAATGATGGAATCAGCGGAATTTTGTTCCATCAGAAACTCAATATTCTGCACAGCTCTATGAAATCAGCAATTTCTAAAATTTCCACAGTAAATTTTACTCTACTAAACAACATTTATCCACATTTAGATTCCAGGGTTTATTTATACTGGGTATGTATGCCAAAGTTTTGGTGTATACCTGCCATAGCAGCACAGTTAGAAACATCCAGCGATTTTGATTCATGTTGCACATTTTTTTATCTCCCTCTCCCCCATCAACCCCCTTCTACCTGGTGACCCCCAGCCCCATCACCTACTGAACCCAAAACTTACCCCATCAGCTGCTTCCTACCTCCACAGGTGAGCTGGTGCCTCAGGAGGTGGTGTGGGGCTTGCAGAGTTGCCAACATCATCCTGTTGGCAGCATTGTTGTTTCTCTCTTCTTCCCCGACCTTGTCTAGAATGTGTGCTATGGTGTGCACATACTGCATTAGGATGCAGCACACCTCTGCACCTGCTCTCAGTAAACCAAGTATGTGACCATTGCTGTGCCACTGAACCTCAGTGGTACATGCTCCCCCAAACCAGGAAACCATCACTGGATGCTCAATCCTTCTTCCCATGGCAAGTCCCTGAGAGACCCTGGACTATTCCCAAACCCAGGTTTCCGGCATGGTAGGTGATAAGGCATTCAGTACCTTAGCCCTCCTCACCACAGGCCCAGTGCAGTTTTCACACAATTAAATGGTGAAATTATGAACTTCTGCATTTCCAATTTACTTAACTATCTACTGTCCTATTTAGCAGTTTCTAAGATCTTTCCAGGAAAGTGTATGTATACATTTTCAATTATCTATCTCTGAAGGTGGCTAAGTTGTAAGCAGAGAAATATTTTCAGAAATGTTCACAAAAATAATAAATGGCCAGATTTTGAGCCCTGTAAGATCCACATCCCTCAAACAAATGCCATGACACTTGGCCTCCCATTAGGGTACCTTACCAACAAAGGGCATGCAACATATCAGGTATTTTGCTATAAGAATGACTCAGTTATGACCAGTTAAAGAATTTCACTAAATTTCACAAACATTTGCAAAATGTATAGTCCCCAGAAGTGAAATTTGCTACTTTTGCCCAGTCCTAGCTGGCAGTCTATTCCAGGCATCTACCACCCTTTCAGTGAAGAAATATTTCCTCACATCTCTCTTAAACTGTCCCCCACTCAGCTTCATCACATGCTTCCTGATCCTAGTGTTCCTTCTCATTTGAGAGACACATCTTCAAAGACATCTCTTTCATCAGGCTACACCTTTGGAATTATACCCACATCAGCCCTATGACCGCATGGAAACTTTTGCAAGCCAGGAGTCACCCATGACAATGTCATTCAACAGCATCGAAATAAACATCGGCGGCCCCATCTCTCTTCAGTTCTTTTCCCACCATGGACCACACTCACTGGACCTGCTCACAGAAATGTCACCCACTAGCAGCTGTCATTTTTAGTTTCCTCTCAGAAAAGTATCACTATTTTAGGGACTTTTGGCCAGGGCCCCTACTTTTCTGCGGCACAGTGGGACCAAGTTCTGCTGCAAGACTACCATTTGCCGCAGAACTTCTGCATCGGTGGTTTTTAATTTCTGCAGACATTCTGTGGCACTAACAAACTACCACATCACAGTGTCAGCTTGTCATCCTGACTTCACTTTCACGGCAGTGGTTATAGCCAATCAGGATGGTGGAAAGCACAGTAACACTAGTTCAAAAAAATAACAGACTTATAAAAATTATTTTATGCCTAAAAAGCAAAACAATGTCTCTCCCTTAAGGTCCTAGCCTGTTGCATAAATGACATATGCAGAGGGGATCTTATGTGATAAATAAGGTGTTTCTATATGCATGCTATCTATCCCACTAATGAAGTTTCCACTTATATATTTGTATGTGCTTTCTACACCACTCATGAGGTTCCCACTGTGTATCGCTTGTATATTTATATGCAGTCTGTAACATACATACATACAAATATGCGTGTGTGTGTGTGTGTGTGTGTGGTGAGAGAGACAGAGATACTGTATGTGTGTTTGTGTGTGAATGTGTGTGTGTATATATATATATATATATTTTTTTTTTTGTTTTGTTTTGTTTTAATTTCCATAAACTTGCATCCCTCATTCATACAGGTCCCATTGGAAATGGAATAGAGGAGTTATTGCAAAACTCATTTTTCATGTCAACCTGCTTTCCCTGACACACTGCGTAACACCATCAGGCCATGACATGCATGTGAACCGATTGTGAGATCTCCAAACCAGCACTATGTGTCCACCATGCGACAGAACACTGCACCATACCTTCCCAGGCTCCAAGCAGTGATGTGTTCCACCAATCTTTGTGCTGCCCAGCTAGCTCCCAGAGTTAATCTCTGAACCTGAGTTGTCGGCACGGAAACACAGCATGCTACCCTCTGGCCCAACAGCTGTACCTGCACACAACATTTCTCAATAACTTTTAGGTGATTCTATCAACCAGTGACAATATGTAATCAATAACCCTGGCAAAAATGTGTACAGTGCAATTATTTATTTAACAGGTCTATTCTTTCAACAGGTCTACACATTATTATATTTCACTTTTCTGGGCATAATTATTTATTTTTCTTAAAAATTTAAACAGTTAAATTCATTTTACCAGTTATTCATTTCAGATGGCATCTCTATACCTTGAAGGCACAAATAGGTTTGTACAAGGTGAGGTATGGACTTAACAGGTCTGTGCTATTGACAAGGTTTTGTTTCAGTTGGCCCTAGTGTAATAATGTAAGACTGAAAACTGTATTAGGCAGTAGTGCAGGCTGAGCAAATATCACCATGCACGATGTGCTGTGCCACCGTCTCTGGCAGTGGGAGCAGTGGTAGATAAGTGACTATTCATTTCTGTTGCAGAATGCAGCCGTTTTATTAGCTAATGTATGATATAGCAATGATAACATCACATTCTGAGCATATGGGGGGTTTTGGATATAAAAAGAGGGGAAGGGAACCAGATTCTATGGATAAGCAGAAATATTAATTAAAAATCACCAAGAAGAGGAATTCTAGGCACATGAAGTTCTCATGAATTTGCAAGTTCTCTGCGCAAAATTCTGCAGCCGCAGAATTCTAGGGGCCTTGCTTTTGGCTGCTGCATGCCACAAAAAGAACCATCAACTTTATTTTGGTACTGTGATTGAGTAGAGATTTATAAAGATGATACCCATGAAGTGTGTGTGTCTGCTGTTTAAGCTTTTCCCATGGTATGAAATCATACAAAATCTGCAAAGGCTTTAACTCCACTACCAGGCGATTCAAAAATATTTGTACTTAAGAAAACTTCAGCGGCCATGGAAAAACAGTTCCAAGAAAAATCTGTGTCACCTGCTTTGTTGACTGAATTGCAATCGTCAAAATCCAAAGGGCAGTCTTTAGGCAGTCACAAGCATAAGCACCGAGATAAGGATAAGGCCTCAATGACCTGCTCCAGGTCACCACTGTGGCCAGCAGATGCTTCCTTATCATTGACATCATCTGATCCGGTGATGGTGGCTTCAGCCTCCCCAACCATTGACCAGACACCAAGGTTAGGGCTTTGCTGAGGTGATACCGGGCCTACTATGAGTGGTATGTCACCATCGTTGCCAGGTCTGAACCTGCCATCAGCTGTTACAGTCGTGCTCCCTAGCACGGGCATTGCCAGCTAGTTAATTCTGTAGTTAGCCACTAATGTATTGTGCTGAGTTCTCATTGCTCCACTTCTGCATGTTCTGTGATCCTCTTTCTTCACACACACACACTCTCTCTCTCTCCCCTCCATTGTTCTGACTCTGTTTGAGTAGCACTTTCTGGTTCCTCAGGTCAGATACCCACACCCAATTTCTCCATGCTTTGGTCTTCACCCCCTTTAACACCTAATACCCTGTGTAGTCCCACCTAATCTTTTGTCCTGCTCTCATTCCATCCACTGTCTCAGCCCTGATCTCTACTATAACTATCTGTATCTGTAATTTCTCTCCCTCTCTTTCAAGTTCCTGTGCCTTGAGCAAACTCACCATCTACAACTGTGGCTCCCTGCACAGCCACCCACAGTAGCCATTTCTAGCCCGTCTGCCCAAAGATCTGAATAAGGTAGGCTCCTGCCCAATCTGAAAAGCTCCAAAGCCGTTGATCCCACTGGCGTCTCCGGCTGTTTTTCGACACTAATTGGACATTTCAGCACTGGAAGCAGCTCTTCATTGGACTCCACTGACTTATGTGCTTAGCTGCTACTCATTTCTAAATTGGACTTGTCCTCTTACTTGATTTTCAGCCCACCCAACCACCCCCACACCCGACCTCTATTAAATACACTAAAACTCTGCCCCATCTACCTGCTTCCACCCATTGGCTTCTTTGTTTTATTAAAACCTCTAACCTCTTGTCTATCACCATGCTTCTATTCCAGACCAAGAAGCTACTCCTTCTGAGTTCCATTATGGCCTGTCTCCATCTATTTAAACTGTTTTCTTCCAACATGATTACTTCTCCCCCTAGCTAGGCACCCTCCCTGCTCTCATTCCCCAAGCCCCCTCCTCTCCATTTAACCAAGTTCCCCCCAATACCTTTGGTATTTTTCCTTCACCCATTGAGAAAAAACAATCCTGCTAGTTTCACGGACCAGGCATTTTTATAAATCACCCTTCCTCTGTTCCCTCTCTATTCGATCTAGGCTATGTTTGCTCCTCTTGTCAGGTGACATTGAACTGAACCTTGGCCCCTGCATGAACGCTAAGCAAAATCTCTTTACCTTGTGCCCTCTCTGGTCAAATTTAAAAGGGCTCAAGATTGCCCATATAAATGCACAAAGCATCAGGCGTAAAATGGCTGAACTGGAGGCCTTGGCTCTTCACTACAAGCCACATGTCCTCTGTATTACCGAGACCTGGTTAAAACCTTCAGTCCTAACACATGAGTTCTTGCTACCCGGCTTCTCCTTTTTTAGACGGGATCGACCTACTAAGCGAGGTGGGGGTGTACTGATATACACCAAGACTGAGCTGGATATTAGTGAGCTCAATGATATATGGTTCAACCACAATATTGAGTAGTTATTTATCTCAATTTCCCTTAGTCAAGTCTTACGCCTAACTATAGAATGTGTTTACCTGCCTCCCAGGACCGCTTCAGCATCCATTTCTGACCTCCTTTCCTGTCTCGACTCTCTCCCCTCTAACGATAGTATACTCTGTGATGATTTCAATCTTCATTGGATGGGACCAAATTATGCCCAATATCTAGATGCTCTCATGGATGCTAAACTTCAGCAACTAATTGATCAGCAAACCAGACTTAATCAAAAATCTGGAGACCACAGTCTTCTGGATTGGCTGCTCACTAACAACAAGTCCCATATCAAAATCACAGGAACACTTCCTGACACACTTAGTGACCACTGTCTCACTTTCTGTGTTTGGAAAAACAAGTTCCCTCACATACTTCCTAAACTTATTAAATCAAGGGATCTATCTAATTTCAGCCCCATGGTTTTTAGGCAAAGGCTGGCTTCTGTCGATTGGTCCCCCATCACCTCCCTTCCTAATATAAATTAGGCCTTGCAATACCTTATTACCACTTTTAATGCAATTCTAGACTCCCATGCCCCCTAAACTGAAGTGTGCCAAAGGTACTTATTCTCCCTGACTCTCTCTCAGGACCTGAGGCACCTAATGCACTCCAGGGACAAAGCTTAGAAGTCTTTTAAGAAATCCTGTCTACAATCGGACTGGATTATCTACCGCCAACTAAGGAATACATGCAAGGTCAAAACTAACAAATCAAAGAGAGACTATCTGCTTTCTATACAAGGTTCAAGTCTCCTCAACCCCAAAGGTTTTTGGACTCAAATAAATGCCCTCCTCAATAGCAACATGAGGAGCACCCCCCATACCATGAATCTGAATGGCAAGTTAACACAGTCACCTCTGGAGATAGCCTCCAGTTTTAATAATTTCTTCACCAACTTAGGAGCATAGAAAGCAGGTCTACCAGCTTCCCACTCTGCTTCACTCCACTCACCTCTAGAAGCGTCTCATCCGCCCTTCCACTTAAAACTCACCTCAACTATGGAAGTCCTCAAACTCCTCTTGGGCCTCAACCCTGACAGTTCTCTGGGATTTGACTCCCTGCCACCTAAATTCATAAGAATTGGAGCCCCGTGAATGCTTGGCCAATTGCACAGTTAATTAACAGATCCTTTCTAACCAATCTATCCCCATCAAATGGAGAAAAGAAATCGTTGTCCCAGTTCATAAAACCATCCCAACAAACCTTCTTGGAAACTACCGACCTGTATCTATCCTTTGTCCTATCGCCAAGATACAGGAAAGAATTATATACAATCAATTCTACTCTTTTCTCGAGCAAACCAATGCCCTCACCAAACACCAACATGGCTTTCAAAAATCACACAGGACTGAATCCACCCTTCTGAAGCTCACCTTACATGTATATCAGGCCATGGATCTTGGACGGGCCACAGGGGGCCGTCTTTATTAACCTTACAAAGGCCTTTGATCTACTTTAATCATCCACTCTTCCTCTCAGAGCTCCACTGTCTCGGCCTTGATTCCACCTCTCTGACCTGGTTCTCGAACTACCTATCCAGTAGGTCACAATATGCTAACTGGTCTGATGTTCACTCCTCCTTATCTCCTATCACTGATGGGGTCCCTCAAGGATCAATCCTTGGGCCTCTCCTATTCTCCATCTTCATCAATGAGCTGTCTATGAACTGTGGTGGGGCCTCGGTCCAACTACATGCAGACAATGCCATTCTATATAGGTTTAACACTGATGTCTTCTCTATTAAGACTGATCTTAAATATGATTTCCAGAAGCTGGCATACTGGTTCAGGGGGAATCTGTTGGTCCTGAATTAAAAAAAAGCTAAAACCATGCTGTTCCATCACACCTCCTTCGATATAACTTCACAGCCCCCACTGGTAATCCACACCTCCTCTGGTGAGCCACCAGAAGAATTGAGCTCCTTTAAATACCTGGAACTGACTCTGGATGTGCATCTATCCCTTGAATCACACACAACAAACTTCATCAAGGTAATGAACCAAAAACTCAGTCTATTATACCTCGTTGCCCCCTATCTCCCACCCCATGCTCGAAAGACCATTGCCTCAACTACTGTTCTCCCTGAACTCTTCTCTGCTGCCCCATCACTCTCTCAGCCAGGACCCCTATCCAGGCCAAACTTAAGCAGGCCTGTCACAGAGTGGCCTGCTTTGCAGCCCACTCCCACTGTTGGGCACTCCACTGCGATGTTCTCCACATATTGAACTGGCCGTCCTTCGAGGCCAAAATGGATTTCTCAGTACTATGTACTGTCTTTAAACTAATCCACCTTCCCTCCTCTCCACCCATCCTCTCCAATCTCCTCTCACTGAATTACTTCTCTAGGACACTTAGATCCTCTCATCTCCCCATATTAAGTATCACCAAACCCCACTTAGCCATAGACAACAGATCCTTCCATGTTGCTGCACCTCAAAAATGAAACAAACTCCTGCACAAATTACTCTCCTGCACTTCTCTTCCTCACTTTAAGAGACTCTACAAGGAAATCTTCTTTCCTCTTCCTACTTGCAGCTGTCACTAATTTGCAATACCTCTACTGCCTTCCCACATTTCTCCCTTTCTCCCTCACTCCTGCTCTCCCCACTATCTTCCCCAACCCCCTCCCCCTCTGGTTCATATTCTCTTCTGTTATGCTGAAGGCTGAGTTCCAACCTACTATACTTTAGGAGAAGACTGAAACTCCCCCACCAGTATTAACTTGATGTCTGATTTAATATTTTGTCTGTACTTTGTCTATTGTCCACTGTTTATCTGCACTTTTTAATTGTTAATTGCTTTATATGCTAATGGTGAAGAAGTGTCTGTGCACACTCCCCTTTTACTTGTTCTTGTTAAGTGTCTGCGTACACCTCCTTTTCCTCCCCTTGTTACCCCTTCCCCAGGTCACCCCTGAAAAAAGGACATAGAAACAGAAACATAGAATTTGATGACAGATAAGGACTGCTTGGCCCACCTAGTCTGCCCATTTTCCTACCGAACGGATAAGCTGCAAATCCTAGTTAACCAACAGCCTACTTCCTCCTACCCCCCCACTAGAATTGCCTTATGTCTGTCCCATGCATTCTTGAATTCCCCCACTGTTTTTGACTCTACGACCTCCTCAGGAAGGCTGTTCCATGTATCCACAACCCTCTCTGTGAAGAAATACTTCCTCACATTACCTCTGAGCCATCCCCCCTCTATCTTCAAATTGTGCCCACTTGTTTTTGCACATCTCTTTTTCTGAAAGATTCTACCCTCTTGGACTTTGTTGATTCCCTTGAGGTATTTGAAAGTTTCTTTCATGTCCCACCTCTCCCTCCTTTCCTTGAGGCTATTCATCTTTAGTTCCTTTAGTCTTTCTTCATAAGTCTTCTGATGCAGACCCTGCATCATTTTGGTTGCTTTTCTCTGGACAGCCTCCACCCTGTCTATGTCTTTGCGGAGATGGGGTCTCCAGAACTGTACACAGTATTCCAGATGTGGTCTTACCAACTGTTTGTACAGAGGGCCAACAACTTCCTGTTTTCTAGTGGTGATGCCTCTTCCCTATGCATCCCAGTATCCCCCCAGCCCACCTTTAGGTAGTCTGATATGACTACCCCCAGGTCCCTTTCCATTTTTGTTGTTGTCAGTATCTCACCCCCCATTGTGTACTCTTCCACTGGGTTTTTGTTTCCCAGGTGCATTACTTTGCACTTCTTTGCATTGAATCTAAGCTGCCATACATTTGACCATTCCTCCAACCTTGCCAAGTCCCTTTTCATCCTTTTCACCCCACCTTGTGTATCAACCATGTTGCAGATCTTTGTGTCATCTGCAAAGAGACATACTTTCCCTTCCAGTCCCTCTGCAATGTCACTTATAAAGACATTAAAAAGGACCGGCCCCAGTACTGAACCCTGCGGTACCCCACTAGTAACCCTCCTTTCTTCACTGTGGACTCCTTTTACTATTACCCGCTGTGTCCTGTTGTCCAACCAGTGTTTTACCCAGGCTACCACTCTAGGACCCACTCCCAGGCTGGCTAATTTGTTTATTAATCTTTTGTGCAGGACTGTGTCAAATGCCTTGCTAAAGTCTAGGTAGGCCATGTCCACAGCCCCTCCCTGGTCTACTGCTTTGGTCACCCAGTCAAAGAAATCAATTAGATTTGTCTGACATGACTCTCCTGCTGTGAATCCATACTGCCTTGGGTCCTGTGGCCCACTGGCCTCTAGGTACTCAACAGTTCTTTCCTTCAGAAGTGATTCCATCATTTTCCCTACCACTGAGGTCAAACTGACAGGTCTGCAGTTTTCTGCCTCTGTCTTGCTCCCACTTTTGTGAAGGGGAATCACATCTGCCCTCCTCCAGTCTTCAGGTACCACCCCATCCTCCCATGATTTATTAAAAAGGGTAGTCAGTGGTGTTACTAGTTCTTCCCTAGTTCTTTTAAAATTCTGGGTGAATCCCATCAGGCCCATTGCTTTATTCACCTTCAGTTTTAAGAGTTCTTTCAGAACCCTTTCTTCTGTGAAAGGACTAATATCATCCCCTCTATCCAGAGTGCTTCTATTGACTGGATTAAGTATTTCCCCCTGCTTTCCATTGTGAATACTGAGCAGAAGTATTCATTCAGTATCCCTGCTTTTTCACTGTTGCTGTCTGCCCAACCACCTTCCTCTTTGTTCAGCCTCAGTATCCCTGCCTTAGTCTTTCTTTGCTCCCTAATGTACCTAGAAAAGGTTTTTATCCCCCTCCTTAACTGAGTTGGTTATCTTTTCCTCGGTTTGGGCCTTTGCTATTCTGACTGCCTTACCTGCTTCCTTCTGCTTTAACTGGTACAGTTATTTGTCCTGCTCCTTTTGTGTTTCCTTATACTTCCTGAATACTATCTTTTTCTCCCTTACCTCCCCCTTCACTTCTTTTGAGAACCATAGTGTTTTTTTCTTTTGTTTTGATTTGTTTATTTGCTTCACACAAAGGCGTGTTGCCTCTGTGATGGCAGTTTTGATGTTTCCCCATTGTTGCTCCACCCCACCTTCTTGCCTGTTTGCTAGAGTTTTTTCTGAGGCACTCTCCCATTTTGATCAAATCAGCCTTCCTGAAGTCCAGTACCTTCACTTTTGTGTGGCTTGACTCTACAGCTAAGTTTATCATGAACCACACTGTTTGATGGTGGCTTGTTCCCAGCTGGCTACCCACTTCGAGATCAGAGATCTTCTCTCCATCCCCATTTGAGAGTACCAGGTCTAAGATTGCTCTCTCCCGAGTGGGTTCCAAAACTAGCTGTCTGAGGCATGCCCCCTGTAGGGCATCGACAATTGCCCTGCTCTTGAATGTGGCTGCAACAAAGCTGCTCCAGTCAACATCTGGCATATTCAGGTCCCCCATCAGCAATATCTCCCCTTTCTCTGCCATCCCAAGGATGCCTTCTATCATTTCCTTGTCCATTTCCTCCCCCGAGACAGGGGTCTGTATACCACCCCTGTGCGGATTGTGGAGCCATTTCTAGTCTCCAGGGTGACCTACAGTGCCTCCTCTCCTCCCTGTTTACCATTTAGTTCTGTTGCTTTGATCCCTTCCCTTACATAGAGAGCTAATCCTCCTCCTCTTCTTCTTCCCTCACTGTCCCTCCTGTAGATTGTGTATCCTGGTATGTTGACATCCCAGTCATGGTTCTCTGTGTACCATGTTTCTGTGACTGCCACAATATCCAGGCATCCCTCTTTCATCAAGGCTACCATTTCAGGGAGCTTTTTACCTAGACTATGGGCATTGGTACTCATTACCCTCCATTTTTTTATGGCTTTATTTCTTTTTGCCCCATCCTTGTCCCTACTGCCTTTGTCTTTTTCTCCATTTTCCCCTGTCCTTCTCCCTATCGACTGCTCTATCTTGATGTTTACCTCACTAATTACCCTGATTTTTGTGGGGGGCTAGAATTTCTCTTCTCCACTTCAGTGCATACACCCTTGGCTAGTTTAAATGCTTGCCATTGACGCATTTAAACCTATCACATAGGATCCTGGTTCCCCTCCAGGATAGATGCAGACCATCGCGCCTGTATAGGCCTGCATCCCTCCAGGTGGAGCCCCAGTCCCCAATGAAGCCAAATCCTGTCAGGTGTGACTGAAAAAGGGCTGGTCCCAGTTACCTCCTGGTTAAAAATAAAAACAAAACAAAAAACAAAACAGGTCACACCTATGGTGTGAGTCCCAAGCAGTGCTAAGAGCAAGGACAGTTTGGGTGGCAGGAGGCCAGTAGCCTAAGAAAGAAGGTCCTGAAGCAAATCTAGGCCAAAGCCTGCCCTTCTTCTGGAAGCAATGTCCAGATTGTAGTGCTTTGTGAATGTGTGGACAGTACTCCACGTGGCAGCAGCGCAAATCTTGGCTACAGACAAGCCCCTGAAGCTGGCAACAGAAGTGGTCATGCCCCTGGCGGAATGGCCCCTAACAGCCCCAGGAAGATCATTACCATACTTCCTGTAACAAAAAACAATACAGTTGGCCAACCATTTGGACAGGCATGGTTTCAAAACTGAAGCCCCTCTCTGCCAGGGGTGAAAGAAACAAACAACTGAGAGGACTTCTAGCAGTCATTCGTATGATATGAATAGTACCTGAGTGTAGCCACCCCTCCTCCCCATATGTCTAGGGGATCCTAATGTTATGTAAAGGGTTATGTAAAGGGCCTACACTGAAGGAACCAAGACCAGAAACCTCAACAATGATGAAGAAATAAAATGATTTTCTCCTACTATGGCCCGGGTTCTACTGCAGGTAAAATGGAAACTGCTACCCCTTGCGACTTCTTTGGAAACTCATGTGGGAAACAAGAAACCTCTTCTCTTCTTCTCTCGCTTCTCTAGAAGTTCCCTGCCAGCACCCTGGCCCAAAAAGCACCATTTTCAAGAGGGCTGAAACTTTAAATCTCCCCCCAAAGAAATTTGTTTAAAAATTCATTAAAGACTCAGAATTTCATTAATCAATTAAACTTTAAAAACACCCTCAGGCATTCGAAGTTAGGCTACCAAACCAATTTATTGCTCCTGGGATCCCAATGATTGTCTAGGACCCAGGGGTTCCCATACCTTGCTTAAAAACATGTACAAACATCCAGCTCCATGGAGGATAACTATTCATAAATCAGGGCACTTGTACTTGCTTGGAGACATGCTGTCTTAGGCAGCATACACACTTCAGGCAGCTGGTGAATCATTGGATGATATACCCCAAATCTCCTTGGAACCTACACTGGACCCTCAGAGCAAAACTTACCATCTGGCACTGGTAAGTTGGTCACTAAACCTACCCTTTTCCTTTCTTTACCCTGGGTCAGCCTCTAACCTTGTGGAGGAGCGAGATCTTTCTCCCGCCTACTCCCTTGCCACAGGATCACAGGAATTTCCCTCCCTGACCAGTCCTTTGATTGTGTTTTTTTTTTCTTAACTGCCTTCTCTCCTAGGCATAGCTGCTTAGCCACCAGTCTCCTTTCTCCGGATACCGGAGGTGGGGGGGCTTAACCATACCTCTAGCTCGTATCCCTTTCAACCATCACTTCTGTGCTTGATTTAAGCTTACCAGGTCCAGAGTGCTTTCCAAGGCCAGTCCTTTTACCTGTGGCCCGCTTGAGCAACCTGTGCCCTGGAACTGCCCCTCCAAGCAGGCCCCTTAAGTGGGTGGAAAGCCTCCGACACCCACCTTATCAGACCTGGACCACCCTGCCACCTTGGGAAATTGAGAGGGGAGCTGCCACCACCTCTCCCCTGAGGAATCCTACCACAAGCCCCCCAGCCCTGGCAGTTCAAGCCTACTTCCTAACGGGCCTGGGACCCCACCAACTACCTCCTAATGGGCACTCTCCTTACCCCATCTCCTACTGGAGCCCTAGTTCCCCACACGGTGCTGGCAGACTATCCGAGGCTCTCTCCATGAAGCACCCATTACCGGCGCCACAACCAGTGCCACATCACTGAAATCACGGCTGTATCTCTACTTACAAGGGAGGGGTTCCCCCTTGAATCAGGCACAACCCTGACTGACAAGCTCCTCCCTGCCTGTCCTGCCATCTCCCAGCCAGCCTCCTCTCTCCCTCAGAACCACTCGAGCTGACTCATTTTATGGACTATGAGACTGCCCCTAGTGGCAGCCTAATAATATAGTCTGAATTGTGCCTTCCCCCAAATACCTACCCTTAAACCAGAGGAGGAAGCACCATGATCAGGGTCCCTAAAGGTAAGCATGAGCCCCTCTCAAAGAGAGGGGGCTTACACTCTTCCCCCACCCAAGGGAATCATTCCCCATGGGGAATGATGGCAAAATCCTCACCAGCTCCTCGGACTATGCTCCCACCCCTGCTGGTATGCACACTCCCAGGTGAAGCCAGCACCAGCCAGAGTCGCTAAGGTGGATCCAAAAGGGGGAAACCCATTCCTACCTACTACTGGGCCCAAAACCCAAACAAAAAAAACTTTTTTCTTTCTTCTGTGCCGAGGGGCAAACTCCTAAAACTAAGAAAAGCTGCATAAGCAATATAAACAAAAACAGCATAGTATAAATATAGTAACAATAAACTTTATTTATAAAGCGCCTTTCCAAAGATCAAGGCGCTGAACAACATTTCAATAAAAGAAATACAAATAAATAACATATTCAGAGTACATCATACAGTCACATAAATAAAATCAGACATTTCAATCAATAAATAATCAGCAGTGGCATCAATTCATGAATTATATTAGCTGGCACTAGCACTGACAGAGAAAGCTAAACTAAATAAATGAGTCTTGAGGGCTGACTTAAGACTCTGAATGGGCAGGCACTTCCTCACCCGATGAGGTAGAGAATTCCACAGGGAAGGGGCTGCATACACAAAGGAATGAGCCCCAGATGTCTTTAAACGCATCCTGGGAATCTCTAGCAATCCCTCGTCATTGGATCAAAGTGGTCAGGAGGGGCAGTAGGGACAAAGAATAAACCTCGACATTAAATTAAAATATTATTCTTATTTCTCTTAGGTTGATTGAACTAATCATAATCACCTAGTATATATGCATTTATATATAGATCAGACCATAATCACTCTTCTACACTTAAACCACGCACTCACACACTCACCCAGGCACACATTTTAGTGATTACTGTTATTTTCCTTTCTAAGACAAACATTTCAAAAGAGTAAAAACTAATGTCCTTATTTGCAGTCCTCTGAGGTAGAAAAAGTCAAGATAACTCATTAAGTCAATCGGGGGATAACACCTGCTCCGAGAAGCAATACCTGGCACAGTCAGAGTTCTTTACAGGGGCTTTAAGTACGGGGTCCTCCTCCTGGTGGAAAATAAAATTCAGGGTCTGGCTTGGTAATGAGGTTTCCAAAAGAGTCATTGGCAATCACAAAGTACTTAGCATGGAATCCAGCCAGATCCTGCACCAGGGCAAAATGTTTAAACAAATTCAACCTGGTCTAGGGGGCAGTGTGGCACATGGCTCTGTCCTTCTGGAATAGTTCTTGGGACGGACAAACACTTCTTCCAGGGCAATGTTTTAACTTCTCCAATTGCTCATGATAAACCCAGCCCTCTTTCATCTCCTTCACGAGATTCCACTGTCTCTCTGACAGGTAAGGGTAGTTCAGGCTCTCATACTCTATTCTCAGTCTGCGGCTCACCCACCACTCTGCTTTGCTCCACTCCGGCAGATCCCTTATACTGGTCCTGCAGGTGGCTCCAGTTTCTAGACATACCCCCTTCCTGTATTTAGCATTTAGAGGATCTTCCCTGTTAAGTCCATCCGTCCTGCTCCGAAGGGCATGTGAGTACTCTGGGATGTGGGGGTCTGATTGTCAGCTGTGATCACCGAATAATGGTAGGGCTTAGGTATGGACTGATAGATGTCAAAATCATTAAGTTGAAACTTTTTGCCAAGGAACTCGTGCTCATTGAAATTCTCCTCATCCGCCAAAAGTCCTTTTCTAGACTTACTCTCCACCTTCCCTCGAGATCCCAGACCAGCTGCAGCAGTTTTTGGTCTCACTGAAGCTGGAGAAGCTGGCCATGATCCTTCACCTTTCGGGCTGCCTTCAGACAGAGGATTAGGAGGCTTTCCCCTGGGGGTTCGCTTGTGGGTGGTATAAGGCCTCTGCCCTTCCCTCTGCCACGGGGAGCTGAGGCAGCCAACAAGGAGGAACAGGGCAGATGGCTGGGTCCCTCCTCACCCTTGCTGTCCTGTGCTGCAGCTGCACCATCCCCCAGCACCTCTTCTGCTTCAACAATCACATCAGGGGGAAGGTGCTTGCACTGGTTCTGGCTCTTTCACTTTCTCTGGGGTCTCTTCAGGGGTACACTTCTTTAATGACAACCTTTCCACGGCACCAGGCTTCAGGCTTCCTTGTGACCATACCAAGGTGGAGCCTTCTGAAAAATTGAGGGGATATACTGAATGGAAAATGGGAGGGGCCTGGTCAAATATGCCTCTGTGGGCCAAGCTGGAGCAAAGACTGCACACCAGTAGACAAGCTATTCCCTCTCCCTTATAGCCACATGTGGCACACCGCTTCTCCACCTGCCCTCTCCCTGCAGTGTTCCATAGCTAAGATAACAATGATGAAGGAATCTTTATGAAGGAACCATTGATAAAGGTTCCTCAGAGGGAGGCACATCTTCAGCTCTGATCCCCCACCCAGCCATCCAAGAAAATGTATTCATAGCTGCCAGGCCCAAGTTCCTTCCAGGATCAGTGGGGTCAACAGTTCTCACACAACTCCCCTCAGCTCTGATCATTTTTTTTTTTTGCTCAATCCATTTCCTCTGCTTGCTCCTGCTCTCTCTCTCCACAAAATGGTGATGTCTTCTTCACTAGTTTTATTTTTTATTTTATTTTATTTTAACATCAGTTTAACAACCTTTGAGCCGGTGGCTCATTTACAAAGGTACCTCGTCACAAGGAGGACAATGACATACATACATACATGAGACAGTAGCAGATCAGCAGTACAGTTCAGAAAAAAAAAAAAGGAGACAGTCAGGTTACAAGTATTGAGGGATATAACACTGTTAACAGCAGATTCAGATATGCAAGCTCAGATAAGCAACTATGGAGTTGAAGGGAGGTCCAGCAGGGGGAGAGTGGGTTGAGATAAGGAGGAAGAGCAGCTCAGTGAGCTTTGTCAGTAGGGGGGGGGAGGTCAAGGGCAGCGGCAGGTGTGTGAGTTGAGCAAGTGACTTCTGAGGCTGTATTTAAAACACACTAGTGAGGGAGCCTCAGTGATGCCAGCAGGGAGGGAGTTGGACCCAGCGGGGGCTCTATAGGGGAATGCCCTTTGGCCCTGGGAGGTCCTGGCTCTTGGAATGACCAGTGCAGTTTTGCAAGAGCTGCGTGTGCACACTGTGGGATTAGTTTGGTGGATAGAGTTAGCTAGGCCAGGAGGGGAAAGACCATGGAGAGCTTTATAAGTTAGTTGGCAGATTTGGAACATGAGGCGATCATCAAGGTTGAGTAAGAAGGCCATGGAGTACAGAAGACAGGTGTGGGTGAGTCTATGGGCACTGGTAATAAGTCGACATGCTTTGTTGAGCATTAGGCGTACCTTGCGGAGGGCAGTCGGGTCAGCTGCACCATAGACAGGAAGGCCATAGTCAATTAGGGACAGAACCGAGGAGGTGACTACCAGGTGGAGGGTGTCTGCGGGAAGGCATTTTTTGTGTCGGTAGAGGATACCCAACCGAGCATTGGAGGCAGAGGTCAGGGCAGAGATATGGTCATGAAAAGAGAGGATTGAGTCAAAGATTATACCAAGGTATTTATAGGAGCGTACAAGTTCTATAGGGAGATTACGGGTGGAGTGGACCATGAGAGGAAAGTTGCTAGACTTATTTTGGGGGTGTGAAAAGAGCATGGTTTTAGTTTTCTTAAGGTTGATGACGTAGACGATGCTCAGAGAACCATGTTTCTGCTGAGTTGTGGCAAGCTGAGGAGTTCTGGAGTGAGACAGGGTTACTGTCGGAGGCAAAGAGTACTGCGTCATCAGCGTAGAGTAGGACATTACCTGCACACACGTTGGGCAGGGAGTTGAGATAGAGGAAGAAGAGTAAGGGACTGAGGATGGAGCCCTGGGGGACTCCCAAGTGGATTGGGCAGGAACTGGAAAACGTGGCACCCACCTTCACACATTGGGAGCAGTTGGTCAAGTAGCTGGCGCACCAGGAGACTGGACCAGTGGCAAACCCCACACAGGCAAGGGTAGCTAACAGGAGAGGATGCAAGACAGTATCAAAGGCTTTTGATAAGTTGATAAATACTGCACCAGTGAGGGAGCCCGCATCCAGTGAGGTGTGAAGGAAGTTAGCAAACTCCAGGAGTGCAGTATTAGTGCTATGACTGGCTCTGAACCCATGCTGTTCAGGGCAAAGGATATCATACTTAGAAAGGTAATCTGAAATTTGGGTAGCTACAATTTTCTCTAAGGCCTTAGAGAAGGGGGAGAGAGAGGATAGAAATAGGTCGGTAGTTACCTGACAGCGTCCTGTCACCACCCTTGTGAATAGGAGTAACAGTGGTGACCCTCCAGACAGAGGGGAATTGCCCTAGGCAGAGGGACTTATTAAACAGACAAGTGATAGGCGAGATGATCTGATCCAGGACCTGAAGTAGGAGACAGGGATCAAGGGATTCATTACCAACAGTATTGCACTTTAGGGCTTTAAGCAAGCATGGCCTGACTTGTTGGGTGGTGACACAGCGAAGGTGGAATGGGGGGCGAGAGATGGATGGGGCAGCCATGGGGGTGGATTGAAGAAATTGCCTGGGAGCACAGAGCTAAGGTCCGTAAAGGAATTATTGAGGTGAATGGCATTGAGGGCGGGGTCAGAGAAGATAGTCCCATTGATGTCAAGAAGCGATGGTGGAGGGAAGCGTGCACCCCCATTTAGCTGCTTGACGTTGTCCCAGAAGGACCTGGGGTTCCCCCATGAGGAGGTAAGAGAGGCTTGGTAATAATTGGCCTTAGCTTTGTGGATGGCCCAAGTACACTTGTTCCGGGCAGCAGCGTAGGCCTGTCTGTCTGTAGGGCAGCCAGTTTCAACAGCAATGTGCCATAGGTTATCCCGCCGCTTAAGAAGAGTGAGTGGGGCAGGGGTGACCCAAGGGGTGTGTCTTACTTTGGATCTACGAGAGGTTATGGGTGCAAAGATGTCACAGGCAGAGTTAAAGGTGAGGACAAAGAAGGCAAGTGCCTTGTCAATGTCGGGGGAGTTTAATATCGGGGACCAATCAGTGCAGCCTAGGTAAAGTTTTAGGTCTTTCAGCCTACCAGGTCTAAGCTTCTGACGACGAGAGGTAAGAACAGAGGGCTTAGGCAGGGAGGTAGCCCAATTGAAGAGAACCGGGGAGTGGTCACTAAGGCAGTCTGGGAGGATTTGAATGTTGTGGAAGCGGCAAAGCCTGTTGGTGAGGACCACATCCAGAAGAGTGCTAGTTCCCCTACTAGGATTTATTCTAGTAGGCTGGGAGACTAATTGGGTGAGATCAATAGCAGCAAAAGCCTCACGGAGGTGGAGGATGTGGGACTAAGCCAATTGATGTTCAGATCACCCACCAGAATTTGGTCAGACGAGTTGGGTAAGGAGGTGAGATAGTCAATTAGAGGGCCCAGTGCCTGCATTTGGTTTTTTGGGGGTATGTAGGCTGTAGTCAGGAAGATTGGCCCCCTGGAGGGGTCAGGTGATAATTTAAGTGTTAGGGCCTGGGCCTTATGGTCAAGGATAGGGGGAGGAAGGGTTAATCCAATGAGGGTGTCTTTAACATAGATGGCACATCCACCACCCCTCCTACCAATCCGGTCCAGCCGGTGGAGGGAGTAGCCCGAGAGGGAGACCTGGGCATTAGAGGTGGAGTCAGACAGCCAAGTTTCAACCAAGGCTATCACATCTAGTTTATGAACAGTCACCCAGCATTGTAGGGAGTCCAGTTTTTTGAGGAGGCTACATACATTCATGTATGCAATACTAAGTCCAGTGGATTTCAGAGGGGCACCATTGAAGACAGGCCCAGGGTTGGGATGGATATTGCCAGACAGGAGCAGAAGGAGGAGCTGCCCTTGGAAGCAGGTGGCAGAAGGAAAGTTCGCCAACTAGGACACGGGTATATGGGGGTAAGGTGGTACAAAGGTGAGTAGGGTAGCACAGATTGGGAATGCTAGCATGATGAGATACAAGAGTGGGCTAGAGGGGTGGGAGAGGGGTGCCCAAGGGAAAGGTGGTAACGAGGGAGGGGTAGGTGTGTGAAGGAGGAGGGGGAGCCCGGAGCCAAGGGGGGGGAGGAGAGGAGGGCAACTGGAGGCATAGATGTAGCTGGTGAGTGGGCAAAGGGTAACCCTGGGGGAGGCAAGGAATATTAGAAGGAGCAGAGGGAGTGACAGACAAGCTGGGCAGGGGATGTCAGGCATGCTAGGAGTGAGGTGGGGATAGAAGAGAGAGGCAGATACGGACGTGGTGAGAGAGACTAGAGGGGACAGGCGCTGGAGCTCCAGGGAGCATACACAGGGATAGTATAGGATGGTTGCTTAAGGAGCTAGGTAGGGATGTGGGTAATTCAGCGCCCCCTGGTGGTCTGCAGGTATAACCTGCAAATGGAAAAGTGGGGACTTAGCATTTGGGACACAGGAAGCGATGTCACAGGAAGTGACGCAGTCGGTGAGTGCCAATATAACAAGGCTGCCCCTGGGTGGGGGTGGTTGGGGTGGGGCGGGCTAGCACCCCACAGCCGAGTCTGCAGTGACAATCAGTGGGCTGTGGAGCAGTGTTGCCAAGAGTCCCAGCGAAAAATGGCAGAGGAAATGCACAGGAATCGCGTTGAGGTGGCCTTTATTACCTGGAGGCAGCAGCAGGAGTCCCGAAAACCGCTCCTGGTAGGAGCTTCTTTTGTCCTTCACCCGCAGCGGTCGGCAGCGTTCTGTGGGGGGGGGGGGAGACCCGCCTGTAAAGAGGTAGGAAGGACTAATTAGTATGCAGCGGGAGGATGGAGGGTGGATTAGCTCAGGTAGCAACTGCGCGTGAGCAGGACAAACAGCCAGCAAACCTCTTCTCTACTAGAACAAATACAAATACGTACTAAGCACTGTACAGTAATCTTATGTTCAGCTCTAAGCAGTGATAACAGAGGGCAATTCAGTTAGGCTTGTTGCCCCAGAAAATGTAAAATTAAGACAGTTGCACTTAAGATACATCCAGGCACTATAGCAAGGGTAGTCAAAACTGCTGTATTAACTATAGACACTTCCTAGCATATAGCATATTTCTGTAGGAGGCATACATCTACTGCAGCACAGCACGCATAACTCGGCAGCAGCACTGTATCAGAATTGCTGTAGAACTGACACAATGAGGCACACCTATAACGTTGCTTAGTCTGGTTTAAGTAATATGAGTTCCAGCCACCCTTACAGGTAGCACCCCACAGCCGAGTCTGCAGAGACAATCAGTGGGCTGTGGAGCAGTGTTGCCAAGAGTCCCAGTGAAAAACGGCAGAGAAAACACCCAGGAATCGCATTGAGGTGGCCTTTATTACCTGGAGGCAGCAGCTGGAGTCCCGAGAACCGCTCCTGGTAGGAGCTTCCTTTGTCCTTCACCCGCCGCGGTCCGTTCTGCCCCTCAGCTCACTCTCCAGCTAATCAGAATATGGGCTGGGATCATGTGACCAGCAAACCATGTGAGCTTACTTAGAGAGCAGAGTTGCGGCCTACCACCTGGCCCACCACACCCAGGATCAGGGGTGTAGCCAGAAATTTTAAACTTGTACTCAAAACTGACGCACTGTTGCCCCCCTTAAGTAAACATAAACCAAAATATGCGCTGCCATGCCTCACCAACAATAGGCCTGCCCCACCCCCCCAGTTTGCCATGTCTGTGTTCAAGTAATCAGTTTCTTCCTGTAATCCTCCTTCCTTTGTTTTTCTGCCTGCCTGGTAAGTTGTTCTTATTTGTGTAGTTGGCTGGTGGCCTCAGTGCCCCATAGCGAACAACAAAGGCAAAAGGGGCTCAGCATGACACAGACACAATGTGTCTCACAATGTCCTTGCTTTCCTCTTTTTGTTACCCCAGCCTGATTTTTTTTTACTGTACTCTGTTGAGTACAGTGCATATGCCTGCTGAAACCCCTGCCCAGGATGGAATTTTAAATGTGCTACACAGCCTATTCAGCCAGGCCAGATCTGCCAGCCCTCTGATCTGGGGCACAGGGCTCTGGGGGTGCGAGGGGGCCCTCATTAAAAAGATCCCCGATGAGCCCCCACATGTAGCCACCCCACCTTTCTGTTTGTTTAGCTGCTCCCAATGTTACGAAAAGGGAGGTGGCCTACCCCAAAGGAACCCAGACCAGAAACCTCAACAACCATGAAGAAATAAAATGATTTTCTCTTACCATGGACCGGGTTCTACTGCAGATAAAATGGAAACTGCTATCACTTGTGACTTCTACAGAAACTCAGGTGGGAAACAAGAAACCTCTTCTTTTCTGTCTTCTCCAGAAGTTCCCCGCCAGCACCCCGGCCCAAGAAACACCATTTTCAAGAGGGCTGAAACTTTAAATTTCCCCCCAAAGAAGTCTGGTTAAAAATTCATTAAAGACTCAGAATTTCATTAATCAATTAAACTTTAAAAATACCCTCAGACACTCAGAGTTAAGCTACCAAACCAATATATTGCTCCTGGGATCCCAATGATTTTCCAGGAGCCATGGGTTCCCATGCCTTGCTTAAAAACATGTGCAAACATCCAGTTCCATGAAGCACAACTATTCACAAATCAGGGCACTTGAACTGGGAGACAAGATGACTTAGGCATCATTCACACTTCAGGCAGCTGATGAATCCTCAGATGATATACCTGAAACCTCCCCAGAACCTGCACCAGACCCTAAGAGCCAAATCTACCCTCTTGCTTTGGTAAGTTGGTCACTGAACTTATCCTTTTCTTTTCTCTACCCCTGGTCAGCCTCTAACCTTGTGGAGAAGTGAAATGCTTCTCCCAACTAGTCCCTGGCCACAGGATCTCAGGAATTCCCCTTCCTGACCAGTGCTTTGATTGTTTTGTTTTTTTTCTTAACCTCTTCTCCCCTAGGCATAGCTGCTTAACTGCTGGTCTCCTTTCTACAGATACGGGGAGGGGGGGGGTCCGAACCATACCTTTAGCCTGCATCCCTTTCAGCCATTACTCCTGTGCTTGATTTAAGCTTACCAGGTCCAGAGCACTTCTCAAGACCTGTTCTTTTACCTGCAGCCCACCTGAGCAACCTGTGCCCTGTGCACCAGGATCTGCTGCTCCAAGCAGGCCTCTTAAGTGGGTGGAAAACCTCCAGCACCCCTCTTATCAGACCTTGACCACCCTGCCACATCAGGAAATTGAGAGGGAAGCTACCACCACCCCTCCCCTGTGGGAATCCTGCCACAAAACCTCCAGCCCTGGTAGTCCAAACCTACTTCCTAATGGGCCTGGGATCTCACCAAACTACCTCCTAATGGGCACTCTCCTTACCCCATGTCCTACTGGAGCCCCAGTTTCCCACACAACACTGGCAGACTATCTGAGGCCCTCCCCATGAAACACCCAATACCGGCGCCACGTCGCTGGAATCATGGCTCTACCTGCACTTACAAGGGGAGGATTCCTCCTTGAATCAGGCCCAACCCAGACTGACAAGCTCCTCCATGCCTGACTGTCCTGCCATCTCCCAGCCAGCCTCCTCTCCCCCACAGTACCACCTGAGCTGACTCCCTTTTTGGACTATGAGACTGCCCCTAGTGGCAGCCTAATAACACAGCTGAATTGTGCCTTCCCCCAAATATCTGTAAAACCCTTAAACCAGGGTGGGAAGCACCATGAGCAGGTCCCTAAAGGTAAATGTAAGCCCCTCTCAAAGAGAGGGGGCTTACATGAGAATTCTGTGCACATCCAAAGTATAGAGCAATGCTTCCCCTGGATTGGCATGCTCTGGAAAATAAACAGGCAAGTGGATAGATTGATTTAAAGTACACTCTGACACCACCTTGGGAAGAAACTTAGGATTAGTACACAAAGAGAGCCTGTCTTTGTGAAAAATCAAATAAGGCTGCTCACACATGAGAGCCCGTAGCTCTGAGATTCTTCAAGCAGAAGTAATAGCAATTAAAAATAACTCTTTCCGTGGCAGAAAGCATAGCTCTCAAGATGCAGCTGGCTCAAAAGGAGGCAGGGTCAGCTTCTCTAGAACAAAATTCAGGTCCCAAGCCAGAACTGGATTATGGATAGGAAGCTTCAAGTGAAGAATACCTCACAGAAAAGTATGGACCACATCCAGCTGTGCCACAGTATGGTCATCAATGGGCACATGAAACGCTGATATGGCAGACAGGTGCATTTTAAGAGAGGAGTATTTGAGACCTGCAACAGAGAGGTACAGGAGATACTCCAGAACCTGGTTCACTGGACAGGTGAAAGGGTCCAAAGGATGATAAGTGGCCCAGATAACAAACAGCTTCCCTTTCATAGAGTAAGATGCCCTGAGACATACCAAATCGAAGGATGGCTATGTTCTCAGGAGCTATGTATGCAGGTGGAGGGACTTGAGGTCTGAATGGACCAGGGTCCTGTGAGTCTGTGTAAACTGATTCCAGCAGAGTACTTGGGGAACTGGAGGTTCTACAGCCAATTGTTGCAGTAATGGAAACCTTATCTGCTGAGGCCAGAACAGAGCCACCAGAATTAGGGTGGCACCCTCCATTTGTAGCTTGATAAGTACCTTCTGAATCACAGAAAAGGAAGAGAAGGCATGAAGAAACCTCCCTTTCCAGGAGAGGGATAATGCATCTTGCCAGAAAACTCCAGACACTGGAGACAACGAGCAGAAATGTGTCAGTTTTGCATTGAGTGCAGACCCCAAAAGGTCCCACTCTGGATGACCCCGCCTGTCGAACACGTCTTCTGTGACTGAGGTCAGTAGCTCCCACCCATGCATTTTGGACTGTGACCTGCTGAGGCTGTCTGCCAAGGCATTTTGGCCACCTGGCACATGGGTGGCTGACAGTTCTAGACCATGATCTACAGCCCAGTACCAGGCCCTCATGGTTTCCCATCAGAGGGGGTAGAAATGATTCCCCCATTGCTTGTTGATGTAATAGACCACACTGAGGTTGTCTGACTGCACCAGCAGGGGGCCCAGGGAGATATGGTTCTGGAAGGCCTGCAAGGCATACAGAACTACCCTCATCTCTAATACATTTATGTGGAGGTGAGTCTCCCACTGGGACCAGGGGCCATGGGTCTGTTAAGGACTGAAGTGGGTTCTCCAACTCAGACCCTAAGCATCCATGGTGAGGATTTGCTGAGGAGTGGAGATAAGGAAGGGGACCCCTTTTTAAGAGATTGACCAGCTCTATCCGCCAGTGAAGTACTCTGTGGATTGGGGAGGAGACAAGGACCAGCTGATCTAGATCATCTGAGTGCTCATCCCACTGGACCCTGAGTGTCTGCTGTGGGACTCTCATGTGCAGCCTGTCCAAAGTGACCAAAATGATGGCCATGGCCATTAGGTCTAGTAGCCTCAAAAATGTCCTGGCTGTAACATAACAGCTCTGAGCAATTCCTGAGCATGGGCAATGAGGCGGTCTACCTTGTCTTGGGGGAGGAAGGCTTTGCCCTGATTAGAGTCCGGAACAACTCCTATGTACTATAACTGCTGGGACAGGGTCAGCACAGACTTGGGTCAATTAACAGTGATGCCCAAGGACTGGAATAACTGCAAGATGTACTCTAGAGTTAACAACAGGAGCTCTCTGGGCTGGGCTTTCAGCAACCAGTCATCCAGGTATGGGAACACATAGAGGCCTTTGCATCGGAGCGCTGCTACTACAACTACTAAGCACTTAGTAAAATACCCGTTGCACAGAGAATAAGTCAAAGGACAAAACCCTGAACTGGTAATGCTCCCCCAAAACAGGAACTGTAGGTCCAGTCCTGAAAAAGGGCTTTTTGTCCAGTGTCCCTACCCTGTTAACAAATGATTAAATAAAAAAAAAAGTATCGCCTGTGAGGGGGGCAAACCATGATACACAGATAGGCATTCTCCATATTGATGGAGCATATCCAGTCACCCTGCTTGATCAGAGAATAGGTATAGGGAGGCAGTATAGTGCAGTGGTTTAAGGCTCTGAGCTGCAAATCTGGAGACCGGGGTTTGAATCCCACAGCCCCCACTTGCATACTGTGTGATGCTGAGCAAGTCACTTAACTTCCCTGTGCTCCCAGGTCACACCTGTAAACAAGCTTTCAGCTTAGTGTGCCACTCCTAGTTAAACAATTGCAAAAAAAAAAAAAAAAAGAGGAAGAAGGCCGTGCAGAGTGACCATCTGGAACTGTTTGTACTGGATAAAAAGTTTCAGCTCCTTGAGTTCTAGAATGGGCCTGAAGTCCCCAGTTCTTTTGGAAACCAAGAAGATCCTGGAATAGAATCCCTTTTTCCTTTGATGCCTGGGCACGGGTTCTATTGCCCTTTTATGCAACAAGGCAAGAACATTCTCCCTGAGCACCTCTGTGTGATCTAGAGGATAAGAGGTGGGAACTGTGAGAACATCTTGTGGTTGTTCTAGAAGTTCTAGAGCATGATCCTTTTTGATAATCTGCAGGATCCAAGCATCGGTAGTAATGGTTCTCCATTGGGACAGATGGTGGCCAGGGCCTCAAGTCTTCCTCTGGATAGCTTAGCAGAGGAATCAGAGGTGGTGGAGGGGGCAGGTAAGGCAGAGCTGTCTCTTCACCTGCCCTGGAGCTTGGTTCCAGAACAAGACTTGTGAAAAACCTTACAAAAGGAGGGCCTCAGTCTACTCCTGTGCTCGGTACTGTAAAGGGAGTGGACAGATCAAATAGCCCTGCCAGAGGCCTGCAGGTCATTGATAATATCCTGCATATCTAAAAAGCTTGTGACCCACAAAAGGGGCATTCAACACATTTTGTTTGACGTCCGTTGCAAAGCCAGAGACTCTAAGTCAGGAGTGCCTTCTGAGGCAAATGCCAGAGGCAGCTACCCTGGCTGTAGGTATCAGCAATATCATAGGTGGCTCTGAGGAGATGCTTACTGACATCTTCTGAGACCTGGAGAACTTTGAGGAGCTCTTGTCTCTGGGAACCCTCAAGGAGGGCCTGAGCAGCAGCTTGGCCCTTCCTCCAGAGGGTATTCTGGTACTTAATCAGATGAGCCAAGTAATTGACAGTTTTAAGGCCTAGAGTGGCAGAGGCAAAAGTCCTCTTGCCCCAGAGGTCTAGCCTCCTAGATTCCCCATGAGGGGGCAGGGAACTAAGGTGCTTATGGTATGGGACTCAGTCCTGTCATAAGCAGTCTTTATTACCACTGAGTCAGTTTCCAGCTAGACTGCATAAAAGGGCAGCCCCTGAGGTGCCTGGTAAAGCTTATCAGCCTTTCTGGGCATGGCTCATACCAGGTTGGGCCTAAACCAGGCAGCAGTGGCAGCATCATTCAGGGCTGCCAGCAGAGGAAGAATAACTTTGGGTGGAGATTCTGAGATCTCCAAGATATCCACTAGATTCCTCCTTGTGACATCCACTTCCTCAGTCTGGAACCCCATAGTGGAGGAGGGCTGCTTCACGATGTTAAAGAAAGAGAGGTCCTCCGGGGGGATCTGGGTGTGTGTTTGATGGAGTCCTCACTCCTGGTGGAGACAGTAGACCTGTAAGAAAAGTCACCTCAAGTTCTTCCTCCTCATCCTCTTCCTCAGGCAGGATGAGATCAGGGTGGTACTCCTCCTCAGTGTTGGCCTGTTCTGAGGCAGGGACTGATGGTTGGAGTACTGACGGCTCTCTAGAAGGCATGGGGTGAACAGGTCGAACTGGCATTGACACTGAGGCAGCACCCAATGGCATGGGTGATTACAGCCCTGGCCGTGGATCAAATTGTTGTATGAGAGACATGGTAATGAAGGTAAGAATGGTATCAAGGTTGGAGATGGGAAAATGAAGCATCATCGACACAGGCATTGATGGAGGGGGTGTGGAACCCAGCTTCGATTAACCATTGCTAACCAAAGTGAAAGAAGTGGGACCCAGTGCCTGAGGACCTCAAGCTTTGAGATGTCTCATCGATGGGGCTGAGGCCAATGACCGAAAGGCCGATGGCCCTTCCAGACCCCTGTGAGGGCTGGGAGAAGACTCTTCCATGGAGGGCTTGATAGGAGCAAAGGCCTGCATGGAGTGATGCGCCAATGCCAAAGCAGTCAACGGAGTGATCCTGGGAGATGAGGAGGAAGAATCCAATGGGGACTGCCATTGGGGGGAATGGTTCTTAGGCCGGTCCTTAACCCAATGACAGTGTTCCCCAAGAACTTGTCCCAGACCTTGGTAGCCTGAGAGCCGAAAGAAGACACTGGCAATTGGGAGGGGGGCTCTGGAAGACCTCTGCTCTCCACTGGCTGCCTGCTGCTTCATGATAAACTTCTGTAGGGCTTTTTTGCATCAACACTGGGTGATGAGGTTGAATTTCAGGTAGAACTCACAGGCAAGAATGTTGTGGCCAGGCCCAAGACAGCAGACACAAAGTTTGTGGTTACTGGTTGAAAAAGTCTTCTTTCCGCAGTGACAGCGATGGAAGAGAGCCAACAAGGGATTAGTTCTCAACATACAAAGACAAAAGGAATCACTTTAAAATAAAGTGATTCAAAGGCAAATATCAAGGAAAAAGGTATGTAGTTTTGGTAGTCCAACTGCATGATAAAGCTTCCACGGAGTCCTTGTGTGAATGGCTGATGGCAGGAAGGAACTGAGGAGGGAGTGCGGCCACCCACACTTATATAGGGTATGTGATGTCAGAGCCTGATGTCACTGTGGGCATCTCTTAATAGATGGCAGCAGAAACAGTTTTCATGTGATCCTGATGCCTGATGGCTAAGTTCCATATGTGTGACCTGATGACAGATATCCCAGAAGAAGATCAGTAGTTTTATAGTCACAGGTTCGCTAGTAGATGACAGCAGTAGCATTCATGTAGTACAAGAAAACAATGTAAATGACACAGCTAAAAAAGTTTCCATGGAGTCCCATAAGCTTCTGGTCTACTGCTGCAATGGTATTGCTGTTACTAACTCCTTAACCTTCAAATACCTCGGGGTTACGCTTGACCCAGTACTGGACTTTGCTGCACGTCAATGAAGTATGTCGCTCAGTTAACACTAAGACTAATGCAGCCTACAGAGTGCACCACTCTCTCACCCCAGCTGCTAGTATCTCAGTTGTAAGAGGTGTTTTACTCCCACAACTACTATATGCCCTCCCTGTACTCTGTTGACCCAATGCTGGGGTTCTTTGCAAGTGGGACACTTCTTATAATGATATCTGTAGAATCACCTAATTGGTTCCTTGCCTTACCCATCACTGCCTACTCTATTCTTCCTTAAACTGGCTGTCTCCCGATGCCCTCTGTTCATATGCTTTAGGTTGTTTTATTGACTCCCTTACCAGAACCCCTCGCCCCGCCTCCCTGGGTGACATGCTTACCCTGGTCTCTGTCTCCTGCTCCCTTAGGTCCTCCTCCTTCCCAATGCTCTTCGTTCAGCCCTGCTCTTCTAAAATGGGTGAACAAGCTTCTTCCTATTTTGCACCTAGGTTCTGGAACTCAATCCCCCTTCATGTTAAGAACTCCTCATCTCACCTTACATTTAAGCATTCGCTGTTTTCTCACCTCTATGCACTTGGTAACTGTGACTGCACATAACTTCTGAGTTGTTACCAGTGGTGTACATGCCCCTGGCTACCAGCTTAACTTGTAAATATGGTCTACCTGTGCTTTTACTTTATCATTTTTTTCTCCCCTAGCTAGGCTATTTGCCTTGTTACCAGCTTATTTATGCCATATTTGTATCCTGCACTAACTTGTTGTATTTCTTACCATTATCTTTGTCTTGTATTCATTTCTGTGACTACTACTGCTGATTGATTGTTGTCCTTACAGGTGTTTTCATTACTGTATGTTCTGAATTGTTGTCACTGCTGTACTTTACTGTTGTCATTGCTGTATTCTCAATTTGTACTCTCCTGGGTCGTGCCTGAAAATAGGCAGGCTTTTTGCCTAGTGTACTTACCCAGTTACCAAAATCTAATAAATAAATTAACAAGCGTAGATGAATCTGAACCAGAGGCTGAGCAGATTGAGGTACTGGATGAGGGCACACAGGTTCTTGGTGGTACAGGGCATAATGATGACTGGTTTGATCCTGCTAATTGGCGACCCCAAATTGGTGACAAATTATGTATTATATTAATTGAACAGGGACTGTATCAAATATTAAAACATTGTTTCCCATATGATGATCAGCATCATCGATTCAGTCCAATCTTTTATGAAAGAAGGCTTCCTAATGGTGACAGTGTGAAAAGGCCATGGTTAATATATTCAGAGTCACAATTCAGTTTTCTGTTTCTGCTGCAAACTGTTCACCTGTGCACATCATAATGCATTATGTAACAGTGGCACAAGTGATTGGAAAAATCTGGGACAGAAATTGAAAGAACACAAGCACTCAGCCAAACATAAAGAATCCGTAGCTAAATGGATGGAGTTGACTATGAGACTGAAACAATAATCAATCATTGATAACCAACATTAGAAGATCATTCAATCTGAGAAAATGCACTGGAGAAATGTTTTAGAATGATTGGCTGCAATCACACAGTTCTTAGCAGAACACAGCTTGGCCTTTAGGGATAGTGTAGATTGTGTTTTTCAATAGAATAATGGAAATTTCCTAGGTCTGGTTGAACTTCTTGGAAAAGTTAGTCCAGTCATACGGGAGCATATACATCCCTTCTCTACTGATCAAATTCATGATCACTATCTAGGCAAAAGGATTCAGGATGAGCTAATACTGTTGATTTCTACCAAAGTTGGGGATAACGTATTAGAAAAAAATCAAAGAAGCAAAATATTATTTTAGAATGTACTCCTGATGTGAGCATCAAAAGCAAATGCAAATGTCACTCACTGTCCGCACTGTTGAGACAAATGACACTGTAGACAGAATACTTTTTGTCATTCTTACAAGTTCATGAAACAACCAGTGAATCTTTGACTGAGTCTCTATTGAAAGAACTGACAAATTTGAGACTTTCATTAGAGAACTACAGAGGGCAGGGCTATGAGAACAGTTTAAATATGAAAGGGAAAATGTTGGTGTACAAGCTAGAATATTAAAATTGAATCCAGTAGTTTTTTTGTGCCTTGTGGTTGTCATAGCCTTAATTTGGTGATCGGCAAATCTTCAAAATCTTCAATCAATGCAGTTTCTTTCTTTGGGACTTGCAGCACATTTATGTCCTGTTCACCTGTTCTACAATCCGATACAAAGTTTTCTGCGATCATGTTAGTGGCTTATCTGTCAAACCATCATGTGACACCAGATAGGAGTGTTGAGTAGACAGTGTGAAGGCAGTGAGATATCAGGTCGGCAATGTTTATAATGCACTAATAGCATTAGCTGAGGTCACAAAGGGAAAGGATCCAAAGATGTACTCAGAGCCTTCCTCACAGGCACATGTTATTAAAAGTGTAAAGTTCTTAATATCTCTTATAGTTTGGTATGGCATTCTTGTAAAGGTTGGTCAAATAAGCAAACTGATGCAAAGATCCTCTATGCAGATAGGTCAGGCAGTCCTTTTTGTTAGACCAAGTGAAAACATTTTTGATTGAATACAGGGCCACTGGTTTTGTGACTGCTAAAGCAACAGCCAGAGAGTTGGTAAATGAATTAGACATGCAACTCATTTTTCCTCCAGAAAATGACATATGGCCTAGAAGACGAAAGAAACTATTCAATTCTGAGGTGGAAGTCAGTCCTATAAATGATCCAGAAAAAAAAAATTAGAAGTTTAATTTTTTCACGTTGTTGTTGATACTGCCCTGGCATCAGAAAATGAAAGATTTAAACAACTTCATGAGCACGCCAAGAAATGTGGTCTCTTGTACAGAGTTAATCACTCAATAACAACATATTACAAATGGCTGTTAAAGCAATGTAAGGATCTATAAACTGCACCTACTCACAATGACTCATGTGATAGTGATGGTCTTAAACTCTTTGAAGAGTTAAAAACACTGTGTCGACTTATTCCAAATGGGTGCTCTGTGCTAGGCATTCTAAATTTCATAAAGTGGAGGGATGCTTGAGATTTTTTTTCCACAGGTAGTAGCTGCTCTGAGAATGTTGTTACCTTTATCAGTCACAGTGGCATCTGGAGAGCACAGTTTCTCAAAACTGAAGTTGCTCAAAACATGCTCAAGATGTCAATGCCTCAGAAAGGGCCACTGGGATTATCAATGGTATCCATCAACAAAGAGGCAGCACCCCCAATTAGACTATACAGAATGAATACAAAAAAATTGCAACTTGTAAAGCATGAAAGGTTATATTCTAAGAAATGTAATCAGTTTTGGAATTTTCATAACTTTGCTAAGTACTGGAATAGAAACAGCTCATGCCTACTGTGGTATACAACGTCACTTCTCAAACTGTAAATGTAGGGGTTATCTTTCCATAAACTTCATAATCTCTAAAGAAATATTAATAGCTACAGATTTTGATGTCTTCAACTTGGGGTTTGACTACTTCATGGTACATTTTGTCATTGCAGAACTTATGCACTATAGATCCAAACAAATGTTTGGGCCATGTTCTGTTGTCATTTATGTGTTGTACAGGCACATGGATCATCGTTTCAATGGAATCCAGTAGTATGTTTAAGAAAATGGTGAGCAATTTTCAGTGCAGTAATATAAATCTTTAAAACAGGAATCCATTAATAATGCCTTACAAAGGTGTAGTCCCATAAGATCTCTGAGTGTCAAGCCTGCCCTGGAGATAGAACTTTCCATGGTGACCATGCCTCTTGAGTAAGCATCAAGGCTATTTATGTTTCCTAGCCATAGTGACTGGCCACCTGAGAAGATGAAGTGCATTCTTTCCATGTGACTTAAATATCTGTCTTGGCCTGCCAAATGGTGCAGAGGGCAGAGGTGCCAGATGCACTACCTCTCACCATGCTGGCGACCCGTGTTCAGTAATGAGCACGGCTTGCCATGGGTTGGCAGGGAGGGAGGGATGGGAGTGAACAGAGAGGCCATCAGACAGTTCTCCTCTCCCGGATTGAGAAGTTAGGCCTCCCCGCCTTTTGTCTGCCACTAAGTGGTGGCTCAATGGTAGCACTGAGCACTGGGGGGCCAGCACTAGGGTGGGTGGATGGGGTTGTTGTTGGAACTGGCACACATGTGCAACCATGAATGGCCGAGGCCCCGGGGAAAGAGAAGGGAGAAAAACTGGCAGAAAAAAGAACCACCCCGGAGGCAGGATGAAGACCGCCCCCCCCCCCCACAGGCTCCGCACTGGTGACTGGGCACACACCACAAGTCCCGTGGCAGAGGATGCTGTTGTAAGGTAAGTCCCAAAGGAGCCAGATGATAGGACTGGGGGAGGGTCTGTTGGAAAGGGGCAGACAGGCAAGAGGAAGATAAAAGTATAAAAAAAAATACCTGTCTTACCCAGCTGATGGATGCCCCTATTTCAGCCTATGGGTATAGTTGATTTAAGGTATGTCACATGGAAAACAAGTTTCATGATAGCCATAATGACATCTTCCAAGAGGTTAAGTGAGATGCACGCCATATGCAGATAAAGTTCATAATTATCCACATTGGTAAGCTAGTGCTAGGGGCAAAATGATAATTTCCTATGTAAGGTGGTGCCAGAATTCCATTTGAACCAGTCAGCTACCATCATGTTCAGTTTCCTGAAAATTCTTCCCCATATGTGAACAAAAACTACATTGTCTGGGTGTAAAAAAAAAAAAGGGCACTGGGTCACTACATGGGATGGACAAGGGATATCAGGTCACTGAGCACACAGCTTTTTTACCAATGTACAGTTTGCCAAAGGTAAGCCAGCAGTTAGGAGAACAAACTGTCTCTTGTTGGATAATTTCCCATACACAGTTCTATTATAAACAAGCATTTGTCAGTGCTGAATGTTGATTGCTTACATGTGCTGTTTAGGTATTTGGAAGTGAAAATACCATGCCTAAGAACTATCATGTGCACACCCCAAGACATCCACTGTGTCTTTCTATTCAGTATTCACAGAAGAGCAGGAGGGCCAAGGACCACAGCAGTACAGCAGTTGCAAAGGCTATAGGCCGGTCAGCCTCACCTCAACAGTGGGGAAGATCATGGAGACATTGGTTAAAGAAAGGATTGTGGAGCATGTAGTAGCCATCGGAGCCCAGGACCATAGGCAACATGGATTCACAGTGAGGAAGTCATGTCAGACAAATCTGGTTGATCTCTTTGACTGGGTGACAAAGGAAGTAAATCAGGGTGGGGCAGTGGACAACGCTTACCTTGATGTAAGCAAAGGCTTTGACACCATCCAACACAGAAGGGTGATAAACTAGCTGAGTAGGCTGGGCGTGGGGAAAAGGGTGGCAAACTGAGTTAGAAACTGGGTAACAGACAGGAGGCAGAGAGTGATGGTAAATGGGGCACAGTCTGGGGAGAGGGGGTGACAAGTGGGGTGCCACAAGGATTGGTTCTGGGGCCAGTCCTGTTCAGTGTCTTCATTAGTGACATTGCAGAAGGGCTGAAGGGAAAGGTCTGCCTGTTTGCAGAGGACACCAAGATCTGTAAGACAGTGGATACCCCAGAGGGGGTGGAGAAAATGAGGAGGGACCTGGGGAAGCTTGAGAAATGGTCTGAGGACTGGCAACTGAAGTTTAAATCACAAAATTGCAAAATTATGCACCTGGGACACACAAACCCCCTGGGGAAAGGTACAGGATGGAGAGGGGGGGAGTTGCTGACAGTCACAAAGAAAGAAAGGGACCTGGGGGTTTGTTATTTCAGATGACCTGAAAATGTCAAAGTGGTAAGGCAGCTGAGAGGGCCAGTGACATGCTGGGGTGCATAGGCAGATGTATCACCAGCATAAGGAGGGAGGTAGTGATGCCATTATATAAAACCATGGTCAGGCTTCACATGGAGTACTGTGTGCAGTTCTGGAGGTTGCACATTTGTTAGGATATTAACAGGCTGGAGATGGTCCAGAGAAGGGCAAATGAGATGGTACAGAGTTTGCAATACAAGACTTATGAGGAGAAATTAAGGGACCTCAATATGTACTGAGTGGAAGCGAGGAGGGAAAGAGGGGATAGGACAGAAACATTCAAGTACCTCAAGGGTATAAATATAACTACTGAGAAGCAGGAGACAGCTACTATAGGCATATGTGCCAGCATCTGTGTGATATTCTTTTGTTCTTCTAAATCTCTAATCTCCAGTATTTCAGTAACCACATGACCACACTGCCTTCTATAGGCAATTTTATGCTGGTTGATGCCTGGTGTCAGATAGCAGACAGAGGGCTCACCAGATTGTGTTGCCATTTTGAACAACTTCATAGAGTGTTCTTTTACTGGTAAGCATTTTGGAAAGCTGGTGAAGGTCTTACAATTTTTATTATGATTGTATCTCCTTATGTCTGTCCCCTTTGGTCCCCCATCCCCACACCCCAACAGTCATCAGTGGCCACAGCTGCAGCCTTCTTCTTGCCAAGATGGTGGGTGAGAAACATAGAAACATACAAGTTGCCGGCACATAAGGACTGCTTGGGCCACCTAGTCCGCCCATTTCCATACCTGATGGATAAGCTGCAGATTCTAGTTAAACACTTACTTCCTCCTACTCCCCAGTAGAACTGCCTTATGTCTGCCATGAGCAGCTGCCCTCAGAGTCTGTGAAGTCTGAAGCCTTTCAGCGACGCTTATTGCTCATCTTCCAATGCAGGCGAGGCACTGCCAGCTGAAAAGTAACTCAGGACAAGCAGGTTTAAAAGTGGGGAAGAAATGGAGAGAGCAAGAATTAAGTACTCATTCAGATGTGGTGTCGATTTTAAGATCAGTATACTGGTGTGGACACTGAAAATAGAACCCCAGCTCTTTAAGCAGCCTTATGAAGAGTAAAGGCTTCTCGAAGCATTGGGGTTGTGTTTATGATACTGTAAGTGGGCTGCATCTAATTGAGTAATTTATTGCACCTTACATCTGGTTATATGGTAGGGCCAACTTTAAATAAACACTGCACCTGAATTAACACATGATGCCACAGAAACATAGAATTTGTCAGCAGAATAGGACCGCTCAGCCCATCCAGTCTGCCCAAGTGTTCTCTACCTACTTGTAACTCCTGCCTGTATATCTTACTGCATGTCTTATTCTGCCTGCATCCATCAAGACCTCCTTGTGAATGAGCTTGCTTAATGGATTTTTCCTGCAATGAACTTGAAACTACTCCACGTCCATAGCACTATTGATCTCCTTTGACCCCCTCCTTCCCCTTTTTCTAATATGCCCCTATGTTTATCCCATGCATGATTCATGCCCCCCTACCATTTTATGTTCAACCACTTCTCCTGGCAGCCTGTTTAAGGTGTCTACCACCCTTTCAGTAAATAAATATTTCTTCACATCTATCCTGAATGCCCCCCACCCCAGCTTCATTGTGTGTCCCTAGGTTTGGGTGCTCATCTTCATTTGAAGGAAACTCCCCAACTGTACTCTCTTTGCCCTGTGAGGTACTTTGTAGGTCTTGATCATGTCACCTCTCGCCCTCCTCTCTTCCAGAGTGTACATGTTGACATTCTCCAACCTTTCCTTGTAAGGATTCCTGTGAAAATTCTGAACCATTTTAGTTGCCCTCCTCTGTAAAACCTTCACCTTATGTCCTTTCTGAAGTGTGGACTCTAAAACTGGACACAGTACTCCAGCTGGGAGTATACCAGGGAGTGATACAATGGCAGCACAACATCCCTCCTCCTTCTACTGGAGATGCCATTCTTCATGCACCCCAGAATCCAATTTGCCCTGCCCATAGCCTTGTGACACTGTACTGCCATGTTGAGGTCCTATGATATAATAACCTCAAGAACCCTTTTATGTCTAGTGAGCATCAGTACCTCCCCCCATCCTATATCCAGCATCGTTGTTCCCATGCCCCAGGTAGATGATTTTACACTTGTTGGCATTGAACCCTCCCTGATTAGCCTGCTCCTCTGCACGGTATACTTGAGTGTATTCATTCCATGTATCTTACAAAAGTGTACATTTTGTATATATCTGTATATATATTGCTGGTGACGTTGTGTCAGTGACGCTGTACCTTAGCATATTGACTATGATTACTGTCATGACCTGACATATCTTACTATGTATGTTATGCTTCTCCTGACATCTGTGTATTTGCCCTACTTGCTTCAAATTGTACTCTGTATGTTCTTTGATTTCCTGTACTCTCCCGGGTCGTACCTGAAAATAGGCATGTGTTTGCCTAGTGTACTTACCTGCCTGGTTAACAAAAGCTAAATAAATAAATATATAAGAAAATGGAATTGATTTGAATGAATTGCAGACTTTTAAGCAGCTTTACGGGGAGTGTGTGTGTGTGGGGGGGGCTCTGTTACTATAAGTATTTGCTTTTGAGTTGGTATAATGTGCAAACAGACTAACCCTGTTCCCCACCCCGTGTGCTATAGCAGAGATAAAGAGCCCAAATAGCATTGGGCCAAGCACTGAACCCTGCAGCACCCCGCTTGTCACTGCTCTGGGTGCTGAGAGCTACTCCACCACCACTACCCTCTGCACCCTCCCCTGTAACCAGTTCTCTATCCATTTAGTCAGGCCACCTTCCACCAGTACCCCTCCTTCTCCTCACTCTTCTCCTCCTTGGCCTGTGTCCCTCCTCCCGGTTGTCAGCACCCTTTCTCCTCCTTATTCTTACCGGGTGGTGATGCCTTCTGTATTACACTCAGACCAGTCTGCCCGCCCCCTTCCAGGGTTACTACACCTCTGCCTTTACCTATATCTAGGGCAGTGAGCTCATCAGGCTCCCCAGTCCAGACCTTTCTACCAACCTCAGTCTTTTGATGACCCTCCCCATTTGTTTAAATCCACCTTAGTAGAGATATACCCCTCTAATCCTGTTTTTTTTTTTTTACATATTTTTTCACAGGGCTACAGTCGGCTTGGTCATCCCAACTGACCCTCCTAGCCCTGCCCCCAGCATCAGGCTGACCTGCTTACCTCCACAGATTACCCCCATGCTGGGATGGTGAGGAGCTTCCCAGGATGACCCACCAGAGCAGGATCTGGTTGAGGAGGCGCTATCTGGGCGGAAGGGGGGGCGGACCTCTAGCCCATTTTCCACTCTTTCGCCTTTTGTGGATGCGGCATGCAATGATGCTTAGGCACAGCATGGCAACATCCACCATACTCCACCACCCTTTACTACACCACTGTAGTAGCATCCGTGGTTGTCACCAGGGTACGCTACAGAGCAGTGGGTCCCTGGATCCTGCTCCGGGATAGGAGAGCAGTCCACCCGATGCTCAATCCTATCCCTCCCTTACCAACCCCTGGTGGCCTGGGCTTGCGTCCAAACCCAGGTCATCAGCGTGGCATGAGGTGTGGCGTCCAGCACTTCAACCCTCAGTGCCAGTGGCCCGGAAGCAATGCTTCCTTTAATACTCCCCTTCCCTTCCTGATCAAGTATACCCTATCCCCCATGTACAAGTCACTATTTCCCCCAGACCCTACCCCAGTTAGTCACTAACTCACAATGTTTTGTGTGGCACTAATCCGTTAGCCACTCAAACTCCTCAACCCTACCCTTCCTCGCCATGCTTGCACATGGTACCGGCAGAACCTCCAAGAATGCCACCGACTTTCCAACCCCCTCACACTGCCTGTCCAAGTACTCAAACCTTCCCCTCACTACTTCCACAGTGTCCCCCGCCAAGTTGTTTGTACCCACATGCAACAGTAAATGAGGTTTCTTCCTCCCCTTTGCTGCACACTTCAGCAGTGCCTGCCCTGCCCCTCCTGAGGTCAACTTGGGGACAGCTTCAACCCAAATATGGCTGTACCTTTCCCCCTTTCCATTACATCTCACCCATTTCAGTATAGAATCCCCCAGAATGAGTACCCCCCTGCCCCTTACCTACTGTCCCTTCTAATGCCTCTTCCACCACCCCAGTATTCATTCTGCCCTGTCCCTTACCCCAGCCAACTGCACCATCTGAGAGTTCTGTATCTGTACCCCCTACTTCCGCCTCACCCCTTTTCTCTGCCTTATTCATCCCATCCCCCTTGAACCTCTTCCCAGCCTGACTACTTCCTACTGGGCTTCCCATGTCGACCTCCCCTCCTCCTCCCCTGCTGATTTCCAACCCCTCTCCTATCCCCACTGATGTCGATTTAGAGCCCCCATTCCCTTCTACCCCAATAGTGATACCCCTCCCATCCTTCCCCCTTCCCATAGCCTTCTTTCCTTCAGTCACCACCCCCTCCTTCCTTACTAGCCCTCTTCTACCCTTTTGTCCTCGCTATCTCTTCCTCTACCTGTTGCCATCCCTCTCATGCCCCGCTTGTCCTCCCCCCTTCAGTATGTTCCTGCTCCCCTTCTCTGTCCGATAGCAGAGTTTTGAATCTATTCATAGTTGATACCTGTCCTACATCTCTTCCCCCTAACAGTTCTCCCCTCCTAGTTGTTCCCCTCCGTGCCACTCCTGGTCCCTCCCTATGTGCAGCCATCTGCTCTCTCCCCTGGTACTCCTCATGGTCCCTTCCTCCCCCATTAGGAGGCTCCCCGCCCTCGCCTCAAGCACCCCCTTCCTTCTCCTCTCTTTTCTGCTAGTGCCTCTGATACTAGGGCCAGTTTCAGTCCCTAGTTATTCTTCATCCATCCCCCTTTGCCATCCCCTATTCCCCCCTCAGGATGCCTATCATACTCATCTGTCCTGCCACTCAGACACCTCCCTAACCTCCACAGTTCCTCCCTCAAACTAGCCAGTCATCTACAGACCATAACCCCCCATCCTCCAAGCCCAGTCCAGGATGATGGCAGACCCACACCCTGTACACGCCTCCACCCTTCCAAAGATGCCCGCCCTACTGACATGTGGCACCTGCCCCATTTTGGCCCCCATCTTATGTTATGGGCTCTTACTCCCAGGTTCTGTACCTTACAACAAGTGTTAGGCCCCTATTTACTCAAATTCCTGCCCCCCCCCACAGTAGTCCCCCTACTGACCACTTGCTAACCGGGGTAATTCAGTCTCAAATCTCATCCACTAGATACTGTATTACTGTATCAATCCTAAAGCCTCCTTGTCCGTTTTTCACCCCTTAGCTACTGTACTTTTTGTCCTTGGCTCTCATATAGTTTTACTTGGCCCAGTTAGAAATCCTATTCCACTCCAAGTATTACTCAGCTCAGTTAGAGAAATAAGCAGAACAAATAAATATGTATTATTACAGCAATCATAACTTTATAGCTCAGTACTTTGTTCAGTTAGAGAAAGAAACAAAACAACAAAATCTGTATTATTACAGAAATCCTAAAGTATCCAGTCATTGCTTTGTCTCCACTCCAGAGACCCTGCTGTAATATAGGACCACAGAGGACCATGGGAGGGAGGGTGGGCTAATGTAAAGTCCCGACAGAGTTCCATTGAGCTTGCTCACGCCTCCTCTCTCACTCACTCATTCTATTTCTCCAGACGCTGCAGGCTGCCCTTTTGTACTGGGGTCCTGCTTGCATTGGCGCCTTTTTCTGCCAACAAAGAAATCCGCAGCAGTCCCAACACAGCTCCGTTGAGCTTGCTCACTCCCACTCACTCACTCATTCTGTTTCTCCTGGCACTGCAGGCTGTCTTTTTGTACTGGGCTCCTGACTGCATTGGCACCTTTTTTCTGCCCACAAAGAAATCTGCAGCTTTCCCGACAGAGCTCCATTGAGGTCGCTCACTCCCCCTCTCTCACTCACTCATTCTGTTTCTACTGGCACTGCAGGCTACCCTTTTGTACTGGGCTCCTGCCTCTGTTGGCGCCTTTTTCTGCCCACAAAGAAATCTGCAGAAGTCCCGACAGCTTTGTTGAGCTCGCTCACTCCCCCTCTCTCACTTGCTTGTTCCATTTCTCCCGGCGCTGCAGGCTGCAGTTTTGTACTGGGCTCCTGCCTGCATTGGTGCCTTTTTCTGCCTACTAAGAAATCTGCAGCAGTCAAAATGCAGCTCCGTTGCGCTCGCTCACTCCCCCTCTCTCACTTGCTCGTTCTGTTTCTCCCACTGCTGCATGCTGCCCTTTTGTACTGGGCCCCTGCCTGCATTGCTGCCTTTTTCTGCCCACAAAGAAATCTGCAGCAGTCCCAACAGAGCTCCGCTGAGTTGACACATACCCCCTCCCTCACTCGCTCGTTCTGTTTCTCCCTGCGCTGCAGGCTGCCCTTTTGTACTAGGCTCCTGCCTGCACTGGTGCCTTCTTCTGCCCACAAAGAAATCCACAGCAGTCCCAACAGAGCTCAGTTGAGCTTGGTCATTCCCCACTCTCACTCGCGCAATACTAATCTGTCCCAAACACTGATTTCCGAAAGTGACTGCGCTATTCTGCGCCGGAAGTGCGAAAACACATTTCGGCGAGGATGTGAAAAATGACAGCTGTGCTGTTCATAAGGAGGTATGAAAAAATGTCAGCGTTGAAAATCTGGCGTGAAAATATTACTAATTTACGAAGTTACAAGGGTGCGTGGAAACTGCACAAAGCCGCTCGTAACACAGTCATTTTATGGAGTTTCATCAAAAAATTTTCAACATAGGCATTTTAGAACATCTGCTCATGAACAGTGTCACTGTGATTTACTTAATGCATCCCGAACAGTGATTTCCCACAGCGACCACGCTATTCTGCACCGGAAGTGCAAAAACACATTTCAGCCAGGATGTGAAACATGACAGGTGTACTGTTCATAAGGAGGCGCAGAAAAATGGCAACGTGGAAAATCTGGAGTGAAAATATTGCAAATGTGTGAAGTTATGAGCGTGCATGGAACCTGCGGAACACACGCTTATAACACACTTATTTTATGGACTTTCACCACAAAATTTTCAACATAGGCATTTTAGGACCTCTGCTCATGAACAGTGTCACTGTAATTTTCTTAATGTGTCCTGAACACTGATTTTCCTCAGCAACTGCACTATTCTGCACCGGAACTGCGAAAACACCTTTCACCCAGGATGTGAAAAATGACAGCTGTACCGTTCATAAGGAGGTGCGTAAAAATGGCAATGCTAAAAATCTGGACTGAAAATATTGCAAATTGGTGAAGTTACGAGGGTGCATAGCAACTGTGCAACGCACACTCGTAAAACAGTAATTTTTTTGATTTTTCCCACCAAATTTGCAATATAGACTTTTTGAGAGCCCACCTCATGAACACTGGTACTGTCATTTCATTAATCAGTCCTGAAAGGTGACTCCACGCAGTGGCCACAAAATCACCTTTCAGGATGATTAACGCCATGACAGTGGCTGAATTCATGAGGAGGGGGCCCAATAATCCCATGTTAAAAATGTGGTGCCAAAATTCCTAAAAATGCCTGAGATATGCATCAAAGTTGAAAAAAACCTTTTTATGCCATTATACAGCTGATTGGTATTTCCTCAGCTCGCGGTCGGCTTTGAAGAGGCAGACGTGTTCCTGGTCCACCGAAGATCATCACGCTGGGCTCCGGAGGTAAGTATGGGGTGAGGGGGGTGTGGGGAGGCAGGATGCACAGAGGGTGGGCGTGGGTTGTGGGGAGGGGCAGGGAGACCACAAGGGACTGTTTTCTTTTTACAGGTTTAAAAAAACCATCACAGGACTTTTTACAGGGATTTGACATACTGGGAGGGTTCCAGCATGCCATCTGAGTGTTTTGGGGAGGTGGCTGTAGCCCGACTGAGGATTAAGGCACCCGTTGGCACAAAGGGGTGCACAAGTGCCAAAGAGGTATTGAGCACCCCTCAGCACAAATCTACTGTTTTTTTGGAGGGCATTATGCCAATGGGGAGTGGCTTCCCCATCGGCAAATCAAACTGGGAGGGGGGACATTATGCCAACGGGGTGTGGGCTCCCCCATCGGCAATGTGAACTGGGACTCAAGCAGATGGGAATTGGAGCCCCCATCAGCAAACAACACTGTTGTGGGGGGCACATGCTGCCGAGGGGAACTGGGCACCCCCTTGGCAGTGGGGGCTGAGTAATATTGTGTGTGAACATATTACAGTACCAACATTCCGCCCAGCAATGATGGGTCACTCCCTCATTGCAGCGAATGGCTGAAGCTGCAATGACGAGGTGGCCCTTGATTGCAGCAGCTGAAACATTTCAAGGTTGTGGCATGCTGGCTGAACTAGTGTCAGCAGCAGTGTGCCATCCCATTGTGGAAAACGGGCCAAGGCTCAAAAGGCAGTGGGGGCATTAGCTACAACAGTGCCACAGATCCACAACCTGCTTCTGCAGCAAGCTGCTGCAATATGTTTCTTGCGCAAGCACGCAATCAACATAAAAAAGCTGGTAGAAATTCCCACAAGATGCCTATAGGAACATTGCATAATCTGCATCTCTGCCTCTGTGGCACCTATAAGTGGCACCCCATTCTGGAAGTTTTTAATCTTGCTACATGAAAGACACTGCACACCTTCACAAAGCAAAACTGCCTGGAAATAGTCGCAAGGGATGTCATTTTTGGAATTGACGTCTTGAAGAACCTTTTCATACATAGGTTCTTCACCCACCTGCCAAGGTACTGCTTGTGTGTCTTCACTTCTGTAAGCATCACTGATGGATTCCTCTTGTTTGTAGAAAACAATAACATCCTATAGTGTTGTTTGTTGTCATATAGTGCAAGTTTGAAACATCCCATAGTGTTGTTTTTTGTCATACAGTGTAAGTTTTGAACATCCTATAGCATTGTTAAGTTTGGAACATCCTATAGCATTGTTTGTTGTCATACAGTGTAAGTTTGGAACATCCTATAGTGTTGTTTGTTGTCAGACAGTATAAAGTTTGGAACATCCTGGAGGGGTCACGTGATGCACCTGGAGGAATAGCAGCTGTCTTTGGACTCTCCCCTCTTTGCTGTTAAAACGCCTTTTTTTTTTCCCACATTCCAGTTAAATTTATCCAGCCAAATTCAATCTAAACTAGTGGGTTTACTCTGCGTAAACTTGTTTTGGCTGTCGGGCAAGAGATGGAGGAAATATCTCAGGAGCTTGAGGCGAAGCGGCCCCGACGCAGCTCTTCTCCAACAGACCCTCAGGACGAACTAACCCCTACCCGTGTGTATAATGAACTGTCAACAATAAAAGAGGCTCTCTTTAAATTGATAGAAGAAGTAGCGATTTCAAACCTGCATTGACCCAGCTAGCTCGGCGGAGTCACGACACCGGCTGAATCTGGTCCTTGGAACGGACTCAGACAAGCTCGGCCCAGCCATGGTCGAATGTAAGAGGCGGTAGTTAATTGGAGGATCGTCTCGACGATCTTGAATGGAGAAATCGCCGCAACAACCTCGTCCTGTTAGGGCTTCCAGAGGGAGAAGAGGGCCCTAACAATCCTCTTTTTGCAAAAGTTCCTGAGGAAAACAGTCGGACCCTCGCCTAATGGGCCCGAATACGTCATCGAAAGGGGCCATCGGGCCTTAAGAGCAAAACCACCTCCATTGGACCCTCCCAGGCCTCTAATTTTCAAGCTCCTCAATTTCCTCGATCAGGAGCATATTTTGAAAGAGGCGAGAAAACTACCAGCGATCCTATGGGAGGGCAAAAGTTCCAAGTGGTTCCTGACTTAACTTTAAAAATCCGGATGGCACGGTCAAATTTCCGCCCCATCACATCGAAGCTTTGGGCCGCAGGAGTGAAACATCGTATGCTATATCCAGCCAGGCTAGAGGTTTCGTTTAAAAATGGATCCAAGCGTTTTGATACACCGGAGGAGGCTATTAAAACTCTCAACAATTTGATGCCTGACTTATTCCCCAAAGGCTGAAGAGATTCATAGTCGGGGACATTCTTTTTTTATTTCTCCGCCTTTGAATGACTTTGGATGGACTACTTTTAACTCATGCTTGCCAGTGCCACATATTACTTCTGTGTAGTCGGGAGTTACCTTAACCCTCACTTAATTTTTTTTTTTTTTTGAGATCTGCTTCAGGGGTTCCAGTTTTCTGATGGTACAGTTAAACATCTATGAGTGAACGATCCCATTAGGAAGAGGGGAAGCCTTCAACTAATTTGCTCAGTAATCGCTAGAGGGAGCCTGAAACCTATGTATGTGCGAGCGATCTGCTGCATGACCGGCTGAGCGCCAGTCTGTTTTTGTTAGTTTTCTCTTCCCCCTTTCCAGTTTTCACTCTTCTTTTCTGTCTTTTGGCCCCCGAAGCACTCCCGGTTTTCAACTCAATCTCTGGCTACAAGAGATCTTGCCGGATTGTCTGTACTCCCGAATCCCACCTGTTTATATGGTCCTGTTAGTTTTTTTTTACTCAGGCTTTTTTGATTAACATCAAGGATCATCGGTGGGCATTTAAGTTTAAGCTCAAGTTCTAGCATGAGATCTGTTATTATCTGGGGAATTGTAGCATTGTCACTGTCTGTTTTGGCTCAAGATTCACAAGCCTCCTATTTGGACAATTAGAGGATTCGGTTTTCTCTTTTAGGAATTTCCATGAAGTTTATGGGCTCCTTTTACTATTCTTTCACTCTGTTGGGCTGCCTTTAGGGCATAACTGATTTGGTTGCCTTTTATGCTTGCCCCTCAATTCATTTTATTATTTATAATTTGGAGATTGAATTAAGGGGTGGTCATATTTTTTCCTAGGCTACCGTTTACTGTACAATTAAGGGGCAATCCCTTCTTCAAGGGCCCTACAAAAAATTTTGTGAGTTTTCGGGAATGTGGCACCCAATCTTACTCTGTTATGAGGGGGGGGTTCCTCCTTCAGTGCATGTCATGGTCCGGCGGTTCTGGAGTCAGCCGAGGGCCGGGTGGTTGGTGCATAGAGATGTTTGGGATAGGGTTTGGAATTTTTATAAAGGTTTTTTTTTCCCAGGGGTTGGGTACTCGGGGGGTATTTGGGTGGGTGTAGGCAGCTTTCCAGCTGGTTCTATATCTTTCTTTCGAGTTTTCTCATGGTTAGCAACTTGAATATCATTTCCTGGAATATAAAAGGGGGGAAGATAACAAGAAAAAATATGTTATTTTAAATCATTTGGCACACTTCGACCCGTCAATAGTTTTTCTTCAAGAAACTCATATGCTTCCGGAACAGCTCCACCACTTAAAGAAAAGGTGGGTAGGTCAGGTTTTTGGGGCAGGGATTTCCCCAAGTAAAAGGGGGGTAGCCATCTTAGTGGCCAAAGGAATTCCTTTTTTCCTTCAGATGTTCTTTCCCGACCCAATGGCAGATATGTAATAGTTTCAGGAAGCTGGGGGGAGTTAGCTTAGTATTGGGGTCTATTTATGGCCCAAACCAAGAGTCACCTTCTTTCTTCACCCAGCTGGCCATGCTTATGGCCCCCCTTGCAGATAGACCCGTAATTTTAGGAGGAGATTGGAATCAGGTACAGTCCAACCGTCTTGACTGCTCATGGTGCAGAGCTGTTCGTCTGTCTCCGTCCCAAAGGGCGTTAGCTGAGTTTATCTCTTCCTTGGGCCTTATTGACCCATGGAGAATGATCAACCCTACTACTAAAGAGTTTACCTTTTATTCCCCTGTTCATAAAAGTTATTCGCAAATTGATTTTTTCTTGGTTAGTCACCAAGTTCTTTCTTTTATTCAAGAAGTTACTATTTTGAGTCGAGTAATCTTGGACCACTCACCCATTGGTTTTCGATGCCGTCCATTGTCCACTCCACCTAGATCCTATTCATGGTCTTTGAATAATTGTCTGCTCAAGGATCCCCAACTGTTAGGTCACTTTCGCTCTTTTATGTCTCATGCAGTTACATCCAATTGGGGATCTATCAGTGCGGTGGACCAGGCATGGTTGGCCTTGAAAGCCACATGGAGAGGTGAGCTGATTAGGCTCGCATCAGCTCGTAAAAAGAAAACTACACGCCTTCTATCTAATTGTTTGGAGAGGATTAAAGCCTTGGAGGTTATGGGAGAAGATTCAAGATCTCTGGATCAAGATCAAGAACTAGCCACGCTTAGGGCTTGGTACGCAGGTACCTTAAGGGAGGGGGTTGAGAATCGGGCTTCTAGATTGAAGGCCTCATACATAGGACAGGGCAGCAAAGCTGGCAAAATCTTGGCATGGCAGCTGAAACAACGAGCAACAGCTAAGAGTGTGGCAGGGCTGAGACACCCAAGGACCAATAATTTAGTTTCTGACCCAGAGGGTATACTAGGTATTTTTTTTGATTTCTATAAAAATTTATACTCTAGTATGCCACCTTCTCCTGAAGGGAGTATTAAGATGAGGGAGTTTTTGGCAAACATTCCCTTCCCTATACTTCCGGAGGAGAGTAGCCAGAGGCTAGAGGCTCCCCTTTCCCAAAAGAAGATTATTGAAGCTATTGACACTCTAAAGTTAGATAAGGCCCCAGGACCAGATGGATTTACAGCCCTTTTTTTCAAGTCATTCAAAGATCTTTTGGTACCGTTGTTGCAACAACTTTTCATTTTATGGCACGACCATGGGATAAAGGACCCATCTCTTTTTGAGGCAAGAATAATTTTTTTACCCAAATCTGAGAAACCATTAGATTTGGTTGGTAATTACAGACCAATCTCATTACTGAATATTGATATTAAAATCTGCGCCAAGATCCTGGCCATCCGAATCAAAACTTGTAGCTAGACCTAGTGAGCCCGGAGCAGGTTGGATTCAGGCTGGTCGTTCGTCAGGGGATCATTTTAGAAAAATATTTTATTTAATCTCTGCGTCTTCATGTCCGGATATGGAAGCATCTCTGGTCTCCTTAGATTCAGAGAAAGCTTTTGATAGGGTGGAGTGGAATTTCATGTTTCAGGTATTGTCCAATTTTGGTTTCTCGGAAAAATTTTTGAACTATATTCGGGTCCTCTACACATGCCCTTCAGCGAGAATCCAATGCAACAATTTGATTTCAGCTGTTTTTCCCTTGCTGTGAGGCACACGCCAGGGATGTCCCCTTCCCCTATTTATTCAATTTATATTTAGAACCACTAATCAGGGCCATTAATAATGACAAGCAAGTGCAAGGGATCTGCATAGGGAAGTCTGAGCACAAGCTATCAGCTTTTGCTGACGATTTACTATTGCATGTCTGCAATAGTCGAGAATCGCTTCCTCGTTTATTCCAAATTATTTCAGATTTTAGCAAATTTTGGGGCTATAATTTGAACAAGAGTAAAACTATGGTTCACCCGCTATCCCCTTATCTTCAATAAAGTTGGTGTACATCTTTAGGCCTACAATGGCAACCTAAATCGTTGCTTTATTTAGGTATCCAGATCTCAAAGGACTTGGCTGACTTGGTAGATTTAAAATTTAAGCCCTTATTTAAATCTATTAAGGAGAACCTGGAAAGGTGGACTAAGCTTCTGTTATCCTTTTGGGGGAGAACTAATACAATTAAAATGATGATTCTACCAAAAATTTTCTACCCCCTTTACAACCTTAATGTATACCTTCCCAGGTCCTTCTTTAATCCGATCTACAAATATTACACGGATTTTTTATGGAAGGGGAAACCCCCTCATAGGGCCTATAGGAAGCTCACCCGCCCAAGGAAGGTAGGGGGCCTACAGCTCCCGGATTTCTATATTTACTATCTGGCTAGCCATGCTACCAGGGCGGCTCTATGGGTGTCAGATTTGGAATTGGCTTCGGTGGGGCTTACGTTAGATCAATCGCTGGCTTATAGTGTTAATTTAGACCTAGAAGCCTGTCTATATATTCCATGGTCAAAGGTTCCTGCCAAAGTGAGAGATACCCCAATGGGGTGGGACATAAAGGCTCTTCACCAACTTTACTCACTTTTGAGTATCCCCTATGCAAAGGATTTAATGCAGCCTCTTTTAAAGAATCCTAACCTTTTGGTTGGAAACCAGCCGATAAGGAGATGCGTTGGCAATCTCCTTTCTAACCCTAGGATAGTTGACTTTGTTTTAGAAGGCTCAGTTATTTAGCCCTCGTTCTGATGGAGAAACTTAGGTTGAACCTAATGATCGGTTATGGCTGTACCAGATCCATAGATGTATTAGTTCCTCCTAAGGGTAGTAAAGGGTTGGATGAAGCTGGGGAGCTGCTGAGGAAGATGAGAGATTTGACATTATCTGGCAACTCAGTCTCTAAATTATATAAATTAATTTTGGCTAAGAAGGATTCCAGTATCTCCCCAATACCTTATTACTGGGAGGTGAACTTATCCTTGGGTTGGCCTGAAGAGACCTGGTGTAAGGTCTGGTCGGATTTATATGTATATGTCAAGCAAGACAGATTAAGGGGTCTTCAATTTAATCTTTTGCATAATCTCTATCTCTCCCCGGCTAAACTCTCCCGGATATATAGTCTCAGTTCTCCAGAGTGTAAGATTTGTGGCTGCCCTGTTGGTACTATCTATCATAAATTATGGGAATGTCCCAAGGCAGTTAAACTCTGGGATTCGGTGAAGCTGTGGATAGGCCCCTATTCTAACATTTCAGCTTATTTTAATGCCGATGTATGCATTTTTGGTATGTTTGCCCACATCTCTGCGGTAGCTCAAAAGCACCAAATGGCCTTGGTGGCTTTGGTGACGAAGTTACTTCTCCTCCGTTATTGGCGTAGTGATAAATCCCCTTCCCTTAAGGAATGGTGGGATGAGTTTTTATGTGCTTTAAATGCAGAGAGGACTGCAGCTAATTTTTCTAATTCAACTAAGAAATTTAACAATTACTGGGGTAGTTTCTTACAGTGCTTGAAGGTCAAATATGGCTATTAGAAGGGTTAGGGTTTTTATCTCCCTCTTTTGGGTTCGTACCTTTATCCCGACATTTGTAACAAATTTCCCTCTCTCTCTTTAGCCATATGTGGAACGAATATGGACAAATTGGCTTTCTCTTTCTTTCTCCCCCGCAAGAGGCAATTAGGTGAATGATCTTCCTCAGACAATACTAACCTAGGACAGCCTTAGTTACTTATTGGTCAGGTTGCTAATATACTCCGGCCTACATTATTCTGTTTCCCTTTTCTTTCTTCCATATGGAATAGCTGCCTGGGGATGGGGGGTGGGGTTGTTGCTGGGGATGGGAGGTTTTGGGAGGTGTACCTATTCCTGATATGTTGCGATTCATGACATCCTACAGTAAGAATATTTGTAAAGGGGTTATTGTTTCTGGGTTTGTTTTGTGCATTGTAAATGTTGTTTGTTATAAAATAAAGTTATTTGCCAAAAAAAAAATAAAGTTTGGAACATCCTATAGTGTTATTTGTTGTCAGGCAGTGTAAGTTTGGAAAGATAAGGTTCTTTGTTGACATATTTTTAAACATGACAAAACAGGCTAAATATGGAACTAAAAACAAGGCTCAGTATTCTCAAGTCTTGCTTTCCTGTATGTGCATATAACACTGGCAGACTGACAGTGTAATTCTTCATGGACAGGATGGTAAGGTATAAAACACTGTCTTCATGATTTCTAAAGATAGTGCTTACACCATCATCAAGGCCATGAATATCTGCATTGTGTGTGCTGTAAGATATCCATAGGAGTCAAGTGTGTGTGTAATATGTACGTGCTGCTTGCTATTTCATGAAATAGATATGTTTGGTGACTATGATAATGAAAAAAGGAGGAATAAGGTACATCAGTGGCATGTCTATGTCACTGGCTGTTACTGACTTCTCTTTCCCTGCTGCTTGAACACCTCATGTCACCATAAAATTAAATCAGGCACATAGGATTTAAAAACATGGAGGACTTGTTCTGTAAAAATCAAACAACACATAAGCTGCAATCTGCTGCACAGAACAGTGGTTTATCACTTCAGCATGTTTCCATTAGTCTCCTACAGACTGTAGTAAAACATTTTTGGCACACAATTACAGTTCAGCAAATCACATTTAGCAGTAAGAACTTCTCCAGATTCATACATAAAGGAAGGTAATCTGTGATCATATGGTGATTTCAATTAACACTCTGTAACTAACAGAATCCTACATCTTACTACCAAACAACAACTTGTGATAAACGCCTTTTTGCAAAATGACTTCGTTTGCACAGCTCAAAGATATTTAAATACAACCACCAGTCTGCAAGCAAAATTTGGCTTAGAAAGACATTCTTTTCGCACTGCTCTGACACAGTTACTTCAGTCTACCATGTGTTCAGAAAAATACTTTGAACAGTTTTTTAAAAATATCAAACCCTGTGTCTTAAAACACACATGCACTTGTTGACTGGTAACATTTCTGTTTTAAACATATATTAATCTGTTTACAGCCTCCCAAGCAGCTTGACTAACTTTTTAAATAGAGGAGAAAATAAACAGTCTGTCTACCTTCAAGAGATTCAATAAGTTATATCAAATGCGATTTGCACCACATGTTGTGTGCCTTACCTCTGGGACATGCAGACTGGATATATTTGATAAAAATTCGGTGGCATATTTACAAGTAGAAGGGATTGTAAAATTGTCCCCAGCCAATCCCTGCAACTTCCTGGTTCTGGGAGCTGCCTAAGACCCTGCAATCAACACAAAATATAGACAAGATGAACTGTTAATCACTTTGTTTAAGACAGCAGAGATTCCTGTTTAGTTTTGCACAAAAAAGGCAGCACTTTAGAGTTAGCTTTCTGTCTTGTACCATGTTTTTAATACTGCTCTGGTTATGATGTAAGATCATTACATGATTTTATTTACTGGAGTTAAAACCATTACACTCACTCAAGAAATTGATAACCATTGTTAATATTCATTCCACAGGACTATTCTGTAATCCCCTGTACTACTGGGTCCTCTGATTAAAAAAGTGCTTTGTGTGCATGTTTCTGGCAGTGTGTAAAGAAATAAAAAAAAAATGTCATCACACTAATGATCTTTTTATGTGCTTATTTGGAATTAGCCTTTATGATACAACCTCTACAATTGTATCTTTTATCATGCTAGATAAGCTTCAGATAAACATTCTTTGAAGAGGTTGCATAACCTGTCACAGCTGCTTATCTTGACTTTGACATAGGGCAGAACCAATCAGAAACCATCTGCCAATGATACTCATATCAATAGAAATGCACGTTCAGCACTAATGTCAGAAGTTCACATTAGGGAACAAAGGTAAATCAGTTAGTACTTTTTTCCCCAAGGAAGTTAACTGACATTAGGAAAGTTATGTTTCTTGGGGGGTGGTGAACATTTAAAAAAAATTCCAGTGGGGGCACTGTTGGCAAGTTTGCCTAGGGGTGCCACATACCCTAAGGTTGGCCCTGGGTGAAAGGGCGGTAGCACACCACCACAGCAACATTTCTGCAGCGAGCACCGCCACAGTGACAAATCTCGGCAGATCGAGATTGGTTACTGTGAATTAGATCCTTCATCTATGCCAACTCTGTGACTCCCAGTGTTTCACCCCACCCTGAACTGACTCTGACTTGGAGTTGGTTAATTAGAAGAGAGGGGGCATAGCCCCACAAAAAGCACTTCTTCCCAATGGGAATACTGCTGACAGTCGGCATTGTTCCCATTGCTGTTAGGGATGTTGATAGCATTGTTGTCAACATTCTGCTATGGAACCTGGAAGGGAGGGATACAGTAAGGTACAAGTGGTTAGAAGATATTAATATGTAGTACAACACAGACTGTGCACCGAGACATAATAAGCAATACAATATCACAGTGAATATTCAGTGACTCACGACAGATGCAGCAAGCAGTTTTAAAGGGGAACAGCCAGCACTGACAACCTGATACCCAAGTTTGAGTCTGGTCCTAATTTATATTGTGTGTGCAAAACCAATTTTTTTTACTTAGAGTTTACTGCAATATAGTAGATTGTATCAGACTGATTCTGTTGACTTGTAAACTAGCATTATCCGTAACTACAAATCCCAGAATCCCTACAGCTGTCATTAGAGGAGGGTTGCAGCAGTGGGAGATTTAATAATCTGCAGTGTCTACCAGGTCAATATGCCATGCTCTATTAAGCATACGACATTAGCGCTTATCCGAAATAGCACTGTAGGGAAGACCGAGAAGTGCAATACCGCAAATGCTGCTGTGCACGGTATTGCACCTTCTAGCTGTCCTAGGCAGAGCATAAGACCTCTGCTGGGACAGGGTTCAACTGAGCAGCTACCATGGCTCAATGGACTGAGCCATTGCAGCAAGGAACCCAGGCACTGCGTTTGGGACCGGGTTTGATTCCCGGTCCCAGGATTCTCGGACTTTGTGCTATTTAGATGTGACCCCCGCTGGTTGAGAATCATTATTGGGGAGGAGTTCAGGGAGTGCAGCCTCCCATAACGGGGTGCGGGGGTAGAGCCACCCTCAAAAAAAGGACTTAAGCCACATGCAAGAAATCACGCTGTATTGGCAGCGCAATTTTTGCATGCAGCATAATGTCTTGTGACATTATAACCCCATGCCTCTGCAGTGCATGTTCAAGTTTTATAAGCTCAGAGCTTTTGTTTGCTGGTCCTGCTGTTCTCCTGGGGCTAAGTACAGTCACAGAAGACTGTACCTAGCCCTAGGAGGACAGAGGGAGCAGCAAACATTTGATCTGAGCTGATGAAATCTCTATCATGCACTATATTGACTCTCCCACTGCTGTAGCCCTCCTCTGAGCCAGCTGCAGGGGATTCTGGGACTTGTATTTACAGAAAATATCAGTTTGCAGGTCAGAAAAATCCATCTGATGCAATCTACTATACTGCAGTAAACTGTAAGTAAAAAAAATGGATTTGCACACAAAGTGCAAATTTGGACCAGACACACAGAGTATACCATTAAGAGGGCGCATGAAAATTGGTGTCGGAAAAAGAGCGTGGGCTTTAGGGCATGGGTACTAGGACACAGTGGATTGTAGAGCATGTGGATTTAAGCTTGCTTTGTGCCAGCATGTTGTTGTGTGTTTGTGGCTATATAATTGCTGACTTCTTTCTGGTGCGTGGTGTTAGTGTGCATCTGCTATATCTGCCTGACTTTCAGATGGCTCACGTTGATTTTCTCTGGTAATGGGGTCCTTAAATAAAGTAGTGTGTTCCTCGGGGATACCTGTGTTCTTTCTATAGCTGTGCCTCTACCCTGCTTTGTCACTCACATACTGTGCCTTTTTCAAAACCTATCGTGGGCAGGGAGTTGTGTACATATCTTACTGGTGGTTGTGGGGGGGGCAAAGCCCCCCGTAACATTACGGTACAAGGCTTTATGTTTGGTTTTACTTCACTTGTGTGGTTTCTGTTTAAGTGCCTTGCTTTCACCATTACATGAATGAACCAACACACACTTGGATGTGGAACTGTTAGTGCTGACTGTTCCTCTTAAAGCATATGTAACTGGCCTTCAGATCGAGGACAGAAGTGGAATGCACTAGATGGGGGAAGGTAATGTAGAAACAGAGAAAATTATAGTAGAAAAAGACCCATCCAACTAATAATGTGCCTTGAATGCCCTAGCCAAATCCAAGAACTAGCATCTAATTTGGGTATTTGTCAATGCTACTACCCCCATGTTACCTTCCTTAATGCTACCCAGCTCACCATTGAGCCCTTTTAATCTGTCCTGGTTGTTTCTGACACTTTGGGATTATGGTGCTAGAAGAACATGGCCCACATCATTTTTACAATGAGGGGTAGCAAATAAGAATTTTCTTAGGTTCCCAAGAGAATAGAAGTGGACAGTGAAGGGAGGTGTGGTAAGAAGTGCATCAAGGTACTCCGAAAGTCTGTTGAATCAGTACTTTGAGATGAGAAGCACTGTACCAAAGCCAAGGTATACTGGTTGGTCCATGGTGAGGGAGCCCTGGGCAAAATGACAGCAGGAATTGTAAGGGGTTCTTAGCAAGGCATTTGACGTTATACCACACTAGACCTTAGCAATAAAGTTACAAAACTTTAAAAATTAATATGTATATTATTACTTGGATTAAGAATTGGCTATTAAATTGTACACAGCAAGTTTGTATAATGGATGTTTATCAGACACTGGTTATGTTATCCGTGGAGTCCCCCAGGGCTCAGTGCTCGGTCCTTGCTTATTTCAGGCTTTTATTTCAGATTTAACATCAAATTGGCAATCGATGTCTATGAAATACGCAGATGATATAAAGACTGGTGGTCCACGTGTAAGTGAATATGACTCTGACATAATCCAGCAGGATTTAGATAAAATCTGTGAATGGGTTACCTTGTGGGGCATGAAATTAAATAACTCCAAATGCAAGGTTATGCATCTGGGTCATACTAATCCATCTAAGACATACAGCACATGTTAGGACAATATTGACTCAACAAAACTACTGATGAAAGAGACCTGGGCATAAAAATTTCAAATAATATGGATTTCTCTAATCATATAAATAAATCATTAAATTAAACTAATAGGGTTATCTGATCTATTAAATGTAATGTCTCTACTAAGGAGCCTGGAGTCTTGATGCCATTATCTACAGCATATGCTAGGCCTCATGTAGAAGATGTGTCTCAGCTATGGTGTCCTTACAAGAAAACTAATATAATTCAAATAAAAAGAGTACAGCGTAAATTTACTAAACACTTGAGGGGAATGTACCATCTTCCTTATGAAGCCAGACTTTATACATTTAATCTGTTATCACTAGAAACTTGCAGGCTACGTGGAGACTTATTGTTTCTTTATGATGTTGTCCAGGACCCTGAGTTAATGGTTGATTTGGGATTGAAGTTTAAGGATTTTGTCTATAACACTAGAGGGCACCCCCTTCATCTGATACGTAAATCATTTAATTATATTAGGAGGAAATATTTCTTCCCTTTAAGGGTGATTAAGCCTTGGAACAATCTACCCTTACAAGTTATTATTAGTAAAGATAAAAAACAATTTAAAGCAAGATTGGACAAATATGTAGTATTCATTAAATCTTTAACGTATTATTGATTCTAACTAGTATGTGAGCATTTATGGGCCAATAGGCTCTCTTGCTTTCCATGTACCTTAGTATGCTTATCTGGCAAAGGAGAAAAGGGCTTTAGATTATCAGCAATGAAAAAAATCGAAGTGAAGTTTGGAACAAGAGTACCTAGCACTTGACACTAAAAGGCATATTACTTATGCTGTTCTGGCTGCTAATCATTCCATTTCTTACCAAGGTCTATTGGGCAAAGTACAGTACACTGCTCAGCAGCAGATCACATCTGTATGGAAAAAGTAAACGTCAATAACACTGAAAACAACTTTTCTACATTCTTTTAAAGAGGTCAGTAATTTTCAGGTGATAATAATTACACACAAAGTAAGTTAAAATAAAATAGTTAGGACTATGTTATGAGACCCTTTGGTGATTGATAGAATTGATGTAGGCCTGATTAACTTTATTTCTTTCATTAATTACTCTTTGATGTGTGTCATATTCTGGCTCTGCAACCAAGTACTATTACTAGACTTATTTTAAACTGATTTTGTCAACTTGCCTTACTGTAAAATTGTATGCAACTGATCTAGCTTATTTATTTGTACTTGTTTGATTATATTTGTACTTATAGGTTCATAGGTGTTTGTATGAATCATGCAGCTCAGAAGGCCGTAGATGGCTTGCCACATATCAGTGGAAGAAACTAGTTTTTTTCTGACCCATGGTTCATCTAATGTTCTCTTGAATGACTACATACTAGGGGCTGATAAAACATTTTCAAGTTAACACATTCCAGACTTCTACTATTCTCTGATTAGACTTCATTCAACTGGAACTTGCTTATTGTATTTGTTATGCTGCCTTGTAATCCCTGCCACTGACATGACACCTTTGTAAAACAAGCATTTGTCAATGCCGGATGTTTCCTTGCATGGTGTGTGTCAGTAGTCAGGAGGGCAAGTAAGACCACTCTCTCTCTCTCTCTCTCTCTCTCTCACTCTGCCTGTGACTTTCTCTCTTTCTCTGTTTTCTGTCAGTGACTGTCAGATGTGCGGGTGTCTCTCTTTTGCTCACTTCATTTTACAGCTGCTGTATACAGTACAACTGCTCCCTGATCACTGATAAGGAGACATCACTGACAGTGAAAGAGAGACAGAGCGAGAGACACATCAGTCTCCCAGACTTCTGTCTTAATCATATGGTGGGGTCATAAAATGACTATGTTAAAAACATTGGGTCAAAATGTCAAAAGAACAATGAAGTTATGTAGAAACATTGAATTTTTTGCCAGCATTCACTCATGCAGTAATTGTTATTTTTGCACATATTGTTGGTCCCAGAGTTCTAAAATAGCCATTGTGTTACTTCCCCTTATGAACATGACAGGAGTAATTTTTTGAATCCCCTTCAAAACATGTTTTTACATCTGCTTTGCAAAATCACCTTTTGGAAACAATTTAAAAAATCCCACCTCTCTTAATCATAATGTGGGGCTATTAAAATGTTGAAATTTTGGGGGTCAAATTGTCAAAACAAAAAACAACAAAGTTATGAAGAAATGGTGACTTTATAAAGATGTTCTTTCTCCTGTTCACCATTTTTTCAGTTCTAGGACCCCATATCAAAACAGTTAATATAGCACTTACCAGTTTCATGCCATGCAAACCATGAATAGCACTAGTTGATGGCATGGGGGTCAATATTCAAAAATCCAAGTGTGCTAAGCTGACCCGACAGAGATACCGCATAAAATATACTGCTGCTGCCATGCAAATAAGGGACAGCAGTATAGTCAGCAGTGCTGAACAGCCTCCATTGCAGTGCTGTTTGTTGCTGCCATGTGCAGTACCCCCTCAATCACCCCCTCCAGTAGGTGTCTTGCAAATTCCTGGCAGTTTGATGCCCCCCCCCATCTACCTGTCTTGAATATTCCTTGTGGTCTGGTGGTCCCAGTGAAAACATTGTTTTTCAGATGGGTAGCCTTCAAAACCAGTGGAAAAAATTACAATAAAATCACCTTTCCCAGATGGTATATTTGCTCACCATCCAGTCCACCCCTCCTCACACAAATACATCCTGAAACCCCCTGTTGGCTACCGTCTCAGCCCTTGTCTCCACTCCATGGACATCTGCCAACTAACCTGTCACTCAACATGTACTTTACTCAATATGAGCTCAGTATTAGGTCAGTCAGAAGCCGGCTGTGCCAGTTGTCGGCTCTTGGTCTCAGGATGGGAAGACTGGAGTGAGCAGGGTGGTGGGCACAACCTGCCTTGGTGGGGGGCATTGTACCACCAGGGAAGGGTAATTTAATTTATAATATTTCCATCAGTGACATTGTGGAGCGAGGTGGTGGTGCCATTGTAACACCCGAGTGATTTACTTTATACTTATTCTACTGGCTACATCAGGGAGCAAATCCGTGGGGCACTATACCATCAGTGCAGTGTACTTTAAAGTATAATTATTGCACCATCAACATTGGGGAGTAGGTGTGGTGGGGCCACCATACCACCAAGTAAGCCCCTTGCAAGAACCAATCATCATGTTGAAGATTGTGGTTTGTATATGGTAATGGGGATGTAATCAGCCATCTCCAAACATCATGTAAGGCAGGATCTAATATGACTGTAAATGTATGGATATGTTCAACCAAATCAGATAGTCCTCATGATAAAGACAACAAGGGGAAGCGTGAGAATGGACATTTGAATGAAATACATATGAGAGATATGCTATGGAAAAATGATAACAGTACGACGGACATCATGTCACCTAAATGTTAATTTGAAAAAAAAGTGTTAATAAATACAAACATACAAAGAAGCCAGCTGAAAAAGGCTATTTGGTCAATCAAGTCTGCTCATATTGCGGGGTCCACAGCTTGAGTTAATGTCCCTGCCCTCCCCACTCCTCCCATCCTCCCTACCCATGAACCTTACCTTCCTCCATGCCTGTCCCAGACTCTCTTAAAGCTGCCCACTGTCTTCAATGAGATTACCTCTTCCAGCAGCATATTCCAAGTGTCCACCACCCTCTCTGTGAAGAAGTGCTTCCTGTCCTTCCTCCTAAACCTACCTCCTTCCAGCTTAAGACTGTGCCCCCTCGTGTTACGGTTGCCACTCAGCTTAAAGAGACTGTCCTCATCAACCTTATTTATCCCTTTCAAGTACCTGAAGGTCCCAGTCATGTCCCCTCTCTCTCTGCCTCTCTGTCTCTCTCTCTCTCTCTCTCCTGTCTTCCAGGGAGTACATGGTCAGTGCCCTCAGCCTCTCCTCATATGCCCTACCCTGCTGACCCACTGTCATCTTTGTAGCCCTCTTCTGGATCTTCTCCAGCAGGTTAATGTCCCTTTTGAGGTGTGTGCATTAGTACTGATCTCCATACTCTAGATGCGGCCTTACCAGTGACCTGTACAAGGGCAGTATAACCTCAGAACTAACTTCACTCTGGAAAAATAAACTTAATGTCCAGGCAAATCTGCTTCAAGACTATAAAAAAGTTTATTCCACAATGTTCAAGGAGGAAAACTAAAACGACTTAACGTTTCACCTTGTGATGAGGCTTTGTCAAGGTGTTTGCCCCCTACAGACTAATTCATTTTATTACAACAATGCGCAACCATGTGATATATGCAACCAATCAAACAAAGTGCAGGATGTTCAAATTGAAAAGGTTGTATGTACCATTAAAGTGCTGATATCTAAAGTGGTATGCAGGAACAATTTTAAAAATGTCTTTAAAACCAGGTAATATTATCCACTCTCACTTTTAAATTCATTATACCCCTGGTTTTAAAGAAATTTTCAAAATTGTTCCATGAGAGGTTGCCAGGGAGACCATGTAAACCTTGAGAGCGAAGCTTGAGAGTTGTAATGGAATGGAGATGGAACTTCATTAAATGGCAAGAGAAGTCTAAAACAGCATTTCCAAATATGTTAAAAACACAAGCACCTTATATCTCATATTTTTCATTTTAAAAACACTTAAAATAAAAAAGAATTGCAGAGGAAATATTGTCAACATCAATCAATCAATCAAAATCTTTATTTATCCAGGTGAACACCACTGAACAATGCTCATTTGCAAGATGGACCTGGTCATAACAAAATCAAAGTGCAGTAACAAAGTAAATCACAGTATGATAACATACATATATATACAATGCACATATGTACAGTGCAGTATCTTTACATATACAACCAAGGTATAGATGGTAGGCCATTCTTGATAGCCAACAGCAATGTAACAAAAAAGCCTCTACAGTAGATAGGCTCACAAATAGGTATAAACAGCATGTTCACAAATATGATAAGGAAAAGTAGATGAGTACAGGCATCAAAACTGGTAGATAGCATACATATGGGGTGCATGTGGACCCTGGACTAAACCTTGTCAACAACTACTTAAGTCTGAGATAATGGTCTGTGTGTACGGACAGGTCAGGAAAGAGGCAGAGATCAGATGAAGTATAAATGGGTAAAGATGGAAGGGTGGGCAGAGAATCACAGCAAGAAGGAGAGACGGGCAGGATAGGAGGAAGACTGGGTGGAGAGGTGCACTAGCATACACATGGGGTGCATTGACTAAACCTTGGTAACAGTTACTTAAGTCCTAGACAATGGTCAGTATGTATGAACGAAGTCAGGACAGAGGCAGAGATCAGATGGAGAGTAAGAGTGGGTAGAGAAGCAGAGGCAGGCATGGGGCCATGGCAAGAAGGGGAGACTGGCAGGATAGGAGGAAAACTGGATGGAGAGGTGCACTAGCGATGTGGGAAACAGATGTAGGGTTCCTTCACAGTGTGGGTATAGAGTGTCTTGAAAATACCCAGACTAACAGGACTGCTCAGCTCAAACCTTTTTGCATTTTATTCCACAATGAGGGCAAAGCAAAGCTTATTGCTGCTCTGCTGAAGTGGGATTTGACCTTGGGTATGTGCAGGGAAATTAGGGTGTAGCTTCTTAGAGCATAAGTGGCTATCACACTCAGTGGTATACAGTCAGAAATGTATTATGGAAGCTTTTTAGTAATGGCTCTGAATGTCCATAATGCAGCATTTCTGTTTCTCCTATACTGAAGGGAAGTCCAACCCACTGCTGAGTACAAGGAGCAATGATGTGTGGAAAGAGGTAGGTCAGTTATGAACCTGAGTGCTCTATAATAGAGGGTATCCAGCTTAGCCAGGGAAGAGGCAGTACAGTGGCTGTAGAACAGATCTGCATAATCTATCAGAGATAGAAACACTGATTGAACCAGCTGCATTTTAGCATCTCTGGTAAGAAAGTGATTAAGTCTGACGAAAAGACCTAGCCTCTGCTGTGTGTCAGCGTGGCTCAGTTTGTAGCACATCTGCCTCTGGATCAGAAGGTCGTGGGTTCTCGTCCCACACTGGGATTGGACTTGCACCTAAAAATCACTGGCATCTGAGTGCAGTATTGAGGGGTGCTGTACTGCTGGGTTGTGCCATCCTTTGGATGAGATGTTAAACCAAGGTCCCTTCTGCCCATCCTGGTGTTGTCCTGGTGGGTGTCCAGGTGGAAGTAAAAGAACCCAGGACACTCTTTGCAAAGAGTAGGGAACATTCCCGGTGCCCTGGCCAACATTCCCCTTCCATAAACTGGTTCATGCAATTGTCCAGGCTGTGTGTGGGCGATGATGTGCGATATGGCTGTCACCACACATTCAGTCACTTCACTACCAGTCTAGCATTGTTTGTACTGTAAAGCGCTTTGGATGTATGAAAAGTGCTATATAAATGCTGATTCTTCTTGATTCGTCTCTGTCTTGGTTTCTTCAGTAGATCTTCTATACGTTCAGAGAAGGAGAGTCTGTGGTCAAACCACACTCCCAAGTATTTAAATTTAGATACAAATTCTATTTTTTTGCCAGTAGTGTAGTCATCTGTGGAATAGCTCCAACACTAGCTGGATTAACCACATGGGCAGAAGGGGAAAAGAGCATTGCTTTTGTTTTTTTGGCATTAAGTAGCAGTTCTTTGCTTAGGAGCTGGTTCTGTAGCATGTTAAATTCGGCTTGGAGATCTTCATGAGCTGCCTCTGGCATTGGGCGACTTAGATAACAAATTGTATCATCCGCGAACAAATGGATTTTGGCCTTGTTAATGCTGATATTGATATTATTAATAGAAACAGCAAACAATAGGGGGCCAAGGATGGAACCCTGAGGCCCACCTCTTAGTAGAGGTTTAAGAGGTGAAAGTTCACCTTCAGCCTTGATCGGCTGTTGCTAGTCTACAAGGTAATCTGCAAACCAACACATTGATATAGGGTCCAAACCTATACTACACAGGGAAGCAAGTTGCAGGCTATGATCAACTGTGTCGAAGGCATTACTTAAATCCAAAAACACTGCATAGACGAAGTTTCTATTATCAATGCCATGAAGCCAGTCATTCGTCACTTTTGCAAGGGCCGTTCTGGTGCTGTGTTTTGCTCTGAAACCAGACTGCACTGGGTTTAGCAAATTCCTGGTTTCTAGGTATGAAGAAGAACATGAAGAAGAAGCTTGATCAATTACAAGGTCTGGAAACAGAGTCGTATGTGGAATATTGAGGCTGTATACACAGTGTTGATATGATGCATTCATACAAACAATGCAGCAAGAGCTGCAGCCAACTGTCAACAGCAAAATTATATTACCTCAGATCCAAGACGTGCAACTGGATTTGCAGTCTAGGCATTATGCATGACATTAATACCGGCTTCCAGTTCAATGGGTGGATCAACGTAAAAGATCAATCATTGTGTCGCTAAATAGGTTATCTGCTGATCATTGGTAGCAACCAATGTATACAATAAAACTAATAGGACTAAAGAAAAAAAAATGCTCGATGGGAAAAACGATGATGATCCAGACCAGTGTTCTACAACTTACAAGACTGTGTCTACTGGGAATTAAAAAAAATGTCAAACTATACAGATTGCTATTACTGGCAAACAACACTTAAAACCAGGCACAAACTAATCCAACAGTTAACAACATGCAAACTAATGAAATCAGGTTTTCTTCAAATTACTGTCCAAATGTGAAAACAAGAAGGAGCACAACAACCATTGTTAAAAAAAAATGATTGTTCACCACACGCAACACACTGCAGCTTGACAGAAATTATCCCAGCATCCTAAACATGAACACAAGAGTTTTGGGCTGCTAGCTGTACAAGTGATGCACAGCACACTCTCAGTTTGTAAAAACAAGTTACACTTGAAATGTAGTGAGGACGACTAATGCATTGTATAACCTGTAACAAAAGGGCTCTACCTGGACTCATATCATTATCTACACCTACGTGGAACACAAATCCCCCCCCCCATAAAAAAATGAACACATCAGTATTGATCATTAGAACAGTTGTTTATCTAGCATATAGCTCAGTGGGGGAACGGAAGGTGCAGGGTGGACAGCACGCAGTGGAAGGGAGGCGGAGGGCTTAATTAACAGCATTATACAAATTTAAGAAATGAAGCACTCTCATTGGAGCTCTTCATTTCATTCAACTAGAGAACAGCTTCCAGCTGTGAAACTCTGACTAGTGTCACAGTCTGGTTGCATGCTCATTGGTCTGCCAGGAACAAGCCAACTGTAGATTGCTGTGCATTGGACCCGTCCTGGACACACCTCTGAAATGTCATTCTACCAAAAGATGTTTCTTGCGCATGCTCAAGGAATCACAAAAAGCACTTGTGCTCAAAGGTATTCTCTGAAATTTTCTAAAATTTCTGCATTAGACCCTAGACTGGTTAGCTACTGTTTTTTTTTTATTCATTTTAGGATTCCCAAGATATAGAAGTAATGATTTAGAAAGTGATGTGCTAGGATATGTTTAAATTGATAATATAGCATTACTGTGTCAAAGCACATTACATTTCATGGCACTTTGGAAGTTTTTTATTCCAAAATATTTCAAAAAGCAGCTCATGTTAATATATACATATATATTATACTGGCTTGATCTCGTCAGTATACTGTAGTTAGGGTTGAATGTTAAATCCCATATTTTGCACATTAATAACTTTGCAACCGTTGAATGGATTCATATGGAATTAGGAATGTGTGGTCTCCTATGGTAAATCTCTTGATTTACCAAGTTGCATTTTGGTCAGACTTATTGTTTTTGTGCAGCGAAGCACTGAAAAAAGGGTTTTTCACCTTTTTAGGCACTTTTTTCTGATTTTTGTCCATCAAGCTACGGCCACACCGTTTGGTATTGTGGTCTGAAATTTTCATGATAGAAAGAGTTTTGGTAAAAGAATAATCCAGCATTGGTTTGGTGAAAATAATATTAATTCATTCCAAAGTTATTTAATTTTTAATTTTTGAGTTCTGAGCATGCTCGGTTTACTCCAAGATTTATATGTATGTTTTGTGAAAGGGGATTGGGCTCATGATCAAAGATTTTGTCACCTCACAAAAGGGGATTCATAAAATCTCCATTCGTGATGGAAAATTCCTCATTTGCGAGCCGCCATCTTGTTTTAATTTTTTTCCCAAAGAAAATGTTGTAGCTTGCCCCACAGCTGCTTTCTTTTACAAATGAGGCATGGGTTTTGTTCAGGGTTTTTGATTTTAAAATTCTTCATTCATGACTCGCTTCTGATCCTCATTCATGAGGTGACAAAATCCTCATTTGCAAGCTGTCCACCTAGGGACAAATGACCTGGCTAAGAAAGGGATTAGAGAAGTGTGGGAAGAGTTTGTGGAATTGGGGAGGGGCCTTAGTCAAGTAGCATGCACGGTAACCTTCTCGGAGGTGCTACCCATCTATGGCATAGGAGAGGCTAGGGTGTTCCGCACCATGGGATTCAATCAGTGGTTGAAAAACTGGTGTGGAGCTCAGGGATTTGGCTTCATTGGGGACTGGGGGTCCACCTGGAGTGATGCAAGCCTATACTGGCATGATGGGCTGCATCTGTCCAGGAGGGGAACCAGGATCCTAGGTGATAGGTTTAAATGCTTCATTGGCAAGCTTTTAAACTAGCCAAGGGGAGGCACTGGAAAGGAGTAGAAAATCCTAGCCCCCAAATAATCACGGTAGTAAGTGCAGCAAACACCAACATAGAGGTGTTGATAGGGAGAAGGGCAGGGTAAATGGAGAAAGTGACAAAGGCAAGAAGGACAGGGATGGGGCAAAAGGGAGTAAGGCCATCAGGAAATGGAGGGTAATGAGTACCAATGCCCGTAGTCTGGGCAACAAGCTCCCTGAGCTGATGGCCTTAATGGAAGAGGGATGCCTGGATATCGTAGCAGTCACAGAAACATGGTACACAGAGAACCATGACTGGGATGTTAACATACCGGGGTACATAACCTACAGGAGAGACAGGCAGGGGAGAAGAGGGGGAGGAGTAGCTCTCTATGTAAAGGAAGGGATAAAAGCAACTGAACAAAAGAGTAAACAGGGAGGAGAGGAGGCGCAGTGGGTCACCTTGGAGACTGGAAAGGGCACCACAATCCGCACAGGGTTTGTGTACAGACCCCCATGTCAGGGGAAAGGAATGGACAAGGATATGATAGAAGGCATTCTTAGAATGGCAGAGAAAGGGGAGATACTGTTGATGGGAGACCTGAATATGCCAGATGTTAACTGGAGCACATTTGCTGCAGCCACATCCAAGAGCAGGGCCATTCTTGATGCCCTACAGGTGGCAGGCATTAGACAGCTAGTTTCAGAACCCACTCATGAGGGAGCAATCTTAGACCTCATACTCTCAAATGTGAGAGGATCTCAGATCTAGAAGTGGGTTGCCATCTGGGGACAAGTGACAATCAAACAGTGTGGTTCACGTTAAACTCAGCTACAGAGTCAAGCCATACAAAAGTGAGGGTACTGGACTTTAGGAGGGCTGACTTTGGCAAGATGGGAGAGTGCCTCAGAAAAGCACTAGCAAACAGGCTAGAAGGAGGTGTGGAGCAACAATGGGGAATTATCAAAACTGCCATCACAGAGGCAACAAGCCTTGTGTGAAGCAAATAAACAAATCAAAATGAAAGAAAAAGCCACTATGGTTCTCAAAAGAGGTGGCTGTGAAAGTCAGGAAGAAAAAGATAGCATTCCGAAGTATAAGGAAACACAGAAGGAGCAGGACAGAGAGCTGTACCAGTTAAGGCAGAAGGAAGCAGGGAGGGAAGTCAGAATAGCAAAGGCCCAAACTGAGGAAAGATAGCCAACTCAGTTAAGAAGAGGGATAAAACCTTTTATAGGTACATCAGCGGCGTAGAAAGACAAAGGAGGATAGTGAGGCTGAATAGAATGAGCGGTGGGTGGGCAGAGGGGACAGTGAAAAAGCAGGAATACTGAACGAATATTTCTGCTCAGTATTCTAAAGAGGAGGGAAGTGCCTAATCTAATTAACAGAAGCATTCTTGATAGGGGGGTCGATCCCAGTCCTTTCACAGAAGAAAGGGTTCTGCAAGAACTCCTAAAACTGAAGGTGGACAAAGCAATGGGTCCTGATGGAATTCACCCCAGAATTCTAAAAGAATTAAGGGAGGAACTAGTGAAACCACTGGCTACTCTTTTTAATAAATCATGGGAGGATGGTGTGGTACCCGAGGACTGGAGGAAGGCGGATGTGATTCTCCTTCACAAAAGTGGGTCCAAGACAGAGACAGGAAGCTACAGACCTGTCAGTCTGACTCCTGTGGTAGGGAAAGTGATGGAGTCACTTCTGAAGGAAAGAATAGTCAAGTACCTAGAGGCCAGTGGAGCACAGGACCCAAGGCAGCATGGGTTCAGAGCGGGAAGGTCATGTCAGATGAATCTAATAGATTTCTTTGACTGGGTGACCAAAGTAGTAGACCAAGGTTAGCAAGCAAATGTGAGAAGGCAGTAGGGAGGGCTGGGGGTATACTGGGATGTATAGGGAGAGGCATCATCAGCAGAAAACAGGAAGTTGTTATCCCTCTGTACAGACAGTTGGTGAGACCCCATCTGGAGTACTGTGTCCAGTTCTGGAGACCCTATCTCCGCAAGGACATAGACAGGATAGAGGCAGTCCAGAGGAGGGCAACTAAAATGGTGCAGTGTCTGCAAGAGAAGCCGTATGAGGAGAGACTAAAGGAGCTTAATATGTATACCCTTGAGGAAAGAAGGGAGAGGGGGGATATGATAGAAACTTTTAAGTACCTAAGTGGAATAAACAAAGTCCAAGAGGGTAGCATCTTTCAGAAAAAGAGACTTGCAAGAACAAGGGTACACAACTTAAAGATAGAAGGAGGGCAGTTCAGGGGCAATGTGAGGAAGTATTATTTCACAGAGAGGGTAGTGGATGCATGGAACAGCCTTCCTGAGGAGGTTGTGGGGTCTAAAACTGTGGGAGAATTCAAGAATGCATGGGACAGACATAAGGCAATTCTTGTGGGGGGTAGCAAGAAATAGGCTGTTGGTTAACTAGGATCTACGGCCTATCCTGTAGGTAGGGAAATGGGCATACTAGATGGGCCTAGCGGTCCTTATCTGCCATCAAAGTCTATGTTTCTATGTTTCTATGTTTCTGACCCCCTTTCTCGAGGTAACAAAATCCTTGATTGTGACTTAGGGACCAGATGGCCCTATCTAGCTAACAAGGTTTAGCTCATGAACAGGGATTCTGTCAGCTCACAAAAAGGGAATGGGTTTTGGAATCCCCTTTCACAAGCCGACAAAATCCCCTTCCGTGAGGTGCCAGAATCCCCTTTTGCAAGCTGATCCCCTTTCACAAGCTGACAAAATCCTTGATCATCATTTTACGACCAGATGGCCCTTCTTGCAAACGAGGATTGGCTTGCAAATGGGGATTTTGACACCTCGTGAAAGGGGATTTTGTCAGCTCATGAAAGGGGATTGTTTTTTTAATTCCTCGTTCACAAGCTGACAAAATCCCTATTCACGAGCTGTCAAAATCCCCTTTCACGAGCCAGTTCCCTTTCTCGAGCTGACAAAATCTTTGATCATGATTTTCAGACCAGATGGCCAAAATCTGATGATCAAGGATTTCTCACGAATGGCGATTTTGACAGCTCGCAAACTGGGACTGACCTCACGAATGGGGATTTTGCCACTTCACGAACTAGGAATTTAAAAACTTTGCTAGTGCATTGTAAATAAACGGTTTTGTCATTTGGCTTGAAATTTGCAGGGTATAAAGGGGGTTTCCCAGAGATGTGAATTATGCTGTTTAGGTGTAAAAATGTTAATTGTTTCCATAGATATGCCACCACGAAGTTGAGATTTTTCCCATAGGATAACACTGTGGTGCCCACAGTGACTTTCAATGCCTGTATCTTAGAAACGATGTGAGAAACAGGTTTTTCACTACCAGCAGCTTAGTTCACCTTTAAGCACACATGGCGGTTTCTAAGTCATGATTACAATGGCAGTGAAATTTTTTTCATAGCTGCTACGGTTACTGAGATATTGGCAAATTAGTGTTTCAAGGGTTCCTTTTCAGCCCTATGGGGCTACTGTATGGCTCTGTTGTTATGTGTAAGTGGGAACACAGGGCCAGGAGAGCCTGCGCTCCCACCAAAACATACCAGTTACCATGTACATTACACTGTAAATAAATGGTTTGGTCTTTTGGCTTGAAATTTGCAGGGTATAAAGGAGATATCCCAGAGATGTGAATTATGCTGTTTAGGCATAAAAAAATGTAATTAGTTCCATAGATATGCCAAAACGAAGCTGAGATTTTTTCCCATAGGATAGCGCTGAGGCACCCACAGTGCTGATCGATGCCTGTATCTCGGAAACGATGCAAGATATGGATTTTGTTGACTTATGTTGCGTGGAGGTTTCACTATCATGATTACAATGACACTTGAATTTTTTTCATAGCTGCTATAGTTGTTGAGATATTGACAAATTAGTGTTATAAGTGTTCCTTGCCCTATAGGGCTGCTGTATGACACTGTAGTTATGTATAAGTGGGGACACAGGACCCAGAGGGACCACACTCCCACAAAAGCATATCATTATGCACAAATGAGCAGCTTGGTTTGGGCCCCACACTCCCACGAACATATGCCATTTTACTAGTTATATAACACTTTTTCAAACAGTAAGGAAATTCATTGCAAAAAACTGCGTTAATTCAACAGTTGGGGTTGCTTCCACAGTGATGAAAGTGAGAAAATTCAACGTTAGGGTTTTCAGCCCTAACTCTGAATCCCCCGACACACACACACAGACACACACACACACACACAGAAAACACACACACACACAGACACACACACAACACACAAACAGGGGACAGTACAAGACAATATAACCAATCAGAAACAGATACCATAAGGTAACAGAAAGAACATACAACTCAGTAAACATACCACAAGAGGCATCCATCATCATGTTTCAGCAACCGTATCACTTCTGCTGCCATCCCAGTGTCTTGGGGGGTACACCCACATGCTGTGCAAACCTGTAGAAGGTCTAAAGAAGGTTATGTAGAAGATTTGGGGTGAAAATTCTTTGACATGGGATAAATGGAGGTACAGGGGCAGACTGTATTGTATTTAGACATGCAGATGTATATGTCCATCTGTGGGAGAGACTGGACCTCAGGGTGTAAAGCAAATTACAGTGTAGATGTGACATATACATACTGTTCTGTCTGTATGGAGGGATGAAAGTGAATGATCCGAACTACCATATTGTTCCACTGTTGGACATGTACACTCTTCTACTATCTGTATGCAGGGATATGACTATACAGTGAATAACTGTACACTCCAAAACTGATGTATGCAGAGTGTTGTAGTATGTGGAAGGAGGAATGGAGTTTCAACTATAACATATAGACAGTGTTCTATTATGTCAATGTGGGGCTGAGAGTGCTCTGCCTTTTGCACCCTCCACTCCCATCCATACATTGACATAGTATGTCAGAATCCATATAACACACTATTCATATGCCACTATGGGACCCTGCCCTTCCAGTCCTACATCAAGATACTGCAACACCATCCATATGTCACATTGTCCATATGTCACAGTGAAAAAGTCAGGGTCCTTTGTACCGTGCATTACCATACCTCTACTGAGATAGTACAACACAATCCTGATCTCAGGCAGTCCATATGTTGCACTGTTCTCATTGTGGCATATAGATAGTGTGACATATGGATTGTGTTGTAGTATGTCTATGGAGGAATGGATCCACAGAGTATGAAGCACTGTAATCGCACTGTGACATATGGATAGTGTGTCATATAGATTGTATTGTCAATGAACGAATGGGACTGCAGTATCTGAACAACCATGAACTCACAGTGTGACATATGGAGAGAGTGACATATGCTTAGTATTGTACTATAATGATGCAGAAAAGGGAGGGTAGGATCTGTAGGACCCTGCATTCCCACTGAGACATATGGACAGTGTTGCTCTATCTCAATAGAGGGATAACAGAACAGGGTCCAACTGACCATGCAGTCCTAACATGACTTATTGGTACTGTTGTACTATCTGCATGGAGGTATACAATTCATATAGTGGCCATCTTACATGGTTGTACAGCATGTGAGTGTACCCCCTCCCAAGACACTGGGATGGCAGCAAAAGTGATACAGCTGCTGAAACATGATGATGGATGCCTCTTGTGGTATATTTACAGAGTTGTATGTTCTTTCTGTTACCTTATGGTGTCTGTTTCTGATTGGTTGTGTTGCATTGTACAGACCCCTGCTTGTATGTGTGTTGTGTGTGTGGATTCAGAGTTAGGGTTGAAAACCCTAGTGTCAAATTTCCTCACTTTTGTTGCTGTGGAAGCAACCTTAACTGTTGCAATAATGTAGATTTTTGCAATGAAAAAATATACATATTTATGCCATACCTCCAAAAAAGTGAAAAAAAGTAAATTCTTGCCATTTTTTTGCTGATTATAAAAAATCTAAAAGAAATCTATAAATGAAACACCACTAATTTTGTAGGTATTTTTGTCCTGATCAACTTTTTTCTCAAAGTACCATGCTATTATTTTTTTCATTTTAAAGTTATATGCATTTGTGTGTTGCAAAAGTGAAAAACAATTGAATTTTCGGCAGTTTTTTGCTAATTCTGAAAAACTAAAAGGTATCTATAAATGAAACACCACTCATTTTGTAGATATTTTTGTACTGGACAACTTTCATGCTCATAGTACCATGCTATAATTTTTAGTTTTAAAGTTATTTGTATTTGTTTGTCGAAAAAGTAAAAAAAAAATGAATTTTCTGCTGTTTTTTGCTTATTATATAAAAAATACAAGTTAGTCATAAATGAAACACCACTCATTTTGTAGATATTTTTGTACTGAACAAAATTCATGCTCAAAGTACCATACCATTATTTTTTGTTTTAATGTTATTCACATTTATTTGTTGCAAAAAGTGAAACTAATGCATTTTTTTGCTGATTTTCAGCTAATTATATACAAAAATAGAAGTTAGCCATAAATGAAACACCACTCATTTTGTAGATATGTTTGTGCTGAACAACATTCATGCTCACAGTACTATGGTATCATTTTTTATTTTAAAGTTATTCATATTTGAATACAGTTACTGCTGCTACTGCGGCCGAATATGCAAATGACTTCCGAATGAGCCAATCTCTATCTGCTGTGTGGATAAATTTATCTACAGTAAGGATAAATGTGATATTCTCACTGTAGGTCTGACCACCCTGAGAATATTGAAAATATTTGCCTTTTTTATCCTCACAAGTATGGCATAAATAATAAAAAAATATATATATATATATATATATATATTTATAAAGTGGGTAAGAAAAAAGGAATGATCTAGTTGGTTGAAACACATCACATGGCTGTGCATGTATCAGAGAGCAACTGCACACCTGCACTTTCACCCCATCAAATCAATTTTACCATTTATAAGATAGATAACCCACTCTAGGGTATGCGATCATACTCTGATATACACACACCTTGGGTGTTTTGACTCACTCGGCCTGCGGCCCTGCATAATACTTGCTTTTACCGTCGTATCAGGCTGACTGCACACCCTAGAGTGGGTTATCTATTACATATTCATTGCAAAAACTTCATTAATGCATCAGCTAGGGTGAATACCATAGCAACAAAAGAAGGAAATGAGGCATTAGGGTTTCCAACCCTAATGCCCCTCTCAATGTTCCCACATCTACCTCCACCCCACCTCACACATCAGCAGGCGTCAGGGTGTGCCATGGGATTATCAGGCCAACTCTCACCACATTCCATGTGCAAACAAGCTTACACACTACAGTATAGGACAATGGGGTGAGAGTTATGTCTGGCAACCCCATGGCACACCCTGATGCCTGTTGATGTGTGGAGAGTGGGGGGGTGGGCATGAGGTGGTAGGGGTGGGAACCCTGGGGGTGGGGCGTTAGGGTTGGAAGCCCTAATGCCTCATTTCCCTGCTTTTGTTGCTATGGTATTCACCCTAACTGATGCATTAACAAAGTTTTTGCCATGACTTTCCTTTCTTTTTCGGATAGCATAATTCTATCCTCATTTCACTGTGGGAGCATCCCTCCATCCAGATAGACCCTGTGCTCCCATCCATACATCCAGATAGTAGAACAGCATCCATATGTCACAGTGGGAGTGCAGGGTCCTTTGGAACCTGAGCTCCCATCTGTCCATCAAGATAGTACACTTTTGTACCCTCTTTCTGTTATATAAACATAATTTGTTATTAAGAAATATTGGTAACAGACACATCAATTAAAACAAATTCTAGCCAGAGCAGATAGGGCTGTGAAGAGCTACCAAATGACCAAAGTTATTTTGTTGTTGGTGCCATATAGTGCTGTTTAGTCACAATTATCACACTGCTCCCAGATCCAAATAACCATTTTCCTGTAACAAGCCCTCATTTTTCCTGTATTTTTCCCATAGAGGCAGCATCAAATCCCTGTATAAATCCCTTTAGATTTTTCAATAAGCCACTAGTTCCTTATGTCGTGGAAATTTCCTACTTGTTATACAGAGACAAAGAAACAGTCTTGTGCAGAGTTCAAACCATTTATTCACGTATGCATATGGAGAGCCAGCTCCCTCTGTTGTTATTGCATAGCTCTGATTACAATAGTAAGCCTCCTTCTCTTATACACTTGCCTAGCCACATAACAGTGTCATGGCACAACTTCATTGGACAGTAAACTTCATACAATACTGCTGTTAGTTGCTGATTGGTTATGCTAATACTATGTTAAATACAATACTGCTGCCACTTACTGACTGGTTATGCTAATTATTATGCTAACTTACTTCAGCCACATCATCATCTATAAGGCATGCATACATTACTACAAGGAAATGCTTGCTATGGAATTTTCCACTATCCACCATTTCATGAAGATCGCTTCAGTTCTGCAGCCATTTTGTGGTGCTTTATGCACAGTGGTTTCTACAGCATTAGGTCAGAAATTTTCTTCCTCTACACTTATTTGTGATGATGTTATTTAAATTTAATATGTTGAAAGCCCTTTATCAGGAAAAGGGCTCTGATTTGCTGTTAGGTATTAAAATTATATGTCAAGATGGCCATGGAATGATTTGGATTGACATGGAATCCAGAAGACATAATGGGGGGTTTTATTTATTTGTTGAATTTTGTTGACCAGGTAGGCCCACTAAGACTGGAAGTCCCTTTTTCAGGGGTGACAGTAGGGGGTACAGATGGTAATCAACTGAAACTGTAACATGGCATAAATCCTTACTTGAACCAGATTAAGCTGTTGGTGGTATTATTAGTGAATGGGGGAAATTTGGCCGGGACACCATGGAAATTCCCCTACTCTTTTGAGGAGTGCCACAGGATCTTTAACATCCACCTGAACAGGCAGACAAAAAAGATGGCACCTTAGGAGTGCAGCACCCCCCCCCCAATGCGGCACTACAGTGCCAGTATTGGGATTTAAAGAGCTTGTGGAGCCAAATCAGGAAGACAGGAAAAAAATCATACATTTTAAGAAGTACTCAGTTTTAAAATGTTATTTCTGAAGTACTTTTCTTTTTCCTTTTGTCCATCAGATAGTCTTCTATGTCATAATGTTGTGGTGGATGTGTGGAACAGCTCTTAGCATAGCAGCTGACATGTCTAGCTCTACTGCCCCCCACTACATCATCAGCATTGTGATTTCACTGACAGTGAAATCACAGGTGAATGACCTGGCAGTCACTGAATTGCTGTTCCTAAGCAACAGTGATGTCACAGTCAGTGAGGTCACAGTGCTGGTGATTTAGTGGGGGCAGTAAAACTAGCTATGTCAGCTGCCACACAGAGTGCTGTTCTACACATCACAGATATTAACATCAGGTAAACAATCTTCTAATTAAACAAAGGGAAAAGAAAAAGTACCTAAAATATAAAAGGTAATGGTTGACTGCTTTTAAAATCTAATGTTAGTTTTAGGCAGTACACTAGCTCTTTAACCAACATGCCTGGTGTGGGGATAGAACCCCCAGCCTTCTGATCTTCCAGTCTCAGAGGCCAGTGCGCAACCTGCTGAATCACTGACTCTGAGATGAAATATGATATGACTATATGAAATAACAAAACAGCGCACTCATTATTTCACAAACTACACTCAAAATTAATAATCACAAGTCAGCCAATCCTTCAAAAAATAATAGTGATGCCTGTAAAATAATGTATTGTAACTAAATTAGAGGTTTACACATATGTATATATATATATATATATATATATATATATATAAATATACACACACACACACACACACACACACACACACACGCATATGCTATTTTTTGCATCTTTTGTTTGTTCGTTTTTACACAAATTCTCTCAGACTTTTTTTCTGACCACTTGATGGAATCTTGAATGAGTTACATAAATGTTATTATTTTCTTCAAGGTCCTGACCCTGCAACTAAATACACTCAGTACATTGTATTATAAAATGAGAAAAATACAATCTTCTGTTTCCAGTTGTTTGATCAGGACCTTTTATAGAAATTATGCATTATTACATCACTAGCAAATGAAAAATATTACTATTCAGACCTTACTGTATAGATTGCTCATTCTAACCACAAACAATACATTTATGTTCCACTGACTGTACGTAGGGGCCCAAAACACAAGAAAAACTCAACTGTTGTCCCCTATAAACATCTTTCTCCGTTGTTTTGACATTTTTGTAACTCCATATGGGAACATAAGAAATCAGATAATTATACACGTGCTTAAAATCAAGAGAACAAGAGATGCTTTTTTTTCCCGAACTGTGAACAGTTAAACATTTTTGGCAGGTGTCCAAATAAATCCAGAGACCTTTCTTTCTTGACAGGCTCTTTATCTGTCATCTTTGTAAAACAGGCATTGCCCTTGCTGTGACAGTAACTGATGGCTTTTGAGGAAAGCTCCAGCATACTCAGCTTGAGACATTTTATCTAATGTGAATAAGTGTTTGTGTTAAATTTACTGCATCTGGGCTTTAAATCTTGGGCAGCGGTTCCCCGTATAAATAAATAAATACAGTTTTCCTTCCTTATCCAGTTTTCAACCCATAAATCCTGTGAAATATGGGAATCCCTGTAGATCTGGGAGCACTGTCATCAAAAACTGGCATGCTGCTAATTCAGTCCTCTTTGAATTTAGAGTACATGCTGCTCTGTGTGTGTGTGTGTGTGTGTGTGTATATTCCAGACAACATATAACAGGTTAACCCTAGGTTGCTGAAGGAAGTAGAAAAAATCTATTAGACTGAGCTACACAGATGATAGAAAAACTGCCATGCTGCTAAATCAGTCCTCCTGAATTTATTTAGTCAGAGTAAATGCTGTGTGTGTGTGTGTGTGTGTGTGTGTGTGTGTGTGTGTGTGTATGTGTGTGTGTTTGCGTGCAACTTGTCCTGCCCTAGGAATGACAGCCAACAGACTGCAATTGCACTGTCTGTAATCTGACACTGAGTCTGACTTTCACTTTCACAAAAGCCAGAGAAAATGAGTTAACCCCTAGGTTGCTGAAAGAACTAGAACAAATCTGTTAGAGTGAGCTGGGCAGATGATAGAAACAGCAGCCTAAAAAGTTTTTTTGTTAATATCCTGAGAAGTTCTGAGGTACAGTACAGTAGCACTCCCCCTTTCAGATGCCTTTAACATAGAGCAGCAAATTGCAAAAATCAGAGGGGGAATGCACTACTTTGCAGCTGTGGAGGAATACATCCAAATGTCTAAAAAAGGGAGTTCCACGAAAAGCCATTTTACAGCTATAGTCTGATCGATGACAGAAAGACTGTAGGCTCTGCCCACAGCCCTAAAAATTGGAAGTAATGAGCTAAAGAAACAGGAATTTTGTCAATGTTTAAATTAGAAAAAAGTGTAACTCATTAGATTCAAACCCAGGATGTTTCAAACTGCAGCTCTGTGCACTACCCACCACACCACTGCAGCACTGTCATTGATTTCTGCATTTCTATGTATTCATATCTGTCAGCAGAGAAATGTTCAAAATAAACAGAATGGTTTCGAAAGCAGATCGGACAATTTTCGTAAGCAACACCACGTCTTTGGAAAACATGTAAAATTGAAGAAAAAGGTCAAAAAGGCACCTTTTTTGCAAAAACAGCACAAAAATGTTTGAAAACACTCCCTTGCTTATGGAAATGGAACACTTCCGTTTCCATAGACAGTACTTGATAGCATGCAAAAACTGGAGAAAATGGTTGAAAAAGCACCTTTTTTTTGCAAAAACAATACAAAAAGATTCAAAAATGCTCCCTGGCTTATGAAAATGGGATGCTTCCATTTCCACAAACAGTACTTTATAACATGTGAAAACTAGAGAAAATGGTTGAAAAAGCACCTTTATTTCTAAAAACAACACAAAAATGTTCGAAAACGCTCCCTTGCTTCCGAAAATAGGACGCTTCCATTTCCTCAAACAGTACTTCATTTTCAGAAAAGAGTGCCCCATTTTCACAAAAAATGCCCCATTTTCAAAATAAATTCCACATTTTTGAACAAAATGCCCTATTTTTGCAAAGAATGCTCAGCTTCTGAATAAAAATGTCCCATTGTTAAAAAAGCCCCATTTTTGCAAAAAATACCCATTTTCAAACATAAATGCCACATTGTTGCACAAAAAATACCAATTTTGGAAAAAAAAAATCATTTTCAAAATAGTTCCATTTTCATGCTGAACACTTAACTTTTCCTATAGGAAATAATGGTAAATTAAACGTTTAATAATTTTTGAATGGATTAATATTTTTTCGCCAAACTTCAAAAGGCACATTTGAGACCCAAATTCTTCCTACCCTGAAAATTTCAGCCCATAACATGAAGCCATTTCTGAGATCCAGGATAACAAAAACAAATGTCAAAAAATCCCAACTGTTCTGTTTTTTTCAACACTTTATATTTCAGAAACCACTCAATGGATTCCCACCAAATTTGGTTGGTCATGACCTAACCCTAGAGATTATGCATGCCAAATGTCATGCAAATCCGTTGAACAGCTCCAAAGTTATTAACCCTCAAAGTTTGAACTTTAACATGGAAGTGCATCTTCACCCTAACTATACTGGCATGACTACGCCAATATTATACAGATATATATATAATAATTACTCCTTTCTGCAGTTCTTGGAAACCTGATGTTGGTCCCTGAGGTTAATTTTTTTCTATATCTCTATTGTGTCATATTGCATTTTATAGAAACATAGAATCTGATGGCACTTTAAGTCAATCAGGTGTACCCCACCCCCACTTCAAAAGCATGGAATAATAAACAGATTTTACAAGCATGAACTGATTCTTAGGGATACCTCAGTCTCTAGTGTCCCATTAGATAAGGGAGCAGTTTCTGTTGCCTGATAGTTCATCTTAGTCCTTTGAGCAAACAATGGTAAACTGTGGGTGTCTGAATACAGCTGCAAATAGAGATGAAAATCTGTGGCATTAAATCTTAAAAAATGTTAAAGCAGACTGACACAGAGAAAAAATGGTGACTTATAAGACAACAGAAAAAGGCAATCTAAACAACAATAAAAAGGAGCGTGTACATAGTCATAAACATGCATGGCTACTTTCAATATTCACAAAGTTCCTGAGATTGTTCCTTCAATACAATCAGAGCAACAAACTGCCTTTAGCACTCCCACTGGATACAAGAACTGAACATGCATTCTCAAGGGAGGCATATAGGGATGAGGTGGGGCTGCCCTCGTCCATTAGCTTGGAGATTGGTTAGGGTCACTTGAAGGAGGTTAGTAAAATGGTGAATTAGGGCACTGGCTATATCCGATATGTCTTTTAGGGGTTGGCCAGGAGTTGATGACATACAGTCTAATTCTTCCTTTATGCATGTTTGTGACATTAGCGCTCTTCCAGACAATAGTTAGGAAGTCTGTGGAGAGAGAGAGAAAGGTTAAAGGGGTGATAATGGGGTTGCAAGCCTAATCAGTTTAACTTGCAGTTTGTTTGATCATGCACTTTTATGAGGTGGGGGCTAAGGAGGACCTTGAGCACCTACTGGGAGCTGGACATGCATGCTCAAGGTGGGATGTGTTGCAATGCCATCATCAAATAATTTGGCAGTTGAATAGGTTCACTTGCGTGGGGTAGGTTAATAAAGTGGTGGTGTAGCACCGAGACTGTGTAAATTGAGTAATCCCTAGATTAGCCTAGGGTGAGCAGGATACAGATGATGGGGTCACTGTTTGAGGGAAATAAGCAAGGGTAAGAGGAGAAAGAGGCAGCTGTGGTTCTCAAAGAAGGTGGTTAAGGTGTTAAGGGAGACAAAAACAGCTTTTAGGAAGTAAAAAACCTACTGTAGATGAAGGGGATGGGGAGGTATATCTAGATACAGAGGGGAAGGAGACAGACCAACATATATCAGCAGGTGCCCAGGAGAGTGGACACAAGTTAATTTTCAGAGCTGAGTGTCTGATGGGGATTGAAAGCTCTAAAGGAAAACAAGGCGATGGGGTTAGAAAGGATCCACCCAAGGGGACTAAAATAACTAAGAACTGTGCTAGGCATCCCTCTGCCAGCTCTATTCAGCACCTTATTGGAGATGGAGTAGTTCCAGAGGACTGAAGGAGAGCCGATGTGGTCCCTCTGCACAACAGCAGCAGCTGGGAGGAAGCTAGTAATTACAGACCAGTCAGTCTCACATCAGTAGTGAGGAAATTAAAGGAGAGACTGATGGAGTACTTGGAGGCAAATGGGCTGCAGAACTACTGGCAGCATTGTTTCATAGGAGGTAGGCAATGTTCAACAAATCTCATAGATTTCTTTGACTGGGTCACTAGGGAGGTGAATCAGGGGAAGGTAGTGGGTGTGACCTATCTAGACTTCAGTGAAGCCTTTGACACTGTACCACACAGAAGGCTAATCAAGAAACTTAGCAGCCTTGGGGGTTGTAGAGAAGGTGGTAAGATGAGTATCAATCTGGTAGAAGGATAGGAGGAAGAGGGTGGTGGTAAACACCAGTCACTTGGGGACAGAACAGTGAAAAGTGGAGTACCCCAGGGATTGGTACTGGGTCTTGTCCTCTTCAACGTCTTCATAAGTGACAATACTGAGGAGCTGGAGGGGAAGGTGTGTCTCTATGTGGATGACACATAAATCTGCAACAGGGTGGGCACCTATGAAGGGATGGAGAGAATGTGAAGGGATCTGGGGAAACTAGACGAGTGGTCTAGGGTGTGGCAGATGGGTTTCAATGCCAAAAAGTGTGAAGTCATGCAGCTGGGGTGGAGAAACCTAGGGACCCTGTATAAGATGGGGAGAGATACTTACAGTCACCGAGCAAGAGAAGGGATTATTCTGCTTTGCATACACAACAGGTTTCTTCGAAACTAGTACCACCCTTGCAGTGACTACATTGCTGCCCACAGATGTTGTCATAAGTGAAATCCCTTGTTCTCTTGAACTTGTCCGATATAGTATCCCTGTAGCCACAGAGGTTAAGGAGTTCCATGGATATTCATGGGTATTACTGACTGTTTAACCTTGTAGTTCTGAAGAGGGCATTGAGGTCACAGACTCTGGGAATTTATCATGGTAAAATACCCAGGTAAACTCTACATCAAGGACTTGGTCAATGCATTCCCATGGGGATACGGTTGAAATCTTACAGAAAGCCCTCAGTACTAAGGGGCTTGTAATGATCTGGCAGTGATATCTTTACTAGTCAAAAATCTATCTTTGGTCACTGGGGTGGGTCTGTATGTTAAAAACTCTGTCAGTCTGTCTGTCTATCTATCTATCTATCTATATATCTGTCTGCCTGTCTGTCTATCTACCTGCCTGTCTGTGCACGTAGTATTTTCCCATTTTGTGTAAATGTAAAATACATTAACTATCTTTGAGATACAACTGCCGTGAGAACAAGAGATGGAACACATGCATTAAGAGGTTGGATTCCATTTCAAAACTCTCATGCTGCTAGTTGTATGTCTATGTGTCTGCCTTTCTGCTTGCACTTCTCCGTCTGTCTGTGCTACTACACCATGCATAAGATACTCTAAACTCAGTGGTTGTTTGAACATATAAAAAAGTCAGACAAACCTGATTGAGTTCTTTGACTGGGTGACCAAGGAAGTGGATCAGGGAGAAGCGGTGGACATAGCTTACCCGGACTTCAGTAAGGCCTTCAACACCATTCCACATAGAAGACTGGTGAGCAAGCTGAGAAGCCTGGGAATAGGTCCTAAAGTAGTAAGATGGGTATAGAGCGGACTGGACAAAAGGAGTTAGTGTGATGGTAAATGGTGTATACTCTGGAGAGAGCAAAGTGATCAGTGGGGTGCCAGTGCCACAAGGGTCAGTACTAGGCCCAGCCCTCTTCAATGTATTTATAAGCTGACATTGCAGAAGGGCTAGAAGGGAAAGTATGCCTGTTTGCTAATTACACAAAAATCTGCAACATAGTAGACAAACCAGGGAGATGGGGGAGGTAGAAAGAATAAGAGAGGATCTACAAAGCTGGAAGAGTGGTCACGAGTTTGGCAGCTGGGCTTCAAAGCAAAAAAGTGCAAAATAATGCACCTGGGGGACAGAAACCCAGAGGCAACATATCAGACTGGGAGGAGAAGTACTAGCAGTCACAAACCAGGAAAGGGACCTGGGGTAATCATTTCTGATGACCTAAAGATAGCTAAACAGTGAGATAAGGCAGTGAGAAAGACTAGTGGGATGCTGGGATGCATGAGCAGGGATATCACTAGCAGAAAGAAGGAGGTAATAATACCCCCTGTAGAAATCACTAGTGAGACTACACCTTGAGCACTGTGTCCAGTTCTGGAGGCCCCACCTCTGAAGGAACATGGACAGGGTGGAGACGATACAGAGGAGAACAACTAAAATGATGCAGGGCCTGTATGAGAAGCCCTATGAAGAAAGGTTTAAGGAATTAAACGTGTATTCTCTAGAAGAAAGAAAAAGGGGGAATATAATAGAAACATTCAAATACCTCACAGGTATAAACAAGGTATAGAAAGGGAGCCCTTTCCAGAGAAAAAGACGCTCAAGGACTAGGGGTCACACCATGAAGCTGTGTGTGGGGGGGGGGGGCTGAGAAGAAATCTGAAGAAGTACTTCTTCATGGAAAGAGTATTGGATGCTTAGAACAGCCTCCCAGCAGAGGTGGTGGTGGCTAAAACAGTTACAGGACTCAGGAAAGCATGGGATAGACACAAGGGGATCTCAGAAGTGAGGCAAGGAGAGTGCAAAGCGGAGACCAAGTAGGGTCTGCAGTAGCACTGTAGGTAGGGAAAATAGGGCAGACTAGGTGGGCCAAGAGGTCCTTATCTGCCAACAACTTCTATGTTCCCATGTTTCTATGTTTAGTAATTTGCTGGTATCCTGTGTCTCCAACTGCATTCACTGTTTTCTCTTTAGAGCCCTCTGAAGTATGAAGGTATCAGGACTCCTCATGTTCACTGCTGCAGTGATGTTGACACAGGCAGCTCCAAGTAAGTCCAAGTTTATGTATCAGTTATTTGGATTGGGGGTGGAGAGAAGACTTGTTCGTGAAGACAGAACAGCACATAGAGCTAAGCAGAGAGAATACAGAATCATGGTCAGTCATTACCAAACCAATTATTACAGATGGAGCAGCAGTGACCAGGAATGAGGAAAAGTCAGGGGTTGCCTGTCTCAAGGAATATTGCCTAGGACAGCACAGAGATAGAGAAACAATATACAGAATACATATGCTATCTTTATCTAACTAATTGTGCCACATGTAGAAATACCAAAGAGAATACACAATGCACATGAGAGTTATCCAAATGGTCACAAGGTGAAATTCTACAGGGAATACACACCTGAAACCACTTGAGAGAGAGAGAGATACTATCTTTCTCAAGTGGTTTAGCCCTCCTAGCCCCTGCAGTAACAATTAAATTACTTCATCACAACCCCCTTGCACTGGCCTCTAAATTATCCATTTGCACTAAGCTCCCCCTCACCCTGTCTCTCCTGCTTAATATCCCCCCAGTACCCACTCCCTACATGATCATTCTTCACTCTGTGGGACTTGAATCTGCTCTGTTATCTTCTTCATCAACTGCAGTGTGAAACCCTATCCACTTGGCCAACACTGACACAACATATTTGCTGGCCATTTGTGAACATAACCCCTGAAAATGAAGGCTTCACTGCTCCTCCTTCTGGTCACCTCTATGGTTAGCCTGCTACTGGCATCTGATTTTTGTGCCTTGGTGCTTGCTGTAGATCGGCAACCCTTAGCCTCATTTACTCCTTGAAACAGGCCATCTACACCCCACTCACTGCGTTTAGATTCAAACTAACTCCCATAGGCCCAGCTTTCTCTTTGCCTGTCCATTCAATCCCAAAATTGAATGCTTGGCTTTTTTCTACACTTCCTTTCTATCCAATGCCTCCCCCCCCCGCAATCTCTCCTATCTGTCCTCTTTTTTCCCTTTTCCTCCTTGCTGGAGACGTAGAAAGCAACCCTGGTCTCACAAACACCCACATTGATCACACAAATATCACCTGGGCGAGGCTGACTGGCCTCAGAGTTACCCACTTAAATAACTGTAGTCTTCCATCTAAGTTCCCTGAGCTTGAGGCCTGAGTATCTCTTTATACTCCACATGCACTAGGACTCTCTGAGACCAGGCTGAAACCCTGCCACTCAGACTCCTTTTTCCAGCTCCCTGGCTACTCCCTCTTACGGCTCAACTGACCAGAAAAAAAGAAGGGTGGGGGAGTAGCACTTTACCTGCAAGACCACATCACTGTCACCACCATCAGCTGTTAAAATCCCCCCCTTCCCAAGTGAGTGGTTCCTTGTAGAAATAAGCCTGGGTGCCTCAAAGAACTCTACCTGGGCTGCTGCTACTACAACCCCCCTTCTGGAGGTATATCGGGTCTATCCAACTTCCTGGACAGCCTTGGGCTAATTTCTCCCCCACCAGGGACACTATTTTGCTTGGGAACTTCAACCTTAATTGATTGGGAGCCCTCAAACCCGATTATGCAAATCTCCTAACAGAACACCAACTTCAACAAGTTTTTCTCCTCCCCTACCAGACACAACACCTATACACTAAACCACTCCCTACTAGACTGGGTTGCCACAAATTGGGTAGACTTGGTCCTTCAGGCAGGTATAATGTCTGATTGTATCAGCAACCCTTCCCCCACATACATCATATTGGCCACCAAACCCCACAGCCCTCCCCACAAATACCTGTCATTCAGAAAGTTCAACTGCCTGGATCCCACACATGTCCTCAAAGATGTAAGGGAAATAAATTGGTCTACCCTTTACCTCCACAATATTACAGCAACGGTTAACTTCTTTACAACTGCTCTCCTTCAACTACAGAACCTCAACCTCCACCTCACAACCAAAAGGGTAAGAGGGATTGTACCCTCTGGTTATCCAGGGAGCTACTGTCCCTGATGAAAGACAGACTGAAAGTGGAAAGCATACAAAGCATCCTCCACCCCTCAACTCTGGAATACCTATAGATGCCTGTGCAACACCTGCATGCAAACTTCTAAATCCCTTAAGTGTAAATATTACCTCAACTAACAAAGAAACAACCTTGCCAATCCTCGTAGTTTCTGGGCCTCCATTGAGTCACTTCTAAACCCTAAGACATACAGTTAAATAACTCAACTTGCATCCCCCTCTAGCCCCCTCTCCAATCCTACTAAGACTGCTCACATCTTTAACACAAAATTCACTGATCTCTCTACCTATCTCAGCAAACCCCTCCTCAGCCTTTCCCTGGCCCTGCTAGCAAGGCAAACCGCTCCTTCCACTCCACCAGGACCACCCAACCCCCTTTCAATTTTAGAGTCATAGGTCATGGTGTCTCTGCCAAACTCCTAAAATCCCTCCCTTCCAGAGGTAGCCCTGGTAGTATTGGCCCCATGTTCCTTAAACTCAACTTCCTGGAAATTGTGAAACCTCTCACTTCAATATTCAACCTCGCCCTCTCAAAATCTACTGTGCCTGACTCCTGGAAACATGCAAATGTTGTAGCAATTTTCAAAGCAGGTGATCCTCTCTCACCTGATAAAAACTGGCCCGTCTCCCTTCTTCCTCACCTAAGCAAGTTGCTGGAAAAAATTGTGCATTTCCAGTTCTCAGAACACCTGAACAAGTACAACTTCCTATTCCCCTCTCCAGCATGGTTTCCACAAGCATCAAAATACCACCTCTGCCTTGGTCCTTTTCTCAAACCACGTTCTAAGAAACATGGATGAGGGGCAAGGCCAGAGGTGCAGTTTTCGTGGACCTCTCAAAGGCTTTTGACCTTGTTGACCACCCCCTTCTCCACTCTATCCTACTCCACTTTGGCTGCTCCCCCAAAACTACTACCTGGTTCTGACAGGTCACAGTAGGTCATAATTGGTAAGGCCTCCTCTACTGCCCTTCCAGTATTCACTGTAGTCCCCCAAGGCTCCGTAATTGGCCCACCCTCTTTTCTATATTTATAAATGCACTTCCTGCCAAAAGCCTCACCTGTCAGGCACTCCTCTTTGCAGACGATCTAGTCCTCTACCATAGTGATAAATCACTAGAAAACATCTCATCTACCCTCACACTAAACTATGGCACTGCCCATCAATAGTTTCTCTTGGTCAATGAAACGGAAAGTCTATTCTTTTTGGATCCAAACCATTCCCTGCCAAGGTCACCAAAACTAACCCCTCCTTCCTTGTACTTACTCCAGCCAGTCCCCCCAAAATGTACCCATTATCAAATACCTAGGCATTACCCTTGACCCCTCCCTTACCTTGTCTGTGCATATAAATAACTCTGTGCAGCGAGTCAGTCAGAAGCTAGATGCTGCCTACAGCAACAAATATTTTCTGTGACGAAGCGCGTCTCACTATAGCACAAGGTGACCTGCTACCTCTTCTTGAAAACTGCTTCTGTATATTCCCTCATGTCCTCTGCATTGCACTCTCAACTGAACACAATGTATAACAGCATCTGTCACTTTATTTTCCAAGCTCCATACTCCACACATCATTGGACACTCTATCAGTCCCTAGGGTGTCTCCCACTACAAGGCCATTTTGATTATGCTCTGGGCTGCCTTGTGGAAAATATACTTAGGGGTGGCCACCAGTCTTCATACTCATCCCTATTAACAAGCAGAGTGGCTTCCAGGAACCTTCGAGTATCATCCGTCCCTCTGCTGGATGTCCTGCGCATCTCCACTTCCATGTGTTGCAAAGCTTTCCCTGTCTCTGTCCCCTCTCTATGAAATAGACTCCCTTTATCTATCTGCTTGTCCTCCTCCTACCTGTCCTTCAAGAAAAACTTAAAGGATTGGCTCCTATCTGAAGCCACATGCCATTGCTTTTCCAAGTAACACTCTGGAGAAGCTATCTGTTGTGACCGCCCTCCCCTTTCTTGTGTTTCTCCTCTTGACCTTCCAACTTGATTGGAATGCCGTTAAACTAAAAGGGCTATGCTTACCTGATTTATTTCCTATGCTTCTAGTACATAACATAATGCACTTTTGCACTTTAGGCACTTCACAAAATATAGTCCTGCCTGATCTCTTGGCTGTTTAACAGACTTGGTGTCCAATACTCTAGACTGTTTGATTTTTGCACTGTTTTTCAATTGAAGTTTTACCCAATAAGGGCTCCTTGTAATCTCATGTAGTGTCTCTATTTCTATCTATTGGTTAACCCATTTGTATTATTTGCATTTCTTGTTACCTCACCTCACGTTGAGGCCTGATTATCACTGTGTATTTGTCTGCACAGTGTTGATTGATTTGTGTCACTGTGCGGCTTGGGTCATGGCTGAAAACAGTCCTTCAGATCAGCAAACTTTCCCAGTTATCAAAGACATAAATAAATAAATAAAATTGCTTACTTGGTCACAGGGTATCACATGAAGAACTCCCATTGGAATACAGTACACACCTGAAATTTACTTAACAGGTCACATGATGTGACATTGAGAAATTCTACAGAGAATAAACACCTGACAGTTACCTAACTGGTCACAAGGTATCACTGTCAAGGATTCATGGGAAAAGATGCACACATACACAGAAAGTATGTCAGGCAAGGCAACAAAGCCAAGCGGCAATTTTATTGAGAAAACAAAATTAACAGCGGACCAGAACAATCAAAATAACAAGAAAAAAAAAACTTAAGTGAAGCATACAATATTGACTCTATAACTCTAGAAAGGCAGCTAGAGTTCTGGCTAGAGTGCTAGCCAGGATCAGTAATTCACTGATCCCCAAACTAATCTGAAGTGGATGCTAGGTAGTACTCCTTTTTATCCCAGGAGCTGATCATGTGATTCCCTAAAACTCCACCCCTTGATTCCTTTAAACATAAAATTCTTCTCCCAACAAGTATTATTCTTAAATATAGCAAAATATATACAAGAAAACCATAATACGTGCTTTTATGTGAGGTTTTGTACAAAAATAAAGCTTGCATAGATTTTTGTCCCATAACCAGGGCAAACTCCACACCTCTTGTCTGTCCAGAGTATAAACATGGGGAAGAAAAAGCCAGCCAGTGCTTAGGGGTACTCTGGGCAGCATCAAGAGAGGAGCCTGCAACATTGGAGAGGGAAAACTGAGCTCAGAAGCAAAGATGACTCTATTCATAATCTGGGTAATTCCGTCATTATTAAACAAACTGTATTTCTTATAACTGACTTGCAGTCAAAGGTATTCCCAACTTAAACATCTTTATTTCCAGATCTAAACAAACGTACAAGAAAAATTATACTGTCAGAGCCCCATCTGCTTCTGTTCTGTTAGCACCGCAGCAACATTATTAGGGAGCGGTGTGGCAGAACAGAACAGCAGCGGGCGTCTGTACCAGCACACTTGGTCATACTTTTGGTCCTGGCCAGCAGGTACAGTAGTGTAAGTAACTGCATATATTAAAAAAAGAAAAAAAGTTTGTTGCACATAAACTCCCTTTCTATCTCTCACACGAGAGCACAGTTTACCTAGTAATGTTGCTGAAAGGGATTGGTTGTCCTGTTGGGTAGTGGAGGGCTTGAGGGAGTACAAAAAGTACAGTGTAAAGCAGCAGTGCAACAATTTGGTGACATTTTTGACCTATACTTTTTATACTATTTTAGATTGCCATTTACCTCCTGACCTGTATGATACCCTTCTTTCCACAATTTGAGTCTGCTTTAGTACTTTTTTTCCTGTCTGAAATAATAAAAGGAGCTCTCCTTTTATTACGCTGCAGACCAGGTCTTCATCAGTATTTTCAGCTGTTTTTGTCCATCATTTGTTCATATATCACTTCTGTTGTGACTAAAATTAACTATTATGCATCAGACAGTGCTCTCTGACCTTACAGAACAATAGTTCAAAGACAGCTGCAAATACTAATGAAACCCTGGTCTGAGCCATATTAAAAGGAGTGCTCCTTTTATTATTTCAGACATGAAAAAAGTACTAAAACAGACTCAAGTTCTGGAAAGAAGGGTATCATACAAGTCAGGAGATTAGTGGCAATCCAAGATAGCATAAAAAAGTATAGGTCAAAATTTTCACCAGCTTGTTGCACTGCTGCTTTAAATTCTAACCTTCAGCCTCGCTACTCGTTCTGCAAGTAAAGTAAAGTAACATTTAGCCCTTAACTACTGCTCCCCTTTCAAACTCCAGTAAAGGAAACAGAGAAAGGAAAACAGCTTGGGTTCTGGGCATACAGTACAGGGTTAAATGTGCACAGGCTTTTCTTTCTGTTTGCCTCGAGCTTCTCTGCAAGCCATAACCAGTACTGCCAGACATCGTATAGGTCAGCAATGTGTGGCAGTGAATCAGTACTGCTACAAAGCCAGAGAACCATAATCAAACAAATGACAGAGTATCCGGATCCATAACGGGCCACAGATAGAAATGCTTTTATTTATTTTTGGGTGCCAAGGGTTTTTCTTGGGGGGGGGGCTAGTGTGCAAACACACTCTGAAGGACCCAGAGAAACAGCAGGACAGAAAGATGAGTCTTTTACAGGTGGCCAATCTGGAGGAGGGTGAAAAATGAGAAGAGAAAGCAAAGAAAAGGAAGGATGCTGTTGCAGCAGACGAAGAGGGGGAAGAGAGAAAGGGTCCACACAGTGGCTCTGCACACTATAACATACTCCTCCCTACCCAAGAGGAAACCAGGAGATCTTAGATTGATGGTGTTTCCATCTGATACAATGGGCATTTCTATTGTGCAGTCACTGGGTCAGACCTCTCTAATAGAGAGATGGAGCTTTATCCCGCCCTCTCTCAAAGCTCCACCTCAGGGTCCCGAAACAAAAAAATTACTCAGACATCAGTTAAGAGTATAGAAAAAGACCTCTTAACCTTTCCTTATTTTCTTTACCCCGAGGTCCGACTGTGCTTGTGTATTAGCATCTGCCCCATAACGAGACATAAAGTCTGAGTTTTTGTTGGTTGAACCTGGTCTATGCCTAATCGAAAATCTATAAGGTTGCACAGCCAGGTACCAATGCATAATGCAAGGGTTTCTATCTTTCATTACCTGAAGCCAACACAAGGGGTTATGGTCTGTCATTACCTCAAATTCCACACCCCAAAGATAAAACTTTAGTGCCTCAATAGCCCATTTCATGGCAAGACATTATTTTTCTATAGTTGAATATCTGATCTGAATATCTGATTTCCCGTCCATGTAACTTTTGGCTTACATAACTGATGGAATACTCTTCCGCATCAAACACTTGGGATAATATATCCCTGATGCCCATGTCAGAGGCATTGGTTTGGACTATGAATGGTAGTGTGAAGTCAGGGCTCCTCAAGACTGATGGTGCACACAGGTAAGCTTTTATAGTGTGGAAAGCTTCTTCGCATTCAGGTGTCCACCTAACTTTGGTGGGATTTTTCTTTTTGGTGAGATTTGTAAGGGGTGTAGCTATCATGGCAAAGTTAGGTACAAATCTGTGATAATACCCTGCTAGCCCTATAAAAGACATGACATGTTTCTTGATAAAGGGTCAGGGGCTATTAGCTACTGCCTCAACTTTGCCAATGTCAGGTCTGATCTGTCCTTTCCCAATCATAAATCCAAGGTATCTAGTTCCCTGCATACCAATGGAGCACTTTGTTGGGTTTGTGATCAATCCGGCTGTAGTCATGGCTTGTAGTATAGTGTCCAGTGTTCTTCTCAACTTGGACTGAATACCACTATATCACCTAAATATGCAGCACAAAAAGCAATATGGGATTGTAGAATACAGTCCATGAGGCACTGAAAGGTAGCAGGAGCCCCATGGAGACTGAAGGGCATAGTCGCAAATAGAATAAACCAATAGGAGTGCTGAATGCTGTTTTCTCCTTTGAGGGATTTGCCAATACCCTTTCGTTAAATTAAAGGTGGTGATAAACTGGGCATGTCCCAGTCTGTCAGTTATATCATATATCTGAGGCACTGGATAGGCATCAAATTAAGAAACAGCATTCAGCCACCTAAAGTCGAGGCATAGTCTTATACCCCCTTCTTTCTTTTCTACTACAACATTAGGGAAGGCTCACTCACTATTAGATGGTTCTATGACTCATAACTGCTGCATCTTCTTTACCTCCTCAGTTATGTCTCCCTGTATCTTTTCTGGTAACCGATAGGATTTCTGCCTAATGGGGTTGTTCTTTTTTTTTTTTTTGTAATTTAACATATTTTATTAAGTATAACCAAACACATTGTCATAAAAACATGGGATACATTGACATCAGCACATATTGCATAATAAGCTGTATGCAGAATGTTAACAGGAAGAAATAAACTTTCGGAGAAAATAGTAACAGCACTACCTTGAAAAAAAACAAAATCAAAAACTACCCTTCCCACCCTGCCCACTCCATGGTGCACTTTCCTATAGCTTAACACAACAAAACTAAAAAGAGGACCAAGATGATAACAGTTAAATAAAATTATCAAGGAACGATGAGAGGCCATACATGAAACAAGGGGTCATCCCCTGCAGAATTGAAAAAGGCCAAGGGAAAAGGTAAAAAGGAGGAGAGGCCCATGAACTTACCAAGACACCCTATCAAGACAAATAGAGGGCGTATAATTTCCCCAATTTTTTGTTAAAAGATGATAGATGGTGGTGTACACTCACAATTAAATGTTCAACACGGAGTGCAAATGATATTTCATGCAACCATTCTGTGTAAGAAATGGTAGCTTGATCCATCCAGTGTCTAAGCACTAGCTTTTTGACCGCCATTGAGATTAGAGCCATGTGAAATCTTATTTCCTTCACAGGAATTCTGGAGTAATCTCCCAGAATACATATGATGGGGGAGAAGAGGCCCTACAGTCCCAGCAGTGGGTCTAGAGCAGATTCAATTTGTTTCCACAAGGGAGATATTTTTTCACACGACCACAATATACGAAGGAGCGAGCCCTCTTCCTTGTTACACCTAGAACACTTGTTGGAGGGAAGCCACTTCATTTGAGCCAATTTGATTGGAGTATAATACATATTGTTTAAAATACAGTATTGCATAAGCCTGTATCGATCTTGAGTGAGGTATGTATATAGGCCTGTCCATATAGAATGCCAGTTAATAACTTAGTCAGGGAAAGCGCTTGCCAGATCCAAGATCCGGCAATCGGGGGGGGGGGGGTTGCGGGTATATGAGAACCAATTTATATATGGTAGAAATGCCATGGGGTTTGCAAGCTAAAATCTTGACTTGCTGGAGAAAGGCTCCAATATAGGAGAAGTTGGATTCTTTCCCAAACACATTGGCTAGTAGGTGCTTTAAGCTGAAAAATTTGGAAGGCAGCCCGTGGTGTTAGATCAAATTTGGTAAGAATTCCCTCAGTAGACAGAATAGAGTCCTGTGAATAAAAATCAGCCACAGTGAGATCGGACGAGAGTGGTAACCAACACCGAGATATAGGAGCACCACCTATTTTGATATTCAAGTTGGCATAGATTGGCTGAGAAAAATCAGAGTTCAGAACTACCTTATAAAAACTGAACATTTGAGAAAGAACTCTTAATGAAATACCGATTGGGGAAGACTGCAGAGCTTTTGGTATATTTTTAAAGGGCATATAAAAAAGTGAGGATGGGGCTAAATTATGCGCAGTAAGAATGTCTGACTCAATATGCAACCAGATTGGAACATACTCATGATGAGTAAGGAGATCCGATAGAGAAAACTACTTCCCACACTTATAAAGATGACAAGCCCAATAATAATATAAAAAGTTAGGGAGACACAAGCCTCCTAGCTCTTTATGTAAGGAGAGCTTAAGATAGGATCTTCGAATAGCTTTGTTCTGCCAGATAAAGGAATTAGCATCAGAAGGGATACACTGAAAAAAGAACAAGGGTAACCAGACATCCAGCATATTTAGCGGATAAAACAATCTGGGTAGGACATTCATTTTGACGGTGTTAATTCTGCCCCATAATGAGAGGCGAAGCTTTTTCCATCTTGATAAGTCCTGCTGAATATTATACCACAAATCCTCCAGATTAAATTTGCAGAGTAAAGAACAGTGCGAGGTAATATGAATACCCTAGTATTTAATGGACCTGGGGGTCCATTTCATACTGAACTTACTGAAAGCTGAGCTGTATGTTAAATAATTAAGGGAGAAAATTTAAGTTTTGCTAATATTGAGTTTGTAGTTCAAGAATTTCCCAAAAATATCAATAATATGCAATGCTTCTGTTAGAGAAGAGACCTGATCTGAGAGATGAAGCAATATGTCATCTGTATGGACTGAGAGCAAAGGGACCCTATTGCCCATTGGTATACCAGAAATGAAAGGAGAAGATTTCAACCGCCTAATCAGAGGTTCAAGATATATGTTAAAGAGAAAAGGAGAAAGCGGACATCCCTGCCGCGTACCGGAAAAGAGAGGGAAAACATCAGAGAGTACCCCATTGCAGTGTATTCTAGCCAGAGAGGAGGAATATAGAGCCTGGATCCATTTAATAAAGTTATTGGGAAAACCCATTATCTGTAGCATAGTCCACAAGAAACTTCAGTCCACCCTGTCAAAGGCTTTTTCTGCAGCAAGGGATATCAAGGCCATTGGGATAGGGGAAGTTTTGGTCACCTGAACCAGATATGACAATTTATGAAGGTGATCAGCAGGGGTTCTGCCTGACACAAATCCAATTTGCTCTGGACTGAGAAGATGAGTCCAGACTTTTTCAATTCTACTAACAAGTATCTTGGCTAGGATTTTAATATCACAATTTAGCAGAGAAATTGGATGATAGCTCGCTGGAGGCTGGGGGGGGCTTCTCTGGTTTAAGGAGAAGGATAATAGAGGCTTCCAGCAGGGATGGATCTTGGGTTTGCCCGGACAGCATATATTGATACAGACACAGCAGGCAAGGTGCAAGGTCTTTGGTGAAAACTTTTTAAAAGTTTGAAGGGAATCCATCTGGACCGGGGGCCTTGTCCAATACGAGATTCTGAATAGCCGATAACACCTCTTGGAGGGATATAGGAGCAGATAAAAGGGACTGCTGCGTGAGAGAGAGAATAGGTAAAGATGAAGCAGACAGGTATTCCAATAATTCAGCTTGTGACGGAGACTCGGGACGCTGACTATAGAGAGGGGAATATAACTGTCTAAAAACAGAAGTTATGTCTCTTGGGTGTGTTTTAGTAATTCCGTCAGGATCAATAATAGAGGAAATAAATCTTGAGGCTTCTAATTTCCTCAGGATCATGGCTAGGAGATGACTCGCCTTCTCACCTTGCTCTATATATCTTACCTGAGTTCTTAATATGAGAAATTCCGCTTTTTCTTGTACTAAACGAGAATACTGATTCCTTAAATTCAGTAATGATTTTAACAGATCCGGAGAGGAAGAAGAGGTGAGAGATTGTTCAAGTGAATGGATCGGATCCAGGAGTGAGATGATGGTAGTCTCTCTCTTCCATTTACGGGTAGAAGAGAGCCTAATAAACTCACCTCTCAAAAAGCATTTCAAGGCACACCATTCATGATCCGTTCTTGTGACAGAACCCTGATTATTTGCAATGAACACTTGAATCAAGTCAGAGATCCTAGTAATAACAATCTTTCTTTAAAAGCTGCTTATTTAAATGCCATACTGAGTCCCTTTGGAGGTTTTGGTTTAGCATGAAAGTGACCCAGGCCACAGCGTGATCTGATATAGCAATCAGTTCTATGGCAGAGTCATTTAGATCATGTAAAAGAGAACGGCAGAGTAAAATATAGTCTAGCCGGGACCAGGTGGAGTGCAATGTAAAATAAAAAGAGAAGGCGCAGACCCTGTGATTTTGCAAACGTCATGGGTCACACAGCCCGCGGAATTGAGGAATTCAGCAAATGCCGTCTGGACATTGGAGGGGGACTTAAGCAAGGAATTAGAATGATCTAAGTCCTGCATGGGTGGTAAGTTCCAATCCTCCCCAAGGATTAAGGGAAGTGCAGAAAACATTTGCAATTTGTTCAACAAGTCCTGGAAAAATTCAGAATTTCCCCCCACAGGCCCATACACACTCCCAAGGACTAATTCAGTACATTCCAATAGGCCATGAACTAATACATATCTCTCTTGTGGGTCAGTAATTATCATTTTTGGTTGAAAGGTAATCTACTTGTGAATTAGGATGGCAGTGCCTCCACTGGCAGTTGAGGTACCCGAAGCGAAAACTTGTCCAATCTCCAGTCTACGCAAGCCCACTGCTTACCTGGAGAGAAGATGGGTTTCTTGGATAAAGGAGATATGGGCATGCAGTAGTGATAAGTGTTTAAGAATCTGAATTCTTTTATTAAGTTCATGAGCCCCTCTTACATTCCAGGTTATACATTTTTTCAGGCCACTAGCCATTGAAATCTATAAAGCCCCATACATAACCAGTCCCTTGTAATAAGAAAGTGCACCAATAAGACCCCTCCCAACAAATATTCCTTTGAAACTATAAGACTGGTGTTCCCTCAAGACCGGAAAAAAAAACATGAACATAAATCCATCCATTAAAACTATTGTAAAGTGAGGGAAAACCCCATCATTAAAAGTAAAGAGAAACGGAACACCAAAGTTGTCTAATACCCCCACCTCCCACAATCCCTACCCTCTTATAACTATTTACAATTAACTCTCTACCCAACTTTAAGATCAACTGAAAAACCACATTGTTCCTGAATGGTACAGACCCCATATGTACCCCTTCATAACTACCCTCTATAATCATATCTAGGAGTACAAAACTGGGAATAAAAGCTTCATGCACAGAATAAACCACTAACCCTAATTTAGAGATAAGTATTGTCCAACCTAAAAAACCAAAGATAATCCCCATAGTGCCATAGAGTATAGAGAAAGGAACGAGAGTAATTAGTGTACATCCCCCCATATACCAGTACGTGTGATTGGCTATTTCTAATCCAATGTCCTCTTCCTCCCACCCCCCTAGAAGACCTTAATCAAAAGGTACTGTAATTAGTCTTAATCCAAATAGAGATACACCGTGGAGTTATGAAACAGGTGACCCCTCATATGCAAAACCATTTTACTGTCAGCCTGCCCATAAGGAAGCAAGGTCTGCACCAGAGACTCTAAAAGAAGAAATGTGGAGAAAGAAAAAGGTGTAGAATGAATAGAAAAGCAGAGAAGCAAGCTGTAGGCATTGAAATAAGAATTACGAGAAGGAGCAATAAAAAATTGAAAAAGAGAATGAAAGAAGAAGACGAGGAGGACAGAAGTCCAATAGAAAAATATTGAGAGGAGACAGGCTCTTTATGCAGGGGTTAGGCATCTTTATCGCTCCAAATATAGCAAATCCAGAAATATAGTATGGTAGAGAAGCAGCCAGAAGAAAGAGGATTAGTAGCGAGCAGAGAGGGAGACGAAAGATGGTATTTCCAGCCTTATTTGCCTAAAGCAACCTACAGATATCTTAAGGGGGAGTAAATAAGCCAAGTGACCCCTTGAAGATGCGGCTGTTTCCCAGGGGAACCAGACTGGTAATGGGCCAGCACCGCACCATTAAACAACCTCCACTGGAAACAGCTAACTGCTCAAAAAAAGGTCTGTGGGAAAATGGTGCCTCGATGCAGCGTGGAGTCTTCCAGGCCTTCAGGCCACTGCTCGTCTCCCTCTCAGTCTGCTGCCGTCCTCTTCCTACCAGGGAATACCTTCCCACACAAAAGCCATCCTCTGGACTGGACGCATCAATGGTAAGCCAGCTGAAAAGGCATTCAAACAGTCAAAGGAACTTTCCTGGTAACTTGTAAACTGGTCCACAGCATTAAGGTTTAAATAGTGAAGGCAGCTTCTTGCTCAGATCAGCCTGAGCCTGGTCAGCAGAGGCAAAGGAAAGCCATGCTCCACCCACCAAAACCTGCAAGCGAGCTGGGTATGCCATACGAAACTTAATGCTGGCAGCTATCAGCTTGCTGACTGTTGAGTGAAATGTGGCTCTCTTCTGGCGAGTTTCAAAAGGCAAGTCCTGAGTGATCCTTAGTTGCTTGCCCTCCCAGTGTATAGCCTGTAGCTCTCTGACTTTCACCAGGATATGTTGCTTTTCCAGGTAATTAAGCAAGAGGATGATCATTGGATGAGGGGAGGCAGACTCCTCCGGTTTCGAGTGTAAAGACCTATGCACCCTTTCTATTAGATAAGTAGGGTTATATGGGGAAGGACCCACAATCTTGGAGAGAAATTTCTGCATAAATGGAATCGCAGAGGATCCCTCAGCCCCTTCTGGTAGCCCAAAGATCAGGATATTATTCCTCCTACTGCGCCCCTCTAAGTCTTCAGTTTTAAGTTGCAGTTTAGTAATTTGTTGCCTGAGCTTTGTGATCTCTGGTTCAATCTTGTCTCGCCAGGCCTCTAGAGAGTAGATACGTGCCTCAGTGTCCACCGCTCAAGTCCTGAGATCTGCCATCTCGCCGCAAACATTTTTAAGGTCAGCGGCACTATCTTGAAGAGTCTCTTTAAAAGGTTGCAATTCTTGTAGAAAGCGTTCTTCTGAGAGTGGTGCGGAGGCTGACAGGATGCCCAATTGCTTGGCTGTGGAGTGCTGGAGAGGTTTTGCTTTTTTCACCTGCTTGTCAGGCGAGACCAGGGGCATGTGTCTGGGCAAGGCCACTTGCATTTCGGCCTCCATCTCGGCATATTAAGGTAGCAGAGACACCAGAAATTCAGCCAGAGAACTTCGTTGGATAGAGAGGAGGAGGAGTAATGTTGAGGCGATCCCCAGTAATTTAAGCCAAAAAGCACTAGATTATAATAGATTTTCAGATGGGGGAGCCGGAGATGAGGGAAACAACAGCTAGCAAGTCAGAACCATCACGTGATCTCTCTCCTAATGGGGTTGTTCTGAATGACCCCTATGTGATGTTCTAGCCCTGTCACTTTCCCCAGAATTGTTGTAAAAGTATTCTGGTAACTATATAGCAGTTTCTCGAGTTCATGCTTTCTTTGTGGGTCTAAACTAGTGTTAATAGTCAGATCCCGTAGGACCCCTTGTCTCCCTAGCCTTTGGTAAGTTATTTCCGTGTCACTGTCATTTTGCTCTGGACAAACATAAGACACAAGGATGGGTCTTTCATGCCATGTCTTCAGGAGGTTAGTATCATATATCCCTCTCTTGTACCGTTTGTCGAGCAATTTGATTTCACAGTTGACAGGGCCAGTTTCTCTTAATACTGTTTAGGAGCCCTGCCACCTCATCATTAATTTATTTTCAGTAGATGGTAGTAGCAAGATCTCTTTTTCTCCTGGCTGAAACACTTTATTGCCCACTCCCTGGTCATACCATACGTTTCGGGTCATCCGTTTTTCTGCATTATGTTGATGTGCTATCTTTACATACCGCATAAGTCATTGTCTAAGTTGTATCATGTACTCTAAAGTACTGATGGGGCCTACCCCCTTCACTTCCTCCCAATCTTCCTTGATGATATCCAAGGGTTCCTGAGGGTTTCTCCCATAAAGCAGCTCAAATGGAGAGAAACCAGTGGATGCTTGGGGTACTTTTCTATACGTAAACAGTAGATAGGGTAGATATACATACCAGGTCTTTCCTTACTCTTGTACATACTTCCTTAGCATCTTCTTTATGGTCTGGTTAAAACGTTCCACAAGACCATCAGGTTGAGGATAATAAGGGAAAGTATACAGGCTTCTATCCCAAGGGTTTCATATAATCTTTTTAAGAGTTTAGAGCTGAAAGTACTCCCTCTATCTGTCAAAATACCCTTAGGGATCCCAACTCTACTAAACAGCTTAGCCAATTCATCCGCTATTCTTTCTGCTGTAATGGTCCTTAGGGGTAGGGCTTCTGGGTATCTGGTAGCATAATCACAAATAAGAACAATGAACCTGTTCCCTTTAGAACTTTTGTGCAAAGGCCCCTCAATATCCATGGCTATGCATTCAAAGGGTGTGGTTATCAGAGGAAGAGGGAGTAATGGCACTTTCTCTTTTTTGGTTATAGTTACCACCTTTTGACATTCAGGGCAACTGCAGCAATATTCTTCCACCTGCTCATGTATGCCTGCCTAATGGAATCTTAAAAGAAGGCAACTCAAAGTACAGTCTCTGCCTAGATGTCCTGCTAGGGGGATGTCATGAGCTGAGTGCAGAAGTTGCATTCTGTACTTACTGGGTACTAATAACTGTTCCACCTCATCCCCAGTGGTAGGATTCACATATTCCCTATACAGCAACCATTCTTTCTTAACACATTTTGGCCCTTTTTCATCATCCCTCCCCACCATCTGAAAAAAAGGCTGCAATGTTACATCATTCTGTTGTTCTATACCTAACTCATCATTCTTAACTATCCGTAGCATTTTATCATAGAAACATAGAAACATAGAAGTTGACAGCAGATAAGGACCTCAAGGCCCATCCAGTCTGCCCATTTCTTTTTCTACCTTATAAACGTGCCATCGGCCTTTGCTCTGTCAGTGGCCTATCTATTCATACTCATTTGTATTGCTCCCTTATGCCTATCCCATGCCTGTTTGAGGCCCTGCACTGTATTCATAGCCACCACTTCTTGAGGTAGGCCATTCCATGCATCCACCACCCTTTCTGTGAAAAAGAATTTCCTCACATTCCCCCTTAATTGGCCCCCCTCTAATCTCATGCTGTGTCCTCTTGTCCTGCTATTTTTCTTATATTTAAACATGTTAGACTCTTCCACCTTGTTAATGCCCTTAAGGTGTTTGAATGCCTCGATCATATCGCCTCTCTCCCTCCTTTGCTCAAGGGTATACATATTGAGCTCTGTTAATCTGTCCTCATATGTCTTCTGATGCAGTCCCTGCACCATTTTGGTTGTGCTTCTCTGGACTGCCTCAATTTGGTTAATGTCCTTGTGCGGTGAGGCCTCCAATACTGCATGCAGTACTCCAGATGGGGCCTAACCAGTGTCTTGTAAAGATGGATTATTACCTCCCCTCTTATGACTTGTGATACCCCTACTAATACACCCTAACACCCCCCCTAGCCTTACCTACTGCTTTAGAGGTCTGCTTGGATAAGTTCAGGTCATCAGTGATGATGATGCCCAAGTCTCTTTCTTCCTTTGTGACTGCTAGCAACTCCCGTCCCAGCCTATAGGTGGCTTCAGGGTTTCTCTTCCCTATGTGCATGATCTTGCACTTCTTTGCATTAAATCCCAGTTGCCACTCTTCTGACCATTTTGCTAGTTTATCCAGATCTCTTCTCATTCTGCCCACCCCATCTGGATCATCTACTCTGTTGCAGATCTTGGTGTCATCTGCAAACAGACAAGCCTTACCCTCTAGTCCATCTACAAGGTCACTAATGAAGATGTTGAAGGGACTGGCCCCAGGACTGATCCCTGAGGTGCCCCACTTGTGACTTGCATCTCTTCTGACTGTATACCATTTACCACCACTCTCTGTTTTCTGCCCGTCAACCAGTTTGCCACCTAGTTGACCAACTTCTGACCCACCTCGAGCCTACCCAGCTTATTTATCAATCTTCTATGTGGAACAGTGTCAAAAGCTTTGCTGAAGTCAAGGTAGGCGACATCAACTGCTCCCCCTTGGTCCACCACTCTGGTTACCCAGTCAAAGAAAGCTATGAGATTAGTTTCACAGGACCTTCCTTTTGTAAACCCATGCTGTCTTGGATCCTGTGCCCCTATGGATTCCAGGTGTTGCACTATCCTTTCCTTAAGAAGTGCCTCCATAATCTTGCCCACTACTGAGGTAAGACTGACTGGTCTGTAGTTCCCTGCCTCCTGCCTGCTCTTGTGGAGCGGGATCACATGAGCCCTTCTCCAGTCTTCTGGGACCTCTCCTGTGCTCAGAGACTCACTGAACAGTTCTGCTAATGGCTTTGCTAGTTCCACCTTTAGCTCCTTAAGTACCCTGGGATGTATGCCATCAGGTCCCATTGCCTTATCCACCCTGAGCTTAGCAAGCTCTTGTAGGACCCTTTTTTTGTGAAGGGAGTAGTGCTCACCTCCCTCCCCCTGTGTCCATGATGCTGAGCTGTGGGCCCTGCCCTACCTTCTCTTCAGTAAATAGTGAGCAAAAGTATCTATTTAGGATAGATGCTTTTACATGGTCCTCCTCCTCACATGCTCCCTTTTCTCCATTAAGCTTAGCAATACCCCTCTGGACTTTCTCCTTTCACTAATGTATCTATAGAAAGTCTTGTCACCTTCTTTTACTATTCGTGCTAGTGTTTCCTCAGTTTGGGACTTTGCCTGCCTTACTACCTTCCCTGCTTCCCTTAGGGCAGTTTGGTATGCCTCCCTATCTTCGTCCCACTGTGTTCCCTTATATTTCCTGAAGGCCAGCCTTTTGGCTCTGACCTTTTCTGCTACTGTATTTGAGAACCAAAGTGGTTTCCTTTTCTGTCTAACACAATGGGATGTTGCTTCAAGTATTGCATCCTTAATGCTTGCCCACTTTGCCTGTACCCCCTCACCTGTGTTTCTTTTTACCAGGACTAGCTTAACTCTGTTGGCCATCTTATCAAAGTCAGCTCCTCTGAAGTCACATATTTTTGCCTTGGAATGGGATGGTTTAGATGTAGTAGCCAAATTGAACCATACCATGTGATGGTCACTGGTCCCCAGGTGACCTTCTACCTGGAGATCTGTGATCCCTTCCCTGTTAGTCAGTACTAGATCTAGGATAGCCCTGTCTCTTGTGGGTTGTTGTACCGGTTGTTTGAGGCCCTCCCCCTGCAGGAAATCCACTATGTGTCTAGTTCTGGCAGATGTTCCTGCTGGTATTGACCAATCTGTATCCGGCATGTTGAAGTCTCCCATTATCAGAACCTCCCCTTTAGCTGTCATGTTTTGTATATCGTCTAACAGTAATGTGTCTGTGTCCTCCCCTGGTCTGGGGGCCTGTAGACAACCCCAGTTCTTATGGCTGTCCCATTTCCTGTTTCCAGGGTGACCCACAGTTCTTCTGGCTCCTTATGTGTATTCTGAATTTCTGTAGCTTTGATATTTTCATTGACATACAGGGCCACTCCTCCCCACTTTTTGCACCTCAGTCTCTTCTGAACAATACATAGCCAGGTACTGAAGTCTCCCAAGTGTGGTTACTGGTAAACCATGTCTCACTAATTGCTATTATGTCCAGTTTAGCCTCTGACATTATTGCCTGCAGGTCTGGGATCATATTTCCCAGGCTGTGAGCATTTGTGTACATGATTTTCCATTGGGCAGACTTCGGTGTGTTAGTTGTTGGGTGAGGTTTGGCATTACCCCTGTGCGTCGTATGGGGAGACAAACCTTTTTTCTTACCTAGTGATGCAAATGAACTGCAAACATGCTGAATCCCTGTTTGACCACTAGCTGAGGGGGAAGGGGTGTTCTTCCCATTCGACGTATGGGGTGCTGCACCCCTCTCCCCATTTGCTAGTTTAAATATTTTGCAAAAACGTCAAACTTCTGCCCCAATGCACTGACTCCCTCCTTAGTCAGATGCAGTCTATCAAATTTAAAGAACTTTCGCTCCCAGAACTGTTGCCAGTTCCCTACAAATCTGTGTCCTTTTTCCTGGTACCAGCCCTTGAGCCATGTGTTTAGCTCCCCTATCTCCCCTTCTCTGACCTTCCGTCCATCTGCCCCCCTCTCCCAGACTGGCAGGATCTCAGAGTAGGAGATGCCAGATGAAATGGATGATAGTTTGTCACCCAGCCTGGTCAGGTGTTCCTTGGTCTCCACAACTGACCGGCTGGTGAGATCATTAGTCCCTATGTGTACTAGGACATCAATGTTTTCTCCTGCTTTGTGAACAATTTTAGCAATGCAGTCAGTGTCTCTCCATGCTGATGTACCTGGGAGACATCTGACCATTACCCTTGGCTGGAGATGGGTATCAACTCCCCGAATCATGGAGTCTCCTATGATCAGAAGTTTTTAGATTTCCTTTTGCTTTTTGTTTTGGTTCCTGATTTGGGTGAGTTTTGTTGTGCTAGCTCCTGTATGCAGTGTCCTGCTCTGCAGTGTCTTCTGCCTCTTTGTTTGATTTCAGAGATAGAGGCAGATACCTGTTTGTAGTGTTCATATGGTTTTTGGAGGTAATATATTGGAGAGCAGAGAGTGATGGGGCACCCGATTTGCCCCTCCTAACCACCTGCCAACCTCTTGGTCCAACTACCCTCTGCGGTCGAGGTTTTTCTGTTGGATGCTGGGGAAATGGCGGGTGGTTCTTATAATGTATTTCCTCTTGAATATGAAATTTGAGGTGTGCAATCTCTGCCCACGCTGCCCGGAGCTGAGCCCTAAGATCTCCAATGGCCCAGCATGTAGGACAGTGTCCTAAATCCCGTAAGACTGTCCTTCTGAAAATTGTTCCACAGTACCTGCAGTTAATGATATCGATTCCAGATAAGTTGCTGGGTTTATAACCTAGTCAGAGTAATTAGAAGGAAAAAAAAATGCAAGTAATGGTTTGATTGTGTTTTGTTTTTGTTTAACTTGTTATAACAAGTTAAATTACTAGTGCCTCTGTAAATGAGCTCACCTTGTGGATTCCCCACTGATCCACCCCTTCCTGCGCTGCCACAGGAAATGTCACAACTGTGGTACCCTATAAAAGGAGTGTAGTGTGGGGTGGTTGGGGATGGGGGTGGGTGGCTGGGCCCTTCCCCTGCTGAAAAAAGAAGAACTACGGATGAAAGAACAAAGAAGTAAGAGCAGAAACAATCAGTCAACAACAAATGCAGTAACCCTGAAAGCTTATCCTAATGTTAGATAAAACTGTAAAACCTGTAAAGCACCACCTGTAATAATTTCAGAGAAGATATACGCTGTAAGAAGCACTTTGCTACAGAGAAAAATAAAGCAATGAAATGTTAGCAACAAACAGTAGCAATCCCTGTGAGTAAAAATTAAAAATAACACCACACAGTAAATCTGCTTAGCCTAAAGAAGTCTTAATCCTTTTCTATTGCTCTGGTAAGGTTCTCTACTCTGCCTTTCAAGCAGTCTTGGAAGGAAAGAGCTCAGGTGAAGCTAGGTGCCTTGACCAGCAAACCAAGTCTTCTATATAGTTTTGTGTCCCTTGTTTTCTGTCCCTTCTTTTCTCTTTCTTTGTTTTCTGAGTTTTTCCGGGGGGTCTATAAATCTCCTCGTCAGATGGGAAGTGTTGTACCCGTTGTTTTTCTTGCTTTGCCTGGGCTCTAGTGGTAACAACACAAGTCTCCTTAACATCAGTTATCAGGGTCTTGAAATCTGGATGGTCATGGCCAATAAGCACAGGGAATGGTTGATGAAGAACCAGACCAACACTAAGCCAGTGACGAGTCCCTTTGACTTGTAGGTCGATTTTGGTGAGAGGATAGTAATGGGTGTCATCAAGGATACATGTGACGCTAGTTGTGGGTCCATTTGTGGGCTTACCTCTCACCAAATCAGCCTGCACCAGAGTTTGTCTGCTTCCTGAGTCTATTAAACCATATACATCTGTGTTCCCAACCTTCACAGGCAAAATGAAATGCCCCCAATTGGCCAAGGCTAATTGTGTTGGTGCATTCTTTTTCTAAGGGCAGAATCTGGCAATGTGCCACTTTCCTTGGCACTCTCTACACACAATTTCAGGGTTATAAGGTCTCCCCTTTTGAAATGTCTTAACACCCCCATTATTCCCAGTAGTAGCAGAGGAAATTGTAGATCTTACCATGGGCAGGGTGGCACCGGTCCCAGGATATCCTCTTTGCCAGCTGAGTCGAGCAGCAAGATAGTCCTCGGCAAGTGTGATAGCTTTTTCTGTGGTTTCTGGGTGGTGTTCCCTAAACCACATCTGGACATCAGATGGCAAGACTTTCACAGATCGCTCCAGAATAATCATCTCCAGCATCTATTCTGGTGTTTTTATTCCAAGCTGGAGTCACTAGTAGCACAGTTCTTTCAATCGTACAAAAGCCTCCTGGGGGTTGTCACTAGTATGGAACTTAAATGTCCTAAGCCTTTGTCAATATGTCTCTGGGTTAATATCACAACAGCGCAAAATAACTCATCAGATGACCTCGTAATTGTTAGCCTGTTGGCTGTCCATGTGGCTATATGCCAACTGGGTTTTCCTGGTTAGGTAGGGTGCGAGCCTGATGACCCACTGCTCCCAAGGGCCACCCACAAGCTTGTGCCACTCATTCAAACATAGCAAGATATGATTCAGTATCATCTGTCTCACTTAATTTGATGATTTTAATGTCCTTTGAGGAGTCAGTAGAAAGGTGGCTCTGGGACCCAATGGCATGTAGAGCCCTCAGTGTGTCCGACCATCTAGCCTCACTCTGTTGGAGATCCAGTTCACATTTTCTGTCCATCTATATTTGTCTGATGCAGAGCCATGGCAACAATTCCCACACATCCTCAGGGGGAACATCCTCAGGGGGCTCCACCTCAGGGGGATTCCTCAAAAGTAGCCCCTTCTGCCTTCTTTGTCCGGATAGTTTTCCTCTTTACATCCTCTAATTCAGTGATAGGCATCTCTTCATGTGTCTCTGCCATGGCTCTGATGAGGACACCACTGGGCTTCTCTGTGTCCACTGGCTACATCCGTTGTGCACCCAGATAGGATATCTATCCTTGCTGGAGCACTCTTTGGCATAAGTACTCCAACTTTTTTCACTTTATCTGACACCACTGTCAAGGATTCCTGGGAGAAGATGGACACATACACGGAAAGTATGTCAGGCAAGGCAACAAGGCCAAGTGGCAATTTTAGTTAGAAAACAAAAGTAACAGCGGATTGGAATGATCAAAATAAAAAAAAAATAACAGAAGTCAAGCATACAATATTGACTCTATAACTCTAGAAAGGCAGCTAGAGTTCTGGCTAGAGTGCTATTATTCTTAAATACAGCAAACTATATATACAGGAAAACCATAATACACGCTTTTATATGAGGTTTTGTACAAAAATAAAGCTTGCATAGATTTGTGTCCCATCATCAGGGCAAACTCCACCCCTCTTGTCTGTCCAGAGAATAAACATGGGGAAGAAAAGGCCGTCTGGCACTTAGGGACACTCTGGGCAGCAACAAGAGAGGAGCCTGTAGCATTGGAGAGGGAAAGCTGAGCTCAGAATCAAAGAAGACTCTGTTCATATTCTGGGTAATGCCTTCATTATTAAACAAACTGTATTTCTTATAACAGACTTGCAGTCAAAAGTATTCCCAACCTAAATGTCTTTGTTAACAGATCTAAACAAATGTACAAGAAAAATTATACTGTCAGAGTCTTGTCTTCTGTTCTGTTAACACGGCAGTGACAATATTAGGGAATGGTGTGGCAGAACAGAACAGCAGCAGGTGTCTGTACCAGCAAATTTGGACATACTTTTGGTCCTGGCCAGCAGGTAGTGAAAGTAACTGCACATATATATGTATATATATATATATATATATATATATATATATATATATTATATAAAATTTGTTCCACACAAACTGCCCTTTCTATCTCTTACAAGGGAGCATTGTTTACCTAGTGATGTTCCTGAAAGGGATTGGTTGTCCTGTCAAGTAGCAGAGGGCTTGACGGAGTGCAAAAAGTACAATTTAAATTCTAACCTTCAGCCTCGCTACCCGATCTGCAAGTAAAGTAAAGTAACATTTAGCCCTTAAGTACTGCTCCCCTTTCAAACTCCTGTAAAGGAAACGGAGAAAGGAAACAGCTCGGGTTCTGGGCATACAGTACCGGGTTAAATGTGCACAGGCTTTTCTTTCTGTTTGCCTCGAGCTTCTTGGCAAGCCATAACCAGTACTGCAAGACGTCGTATAGGTCAGCAATATGCAGCAGTGAATCAGTACTGCTACAAAGCCAGAGAGCCATAATCAAGCAAATGACAGAGTATCCAGTTCCATAACGGGCCACAGATAGAAATGTTTTTATTTCTTTTTAGGTGCCAAAGGTTTTCTTTGGGGGCTAGTGTGCAAACACACTCTGAAGGACCCAGAGAAACAACAGGACAGAAAGATAAGAGTCTTTTCCAGGTGGCCAATCTGGAAAAGGGTGAAAAATAAGGAGAAGAGAAAGCAAAGAAAAAGGAAGGATGCTGCTGCAGCAGACTAAGGGGGGGAAGGGTCCATAGAGGGGCTCTGCACACTATAACAATCAGATGAAGAAATACTACAGAAAATGTACACCTGAGACTTACCTAACTGGTCACAGGGTGTCAGATGAGGAAATCCCATAGGGAATACACACCTAAGATAACTGGTCACAGGGTGTCACATGAAGAACTTCCATAGGGAACACACACCTGAAATTTACTTAACTAGTCACAAGGTATCACATGGGGAAATTCTGCAGGGAATAAACACCTGAGACTTACCTAACAGGTCACAGGGTGTCACCTGAGGAAATCCCATAGGGAATATACGGTTGAAATTTACCTAACTGGTCACAGGGTATCACATGAGAGTATCCCGTCAAAATCACTAAGAAAAAATTGGCACAGACTTTATAGCATGTGTGGTTTCGGAGTTGATTTTATATATTAGTGAGGTTTTTTTACCATGTCCATTTTCTGGTGTCCACACCATAGGTGCTATGCACAAAGGGGCAGAGGTACACGAAATCTAGATGTACCCCCACCCATATAGCTGCCCATTTGCAGCCAGGTGCGCACCGGCTGTATTTATGACCACCGTCCACATGTCCACTGCCCTTCCCCCACATGCAGGACTCTGCAGAGTAGCCTGGGGCAGGGTCACGGGTCCGGCTGGGCACCCAATTAGATGACCGGACCGGGACCTGTACTGGATCTCTTGTGCGGTAGGCCGCATGTTGGCAGTACACCCCATGGACAACTGACAGCTGCTAGTAGTAGCAGGTGAGGGAGGGCAATGCAGCCCAGCCCCCCGTCAGCACCAATCAGTGCGGTGGGATGGGTGGGAGGCATGCCTGCAGGTAGAGGGGGGGCCAGGGTGGAAATACTGCTGGTGGGGGGCGTCCATGTGATGCGGTGGGGTGGCAGCCCTGTGCTGGTGTCCATGCCCCTGTGCAGAGCATGTGTGATGTGGGGTGGAGGGGTCACCATATTCACCGCTGTGTGCTAGGGTGGGTGGGTGGCTTTCAGCGTCATGGTCCTGTGACCCTGAGGGGTAGGTGGACTGTTCACCCAGTCCAGCAGGGTGTGCATGGGGCACATAGGGGGTTTATGGCTGGCTCTCCCTGGTGCACCCTGCAACCCCCTATGCACCCCCACAGCTAGCACTATGCGCCTTTGTGGATGGCACGCAGTGCTGGCCAGCCCCCGGTGCATTGCCCATTGCATGGCCGGGGGATCAGGTGCATACTCCCTGCACACCCCTCTTCCTGCATCCCACACAGGGGGCACAGTTGGTGCGGGGTGGCTACTTGTCCATGTTATGTGTGCGTAGCCACTCGGCACCTTTCGTGCATAGGGCCCCATGCAATTATTGACCATGCAGTTTTTTCTTCGCTATTTTGACCTAGTCCCTCACATAAGTAAATCCCTTAAGGAATACATGCCTGAGATTTACCCAGCGGTCACAGAATGTCACATGGAAATCTCATAGGGAATACATACCTGAGATGTACCTAACCGGTCACAGGGTGTCACATGGAAATCCCATAGGGAATACACACCTGAGATTTACCTAACTGGTCACAGGGTGTCACATGGAGAAATTCTACAGTGAATAAATACCTGAGATTTCCCTAACTGGTCATAGAAAGTCACATGGAAATCTCATAGGGAATACAAACCTGAGATTTACCAAACTGGTCATAGGGTGTCACATGGGAAAATCCTGTAGGGAATACACACCTGAGATTTACCTAACTGGTCATAGGGTATCACATGGGAAAATCCTATAGGGAATACACACCTGAGATTTACCTAACTGGTCATAGGGTGTCACATGGGAAAATCCTGTAGGGAATACACACCTGAGATTTACCTAACTGGTCATAGGGTATCACATGGGAAAATCCTATAGGGAATACACACCTGAGATTTACCTAACTGGTCATAGGGTGTCACATGGGAAAATCCTGTAGGGAATACACACCTGAGATTTACCTAACTGGTCATAGGGTATCACATGGGAAAATCCTGTAGGGAATACACACCTGAGATTTACCTAACTGGTCATAGGGTGTCACATGGGAAAATCCTATAGGGAATACACACCCGAGATTTACCTAACTAATCACAGGGTGTCACATGGGGAAATATACACTTGAGAGTTACCTAACTAGCCACATGATGTCACATGGAAAATCCTATAGGGAATACACACCTGAGATTTACCTAACTGGTCACAGGATGTCACATGGGGAAATCCAATAGTCTTCCAGGGAACTTATGCCTTGATGGGAAACAGATCAGTCTCCCATAGTACCCTTACAGAAATATGTGTGTGTGACGTGTGCATGCAGAATGCATGCCACATGCTTAATTGTAAAATGTTTGCATGCAGTTCACATACACAAAGTGAACTCAAGTGAACCAGGTCTAAAAGGCAAATCAGGTTCACACTCTGCAAGCTTGACATGTGTGCAGCAGGTAAGCTGGTGCCAACATCTTAAAATCACATCAGATTCGGATGCTGCATACTTGACATGGTGTGAACATCATTTTAAAATCACATTAGGTTCACATGCTGCGTGCTTGCCATGTGTGCAGCAACTAAGCTGGTGCAAATCTCATTAAAAAAAATCAGTTTCTATTTCTCATACTACTGCAAGCAAGTAGAGCCATTAAAATACATTTTTCATTGATTTCCCATTAAAATTAGGTAAACTCATTAATTCTGATCCTTTTGCAAGTTGTTTAATGGCTTTTGATTTTTATCATTGAATTTCTATTAATTTATAAAAAAGTATTGTTTGCTTAATGCTTTAAATGCCTATGATATAGTCAGCCAACATCCCCCATTCCAGATATGTGAAGAGGGGCCTCTGTGTTGTGAAGCCTGACCTTTTTATTTTGGCCCATGCAAATCCCTTGTGTATATTTAGTGCTACAAACAAATGTGTTTCTCCACGACTGATTCTGCTCACTTACTTTCCCTTTGACATTCTGTATAGAGTATATACACTATGGCCATGCTAAGCACTCTTTGTGTTGAGTATGGTTTTGGAAGCATGCACCATACCTCACAATTTGTCACTGAAATGAGTGACATGGACACTCAAAATGAGGTACAATGAGGGACACTAACCCACACAATGATCAGGACACATTTTGAAACATGGAGATACAGTACCTCAAAACATAGCAGAAACTGTTGTATTTACTTGTACCAATACCTAAGAATGAACTTCTGCCATAAAGCAGGGGTGCCATTTAAGAAGGCCGGGGAGGAACCCCCCTGCATTTGTGCCTGGGTTGTTCTTATTGTGTGGCAATAATGGCATTAAATCTGGATTTAATCTTTTGCAAAATAAGTGCCCCCCTGACCTGTGTGCACTCACGCTGCAGGTGCACTCCTGACTTGACTATGTCTGTATTGTGTTGTCCACTCTCTCCACCTATTAGCGGTGACACCATCACACATGACATGGAGGAGCTCCAGTCAAGCAAAAGCACATGAGTCATGCAAGTGTGACACTGTCTTTAAAGCTACAGAGTAGACAGGCTGCACACTACAGCTTGGAGGAGTCGGTGGGCGCTGAACTCTCAGTAGCAGTGTTGTGGTGGCATATTTTTGTTGGTCTACTCCTAGTGAGTCTGTCTCACCTGGTGGCTAAAGGGACAGGGGGTGAGCAGGAAGCTAACTCGAGACTAAGCTACCTACTTACTCTACTAGGCTCACCTTGCAAAAAAAAAAAAAGCACAGGCCCCCCCCCCTTGGCAGCAAGCTAGGCCTAGCAGCAGTGGTGTGGGTGGCCTTCATAGGCCTTGATCAATGTGGTGCAGCAGCAGCCAAGCAAGAAGCAGGCAACGCAGGTTGGGTGTGTTTAGTTATTGAGGTGACTTGGTCGCAGACCATGTTGGAAACCTGGGATGGTAGGTTCTAGCATCCAGCTTCTGGCAGGAGGACGGAGGAGGAATGGACTGAAAATTTGGTTGGTGGCACACTGGGAAAGGCTGCAGGTTCTGGCCAGATGGCCAGGTAAGTAAAAGTAAACTTTTTTTTTAAAGAGTATCTAGGAAAGGAGGAAGGATTGAAATAATGATGTGTTTTTTACTTTTCTGTGCGTTTGGGCAGCTTCATGACCCATATGGGATGGGTATTGAATGGAATGGAGTCGGGGACAGAAATTGGGACACAGTTGTTTTTTTTTTTTGGGGGGGGGGGGTCAGAACATAAGCCAGGAAAAAATCGGTTAATAACTTGGTGGGTTTAAGCCCAAATCTGATGATAGACAGATGAATCTTACACATTTGAATTTTTCCTGATTTGCATATCATTTTTCAGTAACAACAAATGCATTTTTCTTTTTAGAGATGTTCCAGACATTCTAGAACTTGCCACCTAGGGGCAACCTAGCACCTGGCCTACACTGGTTGTTGGTTCCCACATGCTGAAATCTGAAATGGTGCCCGTGCCATAAAGTCTAAATTTACAGGACATCCTCTGTGTGAGCAGCATGTTTCCCATGAGGGATGGATGAGGAGCAGAGCAGTTTTCAGGAATAAAATGAGGGCTGTCCCATGCATTCAGGGACAGTTGAGCAGTATGGTATGCACAGACTCTGGGCAGAGACTATTGGAGTCCCACTGTGGTCAAGCTTATGCTCCTCCCCCAATGAGCTGACCTCCACATCACCACACTCAGGCACATTATGACATAGGGCAAGGGAGACTGCAGAGGTGTGCACCATTAAAATGAATGGGGGTATTTTTTTATTACTATTTTATACTGTACATTATTGATGGAGAGATGGAGATTAATGAAGGCCACTGCTCGACTAACAAATGCCTTGTTAGTAGAACAGTAGCCTTCATTATTCTCCAACTCACCATTGTAATGTATAAAATAGTAATAAAAATAACTCCATTCATTTTAAGGGGGTACGACTGCACCCCAGCACTCTGACCCACGGACATAATCTCTTAAAGACTCCTGCCTCTGGCTCCCTAGTACTCAGGTAAGAGACTCTCACCTTATAGGTATATTTGGTGGGTTGTCTTAGCAGTATGGCCACACTTGTTGTAGTGTGTGTGCATGGGGGGGGGACTGGCAATGTGGGTGGGTGTCGAGTTATTGCTACTTTTGTGTTTGCAACTTAGAGTCAGTTTGCGTGGAAGCATTAAAACTGTGGAGAGACAACAGTAGAAGTACAGGCCAGAGAGAAGTAATTAGGTAGTTTTGTGGGTAAGTCTGTGTATTGGAGGTAAGAAGAACCGCAAGTGTTTCCATTGGTATGTATGTTACAATTCAGTTGTGTAACTGAGGGAGGACAAGAAAACTGAAAAGTAGAACAGTGGCTACAAGCATGTTGCATACACGCAGATGTACAGAATGCGGATTTGTATTGAAGTACAAGCAAGCCATATGTGTGCAGGCAGTATAGCTTAGTGGATAAAGGCACTGAACTGTGAGACTTGAAGACCTGGGTTTGAATCTCATCAACCCCCACTTGTACAGTACATGGTGTGATCCTGAGCAAGTCACTTAACCTTTATGTGTGCACATATCAGTGACCATTTGATTTTTGCATTCCACATGCATGTAGTCTGTTCCACTTTAACAAAAAAAGCATGCTTTCCACACTTGTTTGCTGCACGCATGCCACATGCATGCAGTAGGTTCCAGTTTAACGTGTTAATCATGCTTGCAGCACGCATATCACATGAGTAGTTTCATGTGTGTAGCATGAAAACATTTCATATACTTATTTCTGTAAGGGTACTCTGTCACTGATGGGGTACAGGTCAATCTCCCATGGGAGTCTCACACAGATAGGACACAGGTCAGTCTCCCATGGGATTCCCACTGATGGTACACAGGTCAGTCCCCATGGGACTTACACTTATGGGACACAGTTCAGTAACACAAGGGACTCTCGCATTGATAAGACACTTGTCAGTCTGTTGTGGGACTCACACTGATTGGGCACAGGTCAATCTCTTGTGGGACTCACATGCTAATGAGACACAGTTCAATCTTCACTGTGAAACTAACACTGACCTAACACAGGTCAGTCTCCCATGGAACTCTCACACTGATAAGGCACAGATCAATCTCCAATGGAACTTTCACACTCATGGGGCACAGATCAGTCTCCTACAGAACTCACACTGATGGGGCACTGGTTAGTGTCTCATGGAACTCTCACACTGATGGGACACAGGTCAATCTCCTATCGAACTCTCACACTGGTGGGACACAGATCAACCTCCCATGCAACTCTCACACTGATGGGGCACTGGCAGTCTCTGATGGAACTCTCACACTGGTGGCATGCAGGTCAGTCTCCCATAGAACTCTCACACTGATGGGACACAGGTCAGTCTCCCTTGGACCTACCACACAGATGTCACATGTATCTGTCTCTTGTGGGACTCTTGCATTGATGGAAAAGGGGTCAGTCTCCCTTGGGGCTCACACACTGATAGAACACAGGTCAGTCTCCTATGGAACTCTCACACTACTTGGACACAGATCAGTCTCCCATAGAACTCTCACACTGATGGGACACAGGTCAGTCTCCCGTGATACTACCAAACAGATGTCAAATGGGTGGGATTCTTCCATTGATGGAAAATGGGTCAGTCTCTTGTGGGGCAAACACACTGATAGAACACAGGTCAGTCTTCTGTGGGACTTGCACACTGATGGGACACAGATCAATTTCCCATGGGGTTCTCACAATGATGGGACATGAGTCTGTCTCTTGTGGAATTCTAACACTGATGGGATACAGTTTAGTCTCCTATGAGACTATCACACTGATGGGACACAGAGCAGTCTCCCATGGAATTCTCACATTGATGGGACATAGGTCAGTCTCTGATGGAACTCTCATACTGGTGGTACACAGGTCAGTCTCCCATAGAACTCTCACACTGATGGAACACAGGCCAGTCTCCCGTGGTACTACCAAACAGATGTCAAATGGGTGGGACTCTTGCATTGATGGAAAATGGGTCAGTCTCTAGTGGGGCAAACACACTGATAGAACACAGGTCAGTCTCCTGTGGGACTGGCACACTGATGGGACACAGATCAATTTCCCATGGGGTTCTCACAATGATGGGACATGAGTCTGTCTCTTGTGGAATTCTAACACTGATGGGACACAGTTTAGTCTCCTATGAGACTATCACACTGATGGGACACAGAGCAGTCTCCCATGGGGCTCACACACTGATGGGACACCAGTCAGTCTCCAGTGGGGCTCACATACTGATGGAACATGGGTCAGTTTCTTGCAGGACTCTCACTCTGCTAGGACACAGGTCAGTCTCCTGCATCAAACTCTCACACTGACAGGACACAGGTCAGTCTCCTGTAGGACTCTTACATTGATGGGACACAGCTCAGTCTCCCATGGGACTCTCACACTGATGGGACACAGAACAGTCTCCCATGGGGCTCACACACTGATGGGACACCAGTCAGTCTCCAGTGTGGCTCACACACTGATGGAACATGGGTCAGTCTCTTGTGGGACTCTCACTCTGATAGGACACAGTTCAGTCTCCTGCATGGAACTCTCACACTAATGGGACACAGGTCAGTCTCCTGTAGGACTCTCACACTGATGGGACACAGCTCAGTCTCCTATGGGACTCACACACAGACAGAACAAAGGTCAGTCCCTTGTGAGACTCTCAAACTGATGAGACACAGATCAGTCTCCAATGGTACTCTCGCACTGATGGGGCACAGGTCAGTCTCCAATAGGACACTCACACTGAGAGGACACAGATCAGTCTCTCTTGGGATTCCCACTGATGTAGCATAGGTCAGTCCCCCATGGGACTCACACTGATGGGTCACAGTTCTGAATCCCAAGGGACTCTTGCATTGATGGGACATGTCAGTCTCCTGTGTGACTCACACAGATTGGGCAACAGATTGGGCATCTGTTGTGGAACTCACATGCTAATGGGACACAGTTCAATCTTTACTGTGATTCTAACACTGATGGGACACAGGTCAGTATCCCATGGAAATCTCACACTGATGAGACACAGATTAGTCTCCCATGGAACTCTTACACTGATGGGACGCAGATCAGTCTCCCATGGAATGGATATTATTAACTGCAGGAGACTTTTCAAAAGGGCAGTTATACAGTATTTAGGATGCTGTCCTACATGCTGGACCATTGGAGATCTAAGGGCTCAGTTCCAGGTAGCATGGACAGAGATTGCATGCTTCAAATCGCATATTCAGGAGGAAATGTATTATAAGAACCACCCGCCGTTTCCCCAGCATCCAACTGAAGCACCTCAACCGCAGAGGGTAGTTGGTCTGGGATGTTGGCAGGTGGTTAGGAGGGGCAGATTGGGTGTCCTATAACTCAGTGCTCTCCCAACGTATCACATCCACAAAAAACATACAAAATACAAACAGGTGTCTGCCTCTATCTCAGAAATCAAACAAAAGGGCAGAGGACACTGCAGAGCAGGAGCTAGCACTACAAAACTCACCCAAAACAGGGACCAAAACAAAAAAAGCAAAAAGGGAATCCAAAACACTTCTGATCATAGGAGATTCCATGATTCAGGGAGTTGATACTTACCTCTGGCCAGGGGTAATGGTCAGATGTCTCCCAGGTACATCAGCATGGAGAGACACTGATCACATTGCTAAAATCATGCAGGAAGCAGGAGAAAATGTCGACATCCTGGTACACATATGGACTAATGATCTCTCCAGCAGGTCAGTTATGGAGACCAAGGAACACCTGACCAGGCAGCGAGACAAACTGTCATCAATTTCATCTGTCATCTCCTTCTCTGAGATCCTGCCAGTCTGGGAGAAAGGGCAGATGGATGGAAGGTCAGAGAAGGGGAGACAGGGAAGCTAAACATGTGGCTCAAAGGCTGGTACCAGGAAAAAGGACACAAATTTGTAGGTAACTGGCAACAGTTTGGGGAGTGAAAGTTCTCTAAATTCGATGGACTGCATCTGACTAAGGAGGGAGTCAGTGCATTGGGGCAGAAGTTTGAAGTCTTTGCATTATATTTAAACTAGCAAATGGGGAGAGGGGTGCAGCACCCAATACATTGAATGGGAAGAAAACCTTCCCCCTCAGCTAGTGATCAAACAGGAGATCAGTGTGTTTGTAGTTCATTTGCATCACCAGTTAAGGAAAAAGGCTCAGCTCCCCATATGGCACACAGGGGAAATGCCAGACTTCACCCAACAACTAACACATCAAAATCTGGCCAATGGAAAATCATGTATACAAATGCTTGCAGTCTGGGAAACAAGATCCCAGATCTGCAGGCAACAATGACAAAGGCTTAACTGGACACAGTAGCCATTAGAGAGACATGGTTCACCGGTAACCACAACTGGGAGACTTCAGTACCCGGCAACCCGGCTATGTACTGTTCAGAAGAGACCAAGGTGCAAAGGGGTGGCCCTTTATGTCAATGAAAATATCAAAGCTACAGAAATTCAGAATACACATAAGGAGCCAGAAAAACTGTGGATCACCCTGGAAACAGGAAATGGGACAGCTATACGAACTGGGGTTGTCTACAGGCCTCCAGACCTGGGGGAGGACACAGACACATTACTGTTAGAAGATATACAAAACATGACAGTTAAAGGGAAGGTTCTGATAATGAGAGACTTCAACATGCCAGATACAGATTGGTCAAAAACAGCAGGAACATCTGCCAGAACTAGACACATAGTGGATCCCTTGCAGGGGGAAGAACCTCAAACAACTGGTACAACAACCCACAATAGACAGGGCTATCCTAGATCTAGTACTGACTAACGGGGAAAGGATCACACTTCTCCAGGTAGAAGGACACCTGGGGGCCAGTGACCTTCACATGGTATGGTTCAATTTGGCCACTAGAACTAAATCATCCCATTCCAAGGCAAAAATATGGGACTTCAGAGGAGCTGACTTTGATAAGATGGCCAACAGAGTTAAGCTAGCCCTGGCAAGAAGAAATACAGGTGAGGAGCTACAGGCAAAGTTGGCAAGCATTAAGCATGTATTACTTGAAGCAACATCCGATTGTGTTAGGGAGAAAACAAAGCTCAAAAGAAGGAGGAGGCAATATACTAATATACTAACATACTAGACACTAGCAGAGTAGGCCTACTGGTCTATCAAGTCTGCTCATGCTTCAGCACCCTGACTGGGTACCATAGCCCTCTGTCTCCTTCTAATGTTACTCCATCCCTCAGTCATGCCCCCCCAGGCAAACCAGCCTCTGCTTCACCCCTTGCCTATACCTGTCCCACCCTCTCTTGAATCCCTCCACCGTAGCTGCCTGTACCAGCTCCCCGGGCAGTGCATTCCATGGTTCCACCACTCTCTTAGTGAAGTACCTCCTCCTCCTTTCGCCCATAATCCTACCACCATCTATCTTCCAACTGTGTCCTCTGGTGATTCCACCCTCCTTCAGTCGAAAGATCCTATCTTGGCTTACCTTATTTACTCCCCTGAGGTACTTGAAGCCTTAATCATGTCCCCCAGGTCCCTCCTCTCCTCCAGCGAGAACAGGTTTAGCTCCCCTAGTCATTCCTCATATGTCATATCCCCCCAGGCCCCAGATCATTCTGGTTGCTCTCCTCTGAACCCTCTCCAGGAGTTGGATGTCCCTCCTTAGGTGCAGCCTCCAGAACTGCACACAGTACTTCAGATGTGGTATAACCAGGCTGTTGTACAGTGGCAAAATCATCTCCCTGTTCCTTGGGGTAATCCCCCAGTGATTCATCCCAGCATCCTATTTGCCCTGACCACAGCTCTCCTGCACTGCTCTGAATTATTCATGTTAACATCCACCAAGACTCCTAGGTCTCTTTCCCCTGCCGTGGCATGCAACTCATCCCGCCCCAGGGTGTACACATAGTTGGAGTTCTCCCACCCTAGGTGTAGCACCTTGCACTTGGAGGAGTTAAATTTCAATTTCCAGGTGCAGGACCACCTATCCTGAGTATCCAGGTCCTCTTGCAGGGCCAATCCTCCTTCCCCCACCACTACCTACCACTTTGGTTCCCAAAAACAGTAGCAGAAAAGGTCAGAGTCAAAAGGCTGGCCTTCAGGAAATATAAGGAAACACAGCTGGACAAAGACAGGGAGTCATACCAAACTTCCCTAAGGGAAGCAGGGAAGGCAGTAAGGCAGGCAAAGGCCCAAACCGAGGAAACACTAGCACAAACAGTAAAAGAAGGGGACAAGACTTTCTATAGATAAATTAGTGAAAGGAGAAAGTTCAGAGGGGGTATTGCTAATATCAAAGGGGATAAAGGGGAGTGTGTGAAGGAGGATCAAGGAAAAGCATCTATCCTAAATAGATACTTCTACTCAGTATTTACTGAGGAGAGGTAGGGCAGGGTCCACAGTTCAGCACCATTGACACAGGGGTGAGGGAGGTGTGCACAAGTCCCTTCACAAAAGAAAGGGTCCTACAAGAACTTGCTAAGCTCAGGGTGTACAAGGCAATGGAACCTGATGCATACATCCCAGGGTACTAAAGGAGCTAAGGGTGGAACTAGCAGAGCCATTAGCAGAACTGTTTAGTGAGTCTCTGAGCACAGGAGAGGTCCCAGAAGACTGGAGAAGGGCTCATGTGATCCTGCTCCACAAGAGTGGAAGCTGGGAGGAGGCAGGAAACTATAGACAGGTCATTCTTACTTCAGTAGTGGGCAAGATTATGGAGGCACTCCTCAAGGAAAGGATATTGCAACGCCTGGAATCTATAGAAGCACAGGATCCAAGACAGCTTGGGTTTACAACAGGAAGGTCCTGTCAAACTAATCTCATAGATTTCTTTAACTGGGTAACCAGAGTGATGGACCAAGGGGGTGCAGTTGATGTCTCCTACCTTGACTTCAGCAAAGCTTTCGATACTGTTCCACATAGAAGAGTGATTAACAAGGTGGGTAGGCTTGGAGTGGGTCAGAGAATGGTCAACTGGGTAGCAAACTGGTTGGCGGACAGAAAACAGAGAGTGGTGGTAAACGGTATACAATCAGAAGAGATGCAAGCCATGAGAGGGGTACCTCAGGGATCAGTCCTGGGGCCTCTCCTCCTCAATATATTCATGAGTGACATTGTAGATGGTCTGGAGGGTAAGGTCTGTCTGTTTGCAGATGACACTAAGATCTGCAACAGAGCAGATGGTCCAGATGAGGTGGGCAGAATGACAAGAGATCTGGATAAACTGGCAAAATGGTCGGAAGAGTGGCAACTGGAGTTTAACACAAAGAAGTGCAAGATCATGCACACAGGGAAAAGAAAACCTGAAGCTACCTATAGGTTGGGAGGGGAGTTGCTGGCAATCAAAAGGGAAGAAAGAGACTTTGGCATCATCATCACAGATGACCTGAAATCATCCAAGCAGACCATTTAAGCAGTAGATAAGGCCAGAGGGATGTTGAGGTGTATTAGTAGGGGTATCACAAGTCATAAGAAGGAAGTAATAATCCCTCTTTACAAGACACTGGTTAGGCCCCATCTGGAGTACTGCATGCAGTTCAGGAGGCCGCAACTGCACAAGGACATTAACAAAATGGAGGCAGTCCAGAGAAAGGCAACCAAAATGGAGCAGGGACTGCATCAGAAAGCATATGAGGACAGATTAATGAAGCTCAATATGTATACCCTACAGCAAAGGAGGAAGAGAGGTGATATGATCGAAACATTCAAACATCTTAAGGGCATTAACAGGGTGAAAGAGTCTAACATGTTTCAGTATAAGACAAATAGCAGGACAAGAGAACACAGCATGAGATTAGAGAGAGGCCGATTAAGGGGTAATGTGAGGAAGTTATTTTTCATAGAAAGTGTCGTGGATGCATGAACCTGCCTACCTCAGGAAGTGGTGGCTATGAATACAGTGCAGGGCTTGAAACAGGCATGGGATAGGCATAAGGGAGCAATACAGATGAATATGAACAGATAGGCCATTGACAGAGTAAAGGCCTATGGCACATTCATAAGGTAGAAAAAATGGGCAGACTGGATGGGCCTTGTGGTCCTTATCTGCTGTCAAATTCTATGTTTCTATGTAGCTTTCACACTGATGGGACACAGCTCAGTCTCTCATGGAACTCTCCACTGATGTGGCACTTGTCAGTCTTTGATGAAACTCTCACACAGGTGGCACACAGGTCAGTCTCCTGTGGAACTCTCACAGTGATGGGGCACTGGTGAGTCTCCCATGGAACTCTCACACTGGTGGCACACAGGACAGCCTCCCATGGACTTCTGCATTGATGGAACATGTGTCTGTCTCTTCTGGAATGTTCAAACTGTTAGGATATAGATCAGTCTCCTGTGGGTCTCTCATACTGATGAAACACAGGTCAATCTCCTGTGGGACTCTCACATAGGTCATTGTCCCATGGGACTCACACCCTGATGGGGCATGGGTCAGTCTCCCATGGGACGCTCACACTGATTGGACACATGTCAATCTCTCATGGGACTCACACATTGATGGGGCAAAGATCAGTCTCCTGTGGGACTCTCACACTGATGGAACATAGTTCAGTACCCCATGGGAGTCTCACACTGATGGGACACTTGCCAGTTTCTTGTGGGATTCACACTTATTGAACACAGGTCAGCCTCCCATTGGACTCACAGTAATGGGACACTTGTCAGTTTCTTGTGGGATTCACACTGATGATTGCTATAAAATCCTTTATTCTCAAGTTTTTCAGTATAATCAGTCAGCAAAGCTATTTGAGGCAAAATAAAAAAATTATTAAAAGCAAAGAACCACCTATAGCCTTGGAAATACTACATAAAAATAAGATGGGAAAGAAATTGCTTTCTTCTCTTTATTGGGTGATCCAGGAAGCCTCAGTGGTGGACAGTAAGAAGGTGAGGCATAAATGGGAATGAGATCTGGGACTAAATATAACAGAAGATATGTGGCAACATAATATAAATGCCTATGTAAACAATGTACTATCAATAAAATTACAACAGAATCAGATGAACATGACTCATAAGATTTATTATATTCCAAAATAATTAAACCAATTTAATCCAAATATTAATGACAAAATCCCCAGATGTGCAGCAACTACTGGCACATTGATACATTTGATAAGCTCTTGTCCATATCTTTCAAATTTCTGGTTTAATATTGAACAGTTCTGTACAATTGTATTTAAGAAGCAAGTCTTGTTGTCTCCTGTAGTTAAATTATTGGGAATTCATCCCAATAAGGAACTTTTAGATGAGGAACAATAAAAATTGCTAATATTGTTTACAATTGTGGCAAAAAAGTGAATCCCAATGAAGTGGAAGAATTCTGATAGACCGGTCTTCAAAACATGATTAAACATGATAAAAGATATTTCTAAGCTGGAACAAATTTGGTACTGTAAAAATGGTAAAAAGTATAAGTTTCCAAAAATGTGGCCCTCGTTCCAAGCGGCAATCTATTTCAATTATAAAAACTTAAAAAAGCTTAGTTAGTTTAGTTCCTGGTCCCTCCCCCCCTTTGGTAATGATTATTCGAATATAAGAAGATTAAGCCAGAGGAGTATTTTAGTCATGGAAAAGTATCTTGGTATTTGATTCTGAATTGGGGGGGGGGGGCGCGAGAAGGATTCACGCTGATGGGACACAGGTCAGTCTCCCATGAAACTCTTACACTGATGGCACACTGGTTAGTCTCTAATGGAACTCTCACACTGATGGGACAAAGGTCAGTGTCCTATGAAACTCTTACATTGAAGGGGCACAGTTTAGTCTCCCATGGAACTCTCACATTGATGGAACACAGGTCAGCAGCTGATGGAACTCTCACACTGGTTGTACACTGGTCAGTTTCAGATGGAATTCTCACACTGGTGGTACACAGGTCAGTCTCCTGTGAAATTCTCTAAATGATGGGGCATTGGTCAGTGCCCCATGGAACTCTCACATTGGTGGCCCACAGGTCAGTCTCCCATGGACTCCCACATTGATGGGACATGGGTCTGTCTCTTGTGGGACTTTCACACTGTTGGGATACAGGTCGGTCTCCTGTGGGTCTCTCACACTGATGAAACACAGGTCATACTCCTGTGGGACACTCACACTGATGGGACATGTATAAGTAATAAGACACGGCAGGGTGTGCATGAAACATATTTTACTGCACGGCCAGGGGCATAATAAGGAATGAGGCTGCAGGCCGAGTGACCTTAGCTGCTGGCCATGCAGTAAAATATGTTCCATGCACACTGTGCAGTGTCTTATTGCATTTATAAAATGGTCTAATTTTTCTTTATTTTAAACAGTTAGAAAAAATCATGTTTAAATATTGAAAAGCACATTTGCTTATGGTAATTTCTGATAAAATAGTTCTTCTACCTATTGCGTAATGGCATCATTATGGATGTGCTTTATAAGGTTTGTTCTGTGTTGGCATTAATACTAAAGTTTGTTGCCAGCATAATAAAGGGGCACTAACCCCCCCGATGAAAAAAAGTGAGAGAGAGAAAGAGAACTGTATTATTTAATTTTGTTGTTGTGTTTTACGGATGACAGCACAGGAACACAGGAGGGACGTATGAGGAAACTGCAGTAAAAGCGAACAGGGAATTCTACCAGTGGCAATGAAATGTCAGAAGAAAAATATTTTTTCTGTTAGTTAAAAAAAAAATCCTTCTATAAAACTTTGATTAATATTTTATAAGATTCCCTAAGCATTTGTTAGGTTTTACAAGTATCGGGGTTGGAGTGAGTGACTCAGAGCATCTTTGCACTTTTAAAGAGTATGCGCGTACACTGAGGAATCGAGTTAGTGTCAGCTGTGGCAGGGGTCAAAAGCACCAGCTGATGGCAACGGGTTCCATACGAGGCAGTAATAACAAGTTAAATCACAAAGCAGGGCTGGCTTTTGTTTTATGTTTTCATTTTTATGTTGGCTCACGCTTACGCACCAGCCAACATATTGCATTAGTAGCAGATCTGGAGGTGCGGTGACTGTTGGGCAAATGCAGGGCACGCATCAGTAGGTGCATCCCTCATTCCTCAATAAGTCAACATGCAGGCGCCACACCAGGAATATGTAATGTGGTGAACACATCTAAGGAAAGGTCCACTGCAATGAGAGCAAACCTCATCATACGCAGCGGCACCACCTGACGTGCCTTCCCTGGCGAAACATTAGAGTAAGCATGGCGGCACACTGCCTGCCACAATGCCAACTTTGGGGTGCCCAATCCCCCTGTTGGCATGCCCTGACCCAGTTAATACACCCCCCATTTGTTATGTGCAGAAGGGGTGCCCAATCCCACTCGGCTCTTGCCCCCCCTCGGTATGTGCCTACGGGGGTGCAAATCCCCGTCGGCTAACCCCCACAAACATGCAGATGGCACACTGGGAGCCCACCCCAGCATACCAAATGCCCCAGTAAAAAAAAAAGTCCCGCAATTTTTTTTAACCTGTACAAGAAGAAAACGGTCTCTCATGGTCTGTCCTGCTCCCTGCCTCAACCCGCACCCACCCTCTGAGCACCCTGCCTCCCAACACCCCCCTCACCCCATGCTTACCTCCAGAGTCTGGCATGATGCTCTTCGGTGGACCGGAAACACGCCTGCACTCTTCAAAGCCGACCGCGAGCTGAAGAAATGCTGGTAAGCTGTATGATGGCATAAATAGGGTTTTTTCAACTTTGGTGCATATCTTGGGCAATTTTTGGAATTTGTGCACCAAATTTTCAACATGGGGTTATTGGGGCCTCTCCTCATGAATTCAGTCACTGTCATGGTGCTATTCGGTCCCGAAAGGTGATTTCGCAGTCACTGAGCAGAATCACCTTTTGGGACTGTGTAATGCAAATGAGAGTGCCACTGTTCATGAGGGGGGCTCTCAAAAAACCTATGTTGCAAATTTGGTGAAAAAAATCAAAATAATCGCTGTTTACGAGCGTGTGTTGCGCTGTTTCCACGCATGCGCGTAACTTCATGAATTTGTAATATTTTCACTCCAGATTTTCAAAATTGCCATTTTCCCATACCTCCTTATGAACAGTACAGCTGCCATTTTACATATACTGGCTGAAATGTGTTTTCGCATGTCCAGTGCAGAATAGCACAGCTGCTGTGCAAAATTGGTTTTTGGGACAGTTTGAGAAAATGACGATGACATTGTTCATGAGCAGAGGTCCTAAAATGCCTGTGTTGAAAATTTGGTGATGAAAGTCAATAAAATGACTGTTACAAGCGTGCATTGTGCAGTTTCCATGCACCCTTGTAACTTCGCAAATTTGCAATATTTTCATGCCAGATTTTCAACACTGGTATTTTTTCACACCTCCTTATGAACAGTACAGCTGTCATTTTTCACAGTCTGCCCAAAATGTGTTTCTGCACCTGTGGCACACAATGGCGAGGTTGCTGTGAGAAATCACCTTTTGGGACAGATTAACAAAATCACAGTGCCACTGTTCATGAGGGGAGGTCCCAAAATGCCTATGTTGAAAATGTTGCTAAAAAAATCTCAAAAATAATTGGGTTATCGATGTGTGTTGTGCAGTTTCTATGCATGCTCATGACCACCAATTTTCCATATTTTCACTCCAGATTTTCAGCGTTGCCATTTTTTTATGCCTCCTCATGAACAATACAGTTGTCATTTTCCACATCCTGCCCAAAATGTGTTTCCTTCCCTGTGTCGCCAAATAGCATAGCCACTGTGCAAAACCACCTTTCAGCTTACAAACTGATTATGCCGCTCTTCATGAGGTGGGGTCACAAAAAGCCTATGTTGAAAATTTGGAGTGAAAATACCAACAAACGCCTATAATGTTATGGTTTCCAACCGTAACACCCCACCTTGTAGAGACTGCAAGGCATCAGGGGTGTGACTTGGGATCATTGGCTGTAATGATCACGCCATTTCACCCCAACCCCCACCATGCAGCCAGTGACAGGCATTGAGGTGTGCCTTGGAGTGTTAGGCCCTAAAATTCACCCATTCTCCTATACTGCACCCATCTCAGCATAATTCTTTATGGAATGGGGTAAGGTAGGAGGGTAGGTAGGTAACATTTTTATTTTTATACAGGATATCACATGTCATTGGGGATGAAATCCCTGTTTACAAGACAAGTCCTGTTTGGTTACATACTGTAAAAGTAATAAATCATGTATTACAAATACTAAGATTTTTATAAGGTTTGTTAAATACAACATTCACTATACACTATGCCAAATGCATAATAACAGTCTATCAGATACAACAAACAACAAGTACAAAATGTACAAAAATGCCAACAGGCCTAATTACATTAAACTACAAAATGTTCAATGAGGACAAAAAAACTAAGATGAAGTGCACCATGGTATATGGTCTAGATTTACAAATCCCAATAGTAAACCAAGCAGTTAACAACTACATACAATCTAGAGTGAGTTCAAATTCAATCTACATCCATTACATTATAACAATTTCAATTGACTAATAAACAAAACTAAAACACAATTACATCACATATCAGAATTGCTAAACATAGTAATAAACCAAACAGTTAACAATTACACACAGCCTGGAAGATTGATTTCAATCCTGTTTTAAATACATTTGTGGATGCCACTCTCATTGAGTATGGAAGTATATTCCACCATATTGCGCTTGTTTTAATGTTTTTACACCAAATTTTGTTTTATTATAATTACCTTTTATTTTATTAACATAAACAGATCTAGTCAAGGTCCGAGTAGGCTCAATCTTTTTCATCAGTGCATTAACTGATATGTAATGAGCCAGTTGCTTTATAAAAAAGTGATGCAATAATTTCAACCATATCTCACCATTTCTCTGTTCTAGGGTAGTCCATCCCAGAGTAATTAATAATGTACAGTGGTGTGTTCTATAATGACATCCCAAAATAAACCTTGCAAGTTTATAATAAATTTTATCTAACTTAACCCACATTAACTTAGGTGCAACCCTATATATAACACTTCCATAATCCATGGTTGGCATCACCATCTGTTACACTACGTTTTTTCTAGTCTTTAAATCCAAATGTCTTGATGTTCATCTAAGGGCCCCTAGTTTCCTACTAACTTTATTCAATAACTCCTTAATATGTTCTTGAAAATTTAGCTCTACATCAAATATTACGCCCAGATATCAATATTCAGTTACCTGATCTATTAGAACATTTGACAAAGATGTTATACCCAAGTTTGGTTTGTTTCTATTCCCAAAGTAAAGGACTTTAGTCTTCTTTATATTCATTGCCAGCCCTGACCTGGTGAACCACTCCCCTATGCTGCTGAAGTCCCTCTGCAGGTCATCTCTCACATCTGCAAAGTCTAACCCAGTTACACCAAGAGCCATATCATCGGCATACAGCCGGATGTTTGATGTTTGAACTGTCTGGGGAAGATCATTGCAGAATATTAAGAATAACAAGGGCCCTAGTACAGATCCTTGAGGGACTCCTCTTTCTACTAATTTAACTGTTGACGATGTCTGGGACACACATACCCTTTGAGATCTTCCTGTTAAATATGATTTAATCCATGCCAATGGTCCCTCAGTAATGCCGATAACCCAAAGTTTTCTCATCAGCAGTGAGTGGTCCTCTAGGTCAAAAGCTTTAGACAAATCTGCAAATAAAACTGCAGATTCCTTTCCTTCATGCAAAGAAGTTGCCACAAGATCATTAAAATCAATCAAAGCTGAATTTGTGGAAAGTCCTTTTCTAAAACCTGCCTGATATGGTGTAAATACATTATTTATTCCTAAATAGTCCATTATTTGTATATTTACTAACTTCTCCAGGCATTTAGATAGTATTGAAAGCAGAACTATTGGTCGATAGTTGCCTGGATCACTTTGGTCGCCCCCTTTATATATTAGAATAGTTTTACTCTGTTTCCATTTAGTAGGAAAAAACCCTGTACTTAAACTCCAATTAAACATATATACTATTGTTGGTGCTATATAATCAGCAGCCATTTGTAAAAACCTTCCTTCCAACCCATCTATGCCAGGAGATTTATGAATTTTAATTTGTTTTAAACTTATTTTTACCTCCTTTATATTCAATACTCTAAATCGAAAAGGTGGATATAACCCTTAAATTCTGGCACATCCTGGGTCTTGTTCAGTGGGACTCTTACCTCTAGAGCTGGGAGATTAACAAAAAAATAATTTAACAAATTTGCTATTGCCTTGGGTTCTTTTACTGCCTTCCCCTTGTGAATCAATTGATTAATGTTTTGTTTATTTTATTACCTGGACTAATAATGTCGTTAACTGTTTGCCAGAATTTTTTTTTGATTATTATTCCTATCTATTTTCATTTTAAAATAGTTCAATCTAGCCCTCTTTATCTGTTGTTTACAGTTATTCCTTTTATTTTTATAAATATCCCAATCACTACTTGTTTTTGTCTTTTTAGCCAATTTCCACAATCTATTCTTAATCGTAATACTTTTTAATAAATTATCATTTATCCAGGGCTCCCTAGCTTTTCTCTTACTTACTTTTGTTTTTGGTGCATGCTTATCACATATCTCCAAAAATCTAGCCACAAAATACTGTACAGTTCGATCTAAATCTGGAATTAATTTGCATCTCTCCCAATTTTCTGTCTGCATGTCCAAATTAAAGCTGTCAATTGAAAAATGTTTCATGTTCCTAACCCATCCCTCCCTCAATTGTATCCTTGGTTGTACCATACTATCTATAATTGCCCAAATTAAATGATGATCTCCCAATAATGGGGGTTCAACACCCTTTGAATGGACTTTTAACTGAGGTGAGACTAGCAACAAATCTAATAGTGTACCCTTAGTCATACAGTTTGTGTATCTAGTAGGTTCATCTATCAGCTGGATTAAATCAAGGGGTGACAACATTTCTTTTAATCTATTGCCTCTCTGATTATGCCAATCTGAGTTTAAATCTCCCATTAAAATCAACAATTTATCTTTTACTTCATCCTGAATTATACCAATGGTCAATTCCAAATCCACCATCTTTGCATTGGGGAGAGTACAAAATCCCTATAGCAACTTTTAAGTCACACAAATAGAGTACTATAAAGTGCACATTTCCTGTATTACCTTTTGTTAAAACTTTAACTGATCCCAATGTATTTTTTATATAGAGAATAACCCCCCCCTCCCCTTCTATTCTTCCTATCTGAACGATAGATATATTTGATATCCTGCCAAACCTATTTCACCATCATCTACCTTATTTGTAAGCCAGGTTTCAGAGAAACCTGCTATATCCATTTTTTGGGCTTCAAATAACATTTCCACCAAATCCATTTTTGGGGCCAAGCTCCTTATATTGTCATGCGTTATTTTTTAATTAATATTCGACTTCTGAGTCAGCCCTGGGTTCAGTTCTATGTCCTCCCCCCAAATATTAAAAGCAAGGTAAATGTAACATTATCAGAACACATATTTCTATGTATTTTATATGCCTCCAGAGGTTTAAATTGACTTGCAAAGTAATAAGTCGTCCAAATTCTTGTGAACCCCCTTGTGATCCTATTTCTAAATTAATTGGCCAATACTAACCCAGTTTACTAGGGACATCCTCAATTATACAGGAATAATTAATTGAACATACGAATAGCAACAAACACATCATTTTGCCTACATACATTATAGTACCTTAAACCTGTTGGGACTATGTTTCAAAATAATATTTACCTTACCAACGCTTAAATACTAAATACTATAAAAACACTCCCTTTTAGTACACCATAAAAAATACAGCCTATTTCCAAGTTATAATATTTTGCTGTCTAAATTTAAATAAAATAATCTACCCACCCCTTACTTTTTAACTTATTTCTATATAAAACACTACTAGCCCTTCAAACTGCTTTTCAGATTTTCCTTGCTATGAGTAGTGCTTGTGCCACTCACAACGCTCGCGCTTGTGAGCGGCACGAAAATTTAAAGGTCTCAGTCCTTGCCTTTGATGATGATTCCAGACAGCTGACTCTCCCCGAGCCCCCTGCTCACAACAGTGCACAGAAAAAGATAGATGTGAAGTCCAGGCACAGAATATAAAAGTATAAGACCCAAAGACCCCAAAGCACACCACAACACTTGTCAGTGCCTACAGGGTAGGGTGAGGTAAAATGGCATGAGCATTATAGCTGATGCCCCAAAGTCACACCCCAGTGCCTGTCAGTCTCTGCAGGGTGGGGGTGGGGTTGGCGTCAGTTCCATACTTCACTGCCATTCCTATTATGCATCTCTAACCCCTGCACTACTAATGCCAATGCCAGTGAGACAACATTCGGCATTGACAAATCCTTGGTTTTTTTTCAGCTGAAAGGGTACACAAGCAAGGAGCTAGAAGCACCAGAGTTTTCCTGATCAACCGCAAGTGAGGGATGAGCCACATTAGCGAGTAAAAAAAATGGTGGAATTTGAAAACCAAATGTTCCAATGGCACACTAATTTTTTTGCCACTGCAGTCATGGTTTCCAGTACATGTTTTCACCTGTGCATGGAACATATTCAATGCACAGTCATTAGCCAATCAGATTGTCAGAATAACCCTTGCCATTTTATAAGGGTCAGTCTCCTATGGGACTCACACACCAATGGGGCACAGGTCTGTCTCCCATGGGACTCACACATTGAAGGGGCACAGGTCAGTCTCCTGTGGGACTCTCACACTGATGGGACACAGTTCAGTATCCCATGGGTCTCTCACACTGATGGGACACTTGTCAGTTTCTTGAGGAATTCACACTTTTGGGACACAGGTCAGCCTCCCTTGGGACTCACACTGATGGGACACTTGTCTGTTTCTTGTGGGATTCACAATGATGTGACACAGGTCAGTCTGCCATAGGACTCTCATACTCACTGGGCATAGGTCAGTCTCTCATGGGACTCTCACGCTGATAGGGCACAGGTCAATCTTTTACGGGACTCACATGTTAATAGGACACAGATCAATCTTCACTCTTACACTGACGGGACACAGGTCTGTCTCCCATGGAACTCTCACATTGATGGGACACAGGTTAGTCTCTGATGAAAGTCTCTGATGAAACTCTCACACTGATGGGACACAGTCAGTCTACCATGAAGATCACACACTGATAGAACACAGGTCAGTCTCCTGTGGGACTGTCACACTGATGGGACACAGGTGAATTTCCCATGGCACTCTCACAATTATGGGACATGGGTCTGTCTCTTGTGGAGTTCTCACACTGATGGGACACAAGTTAGTCTCTCGTGGGGCTCACACACTGATGGGATACTGGTCAGTCTCCAGCAGGGCTCACACACTGGAGGAACATGACATGGGTCAGTCTCCTGTGGGACTCTCACTCTGATAGGACACAGGTCAGTCTCCTGTGGGACTCTCATAATGATGAGACACAGGTCGGTCTCCCATGGGACTCTCACACTGATAGGACACAGTTCAATCTCCCATGGGACTCACACACAGATGGAACAAAGGTCAGTCCCTTGTGGGACTCTCGCACTGATGGGACACAGGTCAGTCTCCTATGGACTCTAACAGTGATGAGACACAGACCAGTTTTCTACAGTACTCTGTCACTGATGAGGCACAGGTCAATCTTCCATGGGATTCCCACTGATGGTACACAGGTCAATTCCCAATGGGACTCCCACTGATGGGACACAGTTCAGTAACACAAGGGACTCTCACATTGATGGGACACTTGTCAGTCTCTTGTGGGACTCACACTATTTGGGCACAGATCAATCTCTTGTGGGATTCACATGCTGATGGGACACAGTTCAATCTTCACTATGACTCTAACACTGATGGGACACAGGTCAGTCTCCTATGGATCTCTCACACTGATGGAGCACAGATCAGTCTCTTCTAGAACTCTCACACTGTTTGGGCACTGGTCAGTCTCCCACGAGCTCTCACACTGATGAGACACAGGTTAGTCTGTCAGGGAACTCTCACACTCATGGGACACAGATCAGTCTCCCATTGGACTCTGATATTGATGAGACAAAATTCAGTCTCCCATCAAACTAACACTCTGATGGGGCTCTAGTCATGCTCCCATGGAACTTTCACATGGATGGTACACAGGTCAGTTTCCTATGGAACGCTCACACTAATGGGACACAGGTCAGTCTCCCATGGAAATCTCCACTGATTTGGCACTGGTCAGTCTCTGATGGAACTCTCACACTGGTGGTACACAGGTCAGTCCACTGTGGAACTCTTACACTGATGGGGCACTGGTCAGTCTCCGATGGAACTCTCACACTGGTGGTACACAGGTCAGTCCACTGTGGAACTCTTACACTGATGGGGCACTCGTCAGTCTCCCATGGAACTCTCACACTAGCGGTACACAGGACAGTCTCTCATGGACTCCCGCATTAATGGGACATGGGTCGGTCTCTTGTAGGACTTTCATACTGTTGGGATATGGGTCAGTCTCCCGTGGGGCTCTCATACTGCTGAAAAACAGGTCAAGCTTCTGTGGGACTCTCACACTGATGTGACACAGGTCAGTCTCCCATGGAACTCACACACCGATGGGGAACAGGTCAGTCTCCAATAGGACTCTCACACTGATGGGAAACAGGTCAGTCTCCCATGGGGCTCACACATTGATGGAGCACAGGTCAGTCTCCTGTGGGATTTTCACATTGATGGGACACAGTTCAGTATTCCATGGGACTCACACTAATGTGACACTTGTCAGTTTCTTGTGAGATTCACACTGATAGAACACAGATCAGTCTCCCATGGACCTCTTACACTGATGGGATACAGGTCAGTCTCTGATGGAACTGTCACACTAGTGGTACACTGGTCAGTCTCCAATGGAACTCTCACACTGGTGGTACACAGGTCAGTTTCCTGTGGAACTCTCACATTGATGGGGCACTGTACAGTCTCCCAATGAACTCTCACACTTGTGGCACACAGGTCAGTCTCCCATGGACTGCCACACTGATGGGACATGGGTTTTCTGTTGTGGGACTTTCACACTGATGGGATACAGGTCAGTCTCCTGTGGGTCTCTCACACTAATAAAACAGGTCAGACTTCTATGGGACACTCACACTGATGGGACACGTAAGCAATAAGACATGACAGGGTGTGAATGGAACATATTTTACCTCACGGCCAGGGGCATAATAAGGAATGAGGCTGCAGGCCGAATGACTTTAGCTGCTGGCCGTGCAGTAAAATATGTTCCATGCACACCCTGGAGTATCTTATTGCGCTTATAAAATGGTCTAATATTTCTTTACTTTAAACAGTTAGAAAAATCATGTTTAAATGTTGAAAAAACTCATTTGCTTATGGTAATTTCTGGTAAAATAGTTCTTCCACCTACTGCATAATGACATCATTATGGATGTGCCCCCTGACGAAGGGTTAGTTCCCGAAGTGCCGGGGTGATTGGTAGTGTGGCCGATCCGGGCACAATACTGTAATCTAAGCAAGCAATAATACCCAAGAGGATGGGTGGTATTGGGCAATACTGGACCACCCAGGGGCGCAATGAGGTCCGACGCTGCAGGCGGAGGGCCTTATAGCCCCTGGAAGGTCCGGTATTGCCCATACCACCTACTCTCGAGGGTATTATTGCGCTTAGAAAATGGGCACTGTAAAAAAAAAAAAAAAAAAAACAAATTAATTAAAAATTACTTTTTAGAACGTTTTGAAATGAAATAGTTCCTCTGCCTGCTTTACAAGGATGGTCTTTTGTCCAAATGCAGACAATAGTTAGAAAGTTGGCAAATTGCAACAGATTCTTTCATTTCTTTTTTTAGTTGAACAGCCCCCCCCCCACACATATTACAATTGTTTTATTTACTCTGTACACTTGCTTTGTTTTATGTTGAGAAGCTGTTTTTGTCTTGCTGATGTTTTTTTCACATAGTCAGAGGTCATGCTTACACTGGGTAGGTCAGAGGTTGTGATCATGACACAGAAGCCCGGCATGGGAGAGTAAGCGGGTGTTCTCGGGAGCCAGTTGTTTTATTTTTTTTACACATTCCTGGTCCTCGCTGCCTTCCATGTAGACCGGGACTGTGAAGGGGAGCATCTGTTTTAGCCACCGGGACTGTGAAGGGGAGCATCTGTTTTAGCCACAGTCAGCGAGCGGGCGACCAACCGACCGGAGCAGCAGGAGCGAGAGTGCTGACAGTTGTGGGAATGTAAGTCCCTAAATATTCACCGTAACAGTATCGGGGATTGCAGGGCATGGGGAAAGATCAGTGGTGGCAGTGTTTTAGAGGTGAGCAGTATTATACATTTGAAATCTTTTCTTTTTTGAACAGACGTTGCAACCGGCAGGAGGAGGGAGGAGCGAGAGTGTCATCGGGTGACTGAGCTTTTGTTGTAACTGTGTGGGGAATTGGGGGCATGGGACAAGGTGCATATTTTTTATTTAGAAAAACAGATGTTAAAAACGGACGTTAAAAAATTAATGTAGCTAGCAGGCAGTTGTTTAAGTCAGAAAGGAGTGTACCGGGAGAACTGATGGTGGTTGAGCTCTCTCGCTAAGCGAGGGAACAAAATGGCAGTGTTTTACAATTTAAATTAGTTGTTGCAGCCAATTATGTAGCAGGGTGGGCACTACAATACTTATTGGGTGAAGGGGCACTGTAGACTGGTACTTTTTGTTTCCTGGGCATCTATTGAAAGTTAATGTACCCCTTTGGCAAGGGTACTAGCCAATCAGATGCCAGGAAATAAAAAGCCCATTTTCTAGTAAGCATTAAAGCTTTTTTGAACTGTCTTTCGGTACTGTTTGCCTTGATTTAATTTTCGTGGAGTGCAGTTGGTATTTTGTGTTTGAATGGATGTGCTTTACAAGGTTTGTTCTGTGTTGGCATTAATAATAAAGTTTATTGCCAGCTTAATAAAGGGGCACACACACCCCCCCCCCCCCCCCGATGAACAAAAGTGAGAGAGAGAACTGTATTATTTAATTTTTTTGTTGTGTTTTATGGATGACAGCACGGGAACACAGGAGGAATGTATGGGGAAACTGAAGTAGGCACGAACAGGAAATTCTACCAGTAGCAACGAAATGTCAGAAGAAAACTATTTTTTCTGTTAGTTAAAAAAAATCCTTATCTATAAAACTTTGATTAATATTTTATAAGATTCCCTAAGCATTTGTTAGGTTTTACGGGTATCGGGGCAGGATCGAGTGACTCAGTGCATCTTTGCTCTTTAAAAGAGTGTGCGAGTACACCGAGGAATCGAGCTAGTGTCAGCTGCGGCAGGGGTCAAAAGCAAGGGTGTAGACAGGCATACTCACTGTACACATTTGTGTACAGTTTTGTTGAGTGCCTGTCACAAACCATAATCCACTCTGTTAATATTATCATTCTAATCTGTAGTATTTGGGTTAGTGTAGGCCACTGAGGAATGTCCAATACATGTATAACCTCTTTACAGAGTAGAAGAGTCATCTGACAACAATTTGACTTGTTTGGAAGGGGGTGCCATTTGGAAAGGATGTGTACATTTTTAATTGGGGGGGTGTAACTATTGGATATTGTGTACAAAATGGAAATTTCTGGCTACACTCCTGGTCAAAAGCACCAGCTGATGGAGACGGGTTCCATACGAGACAGTAATAACAAGTTAAATAACAAAGCAGGACTGACTTTTGTTTCATGTTTTAATTTTTTTTTTCTTCAGTTGATAAAGGACACAAGCGAGGAGCTAGAAGCACCAGAGTTTTCCTGATCGGCAGCAAGTGAGGGATGAGCCGCATTAGCGAATAAAAGAAATGGTGGCATTTGAAAACTGAATGTTCCAACAGAACACTGATTTTTTTGCCACTACAGTCATGGACTCCAGTACTTGTTTTTACCTGTGCATGGAATACATTCCATTCAGTTATTAGCCAATCAGATTGTCTGAATAACCTTTGCCATTTTATAAAGGTCAGTCTCCCATGGGACTCACACACCACTGAGGCACAGGTTAGTCTCCCATCAGACTCTCACACTGATGGAACAGAGATCCGTCTCCCATGGGACTCGCACACATTGATGGGGCACAGGTCAGTCTCCCATGGGACTCTCATACTGATGGGACACAGGTTTTTTATTTATTTATTTTATCTCAGATTAACACCTTTGAGCACAGGTGCTCATTTACAAAGGTTCCATGTCAGTCATGGGAGGGTAACACAGATGCAGAAATATTACTATAAACTAAAATGACAGAAAACAACAGTATATCTAAAATGATACATTGATAACTGCGTGAGAAGATAATACAGTTTAGTTGATGATAACAGTAGCGGGAATGACAAAAGCAACAGAACCTGGAATTGATAACAGTGTTGGATTCTCAAGTAAAAAGCATATAATAAGTAGTGGGTGAGAGAGGCTAGAGAGGAGGAGATAAGTGTATCAGAGGGAGATGTAAGGGGAGGTACTGCCAGTATAAAGACAAGTGTACATGCTTAAGGGTGGGAAGAGAGGGAGAAGGGAAAAGCGGGGGGTTACTATCAAGAAAGGGGAAGTAGGGAGAGTGGGTGTAAGGAGACTAAAGCTCAGGATGAAGCGGCAAGGTAACTGAAAAGTACTAGGCAGACCTTAGAGGTGCAAGGTGCAGATATCAAGTGAAGCAGTCGCAAGAACTGTTAGCCACGAGGGTCAGTTTTAGCTTGGTCTTGAAAGCACCCAGTTTTTGCAGTGTTGAGTCTTCATAGTCCAGAGAATTAAACCATTTAGGTGCTCTGTAGGTGAAGGAATGCTGGCCTTGTGATGTCTGGCATCTAGGGACTAGGAGAATCTGGTGAGCAGCAGATCTGGTGAACTTAGTGGGTTGGGAGGGGGTAAGCAATGCCACCGTCCCGGGTGGCATTTGTCTTAGAAGCCCCTTTTTGACTAGTAAGCAGGTTTGAATTTTAATCAGATTTTGTAGTTGAAGCCAACCTGTCTGTTTGTATAGATCACAGGTATGTGCAAAGCAATCAGACCCTGTAATTAACCTGCAGGCTTTATTTAATTCAACTGTTATCCTGTGGAGCAAGGTGTCAAAAGCCGATCCATAGATTATGAGGCCATAATCAATGGCTGAGAGGATGGAACTATACACCGCCAGTTTGAGGGCTTCAGGGGTTAAAGTATGCTTGACCAAGTAGACCAAGTTTTATATTTACTGCCTTTGCTACAGCTTCAATATGATGTGAGATGGAGAGGTGTTTGTCCAATGTGACCCCTAAATATTTGAATTGTTCCACTACATCAAGGGGGACACCTTGTTGGTTTTTTATATTGTGTGCATGCATTTTAAATTTGTTTCTTGTGGAGCTGAACAACATTACTAGTTTTTTTTGTAATTCATCATAAGCTTTTGATTAGAGAACCAGGTTTTCGACTTCATCAAAGCCACTTTTAAGATAATCGTCAAGTACAGCAGGGTTAGGTTGGCTTGAGTAAATGACAGCATCATCGGCGTATAACAGTATACGCTGGTGGCAATGGAGGGGAAGGTTGCTTACAAAACTACTAGAAAGTAGAGGGCCAAGGATAGAACCTTGTGGCACACCAGAGCGGACATTATATTGGTGTGATAAGACATTGGAAGTTTTTACACACTGAGTGTGATCATCTACAGTATGTAGTTTTTTTTACCAAAGCATCACTTCTTTTGACACATCAGTGTTGGTTAATTGTTGCAGAAGCAGGGGGTGGCTGACAGTGTCAAACGCCTGCGTTAGGTCAATGAAGGCTGCACCCACAAGATTCCCTTGATCGAGAGCATGGTGTATGTATCCAGTAAATTCCAGGAGGGCAATTGTGGTACTTTGCCTTTTCCCGAAACCGTGCTGTTGCAGGCAATGAATGGAATATTTTTCAAGGTATTCAATTAGTTGATCAGCAACTAACCACTCCAACACTTTGGACAATGGGGGGAGAATGGAAATAGGTCTATAGTTGGTATGGGAGGTCGGATCACCCGATTTGTGGATGGGTGTAACTTGCGCCGACTTCCAAAAGAGATGGAACTGGGATAGCCTTAGGGAGAGGTTGAAAATATCTGTGATAGGAGCAATAACCTCATCCAGGGTAAGAGCGATAAATTTTAAGTCAAGGGAATCGCCACTATTCCAAGACTTACCTAGGATCTTGCGCACGTGTCTTTTAACAAGGAGGACAGTTACTTTCTTAAAATAGAAGGGTGGGATAGGGTGTTGGTTCCCATTGTGTTCATGAGAGGCCCCAATTGTCGACTGCTCAGGGGGAGGTGTGAACTGATTAAAGAAGTCAGGAGGGAGGACACCACTAAGGACCATGAAAGCATTATTGAAGATATTTGCGATGGTGAGGGGGTCTATATTTGAAAGAACATCAATGCCAATCACCGAGGGGGCAAACTTTGGGAGTTTTCCAGAAACATCTTTTAAACTGGACCAGAAATGTCTACTATTCCCCCATGATCTGGTAAGCAATTCTCTATGATGTTTGCATTTTTCCAACCTAATGTCCCAAGTACAGGAATTTCTAGTAGTTTTATAGGCTTGCACATCTGCAAGATTCCCAGAAGCTTTAGCGTGCAACCACAGGAGATCACGCTGCTTCATCTTGGATATAGTTTTGCCATAATCCATGAATTTGACATGCCTTAGACTTTCTGAGTTTTCATCAGAGCATGCCTATCACAGGCCTCATTGAAGCATGAGATGAAAAGCTGCAGGTCATGATCTACATCCACCGCGGTGTCACTGTCAGACCAATCAATGGAGTGCAGCTGTAACTTTAAGGGATCAAGGTGCCCCCATTTTAGCCCTCTGTTTCTTACAGTTATTTGAGGAGGCTTGGAGAATTTATTTGTCCAGAAGCATGATATTGGGGAGTGATCACTGAGGGAGTCAGTGTGGACAATTACATTAGTAATGTGTACAGGGTGGTTTGATAGGATCCAGTCTATTAAAGTGCTTGTTCCTGTTCTATAGTTGTGTCTGGCTGGCAGTAGTATAAGTTGTGAGAGGTGGAGGGTAGATAGGGTATCCTTGTAGAGCTGTGTGAGGGCGCAAGCCAGTTTTGGTTAAAATCACCCAAAAGTATAGCCTCAGTAGTGAGAGGGTTCCACCCAATGAAATCCAGTAGGCTACGCAGGCCAACTTCCCGATTTTTAGGTGGAACATAGATTGAGAACAGACAGTGCTTTGTTATGTGCACTTAGGAGTATTTTGATGGCTAAGGCCTGCACATGGTGCTCAAGGCATATTGCTGGAAGGGCATGCCCCATAAATATGTCTTTTAAATAAATAACACAACCCCCACCTCTTTTAGCCTGTCTATCAAGCATGAAATTATATCCTGAAAAGTAATGGCCACATCTGGAATTGATGGGGACAGCCACGTCTCCACTACAGACAAGACATCTGGTTTATGGAGAGCAACCCAGGCAAGTAGGGAGTCCATTTTTGGGAGAAGGCTGCAAATGTTTAATGATGCAATGGAAATAGTACCATTACTTCTATTAGTGTGGTTAGGTATAGGTCCAATGGGGCCTGGGTTTGGATGGATGTTGCCCGAGCATAGAAGTAACATTTGGATGAGCAGACGATGGAACTCTCACACTGGTGGTACTCAGATCAATCTCCTGTGGAACTCTCACACTGATGTGGCACTGGCCAGTCTCCCATGGAACTCTCACACTGGTGGTACACAGGTCAGTCTCCCATTGACTTCAGCATTGATAGAACATGGGACTTTCACACTGTTGGGATACAGGTCAGTCTCCCATGGGGCTCTCACACTGAAAAAACACAGGTCAATCTCCTGTGGGATTCTCACACTAATGGGACACAGGTTAGTCTCCCATGGGATTCTCACACTTATGGGACACGTGCCAGTCTCTTGTGGGGCTGAAAATGATTGGGCTCAGGTCAATCTCTTGTGGGACTCACATGCTTATGGGACACAGTTCAGTCTTCACAGTGACTCTAACACTGATGGGGCACAGGCTAGTCTCCCATAGAATTCTCACACTGATGGGGCACATATCTGTCTCCCATGGAACTCTCACACTGATGGGACACAGCTCAGTCTCTCAGGGAAGTCTCGCACTGATGGGGCACTGGTCAGGCTCTCATGGAACTCTCACTCTGATGGGACACAGGTCAATCTCCCATGGAACTCTCACACTGGTGAAACACAGGTCAGTCTCCTGTGGGACTCTCACACTGATGGGACACAGGTCTGTGTTCCATGGGACTCACACAATGATGGGACACAGGTCAGTCTTCCATGGGACTCACACACACTGATGAGACACAGGTCAGTCTCCCATGGGAGTCTCACACTGATGGAACACAGGTCAGTCTCCCATGGGACTCACACATTGATGGGGCACACATCAGTGTCCCATGGGACTCTTATATTGATGGGATGCAATTCAGTATCCCATGGGACTCTCACACTGATAGGACACAGGTCAGTCTCCCATGGGATTCCCACTGATGGTAGACAGGTCAGTCCCCCATGGGACTCACACATATAGGACACAGTTCAGTAACCCAAGGGACTGTCGCATTAATGGAACAGCTGTCAGTCTCTTGTGGGACTAAGACTGACTGGGCGCATGTCAAGTTCTTGTGGGAGTCACATGCTAATGGGACACAGTTCAATCTTCGCTGTAACTCTAACACTGATGGGGCACAGGTCAGTCTCCAATGGAGCTCTCACTCTGATGGGACACAGATCAGTCTCTGAAGGAACTCTCTCACATTAATGGGGTACAGATCAGTCTCCCATGGAACTCGCATACTGATGGGACACAGGTCAGTCTGCCATGAAACTCTCACACTGATGGGGCACTGGTTAGGCTCTCATGGAACTCTCACACTGATGGAACACAGGTCAATCTCCTATGGAACTCTCACACTGATGCAGACACAGGTCAGTCTCCCATGGAACTTTCACAGTGATGGGGCACTGGTCAGTCTCCAATGGAACTCTCACACTGGTGGTACACAGGTCAATCTCTTGTGGAACTCTCACACTGATGGGACACAGGTCAGTCTCCCATGGGAGTCTCACACTGATGGGACACAGGTCAAGCTTCCATGGGACTCTTACACTGATGGGACACAATTAGTGGTGGGTGAAATGGCCTCAATTTGCTCCATGGAGAGATTTGCGGAGTGAAGACAGATTCATGAAGTGCTCCACAGTGCAAAGTGGAGTACTTTGCATCATAATAGGTAATGCAAAGTCCATTGAAAACAATGACTTTGCGTTACTCCGCCTTCCCCAGTCCACTACTCCATAAATTTTAAGGTGAAGTACATTGAAAACAATGTACTTCGCCTCGCTTCAACTTGTTTTAACCTCCAAAGGTGAATTTTGCAGTGATTCATGGGATTTCAGGTCACATGAGCTCTAGATTGTTCTGCACAGCCTCAGTTCGAGGAAGTGTGTGTAGGAAGCTGTTGGAGACAGTCTGCTCTGAGAGCTCTCTGCGATTCAAACCTTCTAAAATCTGCTAAAAACAACCTTTTTGAGTAATTTGTTTTGCTGAAAATTTAGTTCATCAATTGTAGGAAACCCTCCTGTGCTCATATCATCGAGTGTTTATTGTTTGTGTGTGGATTTTGAATGTTAATGTATAACATTCAGTCGGTGTACTGAGAGACAGTGGAAGTGTGCTTTGGGAGAGGGGCGTATCTGTGGTGTACGTAGACTTAAGTTGGAGAAATAGGGAGTTCTTTGTTTTTGGTTATATTTTTCTTGTATAACCGACTGTGTTAACATACACACAGTAATATTTTCAGTAATTGTTGACATTGTTTTGCTGATTGTGTGTGTTGTGGACCTGCTGCAACAGTGCATAACTTCAGGTTGTTTAAAATGTGTTATATATTACTGAAGTTTTCAATTTGCTACACATTACTTGTAGACAAATTGTGTGTATGTGTGATGCGTGACATCAAATAATACACCTTTTATTGTGCCACAGTGTAATTGCAGGTATAGCAGTGTGAACCTGCTATCAACTGCACCTGTGTGATTTTGTACTGCCATTGTGGTATCTCTTCTTGGTTTTGCACTGTTGTAATCTGCAGTCAGTGCTCCCCACCCCCCCACCGACAAAGGGTATTCTTTTCCAGATTGGATTGTTTGTGACTTGAGAGCACCACTGGTTAGTTAAGGTGTTGTTGAACTTATTGTGACTTTGCGTCTGTATCTTGTTGAAGCCACAGTAGTTTTTTTGGCTTCACATCCAGCGTCATTCCCTCCGCCTCGGCCCTCACCAAGAATGAACATTCCAAAATCTAAATTTGTTTAGAATATTCTTGTTGATCCCCCAAAATGCCCGCAAAGAGACATGCAAGCAAAGCTGTTTCTCGCCATGGCACTGCTGCCAGTGGTAAGATTGTCTATGAGTGTGGTAGTATGCAGTCACAGAAGTGCATTGCTGATGTGAGGAAAGGTATTTCTCCTTCAATGTTTTTTACAGCGCAATCAGTTGCTTTACTCATAGATGGAGGAGATGATATTGTCCCAGCTGGTGGTGTTAGTGCAGTTGCTGGTAGTGGTATAAGTATTACTGCCTCAAGTTCCACTTCTGACCAGTTTACCATGTCCAAAAATATAGCGGAGTGTGAAGCAGTGACAGTGTATATGATGCCATACTCCCCAGTAACATCCCAGTAACTGAACATGAGGATTCTGATCATCATGTCAACGATGGCACACAATGTGACATTTCTTCCACCGCGGTACAGGTCACGCATTTGTCATGCAGTGATTCACAGTGTGGTAAAAAAATTTCAGGTGATGGTGGTGCTGATGATGATGAATCTGATGATGCTGTTGCTGTGGTTGCAACATGCAGTCCACATGCCAGCATCCACACAGAAGATGTGGATGATGTTGATGAATATGATGATGATGTCAGTGACCCCTGTTGGGAACCGAAGAAAAAGAAATTCAAGGTGGCTATGTCTGGGTCTGTTTGCATCACCCCCCTCCCATAAAAAGTTGTGATTTACCAGTTTCAGTTGATGATGACAATGATGACCCAGTAATAATGATAGGCAGTCATGGTGGTCAGTTGCAGTCTAAATGTGTCCTGCCTGAAAAATCATGTAGCATACCCCCCCACTTCATGGCTTAAAAAAACAGAGAACAATAAGCAGCAGCAGGGGGTACATGTTATAACTACAGCATCACAATCCCTTGTTTGGGATTTTTTTGTGCAAGATGCAAATGATGAGTCAGTTGCAATCTGCCAGGTTTGCCAGGTGCGTGCGAGTCGAAGTATAAAGGGGAGCCATCTGGGCACAGGGGGACAGCATAAACATCTTATGAAACAGGCACATGGCACTGTGGACCCAGCACAAGATGGCAGCTAAGACCTGTACCACAGTGGGATGTTCACCCTCATCAACCATAATGAGCATGTTATCCCCTTCCATGACTGTAACATCAAGTAGAAAATTAGATGTGTGCAGTAGTGATGAAATAAGAGCAGAGGATTACTACAGGCGTGATGAAGTGGAGGAGCAGAAAGATTTTGAAATCTAGTCCAGTGGTGGTGAGAGTAGCAGTTTTGGTGGTGGTCAATGCAGTATGTCTAGACTAGAGCAAGTGGTACATCAACCCCTGTTGGCAAATCCGGGAAAATAACTGCATTTCTGGGTTTGTCATCACTTGTGCAACCATCTTCATCACACGTCCACACTCCACCCCCTGCGATTCGCAGAGCAGAACCATTTGTCATCACACGTTACAGAGTGCTTTTGTGCATAAGCTGAAGTACGCACCCAATCAAACAGTGTCACATGAACTTAATGCTGCTGTAGCTGAAATGCTGGCAACTGATCTTTTGCCCTTCTCCTATGTGGAGAATTCTGAGTTCCAGCGGTTTGCTGCATGTGTCTGTCCAAAATGGAAAGTCCCATCCAAGACATATTTTTTGACCCATGCTGTCCCCGAGTTGTACCGTACTGTGTCTGACTCAGTAAGACATGCCCTTCAACATTCCTCCTCTCCATTCATCCATCCATTTAAGTGTGGGTATGTGGACAAGTGGCAAAATAGTGGGGAGTTCATATTTGCTGGGGGTTGTTTGTGTTGTTGGTAGTGTGAATAATCAGTGTAGTAAGATGGAGTGTCATGGTAGCACTCTTCCAGGACTTCGACAGCATGCAACAATTGCTATGCGCAATGTGACCTGTTCACACACTGGTGAAAACATGTTGGACCTGGTACTGACTGAAATTGACAAGTGGCTGAACCCCCTGTCCCTGAGAGCTGGGTTCATAGCAAGTGACAATGGGTCAAATGTGGTGAAATGCATCACGAATGGTGACTTTTTTCAGGTTCCATGCATGGCCCACTGTTTACATCTTGTGGTGCAGGAGTTTCTGCAGCATCCTGATATAAAGAAAAAGCTGACAGTTGCATGCCGTATCTGTTCTCACTTTTCACGCTCTGCAAAGGCCCGAGACCAACTTTGGCAGTAGCAGATCCGAAACAGCCTCCCGCTGCACTGCTTGAAGCTGTAAGTTGTCATCCGGTGGAACTCCACTTTATACATGGCTGAGATGTTGTATGAACAGTACAAAGCCATCTCAGAATATCTTGTCATGCACACTAGCCGTGACAGTTCCGGGGTCTCCATATCTATGACTACTGAACAGTGACACCTCATGGACTTTGTAATAACAATCTTGAGGCCTTTTGAACATGTCACACAGGCAGTGAGTGGCAAGTCTGCTTCCATTAGCCAATCAATTCCACTGCTGTGGGTGCTGAGGTAGACATTGGTGAATGTATAGCATAACCTTGATGTTGATAGACAGTGCTAGAAATGTGTTTTTGAAACACATGCTGACTGTATTTGACCAGAATCATCACATCTTGAGCATTCAGCATAGTGACAACTTTGCAATAGCAACAATGCTGGACCCATGATACATACGTGGAATTGCCTCACTACTGGAGGGCCGTCCTGAACAGGTAAAAACTGTCAGTGGGCAACTGGTGCACTTGGTTCATGGGGCACAGAAGTCACGTGCCAAGGTCAGCAAACCTCAGCAGCATAATCAGGCTGAAGGTGAACCTGGAGGAGTAGTATCAAGCATATCCTGTAAGGGGAAGGGGACTGCAGTTCCAGGTGGTCTGTCATCAAAAGCGGCTGGCGTTAACCCACTTAGGGAGGCTTTGTCCCAACTGGGGATTTGTGACATAAATGATTCCAGAGAAGCGGATGATGCATCAACCACTGGACATAGAACAGCACAGTGAATGGATGAGTCATATTTGTCTGAAAACAGGCATCTGTCAATCACTGATGATCCCCTTTTATAATGGAGTGGAAAGGTCAGTGAATGGCCAGAGCTGACTGCTGTGGCACTGAAGTACCTGACATGCCCACCCTCCAGTGTGAGTGTCGAGAGTGTATTCAGCTCAGCAGGTGCAATGGCTCGGGATAATCTTACAAACCTCTCTCTCCTGCAAATGTCAGTTTGCTGACATTCATAAAAATGAATGAGAGGCACACCAGCTCAGACTGCAACCTCTGTATTCATACCCTGGCATAGTCATGGTTTTGCTGATGTTGTAGAAAGGGATCATCCTGGTGGCAGTGGTAGCATGAAACACTCTACCATTGATGTAGATGATAACACAATGGAGAAAGAATTTCCCAGTGGTCAGGATTCAGACATAGAAGACTGTGAGGGCAGCTTTCTTTATGAGGAGGAGGATGATGAATGATGATGAGGTTACTGCTGGCAGTTTTTTTAACCTAAGTGGTTAAAAGGCTGTCACATTTCTTGTATGATACAGGTTTTCTTTTTCATGAAGTTAAACCAGTGTCGCACTCATAGTGACTCAAATTCCATATGTCAGTCACATTTATAACACAGAGCACAGTATATCCTGGCCCCCGGACTACCACCATCATAAGACCACTGTTACCTGTTCACCTTTGCCACCATAGGGAATGTGACTGTGTGTCCCCCTGGACTACCACCACCATAAGACCGCTGTTCGCCAGTGCCACCATAGGGAATGTGACCATGTGTCCCCCTGGACTACCACCACCATAAGACTGCTGTTTGCTACTACCACCATAAGGAATGTGACCGTGTGTTCCCCTTGGACTACCACCACCATAAGACCACTGTTAGCCACTGCCACCACCACCAGATGCAGGAAGATGTGAGAGGGAATGTCATCATGTACCTCAGCTATGACCACCACCACCCACCACCATCATTGTGACAATGTTTTCCATTACATGTCTTGACCATGCCAAGGCAGATGGAGCCAAACAGGAGACCACATCCATGAGCCACAGGCACAAGGCTTCTTACTATTAAAACTATAACGTGAGTATGTGTACTAATGTTTTTCATGCTATTCAACTTCCTTTAGCTGTATGTTTTGTTTTCTGCTGCTTTTCTGAGCTGCAATGGTCAAACACATACTGTCAACTTATTTTGTTTTCTTACAGTTAACAACAAAGGACTGTCCTTTGCTGAAGGTCTGTATCAATGGTACAGCAGCAGTACTGTCTACATGAACCTATGGGATATCCATTTCCAATCCATACTGGTCTAAGTATATCAATTTTATTTCATCTGTTGCTTTTTTTTTTTTTACATAAGAGTGCAAAAAATCCAACTGATGATTCATAAACTAGGTGGCATGTACATCACAAGAAATATTTCTGCAACATATCAGGCACTGTATTCCAAATTTGCAGCTGTACAGCCATAACAGTGTTGAAAAAGTTGGACTCGGGTCATGTTACTTTTACTTGACAAGATGTGGTTTTAAAATGTAACTTGAGATGCAGGGGCACTGACACAGTGTATTTGTTACACAGCCTGGTACTAAATTAAATTGTGATCTGATGATTGCAGTGGGACAGCTTGTTATCTATGTTAATCCAGATACCCATAGTGGAACAGCCATGGCTTAAACATAATGTCTTATGTCTGCAATCAAATTGTAATAAGTCCTTCATTTCTTTTTATAGGAAACTTCCAGATGCTTTGTGATGTCATAGTTGCCTTATCCAAAGAACTTCTTCAACATCATGCCCCCCCAGGCTGGGGCAGACATGCAACAAGCAGAAGATGTTTGAATTGATGATGACCATGACCATCATTACTGGACTGGAGAAGGATGCAGATGAAATCTGTGAAGAAGTAACCAAATAATAAACCATTAATGAGACCTACTTGCAAATATGCTTCCCCGCCCCCCCCAAAAAAAATACTTACTTTCATTGACTTGAGAGTATTCCATTTCCAATTTCAACGCCAACATTTCTCATCAAGCACTGGAATGTGCACACCAACAGTATGTGACCTGTGATACAAAACAATACAATGAGTACGTGTGTGTGTGTGTGTGTGTGTGTATATATATATATATATATATATATATATATATATATATATATATATGTCAACCCCCCACCTAGAAAATATATATAAACTCACCAAGGCTACTATTAGTGTTATCACACAAAGGGCACCCTTCCATCCGGTTGAGGTGACCGCATTGCATTCGCAGGAATCGCAGCACACTTTGGACAACCAACAGTTCTCTGGTTGGAAATGGTCATCATTTCTGATGGAACACTGAATGGATTCATGTCATGTTATTCCTCCTTCACACGGTTTGACAAGACACTATGTATCATGACATCATCATCACAGTATGTTAATTTTTTGGACAAAAGACAGTTGCATTTTGGGGATGCATAAAAATTCTGGGGACTCTGTGTGACCACTGTGCACATGAGAGACTGTGTAATACATTCTTTGGGACTTTGCATGTGGTGTACCACTCCCATTTCACTTCATCAGCACTTGGGAATTTTCTGGACACAAGACAGTTGCATTTTGTGTGTTGTGAGCACATAATGTCATAATTAAATTAGAAATTAAAGCAGCAGTGCAACAATGTGATAAAAAGTTTGACCTCTACTTTTTATGCTATTTTAGATTTCCAACCACTTACCTCCTGACTTGTATGATACAATTCTTTTCACGATTTGTGTCTGCTTTAGTACTTTTTCATGTCTGAAAAAATAAAAGGAGCACTCCTTTTAATATGGCTCGGACCAGGTTTTCATCAATATTTGCAGCTGGTTTTGAACAAATATTGTTCTGTGAGGTCAGAAAACACTGCCTGCTGCATAATTGTTAATTTCACTCACAACAGAAGTGATATATAAACAACTGATGGACAAAAAACAGTGGAAAATACTGATGAAGACCCGGTCCACACTGTATTAAAAGAAGCACTCCTTTTATTATTTCAGACATAAAAAAAGTACTAAAGCAGACTCAAATACTGGAAAGAATGGCATCACACAAATCAGGAGGTAAGTAAAGTGGCAATGTAAAATAACATAAAAAGTATAGGTCAAAATGTTCACCAGATTGTTGCACTGCTGCTTTAATGTCATCTCAAAAAATAAATATTTCTGGAGCCTCAGTAATGTTTACTTTGTGTTGGGACTCATGAAGTGTTTGTCAAAAAGCAGGACTGAGCAGTGCAAGTATGCTGTGCTAAACTGCATGTGTGCCGTCAGTGTTCTTCCTGTGTGTGCAGACATTGTCCAGCTTCATGCAAACATAAATATGGTGTGACTTGTTGCAGTATGTAAAGAATAAAGATAACCTACAGGAGAGACAGGGAGGGGAGAAGAGGGGGAGGAGTAGCTCTCTATGTAAGGGAAGGGATAAAAGCAACAGAACAAAAGAGTAAACAGGGAGGAGAGGAGGCACTGTGAGTCACCTTAGAGACTGGAAACGGCACCACAATCTGCACAGGAGTTGTATATAGGCCCCCATCTCAGGGGGAGGTAATGGACAAGGATATGATAGAAGGCATCCTTAGGATGGCAGAGAAAGGGGAGATACTGTTGATGGGGGACCTTAATATGCCAGATGTTAACTGGAGCACCTTTGCTGCAGCCACATCAAAGAGCAGGGCCATTCTTGATGCCCTACAGGGGGCATGCCTCAGACAGCTAGTTTTGGAACCCACTCATGAGGGAGCAATCTTAGACCTCATACTCTCAAATGGGGACAGTGAGAGGATCTCAGATCTAGAAGTGGGTAACCACCTGGGAACAAGTGACCACCAAACAGTGTGGTTCATGGTAAACTCAGCTACAGAGTCAAGGCATACAAAAGAGAGGGTACTGGGCTTCAGAAGGGCTGACTTTGGCAAGATGGGAGAGTACCTCAGAAAAGCACTAGCAAACAGGCTTGAAGGAGGGGTGGAGCAACAATGGGGAAATATCAAAACTGCCATCACAGAAGCAACAAGTCTTTGTGTGAAGCAAATAAACAAATCAAAGCAAAAGAAAAAGCCACTATGGTTCTCAAAAGAGGTGGCGGTGAAGGTTAGGGAGAAAAAGATAGCATTTAGGAAGTATAAGGAAACACAGAAGGAGCAGGACAGAGAACTGTACCAGTTAAGGCTGAAGGAAGCAGGGAGGGAAGTCAGAATAGCAAAGGCCCAAACTGAGGAAAAGATAGCCAACTCAGTTAAAAAGGGGATAAACCTTTTACAGGTATGTCAGGGAGCATAGAAAGACAAACGGAGGGATAGTGAGGCTGAATAGAATATGGTGGGTAGGCAGAGAGGGACAGTGAAAAAGCAGGGATACTGAATCAATACTTCTGCTCAGTATTCACAAAAGTGGAGGAGGGGAAGGTATCTAATTCAATTGACATAAGCACTCTGGATAGGGGGGTCAATCCCAGTCCTTTCACAGAAGAAAGGGTTCTGAAAGAACTCCTAAAACTGAAGGTGGACAAAGCAATGGGGCCTGACAAGATTCACCCCAGAATTCTAAAAGAATTAAGGGGAGAATTAGTGACACCACTGACTACCCTTTTTAACAAATCATGGGAGGATGGTGTGCTACCTGAGGACTGGAGGAAGGCAGATGTGATTCCCCTTCACAAAAGTGGGAGCAAGACAGAACCAGGAAACTACAGACCTGTCAGTTTGACCTCTGTGGTAGGGAAAGTGATGGAATCACTTCTGAATGAAAGAATTGCTGAGTACCTAGAGGCCAGTGAGGCACAGGACCCAAGGCAGCATTGGTTCACAGCAGGAAGGTCATTTCAGATGAATCTAATTGATTTCTTTAACTGGGTGACCAAAGTAGTAGACCAGAGAGGGGCTGTGGACATGGCCTACCTAGACTTTAGCAAGGCATTTGACACAGTCCCATGCAAAAGATTAATACATTAACAAGCCTGGGAGTGGGTCCCAGGGTGGTAGCTTGGGTAAAACATTGGCTGGAAAACAGGACACAGAAGGTAATTGTAAACGGAGTCCACTCTGAAGAAAGGGGGATTACTAGTGGGCTACGCAGGGTTCAGTACTGGCTCCAGTCCCTTTTAATGTCTTTATAAATGACACTGCAGAGGTACTGGAAGGAAAAGTATGCCTTTTTGCAGATGACACAAAGATCTGCAGCAGGGTTGATACACAAGGAGCTGTGGAAAGGATGAGAAGGGACTTGGCAAGGTTGGAGGAATGGTCAGAAGTATGGCAGCTTGGATTCAATACAAATAAGTGCAAAATAATGCACCTGGGAAACAAAAACTCAGGGGAAGAGTACACAATGGGGGGAGGTAGTAACAACAACAAAAATGGAAAGGGACCTGTGGGTAATCATATCAGATGACCTTATGGTTGGCAAACAATGCAAGAAGGCAGTAGGGAGGGCTGGGAGGGATACTGGGATGTATAGGGAGAGGCATCACCAGTAGAAAACAGGAAGTTGTTATCCCTCTGTACAGACAGTTGTGAGACCCCATCTGGAGTACTGCGTCCAGTTCTGGAGATCCCATCTCCGCAAGGACATAGACAGGATGGAGGCAGTCCAGAGGAGGGCAACTAAAAAGGTGCAAGGTCTGCAAGAGAAGCCATACAAGGAGAGACTAAAGGAACTTAATATGTATACCCTTGAGGAAAGAAGGGAGAGGGGGGACATGATAGAAACCTTTAAGTACCTCAGTGGAATCAACAAAGTCCAAGAGGGTAGCATCTTTCAGAAAAAGAGATGTGCAAGAACAAGGGGACATAATTTGAAGATAGAGGGGGGATGGCTCAGGAGCAATGTGAGGAAGTATTTTTTCACAGAGAGGGTGGTGGATGCATGGAACAGCCTTCCTGAGGATGTTGTGGGGTCTAAAACTGTGGGAGAATTCAAGAATGCATGGGACAGACATAAGGCAATTCTTGTGGGGAGTAGGAAGAAATAGGCTGTTGGTCAACTAGGATCTTCAGCTTATCCTGTAGGTAGGGAAATGGGCAGACTAGGTGGGCCAAGCAGTACTTATCTGCAGTCAAAGTCAATGTTTCTATGTTTAAGAAAGAATATATGACGTATATTTTATTTGTACCATCAGCACTGGCGGAGTAAGCGATATGATATTTTTTCAGAGGTATCGGATCAATGTGCACCCCAGTCACTCACAGTGCACACATGACTTTGCGGAGATAATAGCACAACAAACATATGCTCTCCTAAAAATCATGTGTGCAGTATGTGACAAAGGTGCACTGTGGCCAGACACCTCTGAAAAAAGATCACATCACTTAATCCACTGATGATGATGGTGACAATAAAATATACTTTATATGTTCTTATCTCTATTCTTTATACCATAAACACTGCAACAAGTCAGCATATATATGTTTGCAAGAAGCTGGACAATGTCTGACATCACACACCCACAGGAAACAACACTGACTGCACATATGCAATTTAGCACATTATACTTGTACTGCTCAGTCCTGCTTTTCGACAACCACTCCACAACAGAAAGTAAACATTACTAAGGCACTGGATCATAATAACGGGGCAATAAGGAACATGTATGCATGTATGTGTATGTATATATTTATAAGATAACAGTCAGTAACAGGAGCTTCCTTCTGTAGGCAGTCACAGGAGCCTCCACCCCTGCAAGGGCTCCAGTTAGTTTTTGGCATGTCATGGCATTTGTCTTGTGTTGCAACATACTTTATTTTAATAAAGAAAAGTCCATTACCTGAAAGTATGGCAGATGCTATGGGGTTCATTATGTGTAAAGGTGTGGCGACATACCATGCACTTCAATACAAAAGTATTGAAGCGCATGGTGCATCACAGCACCTTTACACATAATGGAGCCACCATAGTGTCCGCCATACTTCTGGGTTGCAGGCTTTTCTTTATTAAAATAAAGTATGTTGCGGCATGAGAAAAATGCCGCAACATACTTAAGAGGCTTAACCAGAGGATAAGCCTTGCAGGGGGTGGGAGCTCCTGTTAGTGACCGCTTACCCATTAATTGAAATAGAGCAGTCTTAGCAGAATATAATGACCTGAAGCTAGATTATATATATTAGTAGCTTAGTAAACTGGCATTGATCTAGCATTTGAGATACAATAGGAAGGATGGCAGAATAAAAAATAGTTTTTAATTTTGTTCTACAGTATTTTGTTTCTGCCTGTCACCCTGTTGCCGTTTCACCAAGGGCTACTACCACTGCCTGCTTCTCTGACTGCAGGTTAAGGGGCTTGGTTTTGGGTTCAACAGATGCTGTGGCTTCCCTACCAGCAGTAGAACTGTAAGTATGGTGCCTCAACCCAGAGTGATTAAGTGGGTAACTTGCAGCACTAGTACAGCCCTCTGGGAAGCTGTACCTACCAACCACCTAAGCTAGTGGCCCAACACACAGACTGGTATTATACACTGTACTCAGACTACAATAACCCATCTAATGGCTAGCACTATTAATATACTCACTGGTTTCACACTTACCAACAGGATCTGGACTTCTGGCATACACCCTGTGTCCCCTGTAAAAGAACAGTTAACTAGCAACCACAGTGCAGCTTTATCTTTCACCCCACACTTTACTATGCAGTAATAATATGCTCTTGCACCCAGTTAACAGGCAAAACAAATCAGGTTTATTTAGGGGACAGAACAAGGAGGGAGCAAGAATTTAAGTTAACTTTTGTGTTACTGTAATTGAGTAAATAATCAATATTCATTAGATCTGTCCCTTAATTAACCAGTTTATCAAGCTACTGGGTACCCAGGATATAATAAGGTGCAGGCCTGAAGCATTGCCAAAGTTAGGCTGGTGTTGCAGCTAGTTGGGACCCCTTGTCAGAGAGAAGGGTGTTATGAGACAGATAGAATACTTGCAAACAGTAGAATATTTGTAATCCCAGGCCAGATGAACTGTAACCACAGTTAAAACCCAAAGAGGAATTATAAGGCAAGTCAGATGACACCATACAGTTATTTGATTGTTGCAGGAGGCTACCCTGATTGTACTCCCTGAATCCAAAGCAATTGGAGAAAAGGATGAAGACTCCATGGATCTGCTGGCTTGCCAGGATGATGGTGGGGACCGGAGACAGCATGACTCACCTCCACTTCATGGCCTTTCCCTGTAGGTGGCCGCAACCTGTGACTTGTTTCTTTGCAGGGGATGACTCCCTGAGGCTGGTCCCTGACCAGGCAGGCATTGGATTAGGAGCAGAAACAGTCATTAGGGCCACAGCTGGCACAGGTCCAGTACATGAAGTTCGGCTTAATTTGTAGTTTGAAAACTCACTCAACTTGTGATTTGCAGACTGGCTTAGCTTTGTCAGGAAACAAACAGGAACAACTGGTAACAGGTCTCCCCTTTTTCTGAACGTGGCAGGAGACAATTCTGGTGACCCCTGGCTTGTGATTTAGGCCACAGTCTCTGACACAAACAGCTTCTCACCACAAAACAGCTTGGTGCTCTATCAGCTCTCTGGACCACTTTAGGCAAATTCTCAGCTTAAACAGAATCACTTCTTTTCGTCAGGCTTTTGGAGTCTTTTAGTAATCTGCACCCTTGGCAGTCTCACCCAATCCATATAGGACCTTATGCCAAGGAAGGCAAATGGGCCTCTCCCCAAATTCTGCAAGCTGAAGCAGAGCCTCCTCACCCTTGGGAAGCTCTCTCTGGACTGAGTACAGACTACTCTCGGTTCAAACACTCTCTCTTAGATAAAGGGCAAAGTTCCAGCAATCCAATTGGCTGCACAAGCTGTTACTCACAGTCTAAGTTCCCTTATTGGCTAGTATTTGGGTGCCAATAAGTGTACCTCCTTTTTCACCCAAAAGTCTCTAGTAAGTCCCAAGAGTCTCTATGATAAATCCTGGCTTGGGATTGGCTGCTAGGTTGCAGAGATGGCTGCTAACATATACAGTCCCCATGCAGTTCACACTAGTCCCACGTTTAAAGTTCTGGTGCAGCCAAAGTACTTTTTATTTACAAAACCCCCACAGTTACGTAGCCCCTTCTGTGCCCTCTTAAACAAGCCCATTCTTAAACATTAACACATAGTACTTTTTCTGTCACTGCCCCCAAAACACTGTCCCCCTATCAGCAGGCAGACACCATCATTAATATTCATGAGGCTCTTATTAATATGCATGAGCCTCATAGATGCCCCATGTCAAAACTTAATTTTTTTAACATTATTGAGGCTCCTCACCTGCCTCATTAAAGTTACCGGTCCCCATTTAGATTAGCAAGGGCACTGGGACCACTAGAATTGTCCTCCGTTTTGATCGTAACAGTAATTGGAAAAATAAAAAGGCACTCCTTGCACATGCATGAGCATCGGTGGCATTGGGAAAATGCCAGTGGCTCGCGATTCAGCTCTGTGAGCCCAGAATGGACCAGAACAGATACAGAGCTACTTGGGGCCCTGGGCACAATTGAGGACTCAGGCTGTGGTGGTGGAACTGAACAAGGTAAAGAGGAACATCACCAGCAATCAGGCAGCAAAATGGGAGAAACAAGGGACATTTAAGGGGGCTTACATACCCAAGTTTTGTCCTTCCGTCCCCTATCCTATAATCAAGGTTATCTGTGTCTGTCTCTGGCTGGGGGAGGCAGGTGAATAACTATTTTCACAGCTTATGCCAAAGGAAAAAGATCAATGAGAGCAGTGATCATGCTACTTTGTGTTTTGAGTGGTGCAGAATCCATGGGCTGACAGCCCATACTATGTACTAGATCAGAGAAAACAGAAATACACGCCTGAACAACTGGACAGTTCAAGAAAAAACTTTCAGCTGAGGATTTATTTAAAGTACTTTAGACACTAAAACTGTATCATAAGCTCAAGTCCCAGTGCCCCAAAATGCCCTCCGATGAAGCTCATTCAGAGCAAAGCGTCAGGGCAGTTGCGCCTCCTCACTTGTGTAAATACTAAGCCAGGCTGGTTTACTTGTGAATCCTCACTTGTGTAAATACTAAGGCAGGCTGGTTTACTTGTGAATCCTCACTTGTGTAAATACTAAGCCAGGCTGGTTTATTTGTGAACCCTCACTTGTGTAAATACTAAGACAGGCTGGTTTATTTGTGAACCCTCACTTGTGTAAATACTAAGGCAGGCTGGTTTATTTGTGAACCCTCACTTGTGTAAATACTACGCCAGGATGTTTTATTTGTGAAGCGTTACGTGTGTAAATACTAAGGCAGGCTGGTTTATTTGTGAATCCTCACTTGTGTAAATACTAAGGCAGGCTGGTTTATTTGTGAACCCTCACTTGTGTAAATGCTAAGGTAGGCTGGTTTATTTGTGAATCCTCACTTGTGCAAATACTACGCCAGGATGTTTTATTTGTGAATCCTCACTTGTGTAAATACTAAGACAGGCTGGTTTATTTGTGAACCCTCACTTGTGTAAATACTAAGGCAGGCTGGTTTATTTGTGAACCCTCACTTGTGTAAATACTACGCCAGGATGTTTTATTTGTGAAGCGTTACGTGTGTAAATACTAAGGCTGTCTGATTTATTTGTGAATTCTCAGGTGTACAAATTCTAAGGCAGGCTGGTTTATTTATGAATCCTCATGTGTAAACACTAAGTCAGGCTGGCTTATTTGTGCCTCCTCACATGTGTAAATACTAAGGCAGGCTATGCTTCCTCACATGTGTAAATATTAAGGCAGGCCATGCCTCCTCACAGACATGTTTAAATGCTAAGGCAGGCTGTGTTGCCTCACATGTGTAAATACTAAGGCAGGCTGTGCCTCCTCACATGTGTAAATACTAAGGTAGGTTGTGCCTCCTCAGACATGTAAATACAAAGGCAGGCTGTGTCACCTCACATGTATAAATACTAATGCAGGCTGTGCCTCCTCACATGTGTAAATACTAAGGCAGGTTGTGCCTCCTCAGACATGTAAATACAAAGGCAGGCTGCTTTATTTGTGATTAGAAAATGGGCTTTTTATTTCCTGGCATCTGATTGGCTAGTACCCTTGCCGAGGGCATTAACTTTCAATAGATGCCCAGGAAACAAAAAGTACCAGTCTACAGTGCCCCTTCACCCAGTAAGTATTGTAGTGCCCACCCTGCTACCTAATTGGCTGCAACACCTCATTTAAATTTTAAAATGCTGCCATTTTGTTCCCTCGCTTAGTGAGAGAGCCCCCACCACTATCAGTTCTCCCGGTACACTCCTTCCTGACGTAAATAACTGCCTGCTAGCTACATTTATTTTTTTTTTATTAATGTCTCTTTTTCTAAATCTAAAATATTCATCTTGTCCCATGCCCCCGATTCCCCACACAGTTACTACAAAATCTCAGTCACCCTCGGGCACCCGATGACACTCTCGCTCCTCCCTCCTCCTGCTGGTTGCAAGCTCTGTTCAGAAAAGAAAAGATTTCAAATGTGTAGCACTGATCACCTCTTAAACACTGCCACCACTGATCTTTCCCCATGCCCTGCAATCCCCAATACTGTTACGGTGAACGGTCAGACACTTGTATTCGCACAACTGTCAGCACTCTCGTCCTCCCTCCTCGCCCGCTCGCTCACTTCGTGGATAAAATGGATGCTCCCCTTCACAGTCCCGGTCCGCATGGAAGGCAGCAAGGACCAGGAATGTATAAAAAAAATAAACTTGGTTCCAGTAACACGTAGCGAAGCCCGACAAAGAAAAATAGACTCAACAACTGGCTCCCGACAACACCCACTTACTCTCCCAAGCCGCGCTTCCTTGCCATGATCGCAACCTCTGACCTACCCCAGTGTGAAAAAAACGCAACCTCTGACCTACCCCAGTGTGAAAGAAAATATCAGCAAGACAAAAACAGCCTCTCAACTTAAAACAAAACAAGTGTACCGAGTAAATAAAACAATTGTAATATGGGGGGGGGGTCAACTAAAAAAAGAAATGAAACGATCTGCTGCATTCTGCCAACTTTCTCACTGTTGTCTGCATTTGGATAAAAGGCCATCCTTGTAATGCAGGCGGAGGAACTATTTAATTTCAAAATGTTCTAAAAAGTAATTTTTAATTAATTTGTTTTCTGGTTTTCTTTTTTTTTTTTTTACAGTGCCAATTTTCTAAATGCAATAATACCCAACAGGGTGGGCGGTATGGGCAATACCACCCACCCTGTCGGGTATTATTGCTTGCATCCTCACATGTGTGAATACTAATGCAGGCTGTGCCACCTCACATCTGTAAATACTAAGGCATGCTGTGCCTCCTCACATGTATAAATACTTAGGCATGCTGTGCCTCCTCACATGTGTAAATACTTAGGCATGCTGTGCCTCCTCACATGTGTAAATACTAAGGCAGGCTGTGCCTCCTCAGATGTGTAAATACTTAGGCAAGCTGTGCCTCCTCACATGTGTAAATACTTAGGCATGCTGTGCCTCCTCACATGTGTAAATAACTAAGGCAGGCTGTGCCTCCTCAGATGTGTAAATACTTGGGCATGCTGTGCCTCCTCACATGTGTAAATACTAAGGCAGGCTGTGCCTCCTCACATGTGTAAATACTTAGGCAGGCTGTGCCTCCTCACATGTGTAAATACTTAGGCATGCTGTGCCTCCTCACATATGTAAATACTAAGGCAGGCTGTGCCTCCTCAGATGTATAAATACAAAGGCAGGCTGTGCCACCTCACATGCGTAAATACTAAGGCAGGCTGTGCCTCCTCACATGTGTAAATACTTAGGCATGCTGTGCCTCCTCACATGTGTAAATACTAAGGCAGGCTGTGCCTCCTCAGATGTATAAATACAAAGGCAGGCTATGCCACCTCACATACGTAAATACTAAGGCAGGCTGTGCCTCCTCACGTCTGTAAATACTAAGGCAGGCTGGCTTATTTCTGCCTCCTCACATGGTTTATTTATGAATCCTCATGTGTGCAAATACTAACGCTGGCTGATTTTTTTCATCACCTGCATACTGCTGTGTGGGTGTATGTCAGTACCGTACCTGGGTAGGCCTGAAGGGATCTTACAAATGCTACATTGCCCATGTCTGTCCTTCCTGGATGCAGCACTCCTTCCTTCTGTGATGGATCCAGTCTCCAGCTCCAGTGGGATTTTATGGTTTCTAAATTGATAAATTGTTGCTCATTTTGCTGCCAGTCACTGATGATTTCTTTATCTGTTGTTTTGAAGATGATAAGGAATGCAGCCTGAGACTTCAAAAAAGTTTCCTGCTACAGAGTATCAACGAATGTGGAGGTGACCCTACCAGTGAACCTATTACAAGCAACAGTGAGAATCAAACCCAGTTCCCGTCATTGGAAGAAAAACTCAAGTATGTGGCCCAAAGCTGCAAGGAGATCAAAGAGAAATACAAAGTCCAACAAGGTGAGACCTCCTAGATTTGATTTTTAATTTCGGTGGTAGTCAGTCTCCAAGTGAAATGCTGCCTTGCTCCTACCTCACCCATCCCCCTACACCAACTTGCCCACTACCAATATATTCTGTTTTTATTGTACTATTTATTCCGTATGTGAAGCACCTTGGCATTGTGAAAGGCACTCTATAATTAAAGATTATTATTGTTATCTTCCCACCACCACTCCATATCTACATGCCACCACCTTTCCAATCACCACCATAACCTTACCATAACATTACAACACCTCATTCCCCTACTTCAGATTTCCTCCAGTCATCACTGCCTTCTTCCCCACACCACTGGCATGCAACAGCGTCCACAACGTTCACCCTGTCACAACCTTCCCATCAGTACAACTGGGGAACACTGGTTCAAACATCCATGTCTGTTAAAACACTTCCATAAGCCGGCCCAGTGGCATAGAGGGTTGAGGCATGGGTGTCTTACTTGGACCCACACCAGTGACCTGGGTTCGGGAACGGACTCGGGATGCCAGGGGCTGGCAGGGGCAGGAGAGGATTGAGCATCCATAAGCACTGCTCTTCTCTCCCGGGGGTGGGTTAGGGAGTCGTCGGTCAGCAGCGGCCTCTGGTGGAGACCAGGAGCACTGCATGATGCTGAAGGAGGGGCGTACACAGGAAAATGTGAAAATGCTCCACGTCATGCCAGATGACAGCTGCCTGGCTCTCCAAGCCCGTCAATGCCTCTGAAGCCCTCCGCCTCAGCAGCACCTCCCCGGGCCAAGATGTTGCACTGGTCTGCGGCCCCCTGGCTGGTGCATTCCACTCAGAGGTGGGGGACCCATCCGGTGAAGGGTTACGCTGGGTTACCCGGGGAGATGGCTGTCATTTGACAGCAGAGGCTCGGGGG